>OX493355.1:5858750-6505833 GCA_950371115.1 Anania fuscalis
TCTGAATCTAATCAGACAGATGCAAAAAGCTTATTCGCCTCGCGCTGAATTGCCCTTACATATTATAGCCAGTTCGAAAACGCTTTAATGCTTTATAATATTTTCCCTATGCAGCGGGATAGCGACCAATGAAATGAAATCCACCTATGAAAACAGGCCCTATGGCATGCGTTGCAGAAATCTCTCGTACCCTGCATACGGGCGTTAAACGACTAACAAAAACGGTCCCTCCCGTGCGGGCCCTGTGGCATGCCGGCATACGTTTCAAAGATCTTCCGCACCGCACCCCGCATGCTGACGCTACAACCGGGTGCGCCATTTTTCACATAACTTTTTAAGTCCTATTATCGGAAGTCTGAACATGTTTCTCATACTATTTACATCATAATAATCACTCTTCATATTTTTTTAAAATACTAATCATCGAAACTCATAATCATCGGAATTCATAATAATACTAGTCATACAACTCGTTTAACTAATATTTGTTTTCATATATTTCATAATAATAAGTGTAATTTTTCCTAATTGTTGATATTTATAATGTTAATAATCATACATTTGTTTGCACTAATATTTATTTTCATATAGTTTTTAATCATAAGTGTAAATGAAACTGGTTATCTCACAAGTCAAATATCTAGGGTAGATATCTGCGGATAGTTTAAATAACTTTACGGGCGGAATGACTTGTTTTAAGATATCTAAAAGGTTAGGACCGTTGTTGGGTCTACGTTTACAATGTTTTAGTTTAAGTCGTCTCACGACGGAAAAGCACTTGAGGGTGTCAAATCAATTTATAGTTAAACTTGTCACAAATAAAACTTGTCACAAATCTTCTCTAGGTTAGGTTAGTTTAGGTTAAAACAGTGACCACACAAAGCGTAAAGCCGAGCGAGCGTGCCGCATGCCATAGCCACCGTGACTAAAAAATGATCTAGAGTTCCGTAATGAGAAAACTTTAAAAGATAATGCAAAATGTTAGCAAGCCTTTATTTTTAAGCGTTCCACGGGTTAGTTATGGGTAGTGGTGATCTACTCAGTACATTTTTTTTTGCATGTTCCTGCCTAATTACAACGCCACCGCACCTCACTAGATCCGTCATGGCAGTAGGTATCATCAACATTATCATGATTTCAACTGGTGAACGTCCACTATTGAACATAATACATATAGGCTTCCTCCAGTTACTTCTACTACTACTACTTGCGACTTCCTGCTACCTTTACCAGGTCGTCTGTCCACCTTGTGGGTGGACCTACGCTGCGCTTGAGGGTGTTCGGCCTCCATTCCAGTAGCTATTTATGATCCATACCACTACAGACTGGAACTGAGTCGTTTGTAGTGTAGTGGGAAGGTTAAAAGTCCACTGCTGAACGGTTTATATTCAGCGGACAAGCTGGAAGTCCCCCAGTGACTTCCAGCTTTTTCGGTTCCGCGCGGCCTGCATCCAGCGGCGTCCTGCATACCTTTACCAGGTCGTCTGTCCGCCTTGTGGGTGGACGTCTCACAAGGCTTACTTTACTAACGTTATAGAATTATTTTAGAGTATCCTATCTAGCAGCTAGGTAAGTACTTATACATTTAAGATTTCAACTGAGATTTGTAGATTAATGCATATGTACTAACATATTTAACGTTTGTTGGTACCTTATATCTAAAAAAAAGAAAATAAAATAAGCGTTGATGACTAGATTTTATTTGCATAAGTGTTTTACAAGTAAAGTTTTAAGATGAATAGATTTTATTTGCATTTAAGTGTTAACAAGTGCTTTACACGTGAGGTTTTAAGATGAATCTGAACTAGCTTCGCATCAGCGTGAACATGGAGTACAAAGTTCGTAGAATCTAAAATAAACAGATATTAGTTACGTAAAAAATACCTGAGTAAAGTACCTAGGGGCTTCAGCAGTGGCGGGCATTGGTTTAATTTCAAGGTAGGCAGTCGTTACTTACAAATGTGCTTTATGAAAATCAGTGGCTTTCATCAATAACACACATTTGTAAGTACTTTTAACTGCCTACCTCATTTCATTTATCAGGTAGTCACTGCATAATTGCCTATGTGCACCGCACGCCCCTGGGCTTCAGTTTAAGGGGCCCCTATGACAAGACAAGACAAGACGTAGACAGTTTCGATCTTTACCCTCTCTTTTGTCAGCAGACGCTAAGCTAAATGTCATCAATAATGCCGTTAGGAGAGGTCTTTCTTGCCAGCATCAAAGTTCCTTTCACGCTGGTCCATGATGACGGCAAGAGACCTGATGGCCTTGCTTTATTCTCTGGGAGAGTGAACAGGTTTTCGTATGGGACGCAACAGCGCCAAAACTTCAGCCTCTATCTATCTGAGGGAATCAGTGGCATGGGCAGGCCACATCGCTTGCAGAACTGTTAACCGTTAAAGAAAGCCCCACATGGGGTAGACTTATGACCTAGTAAAGGTTGCGGACCTGGATGCAAGCAGCCAGCCCTCGCTGTGCGGTCTATAAGGGAGTCATATTTCCAGCAGTGGACTTCCAAATGCTGATGATGTTGATGAACCTAAAGGTTTGCTACGCACTATGCCAGTGGCTCTGTCACCAGTATAGGCCACCGGTGCCGGCGGCTCGATATTACGCAGGTGCGCTGCGCTTGCCGGTACGTGGCCTCCATTCCAGAACCTTTCTGCCCCATCGGCCGTCACTTCTACGTGCTATGTGCCTCGCCCACTGCCACTTTAGCTTGCTAATCCACACAAGGTGGACCAGGCGACCTGGTAAAGGTTGCAGGAAGCCCCAGCGGCCTTCAACCGGCCAATCTGGAAGTCACGGGGGGAGGACTATGTTTAGAATTATGATGAGGATGATGATGTGCTCTTCGGCAAAAGCCCAGCAGGATGCCGCCAGCGTATTTAGCTCAACTGAATACTTACATTGACAAACAACTCCATATCGAAGACGAAAAGGGTGAAGGCGGTGATGTAAATGGGCACCTGCGCGCGCGCAATCATGAACGGTATCATGCGTCGCAAACGGCGTTCGCGCGCGCGCTCCCATCCCGAGCAGTAGATCATTGTTGCCATATCTGTCGACTGGGTATACAGGATGTTAGTTTAATGGTTTATCAAGCCAAAGTTAACATAATTATGCATCTCTGAGGTTGCGTGCTCGATCCCCGGTCGGGTCAATGTGGAAAACGAACCTTTCTATATTGTCTCGGGTCTGTGTGTTGTGGTACCGTCGTTGTTTCTGATTTCTATAACACAAGTGCTTTAGCTACTTACCTTAGGTTCAGAGCAATGTATGTGATGTTGTCTAATATAATGCATACAAATAGTATGGTGAAGTCAGAACACTATCCAAAGAGGCAAAGACAAGGTGTAGTTATTTTTATTTATATGTTTCGACCGCAGATCGAATTGTCAGAAATTATTACCGTGATTGTCAGTGTATTAGCATATTTGCAGGGCAAGAATATGTGGACGACAGAAGTGAAGCAGAAATTTGCGTAGCGCAGATCGAAACCAAAGCCCTGAAACACATAATTCACGTGGTTTCACAAATTCATCGTATGTATTCACGAGCAAAACACATTTTTTTTAAGTCTACCTTATCTATACAGCCTATTGCAGTCCACTGCTGGACGTAAGCCTCCCCTTAATAGCGTCAAAAAGCACGATCTCCCGCTTTTTTCATCCATCCACTACCAGATTTTCCTAAGATCATCGTTCCATCGGGCTAGGGGCCGTCCTACACTACGTTTGCCAAGGCAAGGCAAGTAAACAGATTCTCGATTGGAGACCACTTCAATCGAGAACCTGTTTACTCCACCTTTTATCGGTTCTGCGACAGAAGTGGCCATCCCACTGCCACTTAAGATTGCTACATTTTTGGACTTTGTTCGTTACTTGGTCCTAAAGGTATATTATTAAGAACCCCACACGAAAGCAGCAAACCTCACCACAAGTAAAGCTTCAAGGGGCAACGTTTGCGGCGAGCGGTTGTCGACAAAGTCTCTCTATTAGTGTAATAGTACCTACTTGTGACGTTTTTGGCTATAGTGGGTGGCCAGTATGTGGCGAGGCTTAGGGAATGACAGTTATATATAGTTTCAGCGTTCACACCTCGCTTAATAAGCCTGCGGTTTCCATATTAACTCTGCGGTGATATTACTTCAATTTTATATAATATACTTAGGGCTTCTTTGTTATTTAAAAGTAGTGCTAGGCCTTCTAAGTAGAAGCCAAGTTGCTGCTTGCTTGCGTGTAGATGTTATATCAAATACGTCAATAACTTTTATAAACCTATGCAAAAAACACCATAAAATATTTACCGCTGCTGTATGGAATAGTAATGAGCCGATTTGTATCATAGTGCAGATCAAAATGACGCCCAGCCATATGTTGAATACTTCTTGAATCAGATTTACGAACCTGAAATCAACGAACAATTTTTTTTTAGTAGGACAACGTCACATACATTGTTCTGATCCTAAGTTAAGTAGCGAAAGCACTCGTGTTACAGAAATCAGAAACAACGACGGTACCACAACACGTAGACACGAGTCAAGAAATGTTCATTTTCTACATCGACCCGACCGGGGATCGAACCCGGAACCTCAGAGATGGCGACGCCATATAGGTAGTCTGGCGTGCTTGCATCTCGGCTACGGAGGTCATCGATCGAATATTGACAACTGTAGGCTTTTGCTTGTATTTCTGTTTTGTGCTTACAATTGCCTGCCAGACGCAGCTCAAACAGCTGTTGTAATGTTAAATATTATTTATTGATGATTTGTGTAAAATAAACCGGAATGGTCACCCATCCACTCACAACCCTGGCGTTGGGTGCTTACCTTTAGTAATCGATACTAAAGCGCTGCCGCCACTGAGCTAGCCTATGAGCACCTCATTGTCTTTCTTGTCTGGCGTATTGTAAATAATACAAATACAATACAGTTTTATTGACATAAAAATTGAGTTACAACTTGTATTCCTACTACATAAAGAAAATCTTAAATTCTAAAGAAGAAACAACTCTTTTTTTGTTTGCTGTATTGTCGACACCGACATGACACCCCTCGTATGCGACTGTGCAACAGTGCAACGGCTAGCGCGCTGTAGAAAAACAAGCGTTGTGTGAAGTGTCGGACGGGTCATAATTATTATAATGTTTTAAATTGAGCTTACTTATACATCCTTTTTTGATCCTCTATGAACCCCAGTATACCCTTATACATTTCCTCGGGATCTTCACATCGGAGAGCATCAGTCAACTTCAGACAACACAGCTTCATCTTCAAGCATGCATGGTTGGTCGTCACTCCGAACAAGCCATCATAAGCCGTATAGTTCAGCACACATATTATCGTACAGGCAGTTTCATACATGAACAAAACCTCAAAATATGGAAATCTTGACATTTCTTTAGGATCAAGTGAAATGGGGGTGATTTTTCTTGGCTCATCATCAAACGTGTAACTGAATAATGTCATAACAAAGGCTAAGGTAGCAAACATCAGTATGCCAAATGAGACTGTAGGTGCCCAGATACGTTCGACGTTGCGGACTCCGGTCTTGATGCCGAGAAATGCTGCGTCCTGATGTTCGCGAGGGAGGCAGTTGAAGCACTCGTGGTCTCGGTCGATTTCGTCGAGAATTTCTTTTTCTTGGACCCTTTTGTAGTACATCAGGTACATCTGTAGACAGAAATGGTTTACTACTGAATGTTTTAGGCATCCATAATGTAACAACGTTTGTATGATGCTAGCTTAATTCTGACGTCTAGGCGAGACGCATTGGGAATAGAAATGTAGGAATTATACGGGACCGGCTGGCCGAGGTACAGCCTTATTATAAATATAATAAAAAATATAATTAATGAATAGCTACAACATAAAATATTTTGATATAATACCAAAATAGTTGCCACCCAGCTATTTCGCTATGACAAAGATTCTCATGACGCACTGGTACACCATAATCAATAAAATGGTGATATTATAATAGTAATTGGTTTATTATCTCGCCTTACAGACGAGTTCACTATCACAATTCGCAACCCTGTCGCAAAATAGCAGTGACGTCATTACAATCATGGCGACCTCCGTAGCCGAGAGGCGAGCACACCGGACTTTAAATGGCGCCGCCATCTCTGAGGTTCCAGGTTCGATCCCCGGTCGGGTAATGTAGAAAACGAACTTTTCTATATTGTCTCGGGTCTGGGTGTTGTGGTACCGTCGTTGTTTCTGGTTTCTATAACAGAAGTGCTTCAGCTACTTACCTGAGGATCAGAGCAATGTAAACATGTGATGTTGTCCAATATTTTTTTATTATATTTATGATAAATGTAAATGTATCCCCGCATGCGTGCATTATAGCATGCGTTATAGAAATCTCCTGCAAATCGCATGCGTGACCTATGGCATGCGTTATAGAAATCTCCTGCACATCGCATGCGTGACTTATGGCATGCGTTATAGAAATCTCCTGCACATCGCATGCGTGACCTATGGCATGCGTTATAGAAATCTCCCGCACATCGCATGCGGGCCTTATGGCATGTGTTAGAGAAATCTCCCGCATGCGAGTAATAACCAACCAAAACGCCATAAAATACCTTCAAGAAAGCCGCGAGAAATGGTCCGATAAGGGTAGTGTGTCGGATAATGTTGTACACGTCTCTTTCAGCCCACAATTGAACCAACTCTATCGAAGACGACGCCAACAACGGAACACTAGCCACCTGGAGAAGAACTGGTAAAAACTTTGTTAAATGTTGGATTACAGCAATGTTAGGTATTTACACGCAAAATGGCTGCGATACACAAGGCCTACCTAAAATAAATATTAAAGGGGCTACAACAAACGTGATATTTTTTTTCTCGGGTGAGTATGATAATTGTGATTTCCGCAGGTGATTTTAAGTTAAATTTTGTTTTTTAGCAATTACCAGGCTAGGTTAATCTAAGTTTTTAATATGCAATTGTTTAAAAGAGCATGTGACATTTATCCCAGAAAAACAAGAAACTCGCATAGACTGGTACTGCAAGAAACGCCGAAAACTATGCAGTACAAAAAAAGTTGGTTGACTATGTGTGTGAAAATATTTAATTTGATACCTAATGAATTTAAAGTGACTTATATTAATCAATTCAAACAAAATTTACATAAATGGCTCATCGCTCACAATTTCTATGACATCAAAGAATTTCTAGATAATAAATAATAATTTAAATAATCGCGATACTAATAAATGATAATTAAACTTGTGGTAATGATATAATGAAGTAAAATGTATGTTGTAGTGTTATAATCTTTTGTCTTTTGCTGTCGACATTTTTTGCAATACCAATATTTGCATGCCATCAAGTGGAAGGCCAAACATGTCTGTACTATTTTATAATACTTGAAAAAAATCGACCGCCTCAGGTTCCCACCTGAAACCACCGAACCCACGACCATCGCATACCGGGCGAGTGCTTTTCCAACTAAGCTACCGAGACGATAGCAGAGCTGACGAAATCTTTCAAGTGTTTATCGCCGTCGAAGCCACCGTTATTTTCTGATCAATGTTGTATACTTTTTCGGTCGATTTTTTTTCAAGTAGGTATTATAAAAACTTAACATGAAGTCTTGTCTGAAAACTAAAGCTACCAATAGGTACGTACGTATACATATGAGTCGAAATCTCTCCGACTCTGGGTCCGGGAATAAATTCCCCAAATTGAGGGTGAAGGTCAGCCATTTGTACGTTTTGCGGAACGGTTCGAAGTGGTGCTCTGAAAAAGATGTCATAATTGAAATAACTGTGTTTAACCTAGCGCTTTGGTACTTTCCTAGTCGGGTTACCTTGATCATGGTTCATCATCATCATAATCATTTCAGCCACAGGATGTCCACTGCTGAACATAGGCCTCCCCCGGTGACTTCTATATTGGCCGGTTGGAAGCGGCCTGCATCCAGCGGCTTCCTGCAACCTTTTACCATGTCGTCTGTCCACCTTTTAGGTGCGAGTCCCACGCTGCGCTTGCCGGTACGTGGCCTCCATTCCAGAACCCTTCTGCTCCATCGGCCGTCAGTTCTACGTGTTATACCTATGCCACACCCACTGTCATTGATCATGGTTCTATTCCACTAATATTGTAAATGCGAAAGTTTGTGAGGATGTTTAGATGTTTGTGACTCAATCACGCGTAAACGGCTAAACGGATTTTGATGAAATTTTGCACCCTTAAAGAATACAATTTGGATAAATATATAGGATACTTTTTACCCCGGTTCAATGTTCCTGTGGGATATGATATGCCAAACATCCTGTAGTTCACGCAAACGAAGTTGCGGGCACAGCTAGTTTTCCTATGAGCGTTTACCATCAGACATCACACGCAACCCATAGAGACACGAGCGTCTTTCGAGCGACGTCGTGCGTGGCAGCGTCCGACCTTGTTGACGCAACGCTTGCGCGCAGCGGTATTTACTTAACGCTGATTGGACACTGCCACGACGTCGACGCTCGAAAGACGCTCGAGAGGGGGAGACCTTAGTAACAAGCGGGTCTAAATCGGCCGCATTGGATGTTTCATATTTCGTTCATAATATGTTTCATTTAGCAAATCTTAAAATGACAAGTTTTGATTTGATAAATCATAAAATGAGCCTCGAACATTTCATAATTACAGCGGGTCTAAAACGGCCACATTGGATGTTTTATTTTTAATCTTTTTCATTTAGTGAAATGTAGCGGAAATGATTTGCAAACCCTAAAACGGCTACATTAATAAATGAATCATATATAATTAATTTCATCAAATGGATCATATTTGATGCCGATGTTGCTACGTTAAAAAATATAGTGACGCGTCCAATCTTACTTTACTGTTTTTGTGAAAATGAATGATTTTAACAACACAAAGGAACAAAATGTTTCAAAATACTCATGTTTTGTGTGTTCAATACAAAATAATAATAAAAATAACATTAAAATGGTACTTAGTTTACCAATTTACATTTAATATGAATTACTCATTTCTTAATCATCATCATCATCATCACCAGCCTATATCAGTCCACTGCTGGACACAGGCCTCTCAAAAAGGAGGATTTTGCCATAATCGCCACGCTTGGCAGGCGGGTTGGCGATCGCAGTTTGGCCAATGGTGGAGAAGAGACGCTGCTGCCCGTCTTTTTATGGCGGTTCTCCTGTAGTCGCCTCTTACGACACCCATAGGAAGAGAAGGGGTGGTGCAATTCTTTTAAAGTGCCGGCACCACACGGCACGGCATTTCTTAATAAGTTGACCATATTACGAATTTCCATACAAAACTGTCAAATTAGATGAACTGCAAATATGAAATGTTCGAGGCTCATTTTATGATTTACCAAATAACTTGTCATTTTAAGATTTGCTTAATGAAACATATAATGAACGAATTATAAAACATCCACTGCGGCCGTTTTAGACCCGCAGTTCACCTAATTTGACAGTTTTGTATGGAAATTCGTAATATGGTTCACTTATTATGAAATGAGTAATTCATATTAAAGTCAAATTGGTGAACCACCATTTTAATGTTAATTTTATTATTATTTTGTATTGATAATTGTAGAACACACAAAACTTGAGTATTTTGAAACATTTTGTTCCTTTGTGTTGTTTAAAACATTCATTTTCACAAAAACCGTAAAGTAAAACCTTTTATTTTAACACAATCTTCTTTCGTATATACTTTTAAGAAATCCATTTTGCAAGAAACAGTACCGACTTAAGTGACTGTAAAGTATGAATTGTAGCAAATAGGTAATTATTTGTAAAGGACATCATTACCCTTGGGAAGTCAATTCTGGTAAACAGGATGTTATTAAATAAATTGGAAAATAAATTCCTATTGATAGTAAGTAAAGTTTAATAATAAGGGTCAAAGTTGGAAGTTACGCTGGGGGAAAGTTGCGCAGAAGGCCAATACGATTACGTGATTGGCTAGTCGCGCGCCGCGCCTGCACCGCCGGCCGTGATTGGTTGTAAGCTCCGCGGACGCGTCTCTGATACGATGACGTCTCGTAAGATGCGCAAAGCGATCCCCACTCTTAGCCCCAGCACTCAACAACGGAACCGCGTTATGTAAGTATTGGTTAGATACTCAAAGGTGTATGGATGTATAGATTTGGATAAAATTTTGCACACATAAGAAATGATCTGGATTACCATATTTAAAACTTTTTATCCTGGTTAAATGTTTCTGTAGGATATACACGGTGTTACTTTGCATCCTTGCCATATTTACAGAGGTAACTATATCACCGACAATGATAACAAATCAGTAAAAAAAGAAAGACCCATTTTTTTTTAAATCTTGATTACTTTATTTTATCGACAATCTATTAAACACAACACTAATTATCGAAACGCATGCCCATCACTGTTCTTATTCATCGGCACAAAAGACTTTGTGGTATTATTTGATTAGTGATCGCGTACCGTTCGAGACAAAATCGGTTTATTCCTATGTGTACTGCAAAACCAAATTTACTAAAAACTAAAGACCACGCAAGCGAACTCGCGGGCAACAGCTAGTAGGTCTAAAAACAATTTAAAATATTAAAAATAAAACCTCTGTAGAATCTAATAGAACACATTTCCCACGAGCTATCAAGTCAATCAAACCAGCTATTGCCACGGTGTTAAGCTTTTTAATTAACTTGTCTTTTACACATAAGTTTTTCCCAGACATGTTAAAGATAACTACTTACTTATTGTAAAACCTATTAATAAACTCCGTAGCACTGACACATAGAATAACTAATTCGGTGAATTTTTATTGGTTTTGCAATTGTTAAAGACACATTTTGTTGCTACAAGAAAATGTAGGTACTATAGGATCACATTGAAATAAAAAAAAGGTGATAAACCAATCGTAACAGCTGAATGGGTATTTTGTTTGCGGAAGTAGGTTTTTGAATTCAATGTTTGTGTTATACGAGTAGATGATTGATTGAATTAGAGTATGAATTTGGGTCTTTTAATTTAAAGAAAATTAGTCGTATATTGATCTATTGTTATAGTAGCCATATTTTAGTGTCAAAAAATCTAGAAAAGGCTACTTAGGCTTTCTAGTTTGAGCGTCACAGCAAGGCATTATTGATGAATACCAAAATAGTTATGTTAATGGTAAATCTACAGAACTAGCGCTCTTAAAAAAAATACGATCAATGGCATAAGTTAGATCAATGAAATAAAGTAGGTACTCAACGCCTATTTTTATTTAAATTCTCTGACATGAGTAACGCTTTTGATTACGAATCATGTTTAACTCCTTTTAGCTGTTAAAGATATGGCCTCAACTGGAGTGCCCCAGGGCCATATACTCCTATCGGGCAATACCATTTAATACCGAAATAAAAAAAGAAAATGTTTTTAGTGATTTTAATTTAAGAATAAAAATGTATATAATTGTTTTAAAGCAGATTACATATATTACAATACAACAGAATAGTATGCAAACATAATATTAAGAGACATAATGATCTATTGCTCGGTGATTGAAACCTGCAAATAGTTATTCTGCCATAGCCTTTCATAAGTTTGGCTGTACAAATACCAAAATAATATATTTCTTTTAAACTAAGTTAGTAGAAACACTATATCACTTAGATTTTACCATTTTTTACACATTGCTTGTCGTTTTTTCTTTCAGGCAATACAGTCAGTTTTCAGGTTCTTCGTTTTTAACAGATTCATTTTCCGTTAAGAGTTTAGATAACTTTTATAGTATTTTTTTTTTGTTTATTTTATATATTTGTTTGTTTCTTAGTTTTAGTAATGAATAATTGATTTGATACCACATAAAGAAATAGTTGTGTGCGTTGTTATTTTGGTTGGTAGCTGTAATAATAGCGTTTTTGAGGTTAATTTTTCGAAATCGTTTGTTGATCTCGTTTAACTTTAGAAACGATATTACTAAAAATAAAACACAAAGATATTTTTTAATCATTTATTTAAATACTACATCTATAGCATCAAGTTTCACACTATTCGATCCCGTTATGCGACCGTACCACCGAATATAAAAATAAATAAACAACGATGCCTATTTTACAAAAATTAATAGGCTATCCTGTTCCTGGGGGCCTAGCACGATAGTGTATCTTTCGTTCGGTCGTATAAACCTAACAAATTAAAATGGCCAGTCTCATGTGTCAATCCTTTGATAAAATATGACCAACTCAATCTAGCCGTGTAAAAAACCCGACCGTTTTCAATTGTTCGTAAATTGTCAAACCTTTGATACGGGGGAATGGATGTTTTAATTTGATCGGATAATACGACCGAACTAACGATGCGCTTTTGTATTAGGCCTCCTGATATAATATCAGTTGGGGATTGTTTCTGATACATAACATGCATTGAACTAAAGGTGTCTTAGTTGTACGACTGGTCATATCAAGACGTTTTTGAAATTTGAGAAAAATATGTGTTTGAATTTTAATGTAAACCATTTACTTCTAGGTACATTAGGTAGGTACTTTATTGCTAGACTTCCTAAAAAAAGAATTATACTGCGAAAATCGATATAATAAGTCATACAACTTGTTTGTCGAAATATTGATGAGACATAACCTATCGAATTTTATCCAACAATTTTGTAAATGGCGATATTTTTGAGACGATGACAATATTTTCGAGTAATTTTATTACATGTGCGTTACACGTTTTTTCAATAAATAATTTAAATACAGGGTGTAAGAAAAGGCTTAACGAAGCCTTAAACCACGAATTCTATACATAAAACCAAGTAGAATGCAAAAGAAATAATTGCTGGGAAATGACTTTTATTTTTGGGTATCAAAAAAAATAACTTATTTCTAACCCGCAATGTATAGCGCGCACGCCATAGACTATGCCTGTGTGTGTAAGCGGATCATGTTTCTTTGTAAAAAAAGTTTAGTATTATCAAACAGAAGTCAATTTTGTAAAAAATATTTGAAAAAAAATTGTAACTTTGACTGTCAATAACTCGCCATTTCCCAGGTATAGTGTAAAAGAAAAAAATGATCGTAATAATACGTAGAATATGTAGTATTCGGCTTCGTTAAGCCTTTTTTTACACCCGATATAGCATAACCATATATTCGAGTATTAAAATCTGTTCAGCTTAACCCCTCGACCGTGTGTAAAATAGATAACAAAGGACGTGATAACGGTAACCGCTTGGGAGTTAAAGAGTTAACAGTAGGATTATACCCACGACTCCTTCTGTTTATACATTTGAACCAAAATAAAATTAATATAATTATGCCACAAACACCAAAGCGAGATAAAAAATATCATATGTGTTATCTTTTTATAAGACACAGTGAGTAAACGTTTAATTGGTTTTCGATCTTAAAATAAAGGATTAAAGTTCAAAGTTTGATGGCTAGTATATCACCACTGTCTTTATCTAATTACCGAGTAATTATTGTTAAAATATGTAATCTGAATCTCGGAAACGCTCCAACGATTTTCATGAACCATGTGAAGGCGATAAATCAATCTAGCTAGATTTTATTTTCAGAAAAAAAATAACAAGCCAAGCTCATTCATTTAGGTACTAGAATAGGTTTAAGCTAGATAATAGTTGTATTTCTGCAATATTAATAAAATAAAAAAATATATTAGATTGTCATGAAGGATAATATCAATATTTCGGCAAAATAAAATAAAAATAACTTCACTCGCAACAGATAATGATATAACAAATCAACAAACAAATCATATATGATATAGAAACAATTAATTATAACTAAAGTAAAGGAATGTAGGAAATTGTGCTAGAATTAAATTGGAAGAAAACTATAAGCAGTGAATACAGTACCCGGAAGATGTTGAGCGTTGGGCAAAGAGTGGGGATCGTTTTGCGCATATTACGAGACGAGCATCGTATCAGAGACGCGTGCGCGGAGCTAACAACCAATCCCGGCCGGCGGTGCAGGCGCATCGCGCGACTAGCCAATCACGTAATCGTAATGGTCTTCTGCGCATCTTTCGCCTAACGCTCAACATCCGTGCCGCTGGTCGTAAGAGGTTATATTTGTTTTTTTATTTAATATATCAAATTCTTAGCAACCACAAATAGCAAAAATAACTTTTCTATATAAAATAGTCGAACAACAGTTACTGATTGTAGTATGTGATTTTTTTTTTAAAGATGTCGTTTTGATATTACTCCCATACTAAAAGTATTTTTATATGGCAAGTAGAATTACTAAAAAGAAAGGAAGTTAGAAAATAAATAATAACCTCATATTAACACCGCTATCTATATAATTAAAAGTGCTGCTATAATTTGAAATTCTGTATACTGCCATAATTTGAAAATGCGAAAAAGTTTTATAAAAATTATCCGTTTATTAAAGATCGGATAAAGACTGTCTATGCATGAGATTGCTTTTTGTAACATTCTTAACACATTTTTGTAACATTCTGTATAACAATATGTTTCAGTATTTTTTGCTACAGTTTTAATAAAACAACGTTTAGATCTCAAAAACCAAATTATAATTGTATTCTGTCTGATGTAAAAAAAAGTATAGCATTATAATAATATGTTTTGTGTAAATGTTGTAGTTTAAAACTAATCGATGTTTGTGATAAACGTCTATGGCGTGATGACCCGAAATATTTACTAAAATAACTATTTGTATGATAAAGTTAAATAAAAAGATATAAAAACACATATTCCCATTTTTGACAATTTCAACAAAACACTTGGAATGTTTGAAGGACATTCATTAAGTAAAATTATCATAGTATCATTAATTGTAATTTATCATTTATAATTGCAAAAAAAAACCATTTATCTTACGATTTTCGTAATTGACTCGAACCGGTAAACGAACCCAGGACTTGTGTTCATGGCAATTCAATTATAGCAATTAATGATAATAATGACAAATATTAATTAAGTTTGGCCTCAACAAAAAATCATTCAATACCTAACATATTCCATGTCGAATATGAATCAACAATTTGTTCGCAAATATAAATAATTTAATAACATTCATCTATATTAACTACACAATAATTTATTTTAATAGAGAATATCACAATTTGCTTAAAGCATTAAAATTTATTTTAATGACGTTATCAATAATTAATTACATTTATTAATGATATCAATCATTGGTTCCAACTAAGCGTCATAATGTATTCTCTAGAAAAACAAAGCATAGCCTATTTGTGTTTAAAGTTAACAAACTTAAAAACCATTTAAACTTGTAATAGAACTAAACCCACAAAATTAACATTGTTATAAACGAAAAAATATATAGGTTGTCTGTAATTATATTGTCTTCGAAAAAAAATAATATTAATAGTCGATTTTTAGATATTGTTTCACATTTAACTTCAATACATTATTAAATATTACGTATATTTGAAGAATTTTCACAAAAGCTACAACAACATCGAGTGTATTTTATCATTATCATTCAGAATTGCAAATAATGCAATTGATTAAATATTGTCATTAATTATATTAATAATAATTTAAATTGTTTTATCTAACTATAACAATATTACTATTGTGGGCCGCAGTAAAAATAAATCATTGTTCCAAGTCTAATGAGGACAGTTTTCTTATAAATTCAGCGCGCTGCGACGGCGTTAGATCCTGGAAGATATAAACATCAGTCAGAAACGATAAACGCAGGGTAATTGGGATGCTGACACTACTCTCAAATCATTCTAATTCTTGAATGGGGGTTACTTCTTGGAATAAAAGGTAGACATAAATGAATGACTCACTAATAAATCGAACTGTTTGCAAGACAGTTCTTTTTAAATACCAAAGGAGTTACAGTCTCTTTTAACGCTTACATGTGGGTGTCACACAAAGGAGTACACATGTGTGTAAGCCAAAGTTTCTTTTATAGGGGCTCCAAGAATGTGACCAAAGGTTTATTAACTTTATGAAGGGTTACACTCAGTGGCGGGCATTGGTTTTATTTTGAGGTAGGCAGTAGATACTTATTTAGGTGTTTTTTGGTGAAAATCAGTGGTTTCCATCAATGACACATAGTTGAAAGTACCTACTGCCTACCTCATATCATTTACCAGGTAGGCACTGCCTAGTTGCCTATATGCACCGCACGCCCCTGGTTACACTATAGGTACTAGGGGGTCATCCAGTGGCACTTTTGATAAAACCGCACTCTAATAGTGAGGTACAGCTAGGATACTTCCTTTCAATGCGCTACATACAATGAGGGGGTGACTAGTTAGAAAAATGAAAATAATTTTTTTCCTGTATACTAGAATCGAGGAGATTCGAATCTGATATCACCCTTTTAAAATCTGGTACAGTCGCCATCAGATATATTGTAGCAGACAAGGTGACCAAATACTTCAGAACAGTTTAAAATATCAGTAAGTTCCATACACTACAAGTTACCATTAATATCTGAACAAACATTATTTCATAAATATCTAAACAGATGCTAGTCATTAATTTCTATACACACAACTAGCAAATAACATCTGAACAACTCATCTTACGTCAAGTGGTAGATGCAGATGGAGTAGTCTTAAATATCTGAGCGGTTGAGAAGAAATTGCAGTAGGAAGTGCTTCCAACTTTACTACTCTTTTAATCATTTATATAGTAAAACTAGCTGTTGCCCGCGACTTCGTTCCCGTTGTCTTTAGATTTGTATTTTTTTTTAATTTTCCGCGCCTTTTTCTTATATTTTTATTTCATAAGAACCTTCTCCTGTCAATAACAAACACAACAAAAAAATAATGAGCGAAATCGGTCCAGCCGTTCACGCGTGATGCCGTGACAACGGAAAACGGGTTTCATTTTTATATATATATATATATAGATAGATGACGCTGGTAGTTCGTAGTTTTGAGTCTTTGATTCCAGTTCATCTGCACTTACACATCGTTACACATCTGCTGATACACTTGACGTCATGAATGTTCAGATATTATTGGTTAGTTGTGTGTATAGAAGTTAATGACTAGCGTCTGCTCAGATATTAATGAAATAATTTATGTTCAGATATTTATGGTAACTTGTAGTGTATAGAACTTATTGACATTTTAAAGTGTTAAGAAGTATTTGGTCACCTTATCTGCTACAATATATCTGATGGCGACTGTACGTTTGTAATTTAATGACGAGTTGACAGTCTGAAAATTCTGTACCTAAGTAGAGGATGTTTCTACTAACTTACACACGTAGAAGTAATTTAAAAAGGGGTGGGGGTTAGGAGGTGGATAAAGTTTATAGAAGCAATACTCACCAATACAAGCGAGTTGACGGTCTGCAAAACGGAATCCTGTTTGATGGCCCTGAGGTTCCTCTCCAACACTGAGTTGTCATCGGCCGCCTGCGCCTCCAGCCACTTGCAGACCGCTTCGTTGTCGTGCTCCCACTGGTGGGACTGTGGGCAAGTTATTGTTTAGTATGCAGGCGCTTGGTATAATAGTTGTAAATACACAGGTGAAACTAAATGTTAAGATGATTTAAGGGTTTTTACCTTTTGAAACTGAAAGCCCGAACAATAAGTAAAAAAATAATAAAAAAGACATTTGGAACTGTCATGTATGTAGCGGCGGCAACGTCCTAGTCCATGTTATCAGCGACTAGTTCAAACGTATGGCGACGGGTAAGAACGTTCACACCAAAGCAAATAGCGTGTGCCTACCTGAGCCTCTCTTTTGTCTTCCACACACCAGCAGCGCAGCGTGGCAGCGTCTAATTCAAACTTATAGCGACGTATAAGAGCGTTCATATGGAAGTGATTAGCGGATACATACCTAAGCCTTTCCCTTGTCTTCAGAACACCAGCGGCGTAACATAGTGTCGGCGGCGCCTTGGATTATGGATCCAGCGGCTAGTTCAAACGTATGTCCGCATATAAGAGCATTCACACAGTATCAAGTAGCGTGTGCTTACCTGAGCCTCTACCTTGTCTCCAGCACACTAGCGGCGTAGCGTAAAGGCGGCGGCGCCTTGATCCATAGAAGCAGCAGCGTCTAGTTCAAACGTATGGTCGCTTATAAGTGTTAACATTGAAGCGAGTACCGTGTGCCTAATTGAGCCTCTTTGTCTTCAACACACCATCGGTATAGCGTAACGGCGGCGGCGCTTTGATCAATGGGCAGCAGCTAGTTCAAACGTATGGCCACGTATACGAGCGTTCACACTGCATCAAATAACGTGCTCACCTGAGTCTCCCTTGTCTTCGGCACACCATTGGGGTATGGGTCGAGCGGCTAGTTCAAACCTATGGCCGCATATAATAGCGTTCACATTGAACCAAGTAGCGGTTATATATCTGAGCCTCTCTCTCTTGTATTCAGCACACCAGCAACGCGGCGTGGCGGCGTTTAGTTCATACGTATGGCCGCGTATAAGAGCGTTCACACAGCATCGTTTAGCGTGTGCTTACCTGAGTCTCTCCTTTGTCTTCAGCGCACCATCGGCGTAGCGTAGCGGCGGCGGCGCCCTGATCCATGGACCCCATGGCTGCTTGAACGCGTCGCTCCTGCTCGTTCTGTCGCAGTAGACGCTTCAGCCGCCAGTAGAGGAGGCGACGGGAATCGCGCCATGGGATTATGTCCTGCGATATGATATAGGTAATAAGTAATAACTTAGGGTATGCTGCTGAATGTAAATTCAAAATAATACGAAATCCGGCTGAACGTACGCACTGATTGCAGTAAGTGATGTTTGTTAAGTCTTGATATATATTATGAGTGGAAGAAAACGATCAAGTGTAGTTTTATCAAAATAAAACTAAAATATAAGTGGCGAGCGAGGATTTTGTCTATTTTTGAGGATTTTTGAGGTTACTTCTTGTCGCAAACAAATATATGAGAAAAACATTTTTATATGTGTATTGTATTGTTCAATAAGCTCCAAGACGAAATAAAATGAATAAGTGAGACAAAATCTTTCAAAACGTTGTTGACAATATGACTGTGGCAACATTGCTTCTATATTGTTAAGTTTTTTTTTAAATATAAAAATAGTTAATTCGAATTTGTAAAAATTTTAAGACATGCCAATTAATATTGTGATAAATTAAGCCAATTTATAAATCAATAAACATTGTTATAACATTTGCATGCCACTCTTTGGTTGAGTGCACTTCTTCTTCTTATCGTGTCGATGGTAAAGCGACTTAAATTGTATTAGACTGGACTGTATTTAGTTTTTAAAACATCACAAATGTACTGCATTCTTGCAAATAAAATTGATTTGATTTGATACTAGAGTTGACCTATCTAAGTGAATAATACTCACAAATATACAGCCTTTCTCGAGCATTCTCTCGGCAGTGTCGTGTAATTCTGCGAACTGCACAGCTATCTCGTGGTAGATCGGGCTGAGTTCCTTCTCGCGCGTTTTCACCGACTTCTCGGCGGATAACAAGTCGGTTTCTAGTTCGCGTACTTTTGATTCCGCTGTGGGGTGAAAGAATGTGTTTAAAAAACCGTCTAAGTGCGAGTCGGATTCGTGCACGAAGGGTTCCGTACCATCTATAAAAACGGCAAAAAAATCATGTCTTTTGTATAGGAGCCCCCTTGAATATTTATTTTATTCTGTTTTTTAGTATTTGTTGTTATAGCGGCAACTGAAATAGATTATCTGTGAAAATTTCAACTTTCTAACTATCACGGTTCATGAGATACAGCCTGGTGACAGACGGACAGACTGTCAGACGGACAAACGACAGCGAACTCTTAGTAATAGGGTCCCGTTTTACCCTTTGGGTATGGAACCCTCAAAATAGATTGTCCTACCCAGGTCCCTGACGAACTACATGGACATTAAAATATTTTTGTTGCCTTATCTGACCTATGTTTTTACGCGAATAAATATAATTCAATGAAGTTAAATTGTGGCTCTTAAACCAACGAAAAATGTCATTACATTATAAACATTGTTTTAGGTTTAGTTCCCCGACTGAAATCTGTACGTAACGGAAAATGGAACGGGTTTTTTTGAAAATGTAGGCTTGTTTAATTTTATTGAAGATGTTGAGAGGGTTCTTTAAGAACGTACCTTGTTTCCCAGCATCGGTCTTGATCAAAACGTCGTCTATGGATCCACGCCTGTCGAGATTCTTCGATATATCCTTGATTTGGTCTTTGATTTCTGTGGAAAAAGAAAATCGTGTTTTCAATCCAAGGTTTAAATACTGTCCTGAAGATGATTGCTGATAGAGTAGACTTCCCCTACATCCGGCACTGCTGCAACAGACATGTTGCCGTATCGTCGGGTGTGGCGGCGGTGGGCTCTTGAAGTGCTCATCTAATATCTGGGTACGTATGTTTTTAATATTAATTATATTGTCTGTATGTTTATGTTTGTCTTCATTTAATTTTGTCTCGCAAATTTTAATTTAATTTAATATAATTTAATCACATTTTATCTTATTTATTGCCATTTTATTTTATTTTTTGATACATTTATATTTTATTGACATTTTACATTTTTCATTTTAAATTTTAATGTATTTTATTTTATTTTTTTAATATCTGTGTGAAGGTTCTGAAGTTATGGGCCAAGATGCCTGAAATAAATGCTATTTTATTTTATTTTATTTTTTTATTTTATTTTAAAAGTATCATTATAATCATATCAGCCACAGGAAGTCTATTTAGCTAATTATCAACTTAAGCCTTTAGCAATAACTAAAATAATGTATTGATAAATGCAACTTAAATGACGCTCAGTTAGACTTAGGCACTTCTTAGATGGTAAGAATGGGAATAATTGTGTTTTGATTAAAACTCAGAATAAAAAATCATCAATCACATGGATGCCATTATAGAGAGGCAGCGATGATTTTCTGCAACTCGTCCCAAACGGGCCGTAGGCTTGTGGTCCTAGTTGATGAATTACTCGCTTAATACGATGATTAGGAGGTTTTTATTAATAACGCTGTAATATTTACCTGTGATCCTAGCAGTCAACCGCAGCAGTTCAGGGTCCATCCTGTGCATGGTTTTGAGGATGTCTCGCTGCTTGAACTTGACTTCCACTATGCCTTCTGCTTCTAGAACTCCTCCCCTGAGAGATGATAACATTATTAATTGATTTACGCATACATGTGTATGTATGCTAAATTTACAGATTACGCATACTAGGGCGATTTGATAAGTCCGTGACTTTAAGGCTGAATATACACTTTTTTTTTATAATTTACTGATTTTTTAAAAAGGATTTTCTTGCGAAGCTAGAACACTTTTTTTTCAAATTTAACGCGAAAACAGTATTTGAAAACAAAAGAGGTTTATACAACTGCGAAGGTGTTCTTCAAAAACGGAGAAATCCAGGTTTCGAGTATTGATTAAGCACTATATTTTTCGCAGTTATTTTTCCGAGGACAAATTGAAAAAATATAAATAAATAAATATTGGACAACATCACATACATTGCTCTGATCCTAAGGTAAGTAGCTAAAACACTTGTGTTATAGAAATCAGAAACAACGACGGTACCACAACACCCAGACCCGAGCCAATATAGAAAATTGAAGATAAATAACACTTGAAAAAATCATCGACCTCAGGTGGGACTCGAACCCACGTCCCATCGCAAACCGGGCGAGTGCTTTGACCACTAAGCTACCGAGGACGTCACGTGACAAGATGAAATTCCTCAAGTGTTTTTTCTCGCTGTCAAAGCCAGCGTATTCTGATCAATGTTGTAGCTATATGTATAGCTGAGTAGTATACTACCGTCAACACCCTATAGAAATATTTTTACAAATATTTGACTATTGGTTAAGATCAGAAATGCTTAAACATTGTAAGTTTTTGTTTTTAGCAATTCCATGCAAGGTTTAATTGAAGATAAATAACACTTGAAAAAATCATCGACCTCAGGTGGGACTCGAACCCACGTCTCATTGCAAACCGGGCGAGTGCTTTGACCACTAAGCTACCGAGGACGTCACGTGACAAGATGAAATTCCTCAAGTGTTTTTTCTCGCTGTCAAAGCCAGCGTATTCTGATCAATGTTGTAGCTATATGTATATTTCTTATTATATTTTAGCTATATTATATTTTTTCAAGTGTTATTTATCTTCAATTAAACCTTGCATGGAATTGCTAAAAACAAAAACTTACAATATAGAAAAGTTCGTTTTCTACATTGACCCGAGTCACGAACCCGGAACCTCAGAGATGGCGGCGCCATTTAAAGTCCGGCGTGCTCGCCTCTCGGCTACGGAGGTCGTCAGATTAATCCAACCTGAGGTGACCTTTTTTTAAAGTGTTTTATCATCTATTAACATATAACTTAAAAATCATAAATATAAATAACATTATATACACCTAAACTATTTACAAATATAAATGAAAAAATAATAATATAAACTAAAAAGTTATAAAAAAGGTCCTCGTGGTGAGGTACCCAAGATGCTGGCAGCATTCCCTCGCTGGATTGCGATGCTCAGTCGCTGTGCGAGGTAGCTGCCAGCTCTTGGGTCACCACTGCTGTCAGACAACCTATTTGCAATCTCTTTATATAAAGAGATTGCGTTAGGACCCCACGGACCTAAGGTTTCAATGCCAAAGGGTACAAACAGGTAATTGGCGCCTACCTGCTTCTTCTTCTTCTCGAGTCAATGGCAATTAAATTCTCTGCGCCCAAAAAGTGGCAACATCAATGGTCTTCTGGTTGGCGTTGTAAAGGTCCTCTTGCGTGCAGATGGCAGGAGAGGTAGGGCACGACATTAAGTGTGGCATAGACTGTAAGGCGCCACACTTGCACGTGTCGTCCTCAATGAAGCCCCACCTTTTCCTGAGTTCATTGCACCTGCCCACACCTGAACGAAGTCTGTTTAACGCCTTCCAAATAGGCCAGGGAAGATTGTGACCTGGCGGCAGCTTCTCAGCTATGGGGATGAATGAGTTGTTGGCTACCTGCTTATATTTATTTATTTTTAAAACTTCAGCGTTAGCTGCAGCCGCACCTGCAGCTCTGTTTAATTATCTCAGATTAAATGATCTCACCTAGCCTCAGGGTCTGCGTACATCTCCATGCGGAGCGAGTTGACGCTGGGGTCCACGACGGCCCACGCGCCGCCCCGGAGCTCGGCCCCGGGCGGGATGTACACTAGCACGGGGGCGGTGGCCCCGCGTAGAGCTCGCACTATCTCCGCGCCGAATTTCAGGATTTGTTCGTACATGTCTAGAGGGAAGAATGAGGGGGATCAATTGAAGCGATAAGCTGTTTTAATTGATAACTTAACTTTTTATTTTTAGAAATAGAATACAAAAGAATTAAGATTAGAAAAAAAAATGTGTCAAAAATCAGCTCAGCATTTGTCGTGACAACCAGGGACGTATCACGACGTTGATTTTCAGCAGGCACCCTGACGTTAGGGGTACAAAAGCACGGCACTTTTTCTTTTTGTAAATTACTTTGCCGATATTGTGGAATACATATTTTTAATTGAAAAAAGACATCTTTCGTCCATGACGTGATTTGAACCCTAATCTCCTGCTTAGCGCGCAGGCACTTTACCAATTAAGCTACAGGGACATAATATCTCGACCGGACGAAAATACATAAAAGTTAAGTTATTAAGTAATAAAAATTTACAAAAAGTAAAAAAGCACGCCTCGTTTAGAGTGCATGGTGCGGCAAGCATAGACTCGAGAAAAAACAAAAGGAATAATGCGCGCAGCATTTCCTAGATGGCGTTGATTTCACAAATAAATAGAGAAGGCAAATTTCGTTCGGCCGACATATGTCCCTGTAGTTTAATTGGTAAAGCGCCTGCTCGCTAAGCAGGAGATTAGGGTTCAAATCCCGGTATGGACGAAAGTTGTCTTTTTTCAATTTATAAATATGTGTTTTAATTGAACCAAAATATATCATACAAATTATAGTTAAGGATTTCTTGTTCCTTAAAAAACAGAAATGATCTGGTATTCATTTAAAATAACAACTGTAAAACTGGTTCTTGTAAGGATTATTCTCAGATGAGATTACGTCACGAGTTAAGTTTTACTATAACACGACACACTCACTCAAACATACATGTTAATAACAACTAATTGTAGCTTCGAATGTAAATGCCAATTCAAACCTAATAAGGTTTCATGGTATTTTTGAAACTGTATTGTGTTTATATTGTAACTGTCCTTTAATAATAAATAAATAAAAAAATGTTGTAATTACATTGTTGTTATTTTTTTGTAATTTTTAATTAATGCGATAGATTAAATATTTACATGTTTCATTTTCAATTTTGAACTATTACGCAATTGCAAAGCAAGGTTTTGTAAAAAAGTATCATCATAGTTGAGTAAGTGTACTTTCCAAGATAAAACAATTTTTAGAAAACCTATATCAACTTTTTAGACTAGCTTGACTTGTTCGAATCGGTTTCTTCGTTTCCATTATAGTCAAATCAAGAGTTTTTATGAAAAATCCCCATTTATTTTTAACCTCCTTCGGGTCAATGTTGTACGCTAAAATGCAATTTTAAAAAGCTTCTTATCACCAGCCTATTTGTTGTCCCGACGCAGTGGCAGGGCTAAGTTATATTTTGGGACGTGTATGAGTGCCCGAGGGAGGGCCTATACAAGGTGTAACATAATAAACGCACATCCTCAATGGACTGATTCTGGTGCTCAAATACAACAACTTTTATTATGGGACCAACATTGAAATCTAAAAAAAAAACTTCTTCATAAAAATTCATATCAGCCGATCGGCGATTTTATGGGGTGTTTTTTTTTTGCGTTTTTGATGTTGGTCCCATAATAAAAGTTGTTGTATTTGAGCACCAGAATCAGCCCTTATGAGGATGTGCGTTATTTACGTTACACCTTGTATACCGAATGAACTTCAGCAAATAATATCGTAATTTCTGTAGGGATAAAGGAAATGCAGCTTTGTTAGGCAGCTTTGTTCGGACTCTCGGTAGATTCAGGATTTAGCAGCACCAGCACAAATCTCTACTCCAACTCTTCGTATGACAATCCCCCGTAAAACAATAGAAATCGTCCGTCATCACATTCCAATCCGCATTCGTTTCCCCTCTCGCTCATTCCGTCTTCCTTCCCTTTCAAACACCTCACGTTCCATTCCACACATCCCACATTTCTTACCTTTCTGCCCGCCGCTGAAACCACGCCAGTTAGCGAATATGATGATAGGCAGGTTCTCGCGAGAGAAATCGTTGATGGCTTGCGCTGTCTTGTACGCCGAGTCGGGGAACCAGACCTATGAAAGACACAGAGGTAGTTTGAAAAATATAATCTAAAAGTACATAATTAATATTTTTTCAAAAACAAAACTAATTATAACTAAACTTACCTAAAATAAAAAAACTACCTACTCAAAAATTAACGCGTGTCCATGAGGCAAGGAGGCGAGAATGCAGCGTTTCCTCGCTGAATGGCTAAACCAAGCCTTTGAGCGAGGAACGAGCCATATTTTTTTTTGTTAGGAAAAATAAAAATGAAAACTAGCCCATTTTTAAGAACAAAAATGATATGGCCGGTTTCTCTAAAATAATTAGAAGTTCTGTTAAAGTTGCACCAGTTTATATAAAGCGACCTTATACACCGTGAATTTTTAATTACCCGAGAAAATTAACTAACATACTCAGATATCGATATACATCGAATTTGGCGAATAAAAAAAACGGAACGGCGTACGGAAGGAATAACTATGAATGAAAAAAAAATCATTCATAGTTATTCCTTCCGTACGCCAATATTAGGCGACCAAATTAGGTGGATTTTAGTTCCGTTAATGTTGGAATGATAATGATTACTATTTGAATTAGCAGGACTTTTATAGTGCATATTTTTTAAGGAATGTTAGGGACCTTTTAAATAAATTTCTCATAAAAAAAATTTTTTTATTCGCCAAATTCGATGTATATCGATATCTGAGTATGTTAGATAATTTTCTCGGGTAATTAAAAATTCACGGTGTATACGGATCATCACTTCATCAGAGAAAAATAAAGAATCAATTTGAACCCACAGTTCCATAATTCTAATCTTCAGTCGAAATGTAACCGAACAAACACAACATTATTTTACCTGTCCAGCCTGCTGAATAGTCTTCGCCTCGGAATCGAAGTTAGCGGGATCGGCCGGCAGAGTGAACTCCACCGTCCGGGTTTCCACAGCTATTACTCCTACTGGGATACCGCCTAGACGGGCGCGACCTGGTACCAAGATATTTTGATTAGTAGAGATGGAACACAAAGATCATAGTTATTATAATAAAACGAAGGCAAATTGCAAAGGTAATTATTATAAATTATTTAAAATTTCTAGAATTCTTCCGGTCAGTTTAAAACATAAGTACCAATTAGCAATAAATAACCATGACGGAAGTATAGCCCAACATTGGTCAATCATAGTAATTGTACCCGGTCTATGTCTGCGGGCAAATTTGAGGTACCTAAAGTAAATAACTACTTTGGTGATAGAACATTAAAAAAACGGTTACCATACCTATTAAATAGTTTGCCCGAGGATATACGCCGGGAACAAGATAAAAATGTATTTAAAAGAAAACTTAAAAAGTATTTTTTAGCCAACTTAGCTTAGTATTTAAGTTTATTTAGTAAGTTAGAGACTCGTGATCCCACAGACAAACTATGCAAATAGTTTTGTGGGACTACTATATTCCAACTGTAAACTGTTGTTTGTTTAATAAATAAATAAATAATTTATTGCATTCATGAGTACTAATAGGTAACAAATACAGTGTTTACATCATGAAGCCCGTTTGGGCATGGCAAATTAGAAAAAATAGAAGTAATATTTGTTTGACTATCAAATTAGATACGAGTACGTTATAAGAAGCTCAAAATCTGTATGGTTTGTAGGGTCTTACACTTAAATGGCGTAGTTGAGTTGAACACGTCGAATAGAAAAGATTACGAACGTATAAGAGTTTATTCAAAAGTTATTGTGGCGAATCTTTCCTGGCCTGACTATAAAAAGATAGACTAGTATTAGTTCGCAAACGTAAGCTTAAAATTACAGTTGAATGTACGATGGCTTGCCCGTACAGAAGGATAAACACGATTTTTGACACGAATTTCAAGCACTTTTATACTTTACATATTTTTATCTTTTACATAACTTTTCCGTACATTGTGTAACGGGAATACAGATAACATAATGTCAAATTAATAATTTTCAAATAACTCGATTAATTTAATAAATAAATTTAAAAACAAAACAAATGAGATACAGCCTGGTGACAGACGGACAGCGGAGCCTTAGTAATAGCGTCCCATTTAACCCTTGGGGTACGGAACCGAAACACAAAACAAATAATAACTCACCAGTTATAACAGTCTGTGCCCACGGTCTCATGATCTCGTCGAAGGAGCCGTGATCGAAGAAGCCGCTCTTGGCCGCGTCCCCCGCCAGCATGAGGCGGGGGTCGTGCGCGGCGCGCGGCGGGACCCACTCCACCGGCCGGTCCACCGGGTCGGCCGCACGCATGATCGGGACCATGCTTAGTTTGTCCTGGGATGGAGAAACACATTCTTATAAAAAATACATACATGCTAATATTAGCTTTATTGAATTAACATATAAGGTCCGATTTTATTAGTATCCTGTTAACCTGTGACTATATAGGTGAAAAGCAATCGTAAAAACCATTTTTCAAATGTACATTATAAAGCTAAAAAAGTAAAAAATCAAAATCAACAACATTGACTTCATATTGCATCAAAATCAAAAATCAAAATCAAAGTTCTGATGAGTAAGTACTCATCATAAGTATGCGTACAAATAAATGCCAAATTAGTACTAATAAGGGCTTATTGGCAACAAATAGAACAATTAGTACAAAATAGTACCAAATACGTACTAACAGGAACTAAAACAGACAAATTAATGCCAAATTAGTACTAATGTGTACGATTTTGTATATTTTTGTAATTATTTAAGCTATAAGGTACTAGATAATAATAGTAATAATGCGTAAAGGTTGTTAGAATAGTTAAAAACTATACAATATAGTACGAAATGAAGACCAATGTGAAAAAAAAATTACCCAATAGTACAAATTGGTACCAATTTATACAAATTAGTAACAATTCCTACAAATTATTTACTAACCATACGAGAGTCACCTCACAGCAGTTCTAATAGCCTCCAAGTCTGTTGGAGCGGAAGCGTGGGACACGCCGTGGTTGTGCATTATAGATATGCTACCGAGTTGGTTGTTACTCGAGTTTACATAACTTCTTAAATTTAGAAATGATATTAGAAAACGTGAACACGCGTATGCGGGTCAACCAACTAGTACTTTATACTTTCAGTAAGTACAAATATGTAAACATGAGTAGCAAATTAGTACTTATGGGTACATAATTAGTACTATTGTGTACAATGAAGTACTAAATGAGTACATACTCGTAAAAATTGGTAAACATTTATAATAATGCTTAAAAATTTGTACCAATTCGTACTAAATAGTACTAAATCGTACAAAATAGTACCTTAACAACTAACCTTGGGCACAAACGAGAGCCACCTCACAGCAGTCCTGATAGCTTCCAAGTCTGTCGGAGCCGAAGCGTGGGACACGCCGTTGTTGTGCATTATAGATATCCCACCGAGTTGGTTGTTACTCGCGTAGACCGGTCTATTTAGCACTTTGTTCAGGGCCGCGTATCCGGTCAGAATGATGTATGAGGATTCCACTTGGATGACGCGGTGGCCGAGACTGGAAAGAAGAGGGAATTTATTGAAAAATACTAGTAATTTGAATCGGAAAGAGTTTGCTTAGTTTAAAAACTTGTACCACCGTATATGTACCATGCTTTATAAAAATAAACTTATTTAATTTAATTCGTCACGCCTGCACCGCCGGCTGGGATTGGTTGTGAGCTCCGCACATGCGCGTCTCTGATACGATGATCGTGATCGATGAAGATGCGCATAACAACTTTGCTGATTGCACCATAACACTTACAGAATAATCTAAAAGTCACTGGGGGAGGCCTATGATCAGCAATGGACATCCTGTGGCTGAAATGATGATGATAAAATTTCGGGAAGTCACAGGGGGAGGTCTGTGTTCACCAGAGGACGTCCTGTGGCTGAAATGATGATGATGAACTATCTAGAGGTCTATGTTCAGCAGTGGACGTCCTGTGGCTGAAAAGATGATGATGATGACTTACCGAACCACATAAGACCCGATGCCGATAGCTCTGCAGGTGACCACGGAGATGGTGACGACGTCTTCGTAAGCCTGAGCGGTCTCGCCGGCTATGAGACCGGCGTCTCTTAGACATTCTACGCCGAGACCGTCTTCTTTGCCTGTGGATGAGATGGGATATTAGAATATGGAGATAGTGAAGTAAACCTATACTGTCATAAATTTGCTATATGTATATTATACATTTTCTTAATTTTCATACAAAACAATTGTTTTGAATCCATTTGTATGTTTTTGGTTTTCAAAATAGTTGATATTTCTGACTTATTAACTTAATTTTTATACGATACAAAATTTTTAGAATCGATTTGTATGTTTTATGTTTTCAAAAAAGTTGATATTTCTGACTTCTCCATAGTATTTATATGCATATGTTAACATAGACTAGTTTCGGCTTTATATACCATTTACCTAACATTCTGTATACAATGATTACAATGAGTTATATAGGATCAGCATAAAAAAAGATTTTAGAAATGAAAACAAATTAAATGGCGTGACCAAGAAGTTATTTTACAAGTAACAAGGTGTTAATAGAAAGTCTTATACGTGGCCAACATCGTAATCGCAAAAGAAACATTCAGATCCCATACTAAGCTGCGATCAGCTAAAATACATATCCACTATTTACCTATCCCATTGAAAATAAAGTTTCTACGTAATCATATAAAATTTGAATAAAATTTATATAGCCTATGTCACCCGGGCCAATATTACGAATCTATTGACCCCTCATTAATTAAATAGGTTCAGTTGTTTAGGCGATACGGTGGAACATACATACATAGACTGCCAATATCATTGATTGATATCCTTTTGGCTTCGCGTAGTCGGGTAAGAAAAGGCTAACAACAAAGGTCGAGTTTCTTGCCCACAAATAAGTAATAAAGAGACGTGTAAAAGAGATAAGATCGGTTTAATATGTGTAAAACTACTAGCTGTGCCCGCAAACTTCGTTTGCATGGATCACAGGATGTCTGGTATAATACATAATGCAAAACATTTAAATATATAAAAATATCCCACCCGAACATTTGACCGGGATAAAAAGTATTCTATAACTTAATCCAGATCATATTCTACATGTGTGCGGAATTTCTACTAAATTCGTGAAGCCGTTTACGCATGATTGAGTCACCAACATCTTAACATCCTCACAAACTTTAGCATTTATAATATTAGTGGGATGTGTTATAATGGTTGACTTACCAATGATATCGGTGATCTTGTATCTCGACTCCCCCTCGTCTTCTATCAGCTGTGTCTTCACGGAGCCCAGCGGGCCCAGCTTGGAGAAGGCCTCGGGCGTCAGGTACAGATACTTGAAGCCGCGCTCCGGCCGCTCGCAGTCTATCCAGGCCACGTCGAACTCCGACTTCACTTCCTCGGCCACCCCGATCCGAGCGCCGGAGTTGACGCTTATGTATAGCTACGGGAGAGAAGGGTAGACTTGTATTACCTTGCCTTGCATATTTCAATTTAAAACACAAATAACTACAGTATAAGTAGCGCTGCGTACGCTTATTTGGTTGTTAAACATGGCGCTTTTAAAATTACACTGCAATCGGTCACTTATATGTCGTATGAAGCCTTTGAAATGACACTGCAATCGGTCACTTATATGTCGAAAAAAGCGCTTTTAAAATGACACTGCAATCGGTCACTTATATGTCGAATGAAGCGCTTTTAAAATGACACTGCAATCGGTCACTTATATGTCGAATGAAGCGCTTTTAAAATGACACTGCAATCGGTCACTTATATGTCGAATGAAGCGCTTTTAAAATGACACTGCAATCGGTCACTAATATGTCGAATGAAGCGCTTTTAAAATGACACTGCAATCGGTCACTTATATGTCGAATGAAGCGCTTTTAAAATGACACTGCAATCGGTCACTTATATGTCGAATGAAGCGCTTTTAAAATGACACTGCAATCGGTCACTTATATGTCGAATGAAGCGCTTTTAAAATGACACTGCAATCGGTCACTTATATGTCGAATGAAGCGCTTTTAAAATGACACTGCAATCGATCACTTATATGTCGAATGAAGCGCTTTTAAAATGACACTGCAATCGGTCTTTTATATGTCGAATGAAGCGCTTTCAAAATAGCGCTACAATCGTTTACTAATTTGTCAAATCAAGCGCTATCTGTAAGTTCTCATGTTTGTTGCAAGACAGAAGCGTAAACTTCTGTTGATACTCGTATTTATAGATATAGAAGAAGTGGGAATGAGCGGGGGCACTTTGCGAGCGTAGACAACAATCGCTTTACAAAACAAGTCTTTGAATGGGAACCCAGAGCGACCACAGACAGACAGACAATACGTAGATCGGGCTGAATGAGTCTGGCACAAAAAAGCCAGGAGTAGAAGAAGCCCAAATCCAAGATTGGAACACAAGCGCCAAAATGCTGACGTACAAGAGTCGGCCGAAGCTTCGAGAAGGCTTCTCGAACACCTGTCACTTATTTTATCAGTATTTTTGCATATGTGTCTCATAAAGATACATCTATCTCTCTCTAAGCTTCGAGAGCCTCGGGAGTCAGGTACAAAGCCGCTCGCAGTCTATCCAGGCCACGTCGAACTCCGACTTCACTTCCTCGGCCACGCCGATCCGAGCGCCGGAGTTGACGCTTATGTATAGCTACGGGAGAGAAGTCTGTTTACTAATGCGGTTTCAAATGCCCTGCCCCCCCTTCCTTTCAAGCGTACCTTGTAACACAATAAAAACAAGTCATTATAACTGCACACAGGTAAAAAAATTCTTCCCCCTCTCCCCGTTAGTAAGATGTGTCAATTTGAACCATATCTATATATAATAAGTACACCGTATGAAAAGTCATTATAACTTTAGAGGAATAAAGGAGATGTTTAATTCGCTTCTCATTTTTGTTGCATCGGTAGTTGCCACGGTACGACGCCATTTTGGGATAATTATAGTTCAGAAATGTTGAAAACCCAATTGTCATCATCATCATCATCATCAGCCCACACTAGTCCACTGCTGGACATAGGCCTCTCCAATTGCACGCCACTCTGCACGATCCACGGCTACTCTCATCCAGTTCCTGCCAGCAACCTTGCGAAGATCGTCGCTCCATCTAGTCTGAGGGCGTCCCACACTACGCTTGCCGACACGCGGTCTCCACTCAAGAACTCGTTTACTCCAGCGGTTATCGGTTCTGCGACAAATATGGCCGGCCCACTGCCACTTCAGCTTGCTTATTCGATGAGCTATGTCGATGACTTTAGTTTTCTGTCGGATTACCTCATTTCGGATCCGATCCCTCAGAGAAACTCCGAGCATAGCCCTTTCCATAGCTCGCTGAGCGACTTTAAATCTGTGGACTAGCCCTATCGTTAGTTAGGAGAGAACCCAATTGTAGGTGGAAGCAATGTAAACGACGAATGAATGAACCACCGATTGTTGTACAAAACGAGTCTTTGAATAGAAACCCAGAGTGAACACAGACAAGCAGACAGACAGACGATATGCAGATCGGACTGAACGAGTCAGACACATCTCACCAGGAATAAGAGAAGAGGAAAGAAGCCTACATCCAAGATTGAAACACAAGAGTCACCATGCTGACGTACAAGAGACGGCCGAAGCCTCGAGAGGGCTTCTCGAACACCTGTCACTCTTACTTTATAAATATTTTTGTATTTGTGGCTCGTAAAGATAAATATCTCTCTCTAAGCTTTGAGAAAGCGTAAGGAGACAGCCCCTCTAGTATGTGCAACAAAACACGATATGATACGGTATGATATAGCGATTTATCGCATATTTTTTTGTCAAAATATGAACTTTTATTAAAAAAGCGAGCATAACCGTGACGTCGTTGGCACGGACATCCTTACTGTTTCAATAAAAGTTCAAGATGGCGGCTATGTTATCATATTTTGAAAGTAAATAGGCAATAAATCGCTATATCATATCGTGTTTTGTTGATCGTGCTAGAGGGGCAGGTACAGATACTTGAAGCCGCGCTCCGGCCGCTGGCAGAACTGCCCATATTAAAATTTATTGCATATAAAAATGACTTTCATGAAAAAAGGGTATTATACTGTAAATAATTATACACCGTGTTTTTTTTAAAGCCGAAGCCCACATTATGTAACCATCCTAATAAACCTCTAGGAAGTAATATTTTTTATAATCAACCATATCATTTTTGAGTAAAATATAACCAATAATTCAAGATAGTAATGTTTATAATGTTTATGGTTACAACAATGCATAGTCCTTGACCTTGCCGCCTCCACGCGTGCAGCACCGTCCACGCAGACTATCATATCCGTGTACAGGATGTTTAAAACTAAATTTTGCTTATAATTATTATTATTTTTTAGTTTTTGAATAATTAATAATTACCAAGTTGTGTAACACTTAGCAGAAATAAATTGGTTTCATTGGTTTTACACTCACCCTAGGTATCTTCCGTTCTCTCGCGTACTGGGAAGCCTTATAATAGACCCAGTCTTCTTGGGGGCCGAACGACCCCATGTAGTGGGTGAGGTCGTTTGCAATCAGGATGATGTCGCGCCCCTCGGGACACTCGGGCGTGAAAAGGGTTAAGCGCCAGGCTACCATTCCAACCTGTTAAAATGTTACAATTTAATACAATTATTTGTTTGTATAATGAATGATAATAAGTTATGTTAAATGATGGTGCCATAATTTATGGTTAATTTTCTTATACAGAATGAACACACTGAATCGAAACAATTAATAAAAGTTTTTTTTAAATATTATAAATGCTAAAGTTTGTGAGGATGCAGATGTTTGGATGTTTGTGACTCAATCACGCGTAAATGGCAGAACGGACTTGGATGAAATTTTACACACGTATAGAATATAAATTAGATTAATAAATAGGATACTTTTCCTGGTTAAATGTTTCTTTGGGATATATGTGGTATACCAAACATCCTGTAGTTCACGCAAACAAAGTTGCGGGCACAGCTAGTAATAATTTTTAACAATTAATCTAAATGAATGTACTGTAGGCTGATTGGATAGACGAGATAAAGGGATCCAACTAGTAGAAACTAGTTGGATCCCTTTATCACGTCTATCCAATCAGCCTATACAGGGTGTACAAGAGAAAGAGACACTCCTTAAAACCACGTGGTCAGCTGGTCACATACAACAACTTTTTCTACGGGAGCAACATCGAAATCAACATTTTTATTTGAGCTGATGATAATGTATGTAGCATCTGAAAATAAAATCATGATCTCGATGTTGCTCCATTAGGAAAAGTTGTTGTATATGACCAGCTGATCACGTGGTTTTAAGGAGTGTCCCATTCTTTTGTACATCCTGTACAAATATATCCTGTATAAGTAATTTATTTATTTAATACCTACTAAAATTTGCGTTGTTTTGTATGCTGGATATACTTAGCTTTATAATAACTTTGTTTTCACTTGTTTTTAAGCAACTTGTTTTAAGGAACTTTGTACCAATAATTTAAATTAAGCATGTTATGAAACTCTGTAATTGCCTTAGTGTAACCCTTGTAAAATTAGACTAGCTTGTGATAATGTAACAAAGTTGAGGTTCTTAATCACATCATCACATCACCAGCCTTATCAGTCCACTGCTGGACACAGGCCTCTCCAATAGAAGGATTTAGCCATAATCGCCACGTTTGGCAGGCGGGTTGGCGATCGCAGTTTGGCCAATGGTGGAGAGGAGACGCTGCTGCCCGTCTCCTTGTGGCGGTTCTCCTGTAGTCGCCTCTTACGACACCCATAGGAAGAGAAGGGGTGGTGCAATTCTTTTAACGTGCCGGCACCACACGACACGAGGTTCTTAATAAATAAAATAAAATAAGTAACACACCGTGTTCTGTCCCGGCAGCCGGGTCACCTCGACGACTCTCCTCTCGCCGTCCGGCTCCACGACCAGCTCGACGCTCGTCATCACGTTGTCTGGCATCGGCCCTGAGGCATGAGAGGTTTACGTGAGCCGAGTGTGTGCTTGTGTGCGTGTGTTTGTGTGTGTGTGTGTGTGTGTGTGTTTGTTCGTGTGTGTTTGTGTGTGCGAGTGTGAGTGTGTATGTTTGTTTGTGTGTATGTGTTTCGGTTTAGAGATAATTTATTGACTTACAATGAGCTTACAAACTATTTTATAAAAAACCGGCTAAGTGCGAGTCGGACTCGCGCACGAAAGGTTCCGTACTAATATCTAAAAAATGGCAACAAAAACCATGTTTGTTGTATGGGAGCCCCCTTAAATATTTATTGTATTCTGTTGTATAGTATTTGTTGTTATAGCGGCAACAGAAATACATCATCTGTGAAAATTTTAACTCTCTAACTATCACGGTTCATGAGATACAGCCTGGTGACAGACGGACAGACAGACAGACGGACAGCGGAGCCTTAGTAATAGGGTCCCATTTTACCCTTTGGGTACGGAATCCTAAAAACAATGTAATGTTTTACATGTCCAAGACATCGCACTAATTCAGAAGGTATTAAAAAAATGCTGTAAATAAACTGCTTTAATTTTGATTTAAAAAGGCCAAATGAGTGATGTTTTTGTGTGTGAGGGTGTGTGAGTGAGTAAGCAAGGGTGTGTGTTAGGGTATTAGTGTAGATACTCTTTATTGCATACCATATAAAGTGGGTTGTATTTGCACATACTTAAAAGGGCTGATTCTGGGACTCAAATATACTTGATTTCAAATCAGTCAATGCGGTTTGTATGGGGAAAACATTTTTATTCGATTTTAACGTTGGTTGCGATTTCAACTAAATTGTGTTACACATTGTGAATGTATATTTACGTACAGTGGCGGGTATTGGTTTTATTTCGAGGTAGGCAGTAGATACTTACTAATGTGTTTTATTGTTGAAAATCAGTGTTTTTTATCAATAATACACACTTATAAGTAAGTACCTACTGCCTACCTCATTTTATTTATCAGGTAGGCACTGCCTAATTGCCTATATGCACCGCACGCCCCTGTTTACGTACGTGTGTGTAAGTGTGTATGTGTCTTTAGTGTGTGTGTGTGTGTGTGTGTGTAACTCACCATCGACAGTTCCCTCCTCTATACACTCCCTCCACCTTTTCTCGACAGTCTGCCTGAACATGTCAGGCATGTCGTACACGTAGGTTGTGCCTTGAGATGTCGCCTGTTAGGGAAATAAATCAATTGAAACATTATCACCTCTCATTCATCAATGGACGATTGTCACCCACTGACATAGACCACATACAGGGTGTTTCAAAAATATCTTCCGCCGCTGCAGTGGATGAATGAATAAATTAATATTTATTTTCTTTTGAAAATTGGTACATTTAGGTGGTAATTGTGTTATGGAGTTCAGCTTTTGCAGCCATCTATTAACAGCAAAGAAATTACATTTTTTTTTAAAATTATGTTTAATTAAATTACATTAAAGATAAGACAATAAGCATGGAATGGAAAAAAAATATTACATTCAAAATATTTACCGGAATGTCGTGTAGCAATTATAAGATGAATATCAATAAATATGTCAAAATAATAATAACAAGACACAGTACAAAATCAAGCACAACCATTAAAATACAACTATTACTCGATAATTTGGTTGCATTGTTAAAAAAATACAGGTTGACTTTTTTATCACCATCCAAACCTTCTGAGAAGACTCCCGTGATACAAACGAACAACTCTTTCTATTGGACCAACTCTCTAGCTGCAAAAAAAATAGCTTTTCTATAAATTTTGGTCAAATTTTGTATGGAACAGCTGTTTTTTTTGCAGTTAGTGAGTTGGTCCAATAGAAAGAGTTGTTCGTTTGTATCACGGGAGTCTTCTCAGAAGGTTTGGATGGTGATAAAAAAGTCAACCTGTATATTTACTGCCGCACTGACGTCAATTAACAATCAATGGTGGATTAACTTGTTTTTTCGTTCAATAATGATATCTAATCGTATAGACATAAGTATTACAGGTTTTTCTTAAGTAACCATTAGAGTTAAGTGACGTTCCTGAGTGCGGTAGTTATAAATTAAGTACTTACCAAGAATCTCTTCTGTTGCAAGTAATCTTTGGTGACGTACGGAGTGGAAATTGGTAGTCCGTGCATCGGGCCCTGTCTGGCGCCGTACGAGTGGAACATTATCTGGAAGAATAACAATAAATCCTAAGGTAATTGAAGACTAGAGCATTCAATTGTAGCAACAAGTCGATTTAATATATTGCCTTTCTACGCGCGGCCGTAGTAAAAAAGACCGGAGGGGACTGTGAACGAGGATCGGCGAACGGCGGCGAACGACAGCGAGCAATTCGGTTCGCGAGCGAACACCGATGATCGGTCGAAGGCTCGCTTCAATATCAAAGTGTGCGGTCACTGTATTGTTGCTTCATTAATCTTGGATTATACCTTTTTAGGGTTCCGTAGTACTGACAAGGAACCCTTATAGTTTCGTCATCCGCCTGTCTGACCGTCCGAAGTTTTGTTTGGAGACTGTTGACACTAGAGAGCTGTTATTTTGTGGAGGTAGGTATATGATTTACGCCGACAAAGTAGTAGAATAAAATTTAGAAAATTTTTTTTTGGTGTATAGAGTGCGTTATCGGGAACCTAAGCGATTTCTTCAGAAACTTGTTCAGGGTGCTTAGTGAGCAAACATACTCAAAGTCCTGACGTCTAGGAGGTGCGCCGAAGGGAGGGGTGACAAAGGTGAAAACGCTAAAGCTTTATTTATTTATTTATTAAAATCTTACAAACAGCTACCCAATTCGATAGTTGCAGCATCACAAATATTCACATTCAATTAAAATCAAAAATATTTCCTAGGAAATAAAATATAGGTACAATAACAACATGCAAAATTAGATGTATCTTACCACTCCGATCCTCGGGTCAGAAATTTCCTCGTAAGTGTAGATGTCCAGCGAGTAGCCGGAGCCGTTGGACAAGCATAGTCTCACGTTCTTAGTTGGGGCGCCGGGGCCTGTGGTATAGGGTTGAGCTTGAATGTATATAGAAAAAAATATTTATGTCACGACGTTTTCTAATATCATATACAATTAATACAATACAGAAATTTCAAAGATTTAATTAACATTTAGAGTTTGTTGCAATTAAATTAAAACAAAGACATAAATAAAACAAAAAGGGTTCAATATGATACACAGATTGAAAGAGAATGCAAATCGTAATTCCGAAATAAAAACAGTTTTTTTTGTGTTGGCCCTTTTTATTTTTACTTATTTTGTCAAATGAAACATGTCAATTAGCTGTTACAGTTATTAATTTGTTTTTATTTTCATACAAACTTATTTCTGACAATTACAAAATTTAAAAATAAACTAATTTTTTCGAGTTATTTTGGAGTTTTTTGCAAGATTAACGCACGGCGATTTTTAAACATAAATATTTAAAAATCGCCGGGCGTTAAAGCATTTGTGATTTCATGTGTCTACCTGTTATGGTTTTAAAGAAACGATACAATCCTGTGACGGACAGAAAGCGGAGCTTTAATAATAGTTGGATCAAGTTACTTGGAAAACCTAGATACATTCGAAGTAATAAAATAAAAACTAAACTCAGAAATATATTTACACTTATTATTTATTGCATTTTAAGTACTTATCCTACATTAAAGATAAATAACACTTGAAAAAATCATCGACCTCAGGTGGGACTCGAACCCACGTCCTATCCTATCCTACATTATTTTAAGCAGTGACACAGGTTTGCCATTTGTAATTCACAAATATTTTAGGTGACTACCAATGTTGAGTTTACAATAATTAAATTGTATTAGATTTAAGCTTTAAGTTACTATTGTAAACTTGTTTGTAGTACCAATAAATAAAAAAAAAACATCAATTTAGCAGTCTTCATTGTACACACACACAAAAGAATAGAATTAACAGTTGATATTTACAGAAATATGTACAATGATACCGGTAATATTTGCGGAAATGTAAAATGAGTAATGCTAAAAATCTCACCGATTCTCAGAGTGAATCTGATCTCTGCCTGCAGAACCCTGAGCTTCCATAGTCGGGGTCCGTACCTCATCACCATTCCAAGGACTGATTCTTCAATCTGTTAGGAAAATAGACAGCGTTAAAAATTTTGGTTCGAATCCTGCATGGGGCAAATGTTTGTATGATGAGTACAAACATTTGTAATTGTCATGGATGTTTATAAATTTATCTTAGGCCCAATTCGATTAAACTGAAGTAAGTTTTTACTCGAGAGTAAACCACTGCTCAATCGAGAGTAAGTCGATTCATTTTAAAAACTACAAATCTAAGAATAAGGTAAGGTATTTAACGAGTAATATTCTCGTAATAGTTAAACCAGAATAGCTGTGTGTTTAATCGAATCGGGTCTAAGTATGTCTATAAGTTGTCTATGGTGAAACTTTTCAATGACTACTAGGAAAACTTTATAGTTTGGGCTCATTTGATTGGTTTTGACGAGTCCAATTCAATTATGTTTTATAGTTTTTAAACTTTGACAATTTGAATTTAATAAAGTAAGTTCTTTATTGTGTATTGTTTTACAAAAGTATCTTAAAATAATTATGAGAGTATCAAATATTTACGGAGCTTACAAATTATTTATTGTTGCTTGAAAATCTTGTAAATCGACTTTATACTGTCGTCAGTGGGTCGTGATTGGATGGGTGACCATTCCGATCATATTTAGTGACATTTATCACGAGCATCTCCATGCTTCGGAAGGCACGTTAAAAGTTGGTCCCGGCTGATATCGCTTGATACTGGTCGTGAAGCCTAGTCAGAGGCCTTATGGCACACACATCACCAGCCTATATCAGTCCACTGCTGGACACAGGCCTCTCCAAAAGGAGGATTTAGCCATAATCGCCACGCTTGGCAGGCGGGTTGGCGATCGCAGTTTGGCCAATGGTGGAGAGGAGACGCTGCTGCCCGTCTTCTTGTGGCGGTTCTCCTGTAGTCGCCTCTTACGACACCCATAGGGAGAGAAGGGGTGGTGCTATTCTTTTAACGTGCCGGCACCACACGACACCTTTTATGGTCTTATGGCGGGTTGTCTCAACCCTATTTAATGGCAAATTAATTATTTTTATTTGACATACCTTAGCAGGGTCCATGATGACGGTGGGTCCGAAGTTGAGGAATATGTGGTTGCAGTCTGTCCTCTTAGCTAGGGGGTGCGAGAACGCAACCTCAAGTTCGTCCATAGCTTCTAGCAACACCCTGTATAGTTAAAAGAAAACAAGTTTAAGCTATGAGAAGTGCCTTTTTTAACACCTTGTATATAAGATAGAAGACGTATGTTAAAACTGTATAAAATGAATGCGTGAATCAATTATAATCCTAATAATATTACAAAAAGATTTTTACAAAATTGACTTCTGTTTGATAATACTAAACTTTTTTACAAAGAAACATGATCCGCTTACACACACAGGTATAGTCTGTGGCGCGCGCGCTATACATTGCGGGTTAGAAATAAGTTATTTTTATTGATACACTAAAAAAAAAACATTTCCTAGCAATTATATTTTTTGCATTCTACTTGGTTTTATATATAGAATTCGTGGTTTAAGGCTTCGTTAAGCCTTTTTTTACACCCTGTATTATAAGGTCCGATTTTATTAGTGTACATCCTGTTAACCTGTAACTATATAGATGAAAAGCAATCGTAAAAAACAATTATCAAATGTGTACCATAAAAACTAAAAAAGTTAAAAATCAACAACATTGACTTCATATTGTATAAACTCGTCCTATCTTTGGTACGTTTAACCATCTGATTATCCGTCTTATTCCTTCCCCTTTTGCAGAGCGAGAAAGAGTTGAAGATAGGACGATTTTATGCAATATGAAGTCGATGTTGTTATTTTGTATTTTTATTTTTAACTTTTTTATAGTTTTTATGGTACACGTTTGAAAATTGGTTTTTACGATTGCTTTTCACCTATATGGTCGCAGGTTAACAGGATGTACACTAATAAAATCGGACCTTATATAAATGTATTACAAAACAACATTTATACGAATAAATGCATTAATTCATTACGGCATGTCCTCATATTTTTTTGTAAACACTAAATAATTACAAGTTTTAGGTAAATACCGCTTCTATATTCCACTAGTTACCTTTCTCCCTCGTTCTGAAGGTACTCAAAACTGGCCTCCTTGGTGATCAGATCCTGGTGCCTGATGATGGAGCGGATGAAGAAGCGGTAGTCCGTCACCTCTTGCCCCTTCTTGACCTGGAGACAAAATTACGTTCATCACTGATGTCACCTAGGGGAGGTTTGTCAATGTCATGGTCCTGAGGTCAATAAAAAAACCACTCAAATATTTATCTTATATTTATTAGTTAGGGCCCTCTCTTTGAGGGGTCAAATAGAGGAATTGTAGTCACTCTCGCCTTAGCCATGCCCAAATACAAGGACATCTTCAGATAACTAGTTGGTAGGGCTTCGAGCTCGTAACTTCTTATTTTATACCACCAAACGCGCCACTAATAGGAGCTACTTTGGGATATACCTGTGAAGGAGGCTAATCTAGGTAGGTATATGGATCTTTGATCACTCTTAGCTTCGCTTTCCCTAGATAAAAGTGCATCTTCTGGTTGCTAAATAGCAGGTCTTCTAGCTTGTTTCTTCCTATTCTCAAGTAACTAACTAATGGAGGCTATCTTAAGACATATCTCTGAAAAAGGCTAATCTATCAAGTCTTTACCTTTGCCTTCCCCAGATACAAGTGCATCTTCTGGTTGCTGGTCGGCAGCGCTTCCAGCGCGTAGCTGCGCATCCTGTACAGCTCCAGCTGGAAGGCGGACGCTGGCTCCAGGTGCCGGTAGATCGTGTCCTCGGTGAAGTCGTTGCGGGCGCGGTATGTGAAGAATTTCGGGAATTGACGTCTGGGTGAAGAAAGAGAGATGTACTATACAATTAAAGGGTATAAGGACGAGACGGGGAATATTCTCGTTTTTTTTATGTCACTCACACTAGTCATCATTATCATCATATATCAATTAATACAGCGCTTTCAACAAAATCTTTTAAGTAGGTGCATATATGTATAAGGTCGAAGACTAAAAAAGTTAAAAATAACAACATTGACTTCATATTGCATAAACTCGTCCTATCTTCAACTCTTTCTCGCTCTGACAAGTGGAAGGAATAAGAAAGATGATGAGATGGTTAAACGTACCAGAGATAGGACGAGTTTATGCAATATGAAGTCAATGTTGTTAATTTAGATTTTAAACTTTTTTAGTTTTTATGGTACACATTTGAAAATTGGTTTTTACGATTGCTTTTCACCTATATAGTCACAGGTTAACAGGGTGTACACTTATAAAATCGGACCTTATATGGTGGGCATAGTGATGGTGTGTATAGCTCTCATGCTGTTTTCAAAGACTTGTGAACAATGTGTCTTCCCCTTAATATTGTTAATGACAATACGGAAAGTGTTAATGAACACGTTACACGTTCTTAGCTAAAACTCAACTATAGTTCATCATCATCATCATTTCAGCCACAGGACGTCCATTGCTGAACAAATTTACTATAAGAAGGAATCTTTAAAATAAAACGTTATAATTACTGATAAAATCTAATAAAATATTGATACGGATTAGCGCGCGAAAGCACAAGTACTATGCGTAGTAGAATTACGTCTCGATGACAGATGACCGCTAGTGCCGGGAACAGCTCATATGAATATGGGAATATTCCCATCAATCGATTCCTCGCTGACATTACATTAGGTCAAATTAAAATTACGCATTAGCCTAATAAGGCACTCTATTCACACACACATCTAAATTAAACCTTAACCATTACCAAATAGAGTTGAAACTCACTTGACAAGCGCCATAAAGGTGATCCTCCTGACCCGTTTCTGATGCAACTCATTTCGATGCGCGCGACAGAAGTTACCGAAGCGTCGAGCGATGACGCTGTCGTCACTCTCGCCGCTGTCCCGGACTCCGACCATTATTATGTGGATCGGCTCTAGGGGCTGGACGAGAAAAGTATATTATTGTTAATATATAAACTTTTTAACAAAAGGTGCGAATGAACACATTTTAACTCACAATGGCTGGCACCGATTCCAAAAAGAGCTGATCAGGTATATTTACATTAGGTAAGGAACTTAGTTATTAAGGTTAAATTAAAAAAAGTTTATTATTTTTTGTTAAAAAAGTTTTCATTTAATGATTTTCTGTGGATAAGATCAGCATTAAAATCTAAGAGTTAACAATAAATCACCCCTATTTTCCCACCCTTTATATTTTTTCAAATTTAAATGCGACCAATTTCGAGGTATACCCTATATAATAAAAAAATAATTATCAAAATCGGACTACCCTGTAAAAAGTTATGCGTGGTCAAACATTACAATCAGTGAGTAAACAATCAATCATCCCCTGTTTTCCTACTCTTAGGGTAAGTTTTTTTTCCAAATTTATGTGGGACGCCCCGTTGGACTATACCCTTTCTAATAAAAAAATAATTATAAAAATCGGACTACTTTGTAAAAAGTTATGCGTGATCATACTTAAATATATATATATACGCGTCGACTTGAAAACCTCCTCCGTTTTTTCGTCGGTTAAAAAGATGGTACACACATAAAGGGTTATTTGTAACACATCAACAACCTCGCAAGACTAGGTAGCTAACGTCATAAACAACATTTGTTCTACGAGTTTTGATAATTTGACACATTTTACTTTCATACAAAAATAAATATCAATTTTATTTTACGTCTGAAAGTTCTTTCTTATCTCTGTGCGCATCGCGTCGCGCACGTGACTCGCGTCGCCTTTTCGTATGTGAATGGAACATAGACTTACAAATATCACAACACGTATAAAATCTTGGAAATAAATTTTTAATTAATGTATCAAGTTATAATAAGACTCGTAAAACAAATCTTGTTGTTTATGATGCAATGATTAACATCATCGCTCTCATAGAAAAAGTTGTTGTATACGACCAGTTGACCACGTGGTTTTAAGGAGTGTCCTATTCTCTTGTACACCCTGTAAAAATTATTACTTACCGTGTCATCAGTGTCAGGTATCTTGCTGTAGTCGGTACCCCCCATATTGATACTAGTGCTATCACGGCTTTCGCTGCCCTCTTGCAACGCTTGGAGGTCCTAGAACAATGTTACCTTTTTGTATTACACATGACTGAGTGACATTTAAAATTTCCTTCTTGCATTTTTTTAAACTTTTAGTTATGTTAGAGTCTTTTCACGACCACGGCCTATGTAATTAGGCCGAAACGTCGGTACAGTAATTAATAAAAAGAGGTATTTTGTATGTATAGTGTTTTATTACTGAGTGAGTGAGTGACTGTCTGAGTCGTTGAGTGCGTGACTGACTTACCTCGCGTTACACAGAGACAGTAGTCGCGAATTTATGGTCCAAATCCAGTAATTCATCAGCGCACGGAACGAATTGGTCAAAGGAATCGAAGACATGTCCCCACACTCATATAATTAGCCTTACTATCATGGTATTTTACTGGTGAAAGCTGGGCAATTCTAAATCCTTTGTGTGTGAGTGAGTGGGTTAGTGAGTGAATGAATGGGATAGTGAGTGAGTGTAAGTGAGTATGAGTGATTGAGTGTGAGTGACTGAGTGAGTGACTAACTGACTAAATGAATGACTGACTCACCTCGCGTCTCACAGAAGCAGTACTCGCGAAGTCATGGACTAAATCCAGTAACTCATCAGCGTACTGAACGAATTGGTCGAAGGAATCGAAGGCGGCCAGGGCTCCGGTGCGGTGGTGGCACTTCCTCATCGCCGCGGTACAGAGTTCCGCAGGGATGCCTTCTTGGTCTTGTGCGGCTGATAACTCGATCTCCGTTTGGCTGATTGGGATTCTGGAAAGAGGTGGGTAGTTCAAAAATGCTGGCTAATTACACCAAAATCTTATAAGCCCTAAAAACTAAAGTCTTATAACTAAAACTCACCTATTAGGGTGTCCTGTGGGTAGTACGAATTGGAAGTGTACAACTCCCAGCTCCCCGGATAGTGCCAAGTGTTGGAGGCACTGTATCTCGTAAGACGTGTAGGCGCGACGGACGTACACTTCCAAGGCTGCGTTGCATACCTGGTGACAAGATTTTATTAATATTACACTTCTCATGCTCGTGAATTTCATCTTTATGCTGGGTATAGGCGGCATAAATCGTTTTTCATGCTCTAGTGCATTTTAATTTTCTCACAATCGAAGTAAAGAGATGAGTGTATAACTCGTACACAAAACCCATTTTACCCTCGACTATCCGACTATCCACAGGATATACGTCGTGTCTGGTAAAATGATTTTATGCACTAGATTTTACAGGGTTATTTGAAAAAAAAACAACAACCTCGCACGACTAGATAGCTAACATCAAACACAACAACATTTGTTCTACGACTTTAGATAATTTGACACATTTAACTTTCATACAAAAATAATATTAACTTAATTTTACGTCTGAATGTTCTTATCTCTATGCGGATCGCATCACGCGCACGACCGCGCGTGCCATCTTTTTTTAGTGAATGGAACATAGACTTACAAATTTCACGACAGTACAATAAAAGCTTGGAAAATCATTTTTAATTAATGTATAGAGTTATGTTAAACTCGTAGAACAAATGTTGTTGTTTATGATGTTAGCTATCTAGTCGTGCGAGGTTGTTGTTTTTCAAATAACCCTGTATTACTATCATGACTTCAACCGCGTGGATTTTCGTCAACATTTCCGATGTTTTTTTATTTTTATTTATTTTTAATCATACTCGTATACAGCTTTCATTACAGTTTAAATAGTTATTCTGCTATTTGGTGCGGAGACATATTTTATAAATCAGAGACCTTATTACTAATTCAATTCTGTGGTTAGTTTATAATACTTACAGTTATCACTACAGAAAAACTCTAATTTAATAGTTGCAGCTTCAAAACTAAATAATCTAATACTAAATCTAAACTACTTGATTAAAAATATTTCCAATAAAATACTACACAATCAACGTAATCAAATTTGATATCACTTATAAATGAATGGCTATACAGGGTGTTTGATGTCCCAAGCTACTAGTAGATTTGAGGCCTACAGTTGGACTTATACAGGGTTACATTGCAAGGTAGTGCCAATTTTTCAGGGACAACTCAGAATCAGTAACTAAATCGATCTACGTAAAAAACAAACTCATTTTTTATTATTACTATCAGCTGGTAAAAAATGGTACGCGTGGATAATCTTGTCTTAATTATAAAAGATACGCACGCACTATCCCTATGCAACCTAGAACTGCAAAGTTCAATGCAATAATAGTCACAATGGCGCTCGAAAACAAACCTTAGCCTTTTCGATGTAAGGTATATTTCTAACGGCAGAAGCGCCCGCGCAAACCAGAGGTTCAAATTGCCGACAAGGTGTTATTTACCTTATCAAGTACACCTCTAGATCTTTTTTTTTAAATTTGACACTACCTTGCAATGTATCCTGTGTAGGAACACTTTTTACTAGCTTAAAAGTCTTTATATAGCTATTATATACAGGGTGAACAAGAGAATAGGACACTCCTTAAAACCACGTGATCGGCTGGTCATATACAAAAACTTTTTCTATGGGAGCAACATCGACATCGATAATTTTTTTTCAGCTTTCCCATACAAACTTACTCGCATTCCTTGATGATAATGTATGGAGCATCTGAAAATAAAATCACAATTTCGATGTTGCTCCCATAGAAAAAGTTGTTGTATATGACCTGCTGATTACGTGGTTTTAAGAAGTGTCCCATTCATTTGTACACCCTGTATTTTATACATTTATTATATATTTTATGCTGCTATTATATTTGTTATACAGCTATTATATATACAACTTACCGCTGCATTAGTGTGGTAGAAGAAGTCGTGTAGTATATCGAATATCGAGGTTTCTGACAGTATTAGCTTCTGCAAGTTCTCCGGATGGAAGTCATGGCCATACATGTCGACAGCCGACAGGAATATGGATTCCATCTGGTTGTGACGTAGTTCGTATGCTGGCTGGTGGGCTGCGATTAGAACCTGGAAAATATTATATAAATAAATATCGGACAACATCACATACATTGCTCTGATACTAAGGTAAGTAGCTAAAGCACTTGTGTTATAGAAATCAGAAACAACGAAGGTACCACAACACTCAGACCCGAGACAATATAGAAAAGTTTGTTTTCTACATTGACCCGACCGGGGATCGAACCCGGAACCTCAGAGATGACGATGCCATATAGTCCGGCGTGCTCGCCTTTCGGCTACGGAGGTCGTCATATTTGTCAATTATTGGATAATATTGGACAACATCACATAGATTGTAAATTTTTGTATTTAGCAATTCCATGCAAGGTTAAATTAAAGATAAATAAGGTCACGGGTACCTTAGGTCGATGATTTTTTTAAGTGTTATATATCTTTAATCAAATACATTGCTCTGATCCTAAGGTAAGTAGCTAAAGCACTTGTATTATAGAAATCAGAAACAACGACGGTACCACAACACCCAGACCCGAGACATTATAATGTCTCGGGTCTAGGTCATCAATGTAGAAAACGAACTTTTCTGTAGAAAAGTTCGTTTGCTACATTGAACCGACCGGGAATCGAACCCGGAACGTCAGAGATGGCTACGCCATAAAGTCCAGCGTGCTCGCCTCTCGGCTACGGAGGTCGTCGTGTTTGTCAATTCGAAGGCAAGTTCATTATTAGACGGTGTTGATCAATCAATTATTGAGGTGACCTTATTATCATTTCCATCCATGCATTCATCAGCCGAAAGACGTCTACTGCTGGACATAGGCCTACCCTAAGGATTTCCACAAAGATCGATCCTATGCCATCATTTACAATAACAAATTATCGACCATAAAAACAAATAATAATTCGAAGTAATTTTTTAACTGAGTCTAGATCAATCACATAAACGGGAGCCCTTATTGTCATGTAATTTTTCGATGTTTTCATAATTACCAGGACGATGAATGTATGATTTTTTTTTAATAATTTATAAAACGGGATTACTCAGGCTCCGCTGTCCGTCTGTCTGTCTGTCCGTCTGTCACCAGGCTGTATCTCAGGAACCGTGATAGTTAGAGAGTTTAAATTTTCAATGATGTATTTCTGTTGCCGCTTTAACAACAAATACTAAAAAACAGAATACAATAAATATTTCAGGGGGCTCCCATACAACAAGCTTTTTTTGCTCTTTTTTATAGATAATGGTTTGGAATCCTTCGTGCGCGAGTCCAACTCGAACTTTGCCGGTTTTTAAACTAAATATAACATATACATACCTGTCTAGCCCTTAGTGCGACCCGGCTATGTTCGGCGCGGTGTAACGACGTCAGTTCGTTGAGGGTGGCCGCCAGTTCGTCTGTCAGGCCGGGCTCGTTCGACCATAAGTGATCGATTAGCAGGGTTACCTGTTAAAATAAAACAAATATTTTCTTCTAGCAATCACACCAAACATCTAGCTTTATGTCAAATCATCATCATCATCATTTCAGCCATAGGACATCCACTGCTGAAGATAGGCCTCCTCCAGTGACTGGTAGAGGTCTTCAGCTATAATTTAGTGAGGTGACATTATTTTAAGATAAATAATAATAAAAAAATTAAGATTTCCTTAAAGGCTTAATGGGTGGGTAATTTTAGTTTAATATATTTTAAAACTATTAATGAATTAATTTAATTGTTTCCACAATCACACCAATTATCTAGCCCCAAACTAGCAAAGCTTGTGCTATGGCGACTAGATAACGGATAAACATACTTAAATACGTTTATAAACATCCATGACTTAGGTGCAAATGCTCGTGCTCATCACACATTTGCCCCTCGCGGGATTCGAACCCGCATAGGACTATTGTCGTAGGACTTCGGTTCTTGGTTTAATTAACATGTAAATACTATAGATTATAACTGATTCTTACATTAGGGTAGGCCTGCAATGTATAATATAATTAACTTTGTTTTAATTGTCTATTAAGCGTAAAACGTAAACATAAAAAGACGACTAACTTTTTCTTCATCTATCAGGTAGATTATCAAAAAGTATTGGATACATATTTTTTCTTTTTTCACATAATTAAAAATATTACAAAGACATATATATTATAGTACACTTTTATAGATGATTTGAAATGTCGTATGACGTCACGCCTAGGTACAATTTTTACTTAGAAGTGACGTCACGGGGTGCGCGCGTGTCCCGAACTGTGACGTGCTTTTTTTTGCAATTTTTTGGTTAATTGACAAAAAAATCGATAAAAATCCATAATTTTTTGATAATCTAACTGACGGACTAAATTGAATTTCGTTTTCTATACCCAGTCGTCATCCATATTCGTTTTTAAACCCAACCCTGTGTGTTAAAAAACAAATTCTTAATTTTTAGAGCTATTTACAACTAAAGCATTAGCTTTGCTTAAAAGTACATTAAAGTGACTTTTTCTCGGCACCAGCACACAAATTGTCCCGAAGCAGTGGTGGGAAAAAATATTATCGGGACGTGTAAGTGCCTTTAATGGCTAATTTGCAGAAATAAATGATTTTGATTTTTGATTTTGTCTAAGTCTAAAATCAGTCTATGAATACATACCAGCAAATTCTTCTTAGGCACTTGATTGTGTGAAAAGATGATGTTGGCGACGGTTTGCATGTCGTCCTTGTAGCGGTCTCGGAGGGCCACCACGCATTTGTCGTACGAACCTGTTGACGCATTTGGTATTTTATAGATGTTGTAAGACATAATATATTTCTTTAGATACAGGATGTAATAAAGAAGCAGCCTACTTTGAGGGGGTGATTTAAAATGAAGTAGTACAACATAACATCAGTATCATTATCTCAGCCGCAAGAGTAAAGAGTTTTTATAAAGTGTATAATAATAATTATACACTTTATAAAAAAGTCAAAAAGTTTAAAAACGCGGTCGTACCGCATTTTAAACATATATTTTGCCTCAAACAATTTGATATGTATATTTGTATTTTCTTTTGATACCTATCAACACGTGGTGATTATCTTAGTTTCATTTTTTCGAGGTTAGAATCTGAGGTTGAAATGCAATCATTTTTTAAAATTTATGTAACTTATGCCACCGGGGCTATTATTACGAATCTATTGACACATTATTTATTAAAATCGGTTCAGTAGTCTAGGCACTACGGTGTAACATACGTACAAACATACATAGACTGCCAAAATCATTACCCTTCCTACCCTTTTGGCTTCTCCGTAGTCGGGTAAAAAAGAGCGGCACAAAACAAGATAATATTTCATCCAGCCATCTTCCTGAGGTCGTCGGTCCATCGAGCTGAGGAGCGCCCTATAACACAATTTCCAAGACGTGGTCTTCACTCGAAAAACCCAATTATTCAAATTTTCATTAGTTCTAGTTTCTAGATGCTGCTGCACCGCTGGCGACGAACGAACGGACGTAAGCCAAACAAAGAGCGCCAAAGAGCACGATCTCTCGCTTCTTTCCTCAAGAACCTTATGCTAGGAACCAAACACTTACCGAGTTGGAAGTGGCTCTCGACGTGGTAGTACTGCTTCAGTAGGTCGTGCACGGCAGCCTTCATGCGGCCGCGGATTCCGTTCCTGGGCGAGTCAAAATATTTATATACAGGGTGTAAAAAAAGGCTTAACGAAGCCTTAAACCACGAATTCTATACATAAAACCAAGTAGAATGCAAAAAATAATAATTGCTGGGAAATGACTTTTATTTTTGGGTATCAAAAAAAATAACTTATTTCTAACCCGCAATGTATAGCGCGCACGCCACAGACTATGCCTGTGTGTGTAAGCGGTCGGCGCGAGCGGGTGGCGCGAGAGCACTGCGCACGATTCATTGCCGGCTGTGCCCTTTAAAGGCTTTTTATGAAAGAAGGACTGAAAATTTTTATCATGTTTCTTTGTAACAAAGTTTAGTATTATCAAACAGAAGTCAATTTTGTAAAAATCTTTAAAAAAAAATTTTTAACTTTGACTGTCAATAACTCTGTAACCCGTCATTTCCCAGGTATAGTGTAAAAGAAAAAAATGATCGTAATAATACGTAGAATATGTGGTATTCGGCTTGGTGAAACCTTTTTTTACACCCGATATAAGGTGTAAACTTATCATTTAACTCATTTCTAGGGGATGATTCTACTACTTAAATAGAACAAATTTTTCTATGGGACCAACTTCAAAATCGCAAAACAAAAAACCATTTCCTCATACAAAACGGCAGATCAGCTGATATCAGTTTTTATAAAGATATGAAATATTTTTTTACGATTTCGAAGTTGGTCTCATACAAAAAGTTGTTTTATTTGAGCAGTAGAACCACCTCCTAGAAAAGAGTTAACTGATCAGTTTACACCTTATATACAATAGGTTACATAATTCCCAATGAAAAAATAAATATATAGACAACCCTAATAACCTATCACGTCAATAAAATTTAACTGTCATAGATTATTTTAACAGAAGATTACAACTGTTTCTTGCCTAGTTTAATAATATTTAAAGAGGTTTTGTGCTCGACAAAGTGTGACCTTACGTGACAAGGAGTGGGAGGGGGTCTTAAATTTTGTAACGCCACATTTAAAATCTTATATTTTACACACACAAAATTGAAAAAAAAAACAATTTTTAGATGTAAAATTGCAAAATGTATCACGTCACACTAGTGAGGGGGAAGTCTCACAAATGTAAACACCTGCGGCAATGGGGAGGACGGCTCAAAATTTCATGAAATTCGTGTGACGTTATTTACGGACGGAAAAAAAATATTGGGACGTGTAAAAGCGCTTAGTTTAAGCCTATTTACAGAAATAAATTGGTTTTAATGGTTTTAATGGTTTTATGCATAGCCCCCTAGGTAGGCCAAAAAAACCATTTCGTGGAATATTTGTGACCATTATATTTGGTCGGTTTCACGCAGACAGTCCTTTTAGCGCTATTCGGAATGCAGCGACTGACGTTTCATTCGGAGACAAGCGACACAAAGCCCTCTAGCGAATACACGCGATAGAAAACATTCGGCCCCCTTATTCCTTAAAAATTTGCAATTACCATTAATCGCGAAGTCATCACCCGGTTGATAGTTAGATTCAAAACCTATGGGCAGCACTGACAGCAGAATGATTTGTATTTATTTTTAACCGACTTCAAAAAAGGAGGCGGTTCTCAATTCGTCTGAATGTTGTTTTTTTTTTGCTATCAATTTGCGATTTTAATGCCGGAATTGGACAATTTTCGTTATCACATTGCTTTTGCAAGATACGAAATGAGGGTAAAGGCTTTCCCTTACGCAGTTCAGGGCTAAAGTAGTTTTGCATGTTACAGATTTACAAGGCAGTCAGATCCAATAGAATTAAATGTTACACTTTATCTTTGGAATGTATAAATATTAATTTGTAAATAATATATTTGGTTACAAAATTAGTAATAGTTATGTGTTTTATCACGTGACAGAAGAGCAGAAGACCAACACGTTGGTCTGACCTTTAATTGTGAAAACCCTGGAAATGCCGTTCTACAAAGCATTTAGACGGGCGCAGGATCGAACTGCCTGGAGACAGCTCATCATCCAGGCAACTAAGTAGGCGGGGTCATGATCCTCAACTTCTGTGGGGCCGACTATGGAGGAGGATGTGTTTTATGTTTTTTGGTTAACTTAATATTTTGTAATTGTTTGTTGTTCTGAATAAATTAAAAATTAAATAGCGAGTGCCAACGTAAGCTCACCTGTATCTCTGCACGAGCAAGACTAACGCCTGCGTGCTCATGAAGAACACGTCTCGGTCTTGTCTCTTTGCCAGAGACGCGGCGTGGCTGTAACAAAAAACAACAATTAATACCTGTTACTGTCCGCGATACGCAGAGCTACCTAACAATTTAGAAAGACATAAATATAATACACTGCTGCACCTTCCTTTGGTGTTATTGAAGTCTTAAAGGGGGGCCTCCGTGCACTGTATCCACTTGATTGTAATGAAATGAAATGAAATTCTTTATTCTGTATATAGGCCCTCTTCCGGGCACTTATACACGTCCCAACATATAACTCAGCCCTACCACCACTTCGGGACTACATATCGGCTGGTGATGAGAAGAAACGGCGCAACAAACATTATTGTTCATTTACACACCAAACACACAAATATATATAATATATAGATAATCCCCGTAACACTCTTTATCTCTAATTACCGATAGTATGTAAATAAATCCGCCCAAAGCAATATAATGTAGCAGTTATTATGGCAGAATAACTGCAGGATTTGCAAAAAATGCTGCACAGTCTTAATGCTGCCTCGAGACGTGTGGGGCTTGGGATGAATTTGGACAAGACTAAGGTAATGTTCAACGAACATGTCATCCCGGAACCAATATCCGTCGAGGGCACTACGCTCGAGGTTGTCCAAGAGTACGTTCACCTGGGACAAGTACTACAGCTCGGTAGAGTCAACTTCGAGCGGGAAATCGCCAGAAGAGTGCAGCTTGGCTGGGCAGCATTTGGGAAACTGCGTCATATCTTCACGTCGACACTGCCGCAGTGCCTGAAAAGCCGGGTGCGGAGCCGAAACGTGGAACATGACAGTCAAGTTGGCCCACCGACTACACGTCACTCAGCGTGCTATGGAAAGGTCTATGTTGGGGATCTCACTAAGGGATAAGATCCGGAACGAGGTCATACGACATAAGACTAAGGTGACTGATATTGTCCAAAAATATAGCAAGCTGAAGTGGCAGTGGGCTGGCCATGTCTGTCGCAGGACCGACGAGAGGTGGAGCAGGAAGGTTCTCGAATGGAGACCACGCTTAAGCAAACGTAGTGTAGGACGCCCCCCGGCTAGATGGACCGATGACCTGAAGAAGGCAGCTGGCAGCGACTGGATGCAAAGGGCGGGAGATCGTGCGCTGTGGCGCTGCTTGGGGGAGGCCTATGTCCAGCAGTGGACTGCAACTGGCTGATATGAATAAATGAATGAAAGCAATATAACTTATTAAACGGCAACAGACCGCCCGCGCGCCCGAACCGAAACTTATGACTCTTCGACTGTCATTTAAAACCAAACTACCTACCACTCAATACTGCCCTCCGATATACAACAATTACGATAAACTAAAAACGCAAAAGTAAAATGCGTCAAATTATAAAAAGTCGTAGACCAAATGTTGTTGTTTATGATGTCAGCTACCTAGTCTTGCGAGGTTGTTGATGATTTACAAATAACCCTGTATATCCATCCATCCTCACAAAATTCCTCATTCATAATATTAGTATAACGGGTGATCGGGAATTAATTAACATACTGTATACTTACTGATCAATAACACTAGCGATCTGTTGGCTCGGGAACTGAGCGAGAACGGAGGTGATGTTTCGTTCATACAACGCCATAAGTTTACGAACTTTCTTCTCCACTGCTATGGGGATACGGCCGGAAGTCGATGAGAGTACCTGAATAAATAAACAAAATAAAATAAAATGCTTATTGGTAACAACCTGAAGACAATATACAATGTTATAGTTTAAAAAACCTGCCAAGTGCGCATCGGAACGGTTAACTAGAGTTCCGTACACACATGAAGTTATACACCGAGACATTTTAGTGATTGTTTTCCAGCGGCAGAACGATTTACATTTAGTAGTACTATCAAATCATGCGAATTTTTTATTTGAAAATAAAAATATTTTTGTTCTCAATTTTTTTTTTTTATTAATTTAAAATAAGCTCCCTTACAAAGAAATACAGCATAAACTGCACCGCACGCTATTTATACAGGCGTTTGAATTTAAAAAAAAACTTTTTAAATCTATTGTACTACTAAGATAGAATCATTTTACTGCGGGAAAACAACCACTAAAATGTCACGGTGTATAATGCAATAGGGTTCTGGACCCCAATCATAATTAATTCTAAGACACCATTTATTAAATCTGTCACCTTATTTTAGGCCCGATAACGACCTCCGTAGCCGAGAGGCGAGCACGCCGGACTTTAAATGGCGCCGCCATCTCTGAGGTTCCGGGTTCGATCCCCGGTCGGGTCAATGTAGAAAACGAACTTTTCTAAATTGGCTCGTGTCTCGGTGTTGTGGTACTGTCGTTGTTTCTGATTTCTATAACACAAGTGCTCTAACTACTTACCTTAGGATCAGAGCAATGTATGTGATGTTGTCCAATATTAATTAAATTTATAACCCAGTACATTATTATTTACTCGAAGAATCAGATTTATGTAATATCCTACTCATGGTTTCTTTATAAATAAGTAAACAAACCTCTTGTAACTCTAGCAAAGGCAGCGAAGGGTCACGCAAGCTCTGCATAAACTTCTCAACTACTTCGCGTAGGCGAGGCGTGTTGTACGGCTCGGGTAGACAGTAGCCTGTTGGGATACAAAAGTAATTAGAAAATGATAAAGAATTACCTACATTTATAATTTACTATAGTTATAGTATGACCACAAGCGCTAAGACATATCGGTTTTTATAGTGTGAACACAAGCGGTAAGTCTAAAAATAGTTATTGAAAAACAAAATCAAAATATTAATAGATAGATATTAATATTTGGGACGTGTATAACTGCGAATAAGAGAACCAGAATATTTTTAAATGAAACTACTTTTACGGATTATTTCGCGATTTATTAACATTTTATTTAACCTGACGTTTCGAACGTCTTTTTGCGTAGATAGGAACACAAATTAATATTAACTGAGTGACGGTAGTTTATATTTTTTCAAAATATTGTAAAGACGAATAACACCTTAGTCTACCTGTGACCACGAACGCTGTAAAGTGTTCGAAACGTCAGGTTAAATGAAATGTTAATAAATCGCAAAATAATCCGTAAAAGTAGTTTCATTTAAATGTATCGTGTTCGCGTAAATAAAAGACAACAGTATGAGAACCAGAATAAATAAGTATTCCCATTCAAATGCGACAAAATCTGAAATTTACAAATTACATACATTTTTTACATTAAGGCTCGGTTTAAACGCTGCCAGAATCCGTAAGCATCCGCAAGGATCCGTTCAAAAAACTACCTTATTGCTTAAGCGATGGATTGAATCCGCGTTAACCCGGTCCGGTTTCCGGCTGGGTATAGACCGAGCAGTGGCAGGCATTTGTTTTATTTCGAGGTAGGCAGTAGATACTATTTTATGTGTTTTATTGATGAAAATCAGTTGTTTTCATCAATGACACACCTTTGTAAGTACCTACTGCCTACCTTATTTCATTTACCAGGTAGGCACTGCCTAATTGCCTATATGCACCGCACGCCCCTGAGACCGAGCCCTAATATTTAAAAAAAACTAGATTTTCATATTCAAAGCAATCGAAGGCATCGAAATGATGCGCGACGAATATAAACTCAATAAAATTATGGTATATTAAAACGTAATTTATAAAAATAAATAAGTCCTTTTCCGTAACCTCGGCCTTTTCTTGTTCTAATTGATTTTATTATGGTCAATTTAGTGTTTTCAGTCAAATTGGTCTTCTACGTTGAATTCGGTTTTTTCACTTTGAGTTATGTCTTTTCAATTAAAGGAGATCAACCACTTTATATTGAGCTTTGGTACCGGTGTCAAGTTCTTTGTACAGAAAAAAAAGTAATGCCGATATAAACCTTAATGTACAAGCATACTAACAGAATTAGCTTATTTTTGACTACTAGCGGGATTATTAAGTTATCTCGATTAGATAATTAATACAAAAACGGCTGCTTTTGTGTAATTAATATTAAGACAAAATGATTTTTGTTACTTGTTGGGAACAACTTAAGTTAACTATGTTTTAGGACAACCTGCAGAAATCCATAAAACAAGCATAAAACATAAAATAATCGCAGTATAACACAAATCCGGTAGTTTCAACAATTAGCGTTCGCAAGTGATACTGACAGATCTGACACTTACAGATAATGACAGCTTATTTTGACAATTCCTTTTTTCAGTGTCAATTATTGGACACAGACAAAAAGAGACAGGTAACAGGTAATTCCTATCGATTTTTAAATCAAATTAGAATTAGTTAAATAAATATAGTGTACACACCAATGTAACTAAAAAATAATAACACAATAATTAAATAACAATTTATTTCACGTGACATTTTCAAGCAAAATCATTTATTTCTTATTTTTTTAATCAAAATCGATAATAGATTGACAGATATCGATTCTTTGCTGCGTTCCTTTTTACGGTAGCTATAAAAATCCGTATTAATCTTTAAATCTTGGTTTTTTAATAATTCCGCTAGATACAAATCCCATTTTCACATATAATATTCTTATTAAAATCCGTGATATAATATCAAAAAACTAAGAATGTACAACGCGGTACCAATTTGGTTGTTCACCTTTGGTCTTTTCATAGTCTCTTCGGTCTTTTTTTTGGTTTTTTGTAAAAAAATAATATTTACTCACCAGCAAGAGTGTTTTCAAGTATCGTTTTGTACTTGGTGTGCGCATAATTAAGCTTGTCCGATAGATGTGGGTTATCTTCCAGTGTGAACTGGCCTTTGTATGGCGTAGCGGTGGTCACTAGGGACGGGTCGTCGAGTTCTGTAATGAAAATAATTATAAAGTTTAAAAAACTATAACCCGACTACGTAAAAAAGTTTAAAAACGTACGGCCGCATTTTAAAGATATATTTTGACTTAAACAATACAATATATATAGATATTTGTAATGTGCTCGCCAAGACCTTTCTTTTGATACCAAAATCGTGGTAATTATCAAAATTTTATTTTTTTCAGGTTAGAATCTGAGGTTTAAATTCCGTTTTATTAATTTTTGATAAAATTGATAGCCTATTTTACCCGTGATATTATTGCGAATCTATTGACACCTCGTTCATTAAAATCGGTTCAGTAGTTTAGGCGCTACGGTTGAACATACATACATACATAGGCTGCCAAAATCACTACCCTTCCTTTTGGCTTCGCCGTAGTCGGGTAAAAAATGTTTGTCTGTAAAGTCGGTTTACGGACGTTAATTTTACGTGATAACGTCATAAGGAAACATTGATGCTACTCGGACGCATCGGCCGATGGAGTGGAAGAGAGATAGATGCGTCACAAGCCGAACGCCTAGGCCGATCGTGCCTCTCTATCGCTTGTTCCGCGCTCTCGCTCGCACGCGGAACGGTCATCGATTTATAAGTCATTATCACGTCAAAAATAATAGATATTTATATTATTTATTACAACAAAGTAATTTGACGACCTCCGTAGCCGAGAGGCAAGCACGCCGGACCTGGCGTCACCATTTCTGAGGTACCGAGTTCGATTCCCGGTCAGGTCAATGTAGAAAACGACCTTTTCTATATTGACTCGGGTCTGGATGTTTTGATACCGTCCTTGTTTCTGATTTCTATAGCTCAAGTGCTTTAGCTACTTAACTTAGGATAAGAGCAATGTATGTGATGTCTCTAATATTTGTTTTTTTATCCTTCCTTGGTATCTTTTAGTACTAGAAAACGTATTTTCAGAGCAACACACTTTCCAGTCAATTTAGAAAAGTTCAGTTTCTGCAAAATATACATATTGCCATATCATTTTTTTTTTATTTACTGACTGATTTGATTGTATAAACAAAAATAGTTTAGCACTTAGAATCTTAGAATGACTCAGACATTTTAATATTTTTTTTAGATGGCGAACATTGTCGACTTATGAAAATCGAGGTGGTTTTACCGTTAAAGCTTAGCAGAGAGTTATTTGGCACATTTATAATGTTTCCAGCTACAGTATATCATATTTGCTACTCACCAAGCGTTCCCATAAGAGAGCCCATATCCAACACCGCTCCAGGGCGGAGGTTCCACGTCACTTTGCCAGACTCGGGAGACGAGAGCGTCATCACCATCTTCATCACCTGGTGAACAGAATATATAAAATTTAGACTTATTTGTCTTAAGTTATTAAGTGTCGTGTGGTGCCGGCACTTTAAAAGAATAGCACCACCCCTTCTCTTCCTATGGGTGTCGTAAGAGGCGACTACAGGAGAACCGCCACAAGAAGACGGGCAGCAGCGTCTCCTCTCCACCATTGGCCAAACTGCGATCGCCAACCCGCCTGCCAAGCGTGGCGATTATGGCTGAATCCTCCTTTTGGAGAGGCCTGTGTCCAGCAGTGGACTGATATAGGCTGGTGATGATGATGTCTTATGTTCTAATGTCTTTCCAGTCTACTCTGGGTAGACCACCCATTCTCACATTAAAGGTTTTCAGACTCATTTTTGCTACGGTCTACCAAGTCTTTCTATACAGGGTGTACAAAAGAATGGGGCACTCCTTAAAACCACGTGATCAGCTGGTGATATGCAACAACTTGTCCTATAGGATCAACATCGAAATCGTGATTTTATTTTCAGATGCTCCATGCATTATCATCTATGTAAGCGAGTAAGTTTGTATGGAGCAGCTAGAAAAAAAATATCGATTTCGATGTTGCTCCCATAGTTAGTAGTTGTTGTACATGACCAGCTGATCACGTGGTTTTAAGGAGTGTCCCATTCTCTTGTACACCCTGTATAGTAAGTCTAGTCTATACAGATCACGGTTTTAAAATCAAAGTGCTATCCTTATCACTTACCTCAATCTCAGCGTAAGGCTGTCCCTTCTCCACATGCCCTCCATCTTCGATGAGCGTATTAATCAGTTTCCCCGCAGATGGCGCCCTAAGTTTCGAAGGGTCTTTCTCCTTCTCGAAGACAACTGTCTGATTTCCTATGACGATACGGTATTTGTCCACTTCGTCTTTTAGGTATGTTGTGAAGGAGTTCCCGTCTACCGATAGGAGAGTGCCTGGAGACAAAATTATACATATAAGTTTAGAAACACGGATATTTTGTACAAGGAATGCGATGAACTACAAACTTGTCGTCATGGTAAACACACAGTAACACAGAGATACACACACACACACACACACACACACACACACACACACACACACATACACACACACACACACAGACATACACACTCAGGCTGACAATGATAATGATAAATATATAATAAATTGTTTCCACAATCACACCAATAAGCTAGCTCCAAACTAAGCATTAGCATGTATTATAGCGACTAGATAACGGATAAACATACTTATATACTTTTATAAACATCCATAACTTAGGTACAAATGCTCGTGCTCATCACACAAACATTTGCCCCTCGCGGAATTCGAACCCGCAACCGCCAGGCTTTCCGGAGCGCGAACACTAGACGGTCGTCAAATGATGATGTAGGCAAGAATCTCTCGGTGGACAAAACCGTCATAGACTTAGCCGATTCTATTCAAAATATTTATTTAGTATAAAGGCCCTCTTCCGGGCACTTATACACGTCCCAAAATATAACTTAGCCTTACCACCGCTTCGGGACTACATATCGGCTGGTGAAAGAAGAAACGGCGCAACAAACTTAGTCAGATTTGTCAGCCTGATTTTATTACAGGAAATAAATTTAGAAGACATGTAAGTGCAAGCCAGCCGGGTTATTAAGTCCTTGCACGATATGATCGTTTAAGTAATCTTCTACTTTGTAATATCCTTTTTTCATATTTCAACAATAATCTACTTACCACTTACACAACACACGCACACAAAAACACACTCAGACTGATAATGATAATGATGACGTACGAAGCCGGTTCCATTTTAACAATAATCTACTTACACACCCAGACACACACACATACACAGGCTGATATTGATGACGTTGGCAAGAATCCCTCGGTATACTAAACCGTCATAGACTCTGCTGGTTCTATTTCAACAATAATCTACTTACTATTTACACACACAAACACACACACACACACACACACACACACACACACACACACACACACACACACACACACACAAACACACACAAGCTGATACTGATAATAATGACGTAGGCAAGAATCTCATAGACTCATCCGGTTCTATTTCAACAATAATCAATCTACTTACCACCATCAGTAAGTTTGTGGACTTCCAACTCCTTGAAGCTTCCATTCATGGCTAAGAAGTACGAAGTTGGACCCGACTTCGTGGCCGTCACTTTGTACTTGGACCCCGTGTGGATTAGTTCTACGTCCACGCAGTTTGACAACTGACTTGAGCCTTGGATTTGACCTCTGTGGATGAAAAAATATTGATTAATAGTGATACAGTAATAGGGTTGTGACACCAATCATCAATAATTCTAAGACAACATTTATTAAATCAAACACATTATTTTAGGCTCCATAACCTAGTACATAGACATGAGCCTGATATATCAAAACGTATCTTATATCGGCTATCAGTTCAATATCATATCGTATCGATATACGATTTTACGTAACTGATATTTCAAAAACTATAATATCAACCAAAACTCAAAACTGTATATCGAAAAACTGCAACGAAACAACAAAACTCATATCGCCGAAACTATTCATAACCGAACGTACTATCGATCGATATCCTTGTTCAGTTGATATTCGCTTCGTCTCTTTCTAAGTCGGTATGCTTACATTGGAGTAAAAGAGATGACGCGGTTATTCAAATATTGTGGCGTGACGAGAAGGCGATTTCCGCTCTTATTTGCTAGCAATAAGAGTCAATTTATCTTGTATCGATTATGTTTTAAAGATAAATCTCTCATTTCATTAAAACTCTCAAATTTGTTACTTTGCCGTAACTGAATAACCGTATCGTATATCTGCTCTTAGTTAGCAAACCGACTACATCTAGGCAATATCGATATCTGAGCCGTAACTGAATAAACCGTATAACCATCATAACTGAATAAAAAGTATGTCGTATCGATATGTGATATCGGATATCATATCCGATATTGAAACTCCATATCGGTTTCATATCGGTTACTGTAAAATATCGAAAACGCCCATGTCTACTAGTACATTATCATTTATTCGTAGAATCTGATTTTTTTTCCTTCAAAACCAATAAAAAGTTAGGCAGTTGAGTCCGGTAAACAATGACGTCACAGCTTGCTATCGCCATAAAAATTATAGGGCAGGGGTGCGTTTTTAAAGCATATAAAAAGTATGTCATTTGATTGGTGGTGTCAACTAGCCTAGACTTGGGAATTACAATAACTTATCATCTTCACTTTAATATTTTTACTACGGCGCCAACGTTCCAACACGAATTACTGGTGGATGACCTATCGTCAAGGTAAATGATTATTTTGTTTGAAAGGAAATAAACTTTTTTCTTCTTAAAAATATGGAAATGGCATTGTTTCTTCAATCTCTATGGGAGATTCCGTCAAGTAATGGACAGAGAAAATAATTATTTATTTATTTATTTATTCTTAATTGCACGAAATAAATGTACAATTGGCGGACTTAATGCCTTAAGGCATTCTCTACCAGTCAACCACTGGGCGAGGCAGAAACATTGAATGGCGGTGTGGTAAATTAAAGAGTTTGAATTGAAAAACAAAAAAAGAACTTTAAATATATATAAATCTATATATACAAATTATAAAATATATTATATATTATGCACAAATATTTTAACTATATATAAATAAATTACTTAGATAATATAAACATACATAAAGATAAATATATAAATAGGTACACGCACTATACACAACGGGCGAACAGATCCAGAACCATTTAAGAATTGTCAAAGTAAAAAGTAAACAGCTCATCAGAGCTGACTATATATGTAATAATGTTTACTTTTCATTTTTCTTATATTTGTATTCATGTGTGTGTCAAAAAATATATTCTCTCCCTCTCTCTCTCTCCGTTGGTTACCGATAGCTGGATCGGCCTCCTTTTTATATTGTCTATGTTTTTCATACCTTTTTATTATATTTTCTATACGTTCTTGTTTCAGTATGGATTTTTCGTTGTATGTTTATTTTCTGGTCTCTTAAGTGTTGGTTTCAATAAAACGGTATTTAAATAACCTGCGATTTTGTAAAATTTTCAAGGTTTCTGTCTGTCCCCAGTACAAGTAATCAGACGGCCATAGCACTCTCTCTCAAATAACTAGTCTATACTTACTTCTCGAGAGCGCTCTTGAATTCCTGCAGATGTGAAGTGATGATGTTGTCGGCAATCAGTATCGAGCCACACAGGACGCCTAGCATTATATCTGGCTTCTCTGATTGTACCTACGAAACACATTGAATAAATGAATAACATTATACTAACAGTCACATAAATTATCTAGCCCCAAAAGTTTAGGGCCTAAAGTAATCGAGAGTCGTATAATTGAAGCATAATTATTAAATTTCTATTTGAAATCACGAAAATCGCGTTAAATTTCCTCAGATTTCGTATTTATAAACGTGCCTATAGTCAGCTAGAACCCATATTTCCTTAGGGCTATACAGGATGTAAAAAAAGGCTTAACGAAGCCTTAAACCACGAATTCTGTACATAAAACCAAGTAGAATGCAAAAAAAATAATTGCTGGGAAATGACTTTTATTTTTGGGTATCAAAAAAAATAACTTATATCTAACCCGCAATGTATAGCGCGCACGCCACAGACTATGCCTGTGTGTGTAAGCGGATCATGTTTCTTTGTAAAAAAGTTAGTTTTATCAAACAGAAATCAATTTGGTACAAATCTTTGAAAAAAAGTTTTAACTTTGACTGTCAATAACTCGGTAACCCGTCATTTCCCAGGTATAGTGTAAAAGAAAAAAATGATCGTAATAAAACGTAGAATATGTGGTATTCGGCTTCGTTAAAACATTTTTTACACCCGATATACTAGTGAACCAAAGGTCTATCGATCTACTATCTTTTAGTATGCTGCTCACCCACTCAGCTACCAGGCCACCCACCCAGCTAGCATCAATATTGTTCCCCTAGGGCTTATGACTAGGCTTAGGGAATAGTGTCGGGTGCTGCCGGTACGTTAAAAGAATAGCACCACCCCTTCTCTTCCTATGGGTGTCGTAAGAGGCGACTGCAGGAGAACCGCCATAAGACGACGGGCAGCAGCGTCTTTTTTCCACCAATTGCCAAACTGCGATCGCTAACCCGCCTGCTAAGCGTGGCGATTATGGCAAAATCCTCCTTTTGGAGAGGCCTGCGTCCAGCAGTGGACTGATATAGGCTGGTGATGAAGGGCTTATGACTATGAACCATAGGACTATTGGTCTACTAGTCTAGGGTATATTGTTCTTCTCGTCTATTGGTCTACTGGTCTACTAAATTCCTCCGGTTTTAGATTGTATCTAGCTAGCTAGCAACAACTCCTAGGGTAAGTAATTATGTATTTATAAGGTCTACTGGTCTACTCGTCTACCGGTTTACTACAACTACTTATTCTGAGTTATTTGCTCTTTATGCCTGCTAGCATTAATATCTCAATAGTTGTTGACTACTAATTACAAATCTATTAGTCTACTGGTCTACTAGTCTACTCAACCTCCCAGCTATTAAGGGGTCTATCTAGCTAGCAATCCCCTAGGACTATTGAATATGAATCTTAGGTTTACTAGTCTGCTGGTATGTCATTCTACTGGTCTATTCACCCTTTCAACTATGAGCGCATCCAGCCAATTAGCATCAATATAGTTCCTCAATAGCAATTAACTAAGAACCATAGGTCTATCGGTCTACTCATCTCTATTAGTCTACTGGTCTACTCACCCTATTACCGCGTTCAGACATGTGATCCTCTAGGGCTATTGACTTGAATCGTAGGTCTATTGGTCTTCTTTTCTATTGGTCTACTGGTCTACTCACATTTTCAGCTATCAGCGCGTCAAGCCAAGCTGTATCGATGTTGTTTGCCTGGAAGACGGCTGTCTCCAGCAGAGTGATTAGGTACTGTACGTAAGTCGTCGGTCTACTCGTCTATTTGTCTATTGGTCTACTCACCCTCTCACCTATCAGCGCGCCCAGCCAGCTAGCATCAATATAGTTCTCTTTGGCTATTTGTTTGTCGGTCTATTCGTCTATTGGTCTACTGGTCTACTCACCCTTTCAGCTATTAGCGCGTCCAGCCATGCAGTATCGATGTTGTTCTCCTGGAAGGCGCCTGTCTCCAGCAGAGTGATTAGGTACTCCACTGTAGTACGGAAGTCGCCGCGGATGCTTAACTCTTTAAGAGCGATGACCAGGTTTCTGTAAATAAGATTTTATAAGTAACATTCAAATGGCTACATAACTCGCAGAACTGATAACCGTTAAGGAAAGGTTCTGGAATGGAAGACGCAGTTTGGACAGGCCTCACACAGCGGACTGACGATGTAGTTAAGGTTGCGGGTAGATGCTGGATGCAAACGCCCCGGAGTCGATCTCAATCGGGTCAATGTGGAAAACGAACTTTTCTATATTGTCTCGGGTCTGGGTGTTGTGGTACCGTCGTTGTTTCTGATTTCTATAACACAAGTGCTTTAGCTATATACCTTAGGATCAGAGCAATGTTTGTGATGTTGTCCAATATTTATTTATTTATTATTTATTTATTTATCTCTGTGGCCTTCTGTAGAGGAGGTCTATGTCCAGCAATGGATTTCACTCGTATCTCCAGGGTTGACTCCTTGCCCCACTAGATTCGAATCAATTGAGAACGATCGTTTCCTAAATTGAAGCAAACTAGGTAGTCACTGATATTGTAAACACGAAAGTTTAAATGTATGGAGTTTTGTTACTCTTTCACGCTAAAACTACTGAACGGATTTCGATGAAATTTTGCACACATATGAAATAGTTGGCGATCCATTGTATGAGTGTTCCACAAAAACCAAATGTCGCTATAAGTGGAGAGAAATCGTTAAGCGCATAACATCGGCCTCTAAGCTTGGCACATGATGACCACGACCGCTCTGACAAGAGTGTCACGAAGAAAAAGATGAAATATGATCTGGATTAACATATAAGATCTTTTTATCGATACGACCACCTCCGTAGCCGAGAGGCAACCACGCTGAACTTGGCGATACCATCTCTGGGGTTCCGGGTTCGATTCTCGGTCGAATCGAACTATAGAAAACTTCGTTCATCATTGACCCAATGTGGAAAACGAAACTTTCTATATTGTCTCGGGTCGGGATGTTGTGGTACCGTCGTTGTTTCTGATTTCTAAAACACAAGTGTTTTAGCTACTTACCTTAGGATCAGAGCAATGTATGTGATTAAAAAAAATCTTGTTTTGTTTTTTAGCAATTACCATGCTAGGTTCAATCAATGTTGCGGTATATACTACTACCGACAATCAGAAAATACGCTGGCTTTGACAGCGAGATCCACTTGAAAGATTTCGTCGAGTCGGCTAACATCTCGGTAGCTTAGTTAAGCACTCGCCCGGTATGCGATGTAAGTGGGTTCGGATCCCACCTGAGGCGGACGATTTTTTTCAAGTATTAAAAATGTATGTGATTTTGTCCAATATTTATTTATTTATACTTACTCCCTAGCCTGCTCCCTGGTCTCGCCCCACGAGAAGCAGTGCCCGAACTGGGAATCTGCGAACTCATGCAGGCCGCCCGACGCGGCCACGCTGAAGTAGCCCCACACGTTCTTGGACGATCTGAAGTTCAGCTCCTGGACTGTACCTGATGACGGCTTGAAGCCTGGTGGAGGAGAAATAAAATACTTAGAACGATATTTGATATGGATAGTAAGTAATCCTTTGACTTCTCTATTATCTGGACGATATTATCTCTATTATCTGGATCTGTTTCTAAAATTAAGGATATCGATGGTGGAAATGTCAAAGGGCGTAAGGGACATTTTGGCGAAAATAACTTTTTAACGTCAAATCAATAAAATTCAGCAAAAAGCATTGTCTAAAAATCACAAATAAACAATAAAGGTCCACCCTGCAACCTAGTCGATCCAAAGGTCCCCATTATGCTGGCTGCATTGCCGCGTTGAATGGCAATAGAGACCTGCTGGACCAACCAGGAACCAGAGCGGGGATCATTTCCCTTCTCTCTCAATCTTCGCCCTATCTCTCTAAAAAGGTCGCGGGCCTCAGCGCCCCATGGTCCAGCTGTTTCGACAGCTACCGGAATGAAGTCATACATTGACTCCAGGGCCGAGTACTTGGCGTGCTTCAACTTCGCAGCGTTTTCTGCCGCTGAGCCCGCCGAACACACCGTCTGCCTCAATTGAGACGCAGCAAACGTGCTAACACAAGTAACTTTTTAATGTAGTTCCAATGCATTTTTCAAGCTCTATCGATTAGTTTTTATAACATTTCTCTACGTCAAAAATTGGGCTAGATATCGAAAGTTAAAAATTTTCGATTTTGGCATTGTAGGCCAGTTTTTTAGAATAAAATAACTTAAAGGACAGTTTGAAATGAACACAGTATTTGTGTGGTATTTACGACATTTTTTAATATTTCGGATTTGTACTTATTATGCTTACAGGACACGAAGATAATAATTTTAATATGTAAAAGTTTTAAAGGGCAATAAATAAATATATGCTAATTAAAAAATGCTACTACAATCTCGAAGAATATTTTAATGATACATTTGATAGCTAAATTTATCTAATTACAAGTCAGTTACAAGTTCTTTAAAAATCATTTTGGACCTATTTAACCTTACTAACTACAAACTAACCAAATACCATTTAATATTTCAATTCTGAAATTCATTTCTTAAATTAATGAAGTTATTATTATATTTAAAACCGGCCAAGTGCGAGTTGGACTCGCGCACGAAGGGTTCTGTACCATTATCTATAAAAACGCCAAAAAAATATCACGTTTGTTGTATGGAAGCCCCCTTAAATATTTGTTGGATTCTGTTTTTCATTATTTGTTGTTGTAGCGGCAACAGAAATACATCATCTGTAAAAAAATCAACTCTCTAACTATCACGGTTCATGAGATACAGCTTGGTGACAGACGGACAGCAGAGCCTTAGTAATAGGGCTGATTACCCTTTGGGTACGGAACCCTAAAAAACCATATATATCGGCCCGAGATAATAAATGATCCCTTAGAATTATTTATGATTGGTGTCCAGAACCCAGTTCTTATAGTCTACCTACCTTCATCAGGATTCTCGGAAGTGATCCTGGCGGCTATGACGTGTCCCCACGGGGACGGCCGCTGCTTCGGCTCGTCGAAGTCCAACTGAGTCATACCCCACGGGGATTCCCCGTACAGAAGGCGGATGTCTTTGATGTGGTAGAGGGGGAGGCCCATGGCAATCTGTAGGCAACAATAATATCTGGTAAATATCGAAACAACGTCATTTCAGCACCAGCGATACAAGAGTCTCTGATCGTAATACTGTATGGAAGGGGAAAGAGCTACAAGGACGGGATTTTAACGCTCTATACGAGCCTCACGTGGATCGAAAAGCTGTCGTGCATTGGCTCAGGATGCGAACCCGCATTCGCCAGGCTTTGTAAGATGGAGCGCATATACACTACTCCAGACGGTTGCCATAATTTTAACACATACAATAATGAACATTATAGGATGACTGGTAACATAGGAATAGATTTAACATGATACTTTACCTTATTGGGCCTCTGGTTGGTTTTACGAGTATTTTTCAGTTGAGTGGTCTGTGCATTTTTTTTCGGACCTACTCCGTTTTTATATGGTTTTATTTTATTTTATTTCATTTATTCATTTATTTATACTAAAGTCAACTCGATACTGTAATAGGAATGTCCTTTTTTTTAGTTACAGCTACACACTACACTTCAAATTAATCAACCTTTTAATAATAAACTGAAATTGAAAAAAAACAAATCCCCATACAAAGTGATGTTAGTTGGTCGGCAATTTAGTGTGGGAAACGGAATGATGTAGATGTCGTGGCCCGATCTTAAAATTAAACACTTCATGATGTGGCCGGCCATATCACAAAATGGTCGTATTTCATAAAACAGCCAACTAAAACTGGTTATATCGTTTAAACGTCGACGTTTGATGATATGTTAATCAACGTTTGGCCATATCATTAAAATAGGTAAAATACGTTTACAAGCTACTGGAATTTGTTGAATATTATTTTTCTCAATAGATAAGTAAAACATTATAAATATTTGTAATTTTGAAAGAAACCAATAAATAAAAAGATTTAAATAACCTAACTAACCTCCCAAATTATGTGTCAAACTCCACGACTTTTGACGTTGAGCCTCTTATTCGAGCGACTTTCATAAAAATCACCAAGCTTAATGTCTTAACGATAATTTACTGCACTTTCACAATTCACAAGAACAGAATAATTGTCCGCCGCCTTGTTGTACCACAATAGGGATGTTGACCTCATTCATAAATAATTCTAAGCCATCATTTATTAAAACAGACACTTTATTTTAGGCCCAATAACTCAGTACAATTTCATTTAAGAGGCAAACTGATTTTTGATTGCTTTAAAATCGTAAAAAAGTAAGGCAGTTGAGTTTATCGGATAGTGACGTCATAATCCGATATCGCCATACAAATTTTATGGAAGATATCTGTTTTGACAGCTCATAAAAAGTATGTCAATTGATTGGTGGTGTCAACTAGCCCATAACAAAGCGACATCAGCGCCTCTACCGGTAGATAATATAACTGTTTTAAGATATGACCACCATAACGTTTGGCCATTTCATGAAGTAGTCGATCATATCGTCAAACGCTGACTGATTCATTGATCTGGCCTTTTAACATCATGATGTGGCCAGCGGGTACTGTGCCGCATCATGAATAACGTCAATTTTATGAAATGGTTGGCTAAATCATGAAGTTATTAATTATAAGATCGGGCAACGACATAGATAAATTCAATACGTTTGGATAGATCTTCTGGTTCTTTTTGTGGTCTACTCAGTCTTTTTATAGTGTTTTTAATATTTTTATAATCAACTTATCCTTCCTAGACATTGTATAAATTCGGTTTGTTACGGTTTACTGTTATTTAGTCTACTCTGTTTTTAATGGTCTACTTGTTTTTTTATGGTCTACTTGGTTTTTTGGGCTACTTGGTCTTTTTATGGACTAATTGGTTTTTATGGTCTTCTAGGTCTTTTATAGTCTACTTGGTCTTTTTATGGTCAACATGGTCATTTTATGGTCTACTTGGTCTTTTTATGGTCTACTTGGACTTTAAGGTCTACTTGGCCTTTTTATGGGTAAATTCGTCTACTTCGTATTCTCAAAGTATATTTTTCTGAAATTTTTCTTAGGTTTCTCTAGTAATTTCACAAACCTGCAACTGAGCGGCGGGCAGATTTACGTCGGCCACCATTTCAGTGCACGGATGCTCCACTTGAAGTCGCGGGTTCAGTTCCAGGAAGTAGTACTGTCCGGTCGCCGGGTCGTATAGGTATTCCACGGTTCCCGCGCTGACGTAGCCTACCATTTTGGCTAGACGGACTGCCGCCTGCAAGAAATATACTTTATAAACAAACCAAAAAATATAAAATAATAAAGCACGAGAAGTGAAGATTCAGTTAGCAATTTGATTGAAGATAAATAACACTTGAAAAAAAATCATCGACCTCAGGAGGGACTCGAACCCACGTCCCATCGCATACCGGGCGAATGCTTTGACCACTAAGCTACCGAGGACGTCACGTGACAAGATGAAATTCCTCAAGTGTTTTTTCTCGCTGTCAAAGCCAGCGTATTCTGATCAATGTTGTAGCTATATGTATAGCTGAGTAGTATACTACCGTCAACACCCTATAGAAATATTTTTACAAATATTTGACTATTGGTTAAGATCAGAAATGCTTAAACATTGTAAATTTTTGTTTTTAGCAATTCCATGCAAGGTTTAATTGAAGATAAATAACACTTGAAAAAAATCATCGACCTCAGGTGGGACTCGAAGCCACGTCCCATCGCATACCGGGCGAGTGCTTTGACCACTACCGATGATTTTTTTCAAGTGTTATTTATCTTCAATTAAACCTTGCATGGAATTGCTAAAAACAAAAATTTACATAGCAATTTGATGTTAGTGGCAAAACTTATTTTATGTATACAGTACTCGGCACCGACGTTTAGCGCTGGGGCGAAGAGTAGGGATCGCTTTGCGCATCTTACGAGACGATCAGAGACGCGTGTGCGCGGAGCTAACAGCCAATCCCAGCCGGCGGTGCATTCGTCATCGTAAAGATCTTCTGCACAACTTTCACCCAGCGCTAAACTTACGTGCCGCTATTTGTACTAAGTAAGTATATAAGGTGTAAGTGAATTAGTGTCAGATATTTTTAGGAGTAACTTAGACTATCACATGGATCACATATAAGATACATTTAAAATTATAGAACAAATTTAAAAAAATCGAAAAAATAAAAAGTTTTAAAATAAAGAATCTTCTACATCATCCTGTACATGAACCCAAACACCACAAGTAGACTACTCACACAACGCTAGCCGATTAATAATCTCTCCAGAATTACATTAATGCACTCAAATAATCATATTACACTGTTCATCATAATATCATATTACTTGGTGCGTGAATTAAAGTTTGTTCAATAATTTTAAATGTATCTTATATGTGATCCATGTGATAGTCTAAGTTACTCCTAAAAATATCTGTCACTAATTCACTTACACCTTATATAGCGTTACAAATAGTGCTTTGTGCTCATTTATCGCCCAGGGCTTAATTTAAGCAGGAACAAACATGACCTTACATGTCACATGTATAAAAAGAAGCGAGGCAGATTGTTGACCTCTATATTTTTCATGGACAACAAAACAATATCTAATGCAAAACACCTTTATCGATTTCCAATGATGTTTTTGTTTTTCAGATATTGTTTTCATTTTTTTTATTTTGTAAGATTAATGTGATTCTAATGACTTTAAATATTTTTCACGCTATCCAACATTAGGCCAAATACTAATAAAATGGACCGGATAAAGCGGATACCGGATATCCGGATATTGACCGGATATCCGGATGTAGTAGCAGAGTGAGTGGTAAGTGAAATTACACAACAATCACACTGCACGACTTTCCCCCTTATTTATAGTGGTCCTCTGCCTGAAGGTTGTCTGGAAGAGATCGCTTTTAGCGATAAGATCGCTTAAATTGTACATCTTTCTGTAAATATCAACTTCTTTGTTTTTTAGTGTGCAATAAAGAGTATCTATCTGTCTATCTATACCTTCTCCATCTCGATGAAGACGTCAGGCTTTGCTATGGCCGCGGGGGCTTCCTCAATGATCTTCTGATGGCGCCGCTGGATGGAGCAGTCTCGACCGAATAGAGAGATTGCGTTACCTGAGGGGATTGTACGAGAAATTTGAAAAACCGGCCAAGTGCGAAGCGGATTCGCGTACGAAGAGTTCCGTACCATCATTTATAAAAATGGCAAAAAAAAACAATATATATTTCTGTTGTATGGAAGTTAAATATTTATTTTATTGTTTTTTTAGTATTTGTTGTTATAGCGGCAACAGAAAAACATCATCTGTGAAAATTTCAACTGTGTAACTATCACGGTTCATAAGATACAGCCTGGTGACAGACGGACAGCAGAATCTTAGTAATTGGGTCCCGTTCCTGCATAAACGACTGTATATTTTTTTACGTTAACGTTAAATTTAGATTTTTTCACAGCTTTACGAGGCTGTAGACCTGAGTATATCGTTTTATTTTCAACTCGATACCTCCACGCGTCTCCGAGATAAAGGTTCTTGACAGACAGACTATGGACGGACAACAAGTGATCCTATAAGCGTTCCGATTTTTTCCTTTTGAGGTACGAAACCCTGAGAATAAAATATATTTGATACAAAATGACTTGAATATATTACCGTACTGATCCGCCAATAGCTGCACTTCCAAATGGCGCGCGGATTTGGCAAGCTTCATTACGAATATAGGCGATCCTGGTACTTCGGCTTGTACCTGTAAACAAATTTGAACTTTAACATGTGGGTCATTAAGTCAGGTTTTTAAAGAACATTATTACTTATTTTAAATAAAATCAAATTATTTCACTAAATAAGAAAGTTAGAAACAAAGATTTTTAAATGTGTGTTTGCTAAAACATTTGCAAAGAAAGAACAATATGTTTTTCATTGGGTATTATTATAAACAATCTAAGCATATGTTTTTATAAAAATACCACAACTGTGAAAATGGCGGTGTACAAAAATTCCAAAAAATTTACAAGACGTAATTTTTTTTTTTAAATTTTTTCATTATTTTTTTTTCATTATTATAATTTTCATACAAAACAAAATTTTTGGAATCCAATTTTTAAGAAAATATTATTTTCAAAAATATTGATAATTATCAAATTTCTGACTTCACCGTTGTATTTATATTTCACCACATAAAACAACCTTAAAATTGTAGTTCTAACCTGTCTGAACATGTTGTTGAAATCGTCAGGGCTCTCCACTTTCCTGATACCCTTGCCGCCGCCACCTTCCGAAGCTTTGATCATGACCGGGAATCCTGAAAGAAATCAATTCGTTTACCAATTTTTCTTACCTTAGGGCTGAATTCGACGAAACATTAAGTTATCCCAGTTTAGTTATTACGAGAATATCTTTATTCTTTTCGTTTACGTTTTATCAATCTACATATGGCATACACTGTTCTCAATATTGTTGTCCTATAATGTGAATGATGAACGAATGTATAAACCAAGCAAAAATTATGAAAACCATTTTCTTCTAGATTTTGAAATGCCTCAACAATTCAATTTTGTAGGATTAGAGAGTGTCAATTCCAATAGGCTAGTTGACACCACCAATCAATTGACATACTTTTTATGAGCTGTCATAACAAAAATCTTCCTTATAATTTGTATGGCGATATCGGATTATGACGTCACTATCCGATAAACTCAACTGCTTTACTTTTTTACGATTTTAAAGCAATCAAAAATCAGTTTGCTTCTTAAATGAAATTGTACTGAGTTATTAGGCCTAAAATAAAGTGTCTGTTTTAATAAATGATGCCTTAGAATTACTTATGAATGAGGTCAACATCCCTATTAATGACATCTTGTCAGTTCCTCTGCAACCAGTTTCGTTTTGCTAAGTGCTATCTTTGAGATTATTCTGTTCTATGTTTACCCTTGATTTGTGGTTAGTAAAACGAAAAATTGGCTTATTTCTAGATTAACTCTCGGAAAAAAGGATAACAGTTGAATAACAATGGCTGCGTCACAAATAATAATAAATAAATATTTTTAATAAATAAATAGTTATTTTTTATTAGCTTTAAAAACTTTAACTTAATAACAAAGTGGAATGGAGCCTCCATTAAGCCTGTGTTTGGAGGCCCCGCTCTTCCTTAACCAAGTTTAACAGCTATGCAATAATATAATCAAATATATGCGCTAATTAAGCAAGAGGATTAAGCAGTGGTTTACCGTCTAGTTACAACTTACTCCAGCTTAATCTAATCCGGCCTAAATAGGTTAATACTGCCGCACTCAGATACGTCACCTAACTTTAATAGTTGCTTAAGAAAAACCTGTAATTCTTAATTCGATACGAATAAAGACCATTATTGAACGAACAAAAATGTTAATCCACACTATTATTAATTGAGGTCTCTTAGTGCGGCAGTTTCATCAGTGTCGTGTGGTGCTGGCACGTTAAAAGAATAGCACCACCCCTTCTCTCCCTATGGGTGTCGTAAGAGGCGACTACAGGAGAACCGCCACAAGAAGACGGGCAGCAGCGTCTCCTCTCCACCATTGGCCAAACTGCGATCGCCAACCCGCCTGCCAAGCGTGGCGATTATGGCTAAATCCTCCTTTTGGAGAGGCCTGTGTCTAGCAGTGGACTGATAAAGGCTGGTGATGATGATGATGAGTGCGGCAGTTAGTAAAGTACTAAGGGTATAACCCTAACTTTGAATTTGACAGTACGACGCTATTTACGAGTACCTATTTTCTGTACCTAAATTTATTACAACAACGTTTGAAAATTTTGTTGGTGTCGCCTATATATGTGTTGTATGTAGATGACACCATCATCATCAAGTTCATTCATGTCCCGTGATCATGGCGCATCATTCATCGTGAAGTTCATCCGTGATTACGGCGCAACATTAATGGTAAATTTTTTCTACAATCATGGCGCTGATTCATCCTGAAGTTTATTCATGATCATGACGTTTGTCGGAATATCAGAAACTCATAAATAAGTCCATGGTAACTATTTAGTACATAGTATACTATTTAGTGCATAGTAGACGTGGCCGCTAACGATGGGCCTCATAAGAAAGCTCAAGGTCACACAAAGGGCGATGGAGAGAGCAATGCTCGTAGTTTCCCTTCGCGATCGAATCAGAAATGAGACGATCCGAAGGCGAACCAAAGTCACCGACGTAGCTCTCAGAATCGCAAACCTTAAGTGGCAGTGGGCGGGGCACATTGCTCGCAGGACTGATGGCCGTTGGGGCAGGAAGGTCCTTGAATGGCGGCCGCGGGCTGGAAGGCGTAGTGTTGGCAGGCCCCCCACAAGGTGGACCGACGATCTGGTAAAGGTCGCGGGAAGCCGCTGGATGCGGGTGGCACAGGACCGATCTTCGTGGAAATCCTCGGGGGAGGCCTATGTCCAGCAGTGGACGTCTTTCGGCTGATGGATGGATGGATGGACATAGCATACTATACTATTGATTACATAGTTGTGTTGATAAAGAGACAAAAAATGCGAATTATCATATCAATACCGGCGATGTCGCTCTAGATTACAAAGCCTGGAGTTTGCGGGTTCGACTCAGTATGGGGCAAATGTTTGTATGATTAGCACGAGCATCTTTACCTAAGTCATGGAAGTTAAAAAATGTATTTAAGTATGTTTATCCGTTACCTAGTCGCCATAGTACAAGCTTTGTTTAGTTTGATGCTTGATAAATGGTGTGATTATGAAACCATTTAATATTTATTATGACTTACCAATTTTTTGAGCGGCTTGCAGACCTTGCTCGGGGGACGTGACGCAGCCGCGAGCGAACAGCTCGGATGATATCTTGATCTTCTTGCTGTTGTACTCCGCTTTCAGTTCTGTAACAAGGGTTATCATAAAAACTAACTAAAAACTAAAAAAAACTAGGCCATATCAAACCATTGATGGACAGGTTGAGTTAAGCTATTTGTTTCTATGGCTGATGTTGTCCTGCGTTGATAATATGTTAATAATAAGACCATAAAAATATGTACGGACAACAGATCGTCGACTTACCACAAAATGACATATTTTCTCATTTGAAAATGATCTCTATTTGTCAGGCTTAAAGTTGAAAATCTATTGTAGAATTTTTGACTTTTTGATTAGGTCGACGTGCTGTTAATTTTTTTTTATTTTAGACGAGTACTACTGCCGACTGACTGTTCCGCAGTTTGGGAGATACAGTACCCGGTACAGATGTTGAGCGCTGGGGCAAAGAGTGGGGATCGCTTTGCGCATGTTACGAGACGAGCCTCGTATCAGAGACGCGTGTGCGCGGAGCTAACAACCAATCCCGGCCGGCGGTACAGGCGCGTCGCGATTAGCCAATCACGTTATCGTAATGGTTTTCTGCGCTTCTATCACCCTTAATGCTAGCTTAGATTTGTAAAAAAAAATTTAAAACCATCCACACCTGTCCAACTAGCCGCCTCTTACTACGTCCCGCCCTAGTTAGACAGGTTTGGGTAGTTTTAAACAAAATTAAGCCTATCTTTAGTTTATTTAATTTTTAATAACTAAATAGATGACGTCCTTTTGACGAACTTTTCTATATTGGCTCGGGTTTGGGTGTTGTGGTACCGTCGTTGTTTCTGATTTCTATAACACAAGTGCTTTAGCTACTTACCTTAGGATCAGAGCAATGTATGTGATGTTGTCCAATATTTATTATTATTTTTTAAATTAATAACATTATAATCATGCTTAATGCTTACCGCTCCCACTCCAAGGTAACGTGGGTATTTCAGCAGTCTGAGCCACTATGGATGAAGCGATCTTGTCTCCTAGAGCCCACATGGCCTTCTCCGGGGGACCTATGAAGACCACGCCAGCTCGGTGGAGAAGTTCCGGGAGTTTTGGGTTCTCTGATGCGTGTCCCCAGCCGGCCCAAACAGCCTAGAATACAAAATATTATTTATATTTCTCCGTACACGACTTTCTAGGCAAACGTAATGTAGGACGCATCCCAGCTCGATGGGCCAACCAACTTAGGAGGATAGGTGGCTGAATAAAAATGACCAAGTGCAAGTCTGACTCGCGCACGAAGGGCACCATTATCTAATATGAAAACGAGCAAAAAAATCACGTTTGTTGTATGGGAGCCTCGTAAAATATTTATTTTATTCTGGATTTTAGTATTTGTTGTCATCATCTGTTAAAATTTCAATTGTCTAACTATCACGGTTCATAAGATACTGCCTGGTGACAGACGGACAGACAGACGAACAGCGAAATCTTAGTTTTACCCTTTGGTCACGGAACCCTAAAATGAAACTAATTTCGCCTATGTGAACGCTCCAATACATGTTCATACGTTTGAATTCACCGCTCCTCGTTTACAAACTCACCTGAACTTGCGTGCGCACTGCGATGTCAACGATTAACTCGACGTTGGCGTAATTGTTGTTGTTCGAGCCGCCTGGAACCGGCACATAGTGATCAGCCATCTTTATGTATTCGGCGTTCGCTTTTAGATCTTCCGGCGTTACCTGGATAAAGTTAAAATTGTTGTAGTGTAATAAAAATTAAGATATTTAATTTACTGTTTATAGCACTGCACTAGTATGAGGCCATTAAAAAAAAACCAATATAAACTAGTATTATGAAAATAAAACGTTTCCGGATTGCGAACTTTTAGATGCAGGCCGTTATAGATAGCTTTTTCGAGTTTTTCTTTAATGAAAATTATCAATATATATTTTGACATGATCATTATCAGTGATAATTATCAATGATAGTTATCTATCAGTGAAAATTAGCAATTATTTATTAAATTGTACAAACACAGACAATTCAAAATACAATTTCAAACTTTTCATTTTGTAGTGTTGCTTTAATTAAAGGCTACAACGGCGTGCATAAAATTAACATGTGCAAATATACATTAACATTATAATTAAACAGATTTGTGTTTACTGCCTACATCACTTTTTCGTTTTTAGATTAAGAAAGACATGTTTATATTATACAAAAAATTACTAAAATTACGTTGTAAATGAGACATGTCAATATCAAGCTTAGTTATAATTATCAGTGATAATTATTGGCGATAAGATAATTATCGTGACGATTAGAAGTGATAGAATAATTATAACTTACGCAGTGGCGGGGGGAGGGGGCTTACTTACCATAACGACGAAGCGAACAGCACGTTCGTTCTTGAACATCTCGTACGACCATCTTCGGATTGATCTCATGCATTTTACAGCGCCAATACCGTTGTTTGCGATAAGAACCTGGAAGAAGGTATGAATGAATTAATATTTATATAAAGATGAGAAAGAATAAGAGGACTGCTGTTAGAGAAAGAAGAAGAATACCTCAAATAAGTAAAGGAAGAAAATTGTATTAAATAAAAGAATATGTGCATAAAATAACACCGTCTTTACAATCTTCGGCACCAATGTTGAGCACTAGGGCAAAAAGTAGGAATCGCTTTGCACATCTGACGAGACGATCATCGTATCAGAGGAACTAATAGCCAATCACGACCGGCGGTGCAGGCGCGTTGCACTACTAGCCAATCATGTAATTCGTAATTATCGTCTGCGCATCTTTTGCCCAGCGCTCAATATTCGTGCCACTAGTTGTACCAAGTTTATAAACATCCATGACTCTGGTACAAATACTTGTGCTCATCACAAATGCAGTTGCCCATTGCGGGATTCGAGCCCGCAAATGCCTGGCGATGTAGTCCGGAGCGCGAACCACTACACCGTTGTAATATTGGACATTATATGTCGCTAAAGTGATTAATGAGTCCACAAACGCCCGAAGTGGCACAAAAAACGATTAGTGTTTTATTGAGTTAGGTATAGATTTGTTTACAAAAAACATTAATATGGAAAATTATTGAGCGGACCAGTTTTATTAGTTCATTTATTATGTAAACATCCTTATTTAACAAGAGGCTGACGATATTGACCGAGATTCTTAAGCCTTTTCTTCTTGGCACTATCCCACAAATTTACAAGCATGGTAGGGAGAAAAACAAGTGGTCAGACGACCTGGTAAAGGTTGCAGGAAGCCGCTGGATGCAGGCCGCTTCCAACCGGCCGATCTGAAAGTCACTGGGGGAGGCCTATGATCAGCAGTGGACGTCCTGTGGCTGAAATGATGATGATGATGAGGGTGAAAAAATTATTTTTACTGTCCATAATAATTTCAGCCACAGGATGTCCACTGCTTAACATAGGCTTCCCCTACGCATAAGACCTTACTTCAAAGGAGTAGTTCTAATAGCATGGAACTAGCGTTGCTGAACTATCGATAGTGTTGATACAATTCAATAGTATCGATATTATCGATTGATCGAGATGAATCGAGGTACTATTGATGCGCAATACTATCCATAGTATTGCATCATAGACACGCGCACACACACATACACATGCACGCACACATACGCACACAAACAAAAAGACATATACACACACATACGCTCGCAAGCACGCACGACAATTCTAGTTTAAGTAATTTGTAAGTCCTAAAGTGTAAGGGGATCCTGGAGTCCTGAAATATTCGATACCTCACTATCGATGCTCTCGATAGTGAGCTATATTGAGAGGCAACACTAATGGAAACTCAAAAACAAACTCTAACTTCCATAAAATAAAGTTCATTTTACCTTGTTAATAGGCTTGGTGCCTTGGAACCTCCTTACAAACTCCTCAGGAGTGGCGATGGTGAAATCCTTCTCTTGGAATCGCTGGCTGTGGATCACAGTACCCTGGGACATAGAAGGCCTGGAAACAAAAAACAACCTTAAGTATATGAAGCATAGGGTTCATGGTATGTAAGCTAAAGACTTGAGGCCTACTATAAATAAATAAAGAAATGATGGACAGCATTCAGGGTTGTTAATTATCAAGATAACTATGTTCTTTGATAATTATCAATGCTGGGTCATATATTTTATTCACGTTTAAAAAATTAAATATTACAATTAGAAATCACGTAATATTTTTCACTTTTTTTGTTTAGTGTTGCCAGATGCATTGTCGGAATAAAAAGGCAGTGTCACCTTTCATTAGACAGACTCTATTGTTTGCCCATTCATTTTATAATTATCAAGGTTAATTATCTTGATAATTTTCAAGGTATAATTATATTGATAATTTTCAAGGTATAATTATCTTGATAATTTTCAAGGTATAATTATATTGATAGTTTCAAGGTATAATTATCTTTTTTTTTTTTTTACTTAAGATGGGCTTGATATCTTGATAATTATCACTAACAACCCTGACTGACAGCATCACAATTTCTTAATCTGTAAGCAGAATTATGTTAGTGTGGTCATTTTCGAATTATGTTTGTTTTAAAAATAAAAAAATGTTTTTTTCTTTTGTATTCTGTGTGTGTCAAATAAATCTTTTTCTATTCTATTCTATTTTGGTTTTAGCTTTTGCTATCTTTGTACAATTATAATTGACAGCTCTAATAGCACTAACAAAAAGAGTTTGTAAAAGAGAGTGTCAAATGCTTTGTAACATGCATGTTATATTACACCTTGTAACATTGATCGGTACTCTTTAATAAAATCAATAAAATAAATGTAGGTATATCTGTAAATTACTTAATACTACATTGTATCAAAACCACTGCTGAACCACCCCTGACTTCTATGCTAAAAATGTTTTGTTTGATTTGTTTAAATGAGTATGTATTATTTTGTTTTGGACTATATTAAGAAAAAAAAGGGAAAAACTAATTTTGTACTTAGGTCAGAGAATATATAATAATAGGTACTTAATTAGGTATGAAACTTATGTAAAAAAAAAGTTTTTAAATTCGATTAAATAAGCTGAATAATGAAGGTAAAAAAATTTTTTGTACTGGCCACCCACCCATGTATTTTAAGTTGAATAATAACTATAATCAAAGATTTTTGTTTTACTATGGAAATTAAAAATATTAAATGTCATTCTTCAGTTAGATATATTTGAAAAAATTTAGCAATTTTATTTACAAGAAAATGTATAATATACATGGTGTTAGGTAAATGGTATTCAAACCGAAACTAGGCTGTTAACATATGCATGTAGTACATGCATGTTAATACTATGGTGTAGTCAGAAATTTAATATCATCATTTTTGAAAAAAAAAAATTGAATAATTTTGGTTTGTATAAATGATAATATAAAATTTCTGACTTCACCATTACTGTTTATGTAACATTGTACTATTTATATGCATATGTTAACATAGCGCATAGGCTAGTTTAAGCTTGAAATAAAATGTACCTATCACCCTGTATATAATCTGTGGCCACATAAGGCATTAATTTACAAGCCCTTGCTCAAGGGAGTCAGCTCAGGATGTAGTTAGTCCGTTTAGTAATTGTGTAACATGTTTTATTGATTTTTTTATATTATTTAAAAATTACATAACATGGCTGGGGACTTGCTCTAACCAACTAACATAGAAATTTCACAAAAAAAAATTGCAATTGAATTTTAATTTATATCATAGCAAAAAAAACAAAGTTTTAGGCTTAGTTTTGTGTGAGTGTGAAGCGTAGTATCAATTTAATTTTAAATAAAATAGCAAAAAAGTTTTCATTCAGAAACATTCTCTTATCTAACAATATTTTCTTTAAAATTCGAGACGTGACTATACTTGCTTAGTAGTAAAATCTAGTTTCTTAACATGATTTTATGAGTCGGTAATAAAAAAATATTATAGCCAGTTCATGCAAGGCCACAGTATCCTGGTATTAAATAAAAACACTCATTAATATACCAATGACGCAGGACGAATGTTGCAAGAGTCGAATGATTAGAAATTGAGAAATCTAAGTGAAATTAAGTATGGCATACTTACACACATTCCTTGGTCACATAAAATATCTCAGGCATTTTAAGAATTTATGAAACTAGACCATGTTTCCGGTTAGAATTTTCAAAATTTAAATTTGAATAAAAACGTGTAGGTATTTATTTATTTATTAAAAAATAATATTACGGAAACTCTGAACTAACCTGTAAGGACCTTCGGAATAAAAACCGCTCATAGCAGGGTACATTGTTTACAGGCTAAATAACATTCATACACTATTTCATACAAGCGAAACGGTTTAGAACTTTAAAACATTCAAGAAAAACAAAATTCACATCATTTCAATACATTTTGTATTTTTTTGACATCGCGTAACTTTTTGACAGTTTCGCTGATTTGACATGCGTCAAATGGAACGTCGCAGTCCGAATCGGATTTAAAGCCAACTGATGTGGTATAAGGAATCAGACCAGCGATTATCTTTTATTGCTCTACAAAGTTCATTAAACCTTATTGGACGAGGTAATTTCGTTATTGTCGACATCTCACATCCAAATGCGTGTGTATTTTTTGTCAATTTCGTAAGTATTGACGTCATTTGCGGTTCGACGATGGTATATTTAGACCGTCCTTTTTAAAAGTATGAAAAATTGTTTACCATTTTTAATTGAGTGCAATCAGTTTGAAGATTTGAATTATAGTTAATTATTCCAAAAAAAATTACAATGTACCATGGTATGATTCGGAAGTGCAGTCTGTCACTGTCAGAATCCGAGTGCAAACATGATTCATGACATTACTCGTTAGGGTACGCTTACACTGTATGGAGATCCACGAGTTTGTTCCTTAATTTATTTTCGCAGGCACATAAATACAGACGCGGCGGCACCGAAGTTAAGTACTGGGGCAAAGAGTGGGGATTGCTTTGCGCGAGACGATCATTGTATCAGAGACGCGTGTGTGCGGAGCTAACAACCAATCACGTAATCGTAATGGTCTTCTACGCATCTTTCCCCAGCGCTCAACTTTCGTGCCACGCGTTTTTTGTCTGTTCCTACTTTGTGAATTACCTACTTTTCAAAATCGATTCAGCCGTTTTGTAGGCAGGCGTGGATTGACAGATTGTTTTGTTATGCAAATCCATAAATGAACTTATTGAAAGTCAGTTGTTATCTAAGTCAAAGACACTTTCAATGCCATGTTTCAGATAAAGTAAATTTCTTAAACAGAAACAAAAATAATGTTCAAAAATAACACTGAGTTCATTTATATAATAATTATAATTGCTTAATAAAAGGTATCAGGCACTCTGGGTAAATTATGTTTATAATTAAAGTTAAGTTGGTGAAGTTTGTATTTTTTTTTTACTTTAAACTATCGCTCTGTGTAAACGACCCTAAACATCATACGACGGATCATACGATCATTACATCTCGTTCTAGCCGGCCAGTTAAGCTATGCGAGAAAGAGATAAAAACTAATTGTTGTTGTTTATTGTCGTGGAGTCTCGTTCGTTTCGTCGTCGTCATTGAAAACATTGCTGATGGCTCGCTTTGATCTTGTTATAGTAACAAATAGTATCAGCACATGAGTAAAGAAATCATTACAGTATCATCTTTGTTTCTACTTTGGTATCATAGCGACGTCAGCTGATACGGGTTTATCACTTGTTTATATTTAAAGTAATCATGTTTAGATCAACAACGTCGCGTGTAGAAGTTTATCTTACTAATATTAATAGAAAGCTGATTTGAAGCGTCTTTGGTTGGCGAATCTTGTAAACAATATTCTAATTCTAATTCAAATCATTTATTTCAAGCGACACATGGCTCATAATAGTAATCAAGACAAAACAGGAAACAAAAATGAAATAAATTTAAATAAAATGAATTAAAATCAAATAAATTAAATTCAAATCAAATTAAAATCAAATATTGGTATCTTTCACAAAAACATCAGAAAATAAACTAAATGAAAATGATTTTGTATTAGTTGATGATTAAATTAAATAATGAGTAGGTAAGTAACTGCCACACGTAGCGACGTCAATATCAGTGTGGTTAGTCCACACTTTTGTTCATTTATTAATGGTCTTTATTCGTAAGTTTCGTACGTCTTTATTAAAGTATTGCTGGTTTTTAGGGTTCCGTACCCAAAGGGTAAAACGGGACCCTATTACTAAGGCTCCGCTGTCCGTCTGTCCGTCTGTCACCAGGCTGTATCTCATGAACCGTGATAGGTAGACAGTAGAATTTTTCAAAATGATGTATTTCTGATGCCGCTATAACAACAAATACTAAAAAACAATACAATAAATATTTAATGGGGCTCCCATACCAAACGTGATTTTTTGCCGTTTTTATAAAAAAGGTTACGGAACCCTTCGTGCGCGAGTCCGACTCCCACTTGGCCGGTTTTTACGTAAGTGTTATAAGTAGTCAAGTGACATCGCTAAGTGCGGCACTCAGTTACAATTTATTATACCTACTTATCCTATTTTTTTAATCAGTACTCTAATGTTCGCTCAAGTCAAACCAATTAAAGCAAAGTTGAAAATAATGTCAGTATTGTTTACTAGGTATAATCACCAAACAAAGAAAAATGCACTATAAATACGATGACCAAGGCACTTTTTGTTTGAAGATTACCAAAATGCGCTGGAAAGTCACTTTTCTGGCATTAGCAACTGTTCTATTAAACTTTGTAGGAACCTAGGCACTTGTAGCGTTTTTAAAATTTCGACCTGTGTCAGTATAAAATATGGGATGAAAGTTTGAATAAAAGTCTAAAGAAAGTTACGCTTTTACGCCTGTTTGTCTTCTGATAAATTTTAATACAACCTAGGGCTCGGTCTATACGCTGCCGGAATCCGTAAGCATCCGCAAGAATCCGTTCAAAATCGACCTTATTGCTTTAGCGATGGATTGAATCCGCGTTAACCAGTTTCCGGTCCGGTGGTCCGGTTTCCGGCTGGATATAGACCGAGCCTAGGAGTTTTAAATTCAAACTAAGTATAGAGCTTCTTTGAAAAGAGAGATTCAATTCAGCACAAACGTTGCTCACGTTGGTTAATTACTATGAGACATATGGCGTTCGACGACCTCCGTAGCCTAGAGGCGAGCACGCCGAACTATGTTGCCGCCATGTCTGAGGTTCCGGGTTCGATCCCCGGTCGGGTCAATGTAGAAAACTGGGTGTTGTAGTACCGCCGTTGTTTCTGATTTCTAAAACAAGTGCTTTAGCTACTTACCTCTAAGGATCAGAGCTGTATGTGATGTCGTCCAATATTTATTTATTTATTGAGAGCAGACCCGACACGGTATAAACCTATAGAAAAGTCGGAATCGAACCCGGAACTTCAGAGGTCGTCATTATGTACACAAACAAGTTAATATCGACGTAATTCGCTAATTCTCCGTCAATGTCATACATTGATCCTCATGCGTCTTGAAAAACACTTATGATTTAACCTTTAATTTAGGTAGGTACTTCTAGTAGTTTGCGCTTTTGACTACAAGTCAGGCGGTTGCGGGTTCAAATCCGCGAGGGGCAAATTTTTGTGTGATGGGCACGAGCATTAACTTTGTACCTGAGTCATGGCATGTTTAGAAAAGTATTTAATACTCAATAATTTATTGCAAAACCATAATGTATCTTATGTACGGACAACAGCTCGTCGACCTACCACAAAATGTCAAATTTTCTCATTTGAAAATGATCTCTACATGTTAGGCTTAAGGTTGAAAATCTATTGGAGAATTTTTGACTTTTTGGGTAGGTCGACGTGCTGTTTACTATACATTAGATGTTACAAGAACAAAACAATTTGAGACCTGTTTGAATTTAGGAGCTATAGGAGAGAGGAAGCTCATTTAAATATTATAAAATGATTTCAATTTAAGTATGTGTGTATAAGAAGTTTATTTAGTAGAGTAATATTAGGTTTTACAACTAAACTTTGTCCCGATTTTTAATTTTTCACAAACAAATGATTACTGCAGCGCCCCCTTGTGATTTGTCACCGTATCGGAAAAGTAATTTTGGCGATAGTTGGCAACATTGGATTTCACAAACATCCTCTCAAACGCATATAATAACCGTATTATCGTGGGTAAAAATATTGAGTCATTTACAAAATGAATGGCATCCGTTAAAATTTTCCATAGAAGCAGTACCTACAGAAAAAAAGGTTTTAAAGAATGCCAAATTATTATTTTTTAAACAAGAGTAGGTAGGTAAACAACACATACAAAATTACAAAGGTCCGGGGTTGCACAAAAACAGCTGCAAATTGCAGGGTTCGAACCAGTGACCGTCTGGTGTTGTTGTCAAAACTGTCGTCACAATGATTTACTAAGGTAATCACCGTTGTAGGTGAATCATAAGTAATTAATATCTAATCTAACAGCCTTTAAACGACCTCCGTAGCCAAGAGGCGAGCACGCCGGACTATATATGGCGCCGCCATCACTGAGGTTCCGGGTTCGATCCCCGGTCGGGTAGAAAACGAACTTTTCTATATTGTCTCGGTCGTGTGTTGTGGTACTGTCGTTGTTTGTGATCTCTATAGCACAATTATTTAAGCTACTTACCTTAGAATCAGGGCAATGTATGTGATGTTTTCCAATATAAAAAAAAACATTGTTTTTATGTGTACCTATATGTATACAATAATCTGAATCCCGGAAACGGCTGCAACGATTTTCATGAAAACAAGTAAGTATGCAGGGGGTTTCTGGGGCGATAAATCGAAATAGCTAGGTTTTATTTTTAGAAAAAAAAACCGAGCAAAGACTGGTCATCCAGGTACTAAGTAACTTAAATGTCAACTTGTACAGTTACAAGCCACTTAACGAAGAATTTAAATTATCTTAACATTAAGTAATTAAGTACCTAGTTATCAACTTAATTAACGGTTCCAATAACAAAGTCGTTATTCAAATTTTGTAACCGATTACACCTTATTCGATGCGGTAAAACGAGGGGTGACCAATAAGTTTTTTAAAAATTAATTTCAAAATTCAAATGATGCTTTAATTTTTGGGTATGATGGCCAGTAGGTACCATAAAATGTTATTGGACGTCGATTGCTCTTTAATAACAAACATCAAATTAGGTAGGATTTTTTTTACATTTGGTATTAAGGTCAAACTTAACTACCTCTATACTGGGTGACTTTTTTTACTGTCCAGAAAAAATAACTGTGTATTCTGTACCTAAAACTATGTGATATTATGTGAGTGTGTTTATAAAATACAACTGATTTTATCAATTTTGGAATGTCAATAAAAATGTATAAACATAGAATACATCAGTGGATATGCGTTTGAGTTTTGGTCGGTTTCATACAGGGTGTAAAAAAAGGCTTAACGAAGCCTTAAACCACGAATTCTATACATAAAACCAAGTAGAATGCAAAAAAAATAATTGCTGGGAAATGACTTTTATTCTTGGGTATCAAAAAAAAAATACTTATTTCTAACCCGCAAATGTATAGCGCGCACGCCACAGGCTATGCACAGGCATACACAGGTGTGTAAGCGGATCATGTTTCTATGTAAAAAAGTTTAGTATTATCAAACAGAGTCAATTTTGTAAAAATCTTTGAAAAAAAATGTAACTTTGACTGTCAATAACTCGGTAACCCGTCATTTCCCAGGAATAGTGTAAAAGGAAAAAAATGATCGTAATAATACGTAGAATACGTAGTATTCGGCTTCGTTAAGCATTTTTTTACACCCGATATTTTTATTATTATTTTACCAATAATCTTTTTTTAATGTTCAGTTAGTCAAAATTAACTTAGAATTTGATAGTTATGTGGATAAATAGTTGATAAAAATAAAATTAATCTTTTTTTTAAAAATTATCATGTTATCATCACCTATATCGTTTACCTATCTCACACGTTTATTTTCTTGATGGTAAAAAAGTCACCCAGTATAGGGATTCTCAGAATAAGTAGAAAGTATTAGGTTACTATTTCTCAAAACTGTTCTAATAATAAATTATTTTAAAGGAATTCTCTATTCGGGGGTGACTATCTACTGTTCCTAATCACGAAATTTTACTACGGAACCAATATTTAAAACAAAAAGGAAAATCTTCCTATGCAACCTATTCTTAGTAGGTACAACTAGCGGTACGAAAGTTGAGCCCTGGGCGAAAGTTGCGCAGAAGACCTTTACGATTACGTGATTGGCTACTCGCGACGCGTCTGCACGTCCAGCCAGGATTGGTTGTTAGCTCCACGCACACGTGACACGCGTCTCTGATACGGTGCTCGTCTCGTAAGATGCGCAAAGTGATCTCCTCTCTTTGGCCCAGCGCTCAACATCGATGCCGTGTACTGTAAGAGCTGGAGGCGTATTTTTTAAGCATTCGAATTCCAGTTCGCATACGAATTCACATGAATCGCATATGAACTCCTAGGAATTTGTATGCGTTTTAAACTTTTGCGTTGCATAATTTAAAACTCAATGAAACGGGAATTAACGCGATTATAATTTAGGTATAAAAAGTCAGCCTGTGACCACGGTCGGTGTAACCCGATCGAAACGTCAGGCAAAAGAGGTAACATTTTGTACCTAAATTATGATCGCGTTAATTCCCGTTTCATTGAGTTTTATATTTGTATGCGATTCTTAATGCGCATTTTCATTGGTTGTTATGTTTGCGCCTGCACGCGGGGTGCGGAAGATTTTTGAAACGCATGCCACAGAGCCCGAACTGTAGGGACCGTTTTCATTAGTCGTTATCGCCCGTATGCGGGGTACGATAGATTTCTATAAATAAATAAATAAATAAATAAATATATAAATAAATAAATAAATAAATAAATATTGGACAACATCACATACATTGCTCTGATCCTAAGGTAAGTAGCTAAAGCACTTGTGTTATAGAAATCAGAAACAACGACGGTACCACAACACCCAGACCCGAGCCAATATAGAAAAGTTCGTTTTCTACATTGACCCGACCGGGGATCGAACCCGGAACCTCAGAGATGGCAGCGCCATTAAAAGTCCGGCGTGCTCGCCTCTCGACTACGGAGGTCGTCGATAAAGCATGGTCGTCTATAAAGCATGCCATAGGGCTTTTTAATTTCATTGGTCGATATCCCGAATGCGGGTAGCCCCCGAATGCATTGAATCGACCGAGTTTTCGACCGATAGATTTTATTGGTCGTTACGTCAACTTATCGACCAATGTAAATGCGCCTTTAGGATTTTCTATGCGAATAGAAATTCGAATACTTCAAAAATACACCTCCTGGGCCCTAACCATGAACTCTTAAAGCAATCTCATAGCTGTCAAATCTGTCAATTTTGGTACGTCATTAACATACAAAATTTGACAGATATGATAATGTTTGACAGATTTGGGATTGTTTTAAGAGTTCGTGGTTACCGCCCTGATATTTTTTTAACGACAAAACAGACCTACTTAAATAAAAAAAAGTAAACATGCATCAAAAATATTAAATTAGGAACTCAATATAAAGACAGATCGTGCAGAGTGGCGTGCAATTGGAGAGGCCTATGTCCAGCAGTGGACTAGTGTGGGATGATGATGATGATGATATAAATTCAGCAGGAACAAATAAATATTACAACATAATATCTTCCACGCAAATAATCATCAAATCAGTAAGGATGTTTTTCTATCTACATACTTCAATATTACTCCGTTACACAAAAACACAGAAACAAAACTACACGCAGTCGCATACAAAATGCATTTTTTCATCTTTTGTATTACTTAATATATTATATTGTTTTAAACTTTCATGGTCACTAACATTAGAATAGTTTGTTACGGGATTGCTACCGTACCGTGTACCTTATTTTTGAGTTCCCGATATTTCGGCACTGTTGCAAGCGCCATGATCACGGAGTAACTGATCCGTGATCATGGCGCTTGCAACAGTGCCGAAATATCGGGAACTCAAAAATAAGGTACATGGTAGCAATCCCGTAACAAACTATTCTAACTGAATATATTATTTTTATTAGTAAATACTATTTACTTGGAACTAATTACTGTAAGGAATATTAAAACCATTGAGGTATAATGTACTAGCGTACTAGAGAACACATCTCGAACTAAATGTTTCAGCCAAGCATTGTAGTATTGAACAATCAAGAAGCAGTTTGACAACTTCAATTATATTGACACTGACTGAAGCTTTATAGTCCACTGGGCCCTAACCATGAACTGTTAAAACAATCACAAATCTGTCAAACATTATCATTTCTGTCAAATTTTGTATGAAATGACGTACCAAAATTGACAGATTTGACAACTTTGTGATTGTTTTAACAGTTCATGGTTAGGGCCCTGGACTACAATGCTTGGCTGAAACATTTAGTTCGAGATGTGTTCTCTAGTACGCTAGTACATTATACCTCAATGATTAAAACTAAAATAGCATATTTTCGTGCAATTTACTCGATTACCGCTAAAGATATTTAAATAGGCCTCTATTCGTAATTGCGTCATGCTAAAAACAGAAGCCAAATTACCAGGATTAAACAACAGTCACAATCCAAAGTCGATTTGCAGTGGTAATGTTACTGGAACCGAAAATACACTAAATTGTAATTAACAGAATTTGGCCTCAGTTTCGAATTGTAACCCTTATACATATAAGGTCCGATTTTATTAGTGTACATCCTGTTAACCTGTGACTATATAGGTGAAAATAAATCGTAAAAACCAATTCTCAAATGTGTACTATAAAAAATAAAAAAGTTAAAAATCAAAATCAACAACATTGACTTCATATTGCATAAACTCGTCCTATCTTTCTTACGGTTAACCATCTGATTATCCGTCTTATTCCTTCCCCTTGTCAGAGCGAGAGAGAGTTGAAGATAGGACGAGTTTATGCAGTATGAAGTCGATGTTGTTATTTTGTATTTTTATTTTTAACTTTTTAGTTTTTATGATAGAAATTTGAAAGTTGGTTTTTACGATTGCTTTTCTATATCTATACTAATATTATAAAGAGGAAAGATTTGTACCTATTTTTGCATGTTTGTATGTTTGTAATGAATAGGCTCAAAAAGTACTGGGCCGATTTAAAAAATTCTTTCACCAATATAATGCTACCTTCTTCCAATTTGACAAAGGCTACATTTCATTTTGAAAAAAATTAGGGATCCTTGGTAAAATTTGAACAATGTAACCGAAGGTGTAGAAAAATGAGTCTTAAAATGTCTTTCGTCGAATGCGCTGCCGAAACTATTAGCGATAATTGTCTACCCCGTGCGAAGCCGGGACGGGCTGCTAGTCACCTATATAGTCACAGGTTAACAGGATGTACACTAATAAAATCGGGCCTTATGTATTTAGTCTAAAGAGCTAAAATTCAGTTCTTATACAGCAACAAATCTACGTCTACTACCACTTAGTACTTTTACCATTGCTTTTCTTCTGAATCCTTTTCACCTGAGGGCTCAGACCTGTGTTAATTTATTTTAGTTGGTTAACAATATAACTACAAATTAATCAAGGTGTAAGTACATTTATTCAATCTAAATATTTAAGGAGGCGAATGTGTAAGTGTGTGTGTGAATGTGTAAATAAATAACTTTAATTATGGGATCAACATCGAAATAGTGAAAATAAAACTGAACCGCTTCATAAAACCGTCGAGGAAGAGCGTTAATTTGTATGGAGTACTTTGCTGTTTTTTTTTTCATTATGATCATTTAAGTCTACGACGTCTAATAACTATCAGATTGGCTGGTTAGAAGCGGCCAGTATTAAGCGATTTTTGTAATTATTGTTCGTATTAATAAACTCATTCGTTTCCTATAATATTGAGACAAAGTGAAACCCTTTCGATTTGATCATTAGTCGAGCTTTCGAAATGTGACAGATAAGGCGCTCTACAAAACCGAAATTGTTATTAGCAGAGCCTCTTTCTAGATTTGACAAAGATGACGCTCTACACACAACCGCCACAAGAAAACGGGCAGCAGCGTCTCCTCTCCACCATTATTGGCCAAACTGCGATCGCCAACCCGCCTGCCAAGCGTGGCGATTATGGCTAAATCCTCCTATTGGAGAGGCCTGTGTCCAGCAGTGGACTGGTATAGGCTGGTGGTGATGATGATGACGCTCTACAAAACCGAAATTGTAATTAGTAGAGTCTCTTTCTAGACTTGACAAATATGACGCTCTACAAAACCGAAATTGTTATAAGCAGAGTCACTTTCTAGACTTGACGAAGATGACGCTCTACAAAACCAAAATTGTAATTAGCAGAGTCTCTTTCTAGACTTGACAAAGATGACGCTCTACAAAACCGAAATTGTTATTAGCAGAGTCTCTTTCTAGACTTGACAAAGATGACGCTCTACAAAACCGAAATTGTTATTAGCAGAGTCTCTTTCTAGACTTGACAAAGATGACGCTCTACCAAACCGAAATTGTTTTAGCAGAGTCTCTTCCTAGATTTGACAAAGATGATGCTCTACCAAACCGAAATTGTTATTAGCAGAGTCACTTTCTTGACTTGACAAAGATGACGCTCTACAAAACCGAAATTGTTATTAGCAGAGTCACTTTCTAGACTTGACAAAGATGACGCTCTACAAAACCGAAATTGTTATTAGCAGAGTCTCTTTCTAGACTTGACAAAGATGACGCTCTACCATACCGAAATTGTTTTAGCAGAGTCTCTTCCTAGATTTGACAAAGATGATGCTCTACCAAACCGAAATTGTTATTAGCAGAGTCACTTTCTTGACTTGACAAAGATGACGCTCTACAAAACCGAAATTGTTTTAGCAGAGTCACTTTCTAGACTTGACAAAGATGACGCTCTACCATACCGAAATTGTTATTAGCAGAGTCACTTTCTAGACTTGACAAAGATGATGCTCTACCAAACCGAAATTGTTATTAGCAGAGTCACTTTCTAGACTTGACAAAGATGATGCTCTACCAAACCGAAATTGTTATTAGCAGAGTCACTTTCTAGACTTGACAAAGATGATGCTCTACCAAACCGAAATTGTTATTAGCAGAGTCACTTTCTAGACTTGACAAAGATGACGCTCTACAAAACCGAAATTGTTATTAGCAGAGTCACTTTCTAGACTTGACAAAGATGACGCTCTACAAAACCGAAATTGTTATTAGCAGAGTCACTTTCTAGACTTGACAAAGATGACGCTCTACAAAACCAAAATTGTAAATAGTAGAGTCTCTTTATAGTCTTGACAAAGATGACGCTTTACAAAACCGAAATTGCTATTAGCAGTCTCTTTCTAGACTTGACAAAGATGACGCTCTACAAAACCAAAGCCGAGTATAGTAGTAAGTATACAGACAGGGTTACTTTTGGACCCACTACAAAAATTTAATGTAATTTAAGCAAAGTTATACAAAATATTTAGTGAGAACAACTTTTTTTTTGCTTTTATTTAACCGGATTTTGCAGTCACTTTCTTAATCCTAAATTACTAGGCGCGTATGACCACCCTAGCACTTGATACGGCGCGGCGCCTAGGCGCGACACCTTACTCGTTGCAGAACGTACCTAGCACATACGAAATAACGAGTGGCAACAACTTTGTTTTGTGTTTGTAAAAATAGGAAAAACGGAGTTACAAAAATATTTTTTATTTTTGGTGACGTGAAAAAAATTGGCGGGAGTTTCAAAGTAACTGTTTTCTTAATCTAGAAATGACGCTTTACAAAAACAAACAGGAGATTGTTACTCGAGTCTTTTTCTTATTTATTATTTTATGTATGTCAAATAATAAGGTACTTATAATATGGGCCAGTATTATTTATAATGTGCTGCCTGAATTAAATAAATAAATATCTTCTGTATTCTGTATACAAAAAATCTAGCATAGCCGTTTGTGTTGTTACTGCTAAAAAGAAAAAAAAACTTACTGCAAAGTCTGTTGAGGCGGCCTCAGCCGACCACTGTCCACTTTCTTAACTTCTTCATCATCCTGCGTCCCTTCTGCCTCATCTGCTTGAAGAGTCATTTGGAACTTCTGAAGAAGATCGACTGGCAAGACCTCTGTTGCGTCATCCGAGTCGTCATATGTACGGTTTTCGTCGGCATCGCCTATGACGAAGCGTTTTGACGTCCGACGCTTTTGAAGCATTTTTACGAGACTCCACAGATAACTTATGATGGCAAGTAATAGTTAAAAGATTGTTTTTACACACATACACTTGGCATCGCTTGGTTACGAGCAAAAAAGTTTTTGGTTTAGTTTGTTTTTGAGGTTATGTAACCTGTGGGTCACATTAATGTGTTAGAGTTTGACGACCGTCTGGTGTAGTGGTTCGCGCTCCAGACTACAATGCCTGGCGGTTGCGGGTTTGAATCCCGCGAGGGGCAAATGTTAGTGTGATGAGCACGAGCATTTGCACCTAAGTCATGGATGTTTATAAACGTATTTATGTATGTTTATCCGTTATCTTGTCGCCATAGCACAAGCTTTGCTTAGTTTGGGGCTAGTAATTGGTGTGATTGTGGAAACAAAAAAAAAAGAGTTGTTCTGAAATGTTAAACTGAATGTTTAAAATTAAACCTTTGGGTAGGTGTGGGATAACATAAGTAAAAAAAACACGTGGAGATGGTTTTAAAACATTCAGTTATGTAAGCCTAACTTAAAATACTCAAAACCATTAATTTTCTTATATCGTATCTATTCTGCTTCGTAGATAATGAAATAAACCATTTTCCTAGTAATAGTAAGGTCATTTTAGCTAAAATTAAATCTAACCATTTTCCCATTTATTAACACAATCTTTATTTCCTTTCCACGTTTTCCTTAACTAAGCAATTCACATAAAATGTTGCTTTAAAAATGTCAGAACAAGCATAAAACGTACAAAATGACATAATTATGTAATACTCAGCATTTTGATTGGAATTCCCATTTAACTATGTCAAGGTGACACACTCTACTGCGTTCGCCATAGAGATGCGCTTTTGGAAGTAAAAAATGAAGTCGTCGGAAGACGGTTAAAACGAAAACACAAACATGTATTCAGAAAAAAATATATAAATAAATTGTATAAAAATGAATTGCTGTTCGTTAGTCCCGCTAAAACTTGAGAGCGGCTTGACCGATTTGACTAGTTTTGGTCTTTAAATATTTGTGGAAGTCAAGGGAAGGTTCAAACGATGAGAAATAATGGAATAATTGCAAGGAAAATGCTAAGCACGTCAATTTTATTTTATCATTCAAACTGTTCGTACAGGGTGCGTAGGCAGTACGAAGTTCGCCGGGTCAGCTAGTTATAAATAAATATGAATATATGCCAGATAATATTAAACTTGTTATAATGATTATTTTACGAGGTATCAGACAATATATTTTGCCAGAGGCGTCTTCTAGCAATTAGCATAGACAGACATAAGCCAATTTGGGAAATATCGTCTTCTCAATTGACTCGAACTGGTAATCGAATAGGTTGGCTATATATCTATAGCTTGGGATCCAATAGGTTCAAGATGAAGTTATTTGCCGCTACGCCGAACGGATCATTTTATTAAATAAATGACACTTTACAAGCTCCAAATCAAAAAGTTGAGAAAATGTATCCTATTCGGGTAAAAGGTAGGTAATAGATTACAGAGTTTGAATCGCGGCTCGACACACAATAACACGGTTTTTAAACTTTCTTTTAACAAAATAACCATCCATCATCGTCTGGGTGACATATTTGTGACAAAATAAATCAGGCTTCATAACCGAAATCAACGTTTTTCAGCATGTCACAAAATGTCGCAAGTAGCATCTCTATGGCGACCCAGTCCCTGACCTATTGTTTAAGGAAGAGGCGAAGAGCGAAGGTGGTAGTCGTTATACAAGATGCCGTACGGCTACTCTCTTTTAAGGTTTATGTGAACAGAATAAATAGGTTTACTTTATTGAAAATACTGGTTTTGGGAGTATCGTCAAGTTTGAGGCCGATTTCCAAAGATAAAATTGTTTTTATCACGACAATATTTCACGACAACCTCCGTAGCCGAGAGGCGAGCATGACGTCAACTTGGCGTCGCCATCTCTGAGGTTCCGGGTACGATTCCCGGTTGGGTAAATGTAGAAAACGAACTTTTCTTTATTGGCTCAGGTCTGGGTGTTTTGGTACCGTCGTTGTTTCTGATTTCTATAACACAAGTGCTTTAGCTACTTACCTTAGGATCAGAGCAATGTATGTGATGTTGTCAAATATTTAAAAAAAACTTAAGCAATTACTTACATGCTAAAGTCATTAGGAACTCTTTATTCTAAAGATGGAAGTTTAAGTTTCTTTAACGACATCATAACGATTATTATCAGAATAATATCTTGTGATTTAAATTCTGATAAAGGTCTTTGTACTTATAATGCAAAGCTAAGCTGTATCATGTTGTTCCATCTGATAATGACATTTTGAAGTCGGTTGAAAATACAACCATTTTTATTGTAAATTTTTGTTTTTAGCAATTCCATGCAAGGTTTAATTGAAGATAAATAGCGTATGAAAAAAAATTTACAATGTTTAAGCATTTCTGATCTTAACCAATAGTCAAATATTTGTAAAAATATTTCTATAGGGTGTCGACGGTAGTATACTACTCAGCTATACATATAGCTACAACATTGATCAGAGATACGCTGGCTTTGACAGCGAGAAAAAACACTTGAGGAATTTCATCTTGTCACGTGACGTCCTCGGTAGCTTAGTTGGTAAAGCACTCGCCCGGCATGCGATGGGACGTGGGTTCGAGTCCCACCTGAGGTCGATGATTTTTTTTTTCAAGTGTTATTTATCTTCAACCATTTTTACGTTTCACAAAATCCTTATTTATATAGCTGTCACCGCTAATGTTGCCAAATGCCCTGATTTTAGCGGGACGTCCCGATTTTCAGGCTAGAGAGGGTTTACGTTTTTAGGGTTCTGTACTCAAAGGGTATAACGGGACCCTATTACTAAGACTCTGCTGTCTGTTTGTGACTGTCTGTCGGTCTTTCTGTCCGTCTTTCACCAGGCTGTATCTCATGAACTATGATAGTTAGACAGTTGAAATTTTCACCGATGACGTATTTCTGTTACCGCTATAACAACAAATACTAAAAACCAGAATATAATAATTATTTAAGTGAGTCCCATACAACAAACGTGTTTTGTTTTGCTCGTTTTTAATCATAATGGTACAGAACCCTTCGTGCGCGAGTCCGACTCGCACGTGGCCGGTTTTTAGATCTAAGTTGCACACAATTAAAATATATAAAATATATGTTTCTTGTATTCTAGACTAAATTCTGAAGCACACAAATTCGGGGCTCGTACTTTTTTAAACATCCTGTATACAACAAGCTTATACCTGGTTTAAATGAGTTCTCTACTTTAGAACAGGGGCTGAGGCAATCGTTTTTCAACACCCTGTTTACAACCAGCTTATACGTGGTTTTAACGAGTGCCATTCTTTAAAGCACCCTGTATAAAAGGTTAATTTATATATTAGTCAGCGAATGAAGAAACATACATGGGGCGTTAGGGTGCAACGCTTGGTTTGAGGCAAGAGAGGCTTTTTTTACTAAGTTCCGATATTTGAATATTTACGTTTTTATCCCGGTTTATTTCTTTATTTATTTGGAATTTCATCGACCTGAGTAATACTAATATGTTAATGCTGCGATCGAAATGATATAAGACTACGCAACCGGATTAGCCAGCTAAAGTGGCAATCAGCTGCTGATATTGAGTCAATCTTTGTGTTGCAGAAAAGAGCTGTACGTGCAATATACTGTCTTGGGCCTCGCGACTCTCTGAGGGAGGTCTTTAAAGATATTAAAATATTAACAGTAGCGTCACAATACATTTTTGACAATATTATGTATGTTAGAAAAAACCTAAGTTCGTTTAGCCTTAAATGCGATTCACATAATTATAATACTAGAAATAAAAATAAACTTGCCGTTCCGAGCTTCAGATTAAAGAAAGTGGGTAATTCATTTTTGGGGAAATGTATAAAAATCTTCAATAAAGTACCACAAACTCTTGTTGACTTACCTGTTTATGAGTTCAAAAACCACATTAAAAAAATCCTTATGGAAAAAGGATACTACAAAGTTGAAGATTACTTGAACGACAAGAGTGCATGGACTTAATAGCCTGCCTAGCTCGCACTTACACTATCTTGTAATTGTATTTCCTGTAATAAAATCAGGCTGACAAAGGTGACTGAGTTTCTTGCGCCGTTTCTTCTCATCACCAGCCGATATGTTGTCCAGAAGCGGTGGTAGGGCTAAGTTATATGTTGGGACGTGTATAAGTGCCCGGAAGAGGGCCTATATACAGAATAAAGAATTTCATTTCATTTCATTTCATTTCAATGGGCGGTGCACATAGCACGTAGAACTGACGGCCCATGGGGCAGAAAGGTTCTGGAATGGAGGCCACGTACCGGCAAGCGCAGCGTAGGACGCCCACCCACAAGGTGGGCAGACGACCTGGTAAAGGTTGCAGGACGACGCTGGACGCAGGCCGCTTCCAACCGGCCGATCTGGAAGTCACATGCAACAGGACTTAAAACTTAGTTACCTAGTAGGTATTGCAAATTTAGAGAGCAGCTTAATAATATAAGGTCTTACTAGTAAATAGGTACAATGAGTGACAATTAGGTATTAAGAATCATTATAACAATTTTAACAGGTCCCTAAAATGTTTAAATCTTATGTTATAACTATTAGAGTTATTATGGTCATATGGTGTGTTAGATAAACACCAAAGTCTTCGGGTATAATTGAATCATTTATTGAGTAATATATTCATTTACTGAATAGTAACATTTTGATATTAGGTAAGATCTGAGAGATTTTGAAAAAGTTTTAATTTTTTGCTTCGTTTTTTATATGAATTGGTAATTTATTAAATATTTTTACTGCCATGTAGTATGGACTAGTATTTAGCATTTTGATTCTAGAGGGGGGTAAGTAGAGTCTATGTTTGTGTCTGGTGTTAATGTTATGAGTTTCTTTGACTTTAGTAAATTTTGTAATGTTTTTATATGTAAATATGCATAGATCGTAAATGTATATTGATGGTAAAGTAAGTAAATTAAATTTTGTGAAGTAGGGTTTGCACGATTGGGTATTGTCTATTTGAGCTATTATTCTAACACATTTTTTTTGCATTATGAAAAGTTCGCTAATATTAGTGCTATTTCCCCAGAGCATTATACCATATTTTAGTTGGGAGTATGCGTAGGCATAATAGGCCGCTAATGCTGCTTCTGTGTTTGTGCTGTGTACTAGTTCGAAAAGAGCGTAGGAAAATTTTGAAAGTTTTGATTTAGTATGTTCTACGTGTTTTTTCCAATTTAAGTGAGAGTCTATTACAATGCCTAGGACTTATAACGTCTAACGACTTACATGCCTTACTAACGACTTATAAGTATTATGTGTAGGCGTCCATAAAGAACAGGATTCCACAATCGAATACGTGTTGAAATAATTTTAACTAATTTTAAGCCATTTCGTAGGTAGGTACATTGATTTATTTGGCAACAATCGATTTGCAACACGTGACATTAAGAATTTATAAAATGTAACCGATATAACGCCGGGTGCTTAAATACCACAACTTTTCAACAAATAATCGTTTTCCCATATAAACTGTAAAAATTTAATAGACATTTATTAAAGTAAGTAAAGTAAAGTATGCCTATATACGTCCCACTGCAGGGCACAGACCTCACCTCAACTATGAGGTGGTTTGGGCCATACTCCACCACGCGGGCCCGGTGCGGTGGAGGGGTGTTGTAAGGCCAGTAACTAAACCTTACTGTCAGATGAAATCAAGCCGCCATAAGGCCTCTGACTAGGCTCTACGACTAATATCAAGCCATATCAGCCGGGACCAACTTAACATGCCTTCCGAAGCACGGAGATGCTCGTGATAAATGTCACTAAATATGGTCGGAATGGTCACCCATCCGCTCACAACCGCGGCGTTGGTTGCTTAACTTTAGTAATCGATACCCAAGCGCTGCCGCCACTGACCTACGAACCCTCGCACGTACGAGCGACATTTACATAAGGAGATTTAATTTTTTCTTGCGATTTCGATATTGTCCCATACAAAAAGTTGTTGAATTTGATACTAGAAGACGTAGTAGTTTGTTGTTACATAAAATATGTAGTTTTAATTTGGTTGGTACAGTCAACAGCACGTCGACCTACCCCAAAAGTCAAAAATTCTCCATTAGATTTTCAACTTTAAGCCTGACATATAGAGTTCATTTTCAAATGAGAAAATTTGACATTTTGTGGTAGGTCGACGTGCTGTTGTCCGTACAATCATACCTTAATGTGTCTAAATGAACATAGGTACTAGGGGCCTCAACACGCTTGAATGACCTTGACGCGTCGTGCCCATACATTTTCAAGCGTGCGGATGGCCTCTAGAAATCGAAAAAACATGTTTTTTATGAAATTAATGCCTATAACGAGAAATTTCAAATAAAACTCTCAATTCAAACATGTATATTTCCAAAATCTTGTTTTGTGTGAAAACAGTAATGAAATAGCTTGTGCCGTTTAAGAGAACATTTATGAAAAAATAGACACTTTTTTGTACATGTTTTAATCTAAGGGACTTAATGGAAAATCAAAATTATTCGATTAAAGATGTTTATTAAATCCTCTTCTAGTACATCGTATTTTAATTTTTTAGAATCAAATAACAGGTATTCTGACAATTTGATTGTCATATTCGAGATTTTAGGCACTTAGGTGGTGTTAAGGCCTTATGGGCGATTGTAGGTTCGCACTTTCGAAACCCTAAAAACGGATTATTCGTCCGCTGTCCGTCTGTTAATACCCTTTTTATTTGCTGGCTTACAGCTAACTAACATAAATCAAATATTTGTCAATTTTGACTTGCACTCGTCTTCGATTCGATAACTAAGCACGTGTAATCCGGATGACAAAAATCTAAACGTGTCAAAGAATTCGAAAAAAAATACGGATGCAGATGTTTTAGTAAAAACTAATAAGGATTCAAACATTAGCACTTAGAACAAACATTACAAGCGTTGCGACCTTCGACAGACAGAGCCATAGTTCAAATGATACTCGGTTGATATTCAGTAGGACTACAAGTTTAGTGTAAAATTTTCGTTCGTTCGTACATACAACTAGACAGCAGAAATGTTGAGCGCTGGGCGAAAGATGCGCAGAAGACCATACGATTACGTGATTGGCTACTCGCGACGCGCCGGCCAGCCGGGATTGGTTGTTAGCTCCGCGAGCACGCGTCTCTATACGATGATCGTCTCGTAAGATGCGCAAAGCGATGCCCCACTCCTTTGCCCGGCGCCAGGGGCGTGCGGTGCATATAGGCAATTAGGCAGTGCCTACCTGATAGTTGAAATGAGGTAGGCAGTAGGTACTTACAAATGTGGATTATTGATGAAAATCAATGGTTTTCGTCAATAATCCACATTTGTAAGTACCTACTGCCTACCTCGAAATAAAACTAATGCACGCCACTGCCCTGCGCTCAATAGCGGTGCCGGGGATTGTATGTTTGTGTGAGGTGTTTTAGTAACATTTATGACAAACATCTCCGTGCTTTTCGGCAATATAAAAGTTAGTCTCGGCTGGCTAATTTAATATCGCTTGTACTAGTCGGGAAGCCCAGTCAGAGGGTTACTTAATTACATCTGACAGTAAGGTTTAGTATACTCATAGTTGATGTAAGGCCTGTGTTTGGAAGTAGGACATCAATAGGCATTCTTTGTTTGTACATATAATAGCGTATACGCTACAAGGTAATTTTTCATTGATTTAAAAAAAATCACGTTGAGCTGTTTCGTTTTGTTTGGGGAAGCTAACTTTTACTTGTATGTCTGTCTGTCCGTCAAGACCATGTAGGCGCTTTGCAGACGGCGGGGCGGGGCGGGGCGGGCCGGGGTTGGTCTGTCCGCGAAGCAATAAAGACCGCGTCTGCCCGTCGATGTCCGCAGCTGCCCTCGCCGCGAACACAAAGCACTCGGCCGCGCCGCCAGTGTCCGCCGGGCACCGGTGGACATGGCGGCGCGGTCTTTTTGTCCTCCGTGTGCGTTGGTAGTATCTAGGATTCCCTTTGCGCTATCCTTCGCGGACAAATTGACCGGCCCGGCCCGCCCCGCTGTCTGCAAAACGCGTAACAGAAACGCGTGGAGGTATCAACTTGTCAAAGATTTATAATAGTATGTAACTCCATCGTAAGATTTTAATGTAATTTACCTACTTATACGTATTCGAAGCTAAAAAATGATTGATTTTGTGCCGAAATAATAAAAATACCAACTAAATCGATCAATTAGCCATTTGGTTTCGCAGTATCGAAATCGGTTTTCATATTTTGAATCATATTTGCTAAAGGAACTTGTTTTTTCGAAGGCAATCAATTTCATTCGCACGCTCAAGAAGGCTTCTGAATTTTATTAAAAACACTATACGAAGTCACAATCAAACCTACTTAGTTGTAATAATTTTAAAACATGTCTTACTGACGTAATCGTTTGTTTATTTATACGTTTTAAGAAAAATAGTAAAGCGCGGAAGACGATTCTACTTAGACTAGTCTTGTAATTTTGCCACTGACGTCCTCATATTGTATGCTAATATACTATGTCGTACATAGCAAATAGTACATAGCAATATACAAGTTTGGGTGACCTGTTAACCCTAGTTCTGGTAGCGTCAATGCAAGGCTATGTAAATTATTTTTTAAAGGTTAACACGTCAGAAGAAAATTGACTAGAGATAATTTGCGTGAAATTTTACATCAAAAAACTACGCAACTTATTAGGACTACACTGTTGTGGAAACGACTCCCTGCTCCAAATAATTGCCTAAAAGAAACATTGTTTGCATATGTACAGAACCCTCAAAAAAGATAAGATATATTCAAGTGTTATTTTACCCTTAAAATCCTACTAATATTATAAATGCGAAAGTTTGTAAGTTTTGATGGATGTTTGTTACTCTTTCACGCAAAAACTACTCAACGGATTTGGATGAAATTTTGCATACATATAGAATATGATCTGGATTAACATATATGATACTTTTTATCTCTGATAAATGATCCTGTGATATACATTGATTGAATAAACTAAAGATCACGCGATCGAAGTCGCGGGCAACAGCTAACAGTAAATAAAAATAGATATCTGCAAGTACCTATTAACTAAACAGAGTATGACCTGAGAACGACTAGACACATTTCGATTTTTGAAAGGTTTTTAATGAAATAAAATTGGATAAGTTTTACCAAAATTCGGGGAAATCTGATCGTCATCTTTTATTTGGGAATTTCGCTACTACAAGCACTTAAAGTGTTTTAAGGGACATTAAACATGCTTCTTTTTCTATTATTATTTCTATGATAAAACTGTCGTTTGACAGCTTTTTGACAAGTTATGGCATCATCCACCGGGACTGACCGGGACAGCTAGTAAAAATTAAAATGTGCTTTAAAATCATAGATTAAGATTACATTACCGTGGATTAAGCGTAGCGAATTCTAAGCCTATGTTTTGAATATTCTTGCTACATTTTTGGTCTAACTTATTTTGATAACGTTCGACTTTTTATTGCAGTAGGTACCTAAAAATACTTACGTCAATAAAATATAAAAAAAAATGTTTAAAAAGATAACAAAATAAGTGAACGACCTTCACAAAATTACGTTGGCTGTGAAAGGGCAAATTGATGAATATGGTTAAGTATTAATAACCAGTTTGTGCGTAAATTAAGGCACTAGCCCCCAATTTAAACTCCGATTATGAATTAGACAACCGGTAATCACGTGGCATTAATGCTAAATCACTAGTCACGTGGATTTCCAGTTGATGATCTTATATCGAACGGTTCTGAATCGGGCCTAAGGTATGCAAGGGACGAAGTTGAAGTATAAGCTTGCGATTAAAATTATTAAATTCTTCCAACTAATATACAGGGTTTACCTACAAGAGAATAGGACACTTCTTACAACCACGTGATCAGCTGGTCATATGCCTACAACACCTTTTCCTATGGGAGCAACATCGAAATCGTGTTTTTTTCAGATGCTCCATACATTATCATCGAGGTATGCGAGTGAATTTGTATGGAGCAGCTAAAAAAATCTTGATTTTATTGTTACTCTCTTATAAAAGGTTGTTTTATATGACCAGCTGATCACGTGGTTTTATGTAGTGTCTTATTGTCTCGTACACCCTGTATGGACTGAACCAATGGACTAGCCATACTAGGCAAAGCTGAAAGCTTGTACTATTTTATAGCGCCTAACAAAACAACCCATTTCATCCGTAAATTTCTTTAACTTTAACAAAAAAATGGTTTTATTTCTCCCTTTTTTAGTACAGCTTTTGAATGGTTTTTGATAATTTAGTACTTCGCCCAATTCTTACGAATAAATCTAATAAATCCGCTGAAAACCAGCGTCGTTACGGTTTTGGCTGTAACGACCTAACGACAAATGCTAAGATAGATAGATACTCTTTATCGCACACCAAAAAAAGAAGTTACAGTTGATATTTACAGAAATATGTAAAATTTAGGCGGTCTTATCGCTAAAAAGCGATCTCTTCCAGACAACCTTTAGGCAGAGACACACTTTTTGTATGTTCAATTTAATTCTGTTTGTAATTATGCCTATGTGTGTCAAATAAACGTTTTCGATTCTATTTTATATCTAAATCAAAAACGATCGACAGACCTTTTTAATAAATTAATTAAAAAATTACGCCGTAAAAATACATCGGGTTGGAGTAAAATACTATTGCATGTCTTCAGCTTTAAGTAAAAAAACTAAAATTGAAATAAATATAAATAACAATATACAGGGTGTACAAAAGAATGGGACACTCCTTAAAACCACGTGATCAGCTGGTCATATACAACAACTTTTCTTAAGGGAGCAACATCGAAATCGTGATTTTATCATCCTCAACATTATTATCAACTTTCGTGCCGCTAATTGCTTAGACCAACGGATGAAAAAGAATAGCCTAAGAAACAGTAAGCATTAGGAAATGCCTAGCCTAGCTGTAGACTGAAGTAGGCTAATTAAATAAATAAATAAATATTGGACAACATCACATACATTGCTCTGATCCTATGGTAAGTAGCGAAATCACTTGTGTTAAATTAACGACGGTAACCACAACACCGATCGAGTCAATATAGAAAAGTTCGTTTCCTACATTGACCCGACCGGGGATCGAACCCGGAATCTCAGATATACGCTATGTATAGTCCGGCGTACTCGCCTCTCAGCTACGGAGGTCGTCTAATTACTTAGAGCATTTGATTGAATGCTCTAAGGCTAATTATGATGATACTATTTGACAGAAATCAGTTTTCTATGGTAAATATTTCAAAATAACCATATCAAAGACTTTTCCCTCTTCTTTCCATGTAAATTTTTATGGGGAAGGCTTATGGCCATTCAAATGCTTATAATGATGATATAATATATTATTCTTCCTTGATGATACATTTAGGAGTTATAAAAAATGTGTGTGCTTTAATTTTAATACGATTCTTATTCAGTATAATTAACTAACTTAAGTTAATATAAGATTATTGCCAATTTGCCAACCAGGTATAATGGAGGAAGCTTCTTCAAGGTATTCAGGATTTAGTTTCATCTTTACCTCGTTAAACAATCATTAATTACTTTCCTTGAATAATTATCTTAAAAAATGAAATTTTATCGACTGATTTGCGATAGATTGACGACGTTATACCCACAAGGTGGACAGATGACCTGGTAAAGGTTGCAGGAAGCCGCTGGCAGCCGGGCGCAACCGGACAAGCTGGAATCATTGAACGTTTTTTTAAGAACTAATGTAAGTATTCGCATTCGTACTAGAAATACTTCTAGGCAAGTTTGTGAGAATGTTTGGATGTTTGTCTCAATCACGCGTAAACGGCTCAACGGATTTGGATAAAATTTTGCTCACATTTTATAGAAATGATCTGGATTAACATAATATAATACTTCGACGACCTCCATAGCCGAAAGGCGAGCACGCCGGACTGTATATGGCGCCGCCATCTCTGAGGTTCCGGGTTCGATCCCCGGTCGGGTCAATGTGGAAAACGAACTTTTCTATATTGTCTTGGGTCTGGGTGTTGTGGTACCGTCTTTGTTTCTGATTTCTATAACACAAGTGCTTTAGCTACTTACCTTAGGATCAGAGCAATGTATGTGATGTTGTCCAATATTTATTTATTTATTTTATCTCAGTTAAATGTTCCTGTGGTTTTTATTCCATAATCATACCAATATAATATAATATATTTTTTCTATACCTATGCTGTTGTTTATTTGAAAGTTTTGAATTATGTATCATTCCAAACAAACTCCACGTAATCCAAGTTGCGGGCACAGCTGCTAATCTAATGTGCAAGTACTTAAAAATCAATGTTAGTTTGTTTGTCAATCATCCGATTGCAATGAAACTTTATAGTTAGTTGCACTTGTACGTGGTAGACTTTTAAATTGAAGACAATGCGGACAAAATCGCAGGCAACAGTTAGTTTATAACTTTATTGCAGTATTAAATTGACGACATTAAATACAAGATGATATTTTACGAATATTGAGCGGATTAAAATCCAAGAGGCAAGGTGCTTGGCTAAAAAAAAAATGCTAGAAGCATTTACGTACCGTACATAGAGTAGGGATTTTTTTTTAAATTAATCATTTTGATCCAAAAATATCATTCGGTATTAGTATTATGTAACTTATTATGTTTAAGTGTGTCAATAAGGATAAAATTAGTTTTCCTAACATACAATTATAACTAATTTGATACCTACAACACGTTAAACGCATTTAAAACCAACAAAAATGTTAAAATTTAAGTGTTCTGCAAGACGTCATGTTTTAATGGTAATTATAAGGTCTAAAGGTCTGCCATTACCTACGAAAATAACTTTTTTTTATTTAAAATAACTAGGAAATATGATGACTTAGGTATTTATGGCTTAATAAAAGTGTTCGGCAAGTAAGATTTTTGTTTTCTATTGTCTAAGTTGTCTATGAAACAACTTATCATGTAGATTGTAGATAATAAGTAAAATTTATTCTGAAAACTTAGTAATAATTGTTAGCAAGAATATGTGCAATATTGCACGTCTGTTAAGTCAATACGTGACCCACAAGTAGCAAATAACTTCGCTATACTTAAGTAAACAAACTTAGTACGAACTAAACCAAAACATTAAAGCTGACGCAAATCTAAACATGATATAAAAACTATTTGCATCACTGGCTCAAACAAGAATTCCAACCTTTAAAAAAACAACACACACAACACTGGCCACTTGATCACAATAAAAAAGTTTACGTGTTTTTTTAATCCGAAGATTTGAGGAAAATCCGTAAAGGCGTGCTTGGACCGCGAAGGTTCGATACCTACTAGATTGTTTTGCCGCCAATTCTTGACAGACGTCAAGAGAAACACGTCTCTTAATTTCCATTTTGTTACGTAACTCATATCGATAATAATTATCTAATAGATGGTCATTAAAATATAATAATTTTGTTGGGAATTAGAACATTGTGGACACTACTTCGATATCTAATAACCATTTAATATAGAAGTAGGCAGTGTGTTCTAGGCGCTATGGTTGCAAATGTGTGACGTCACAATATCGTTTTGAGAATATCAAATAGTTAATTATGTAGACTCAAATACTTAAGGCTTTCTTTTTTTAATTATATTAAAATGGTGACTTTGCTTAGCGTTGATTTAAGTGATTATTTAAATTTCGGAAAGTGACTAAAAATAAATGTTTCAAAATTATTCGCAAGACTATTTTTTCACGATAATTTTTTAACGGCTCGCTAGCCATTATTTAACTATGCTAATTGGTGAGTAACACTGTTAAATTGTTTAAGAAATTAAATTTTGACAATTAAGTTAACCAAGGCAAGTAATATGAGTAAAAATGCAAGTTGGAAATCGAACCCGCCCCTAATTAATATTAAATGTATAGTTCCCTTAGTATTCTGCTTAAAGATTAAGACTGAGATTATACGTAAAGTTACATTATTTTTTTGGTAGTGTTAAAGCGTCTGGTGGTATAAGTTACCGCCGAAGGACTTAAATATCTATTCGTGCACGCTGTTGATTTTCATGAAATTTAGTATGCAGGGATTTCGAGGGCGATAAACGATCTAGCTAGGTTACATTTTTAGGAAAAAAGAAAAAAGTTCTGTTATCCTGGTACTTTTCTCTACACAAGCAAACCCGACAATAGACGCCGTCAGCTCGATGGACCGACGACCTTTGAAAAAGGCAGTGGCTGGATCAAAAAAGCGTTTAATAAATAAATTGTCCTGTTTAGCGCTCTTTTGGGGAGGCTTACGTCCAGCAGTGGATTGCATTAGGCTGCGGTGATGATGATGATGATTAATTAAAACATACCTCAGCGTAGCCCTCTTTTCAGCGAGTGCCAACTGTTGCGCCACAGTTAAAGGCCTCCTCACATTAGGGGCGGGGGCGTTGGGGAACGTGTCTCGCCCCTCGTGAGCGGGGCCATCATCCGCCCCTGGGTCCGGGTCGTCATCACCCATCTCGAAGTTCACTGGGTCACCCTGGGAGCAAACAGAAATATGTTCGGTACACACAAAAGGCTAATACATATTTCAGAAACTCGGATACAAGGTGTAAAAAACCCCTATTTGACCCCTTTTAGAGGAGAAATGTCATTTTATTTAAAACTCGGCTTTCACCCCCCTACCCCTAGTGATATTTCGAGCCTCACGGGATTAATGGACGACCCCTATACCTACCCTGCTGCTGGGCAGCGCAAAAAAACTAGCCTAGGGAAAGACTTTTGCCCAGCAGTTGAGTAGACTGACCGGGGCTCATTATGAAAAACATTTTGTGCTTCAAAAGTGATCCGTCGTTTAATAGTTAAGAACCTCTGAGCTAGTCTATCTCATAATATTTAACAAGGTTTAGCAGTCTTGGGATGGCCCACTTTACCTTAATTGGATTTAAAACCTGTTTGCGCTGTCTGAAAAAGGTTTTTCAACCTATCACAAAATGTCAAGAGAACGGTGTATGAAAAAAAAACCGGCCAAGTGCGAGTCGGACTCGCGCACGAAGGGTTCCGCACCACTATCTATGTATAAAAACAAGAAAAAAAACACTTTTGTTGTATGGGAGCCCCCTTAAATATTTGATAGACATACGGACAGCGCGGAGCCTCAGAAATATGGTCCTGTTTTACTCTTTGGGTATGGAACCCTAAAAAGAACCAGTCTGAACATAGACAGGACTTATAAGGATTATAACACGCAAAACAAACCAGACTGCACAAAGAAAAATAGTATAATTTAGACGGCCTTATTCGTGAAAGTCTTCCTTTCTAGACAGACAACCCCCAGGTAAAAAACACACAGACAGATACATGTATACAGAAGGTATGGTGTATATGTGCTGTTTCAGTTCAGATTTAGTAGTAGGTTTGATATTGCTATTTTCTTTAATATCTTTATAGGATTGCCATTTTGCCATCATATGAAAAATCGAGCTGTACAGGGCCCTAACCATGAACTGTTAAAACCATAGACTTAGCATTCGATACGCTCTTAAAGACTGACAAAGCGTGGAAAAGAGACATCATATCCTTGCGGGCACCCTACATGATAGAAAAAGATAGATGTCAATGTACCTATGTAACACAATTAAAATATTTAACTGACTTTATATAATCTCAATTTCAAACGTCAAAATTAATTTTTATAAAATATACAAAATTACAAACGGAAAACTTATTTAAATATTTCTGTAGACATGGGGTCCTGTTCAATTATAAATTGTGATGTGACAAGAAAATATAACTCTAATAAATACACATTTCACAGGTAAATACATTTTTTGATAAAAATATTTTGAAACAAATTTGTGTCTAATTCCTAATAATAATCGACAAAGAACTTAGATTTTACAGAAGAATATGACCTTTTTTTGTTGTGTGTTTGTGTATTTCGTAGATAAACGCATAGTTACAATAAATATTAGGTAAAATAGTAAATTGTATGTTTACACTAGGGATTGAACTAGCGGTGACGTCATAAGTATCGATAAAATATCGACAGCCATTTAGTGGGTATAGAAGATTTTTAGCGATAACTAAAAAAAGATTTATCATGTTTGTTTACAAAAAAAAACACACACCAATACTGTTATTTTGTGATTACATTATGAGCTTTTTGTTTTATTTTTAGTTTGACGACCTCCGTGGCCGAGAGGCGAGCATGCTGGACTTTAAATGGCGCCGCCATCTCTGAGGTTCTGGGTTCGATCCCCGGTCGGGTTAATGTAGAAAACGAACTTTTCTATATTGGCCCGGGTCCGAGTGTTGTGGTACCCTCGTTGTTTCTTTTTAATAATTTCTTTAACACAATGGCTTTAGCTTTTTACCTTAAGATCAGAGCAATGTATGTGATGCTGTCACATGTTGTTTGTATTACTGTTAGTTTCGTTTACAAACAAAACGAAATCGTGATGAGGCGATTAGTTTCTTGAAAAAAGTTGTTTGTTAATATCAGTATAAACAAACAAGTTTTAAACTCTAATAAAATTTTCTTTAAAAAAAATGTGCACCTACGTCCCACCTGCAGGGCACAAAGATTATGCGTAGTCCTGACAAGGAATCCTTATAGTTTGGTCATGTCCGTCTGTCTGTCTGTCCGTCCGACGTTTTGCTTGAAGACTGTTGACCCTAGAGAGCTGTTACTTTGTGGAAATATGTATATCTAGCTTGCCGATGTGAAGTGGTAGAACAATTTTTTTTTATTTTTTTTTTAAGGTTAGCTCTCATACATGTGTAATGTGACCAATTTTTTGTCATCGTCTACCACATCGTGTGTGGTATCGTTGAATAGGTCCTTCAAAATTACTTTAGGGTACTCAAACTATTTTTCGATTTAGGGATCTGTATGAAAATATTAAACTTAAAAGTGCCAATTTTTGCTCGTGTAGGGCGTCTTCCCCCTCTGAAAACTAGTGCTTTTCATGAACTTTCAAGAAAAATCATAACATTGTAGTGACATAAATGAAGTTATTGTTCATATATTTTTATTACTAGTTTTCCAAGTATTATACAATTTAAAAATATTGGTTAGTTGCATCAATTTAAAAAAAACGCCATTGTAGTTACCATACCGGTTGCAATTAATCGATAAAAATATTGTGGCTTGAACAACACTACTACACATACACATACGTGTCACATTTTTTGTATCATTTGCAATGAGCCTTTGTCTATCTTGTACATTCTATATTTATGGTTAAAACAATCACAAATCTGTCAAACATTATCATTTCAGTCAAGTTTTGTATGAAATGACGTACCAAAATTGACAGATTTGACAACTTTGAGATTGTTTTAAGAGTTCATGGTTATGGCACTGGTATGTAGTGTTGTCGACATAGATATAGATCCTAAGTCTATGGTTGTCAAAACAAATTTGACTGTGAACTGTCAATCGAAAGTTACGCTCGTTGCAAAGAACATATAATCGAATTGGTGACCTCCTTTTTCGAAGTCGGTTGAAAAAAGGACAAATATCTTTTCCGATTTTAATAATACTTCGAGAAACTTTTTTATGACTGACTATTAAGCATTACAAAAGGGTTAATAAGGAAAGAAATTATCCGAATAGGCTCGAAATTATTTAACGCGTATATTTAAATTTTTACGACCTTTTGCGTAATTAACGCACGGCATTTATTTAGAATTTTAGAATTAGAATTTATCATTTATTTATTTATTTTAACTTAATGCTTAAACGCATTCTCTACCATTTGTTTTTATTTATGTTTACAGTTGATAATGATGATGAATTAACGTACGTTTTCATCCTGCCTGACGTCATCAGAGTCGATCTTCTCGAAGTTGTCGCTCTCGCTGGAGGAACACCGCGCCTGTTCCGGATTATCTGCCATGGGAGTACCTGGAAAGACGTTGTAAGATTGAGTATGTAAACTATGCCTATATACGTCCCAATGCTGGGCACAGGCCTTACCTCAACTATGAGGTGGTTTGGGCCATACTCCACCACGCGGGCCTAGTGCGGTGGAGGGGTGTGGTAAGGCTAGAGACTAAACCGTACTGTCAGATGTAATCAAGCCGCCTTAAGGCCTCTGACTAGGCTTCACGACCAGTATCAAGCGATATCAGCCGGGACCAACTTTTAACGTGCCTTCCGAAGCACGGAGATGCTCGTGATAAATGTCACTAATATGGTTAGAATGGTTACCCATCCACTCACAACCGCAGCGATGTTTGCTTAACTTTAGTTATCGATACCAAAGCGCTGCCGCCACTGAGCTACGAGAATGAGTATGATCAAATATAAATAATTATATATATTACTTTTAACATCACATACACAGAAGCAACGACGGTACCACAACACACAGACCCGTGACGAATTTTCGTTCGCCTTCACATTGACCCGACCGGGAATCAAACCGTCATCGCTGGGATGGGTCTGTGTGTTGTGGTACCGTCGTTGCTTCTGTGTATGGAGGACGCAAGGTTTTGTTTAAAAACTTATTTAAGGTTGTGTTAAACTGCAAAATATTTTTGCTTTGTGACGCTGGCGACTCAATCAGTATGGAAAAAGATATCTTCTCTAAAGCTGTCTGGTACTCGTTTAACCTTCCTGTTTATGTAAGTAATGTTCGTTTTTACTGTAAATTCGTTTAGGGTATGATTCTGGTGCATATTATACAAGGTGTTTCAAAAGTACCTGCCGTGGCTGCTGTAGATGAAAGTATTATTTATTATTAGTGCTTTATTTATTATTAGTTATCATAATTAATAAATTGGGTAACACTATTGTATTAGGTTTATACCTGTAAAAATAGTTGTAATAATAGATGTCAATAAATAAATAAATAAATATTTTAGTTTACGGTAGTAAAGAAACATTCAGTCAAGGACGTCATCATTTGTTTTATTTAAAAAATAATAAACTAAAGATTTAGTTTTATTTTGTTTAAGCCCATTCACACCTGTCCAACCAAAGGGCGCTAGTTGGATATAGGTGTGGATTGTTTTAAACAAAATTAAACAAAGCGAAGCTTAACCCTTCGTGAGCGAGTCTAATTTGCACTTGGTTGGTTTTTTCTAAATTAACTCGAACCATCAAACCTAATGGACATAAATCCTAACGTTAGGCGTTAGTTTACGTCATTACAATGTGAATATTTTTTTGTAGATAGATGGCAGTGGATGAATGAAAAAAGCGGGATATCGTGCTCTTTCGCGCTCTTTGGGGAGGCTAACGTTGAGCATTGGACTTCAAAATAGGTTGAATAGATAGATAGATAGTTAGAATATTTTTTTTTAGTTCTTTCGATGTAAAACGGTCACCAAATTGTGTATGTTATTTTGCCTTTTATCAGTTCGTTATCATGAATTTAAATTAAAGAGTTTAGTGTTTTGAATTTAACAAGGTCCAAACAGTTTTCAGAATTGGGCAGAAAGGTTCTGGAATGGAGGCCACGTATCGGCAAGCGTAGCATGGGACGTCCACCTACAAGGTGGACAGACGACCTGGTAAAGGTTGCAGGAAGCCGCTGGATGCAGGTCGCGCGCAACCGGGCAAGCTGGAAGTCACTAGGGGAGGCTTATGTCCAGCAGTGGACGTCCGCCGGCTGAAATGGTGATGATGATCATGAAACAGTTTTCGTAAATCAAAGTGGCAAGATTGATAGTGGCTGTGAAACATAAAAAGAGATTGGACCATGTTTTGCTTGTACACAACAGTTTTAAAATCTCCCCTAAGGTCGCCAATAGGAGTTAGAAATATTAGATCTTGTTGAAAATGTGAAATAGCTCTTAATTAAGCGTAAAAATTGCAATAAAAATGCAACTCACGCGTATAAATGCAACACCACATCTTTCAAAGTATTTTAATACTAAATTATATTTTCACGTCATACTCGAAGCACTTGCTATGCCATACTGCGGGTATCACTTTCACTGACCATTCATCTTACTAAGCATACCTGTTATATGTTTATAGTGAGTGACCTAGTATCTTCTATCAAAGATTTTATGCATTTTATAGTAATGTCAGAAAAAAAGTTATTCTTACTTGATGAAAGGAAAGAATTTTCATTACTAATTGATGGACATTTCATTTCTTTTCTTATGTGATGTCTTTGATACATTGCTTTGATCCTAAGGTAAGTGGCTAAACCACCTGTGTTATAGAAATCAGAAACAACGACGGTACCACAACACCCAGACCCGAGCCAATATAGAAAAGTTCGTTTTCTACATTGACCCGACCGGGGATCGAACCCAGAACCTCAGAGATGGCGGCGCCATTTAAAGTCCGGCGTGCTCGCCTCTCGGCTACGGAGGTCGTCAAATATGTTAGATGTTTATAGTGAGTGACCTAGTATCTTCTATCAAAGATTTTATGCCTAATCCTAATGCCTATTATTATCCTGTTTAATAGTAATGAACAAAAACCGGCCAAGAATTTATTGTATTTATTTTATTCTGTTTTTTTGTATTTGTTGTTATAGCGGCAATAGAAATACATCATTTGAAAATTTCAACTCTCTAGCTATCACGGTTCATGAGATACAGCCTGGTGACAGTCGGACAGACAGAGAGACAGACAGACAGCGGAGTCTTAGTAATAGGGTAATAATACTTCAACTCTTTACGAATTTTATCCGGGGACACACTACAGGTAGTTTAGTAATGTAAATATAAATTGGAGAACATCATCACACATATTGCTCTGATCGTAAGGTTAGTACAACTAAAGCACTTGCGTAATAGAAATCAGAGACTACCACAACACTGAGACAATATAGAAAAGTTAGCCTTCTACATCGACCCGACCGGGAATCGAACCCTGGACTTCAGAGGTTGTTATAATTACTGAAATATAGAAAGGAAGGTATTGAAAAAAATATACAAAAGCACATTATGATAAGTCAAAAAATAAGGTACTAATTTTTCTGGGTCTGTTGCTCAAAAGCGTAGCGAGTCTTACCTTGTTCTGTGTTTTTTTCTATCATCTAAATAATACTAAACTGCGGCCGACATATAAGTTTGGTAACATGCTTCAAAATGGTAACTGTTTCGTTCGTTCGTACGTATTATCCTATTAAATTAAAATAACCATTCACTGCAGCATCCCTTTGACAAAATATGACCAACTAAAACTAGCCGTGTAAAAAAAACACGACCGTTTTCAATCGTTCATAAATTGACAAGTGTGATACAAGTGACCGGTTATTTTAATTTCACGAACGATACACAATTTCTCAGTAGGCTTCCTGCCTGTCGATTCTGTAAACAAAACCGCGCTCACTTCGTCGCTGCACTCGCTCATCAACGATAAATAATATGAACCTTCTTACTAACAAGATAGAGGCTATGTTCGTTTGTACGGCTATGTCGAGTTTTAGAGCGAGCCCGTTGCGTTTTTCTTAGAGAATTGACCGGCTGTACTACTGAAGGTGTATCTTGATAAATAGAGAATTTCACCTAAATGAATCTTCGACAGGATCCGATCAATATTTAATATCGCGAAGGGAATGCGATCTATTCCATTATCGCGGTCCCGGAGATGCCATCTCGTACAATAGTGTTGTGACGTGTTAAGTATCGAAATATTATATCGATGGTTAAGAGATAGTGATGATTTGGGCTTTCCTTTTATCGCTTTCAAATTCAAATTCAAATGTTTTATTTTCTATTAAATAGGGTGGGTACAAATAAATGTTGATGGTTAATTAAATTACATGGTACACCTATTTGGCCATAATTGCCATAAACAATAGCATGCAAATGTGTAATAATAAATTAATGTTAAATATTATTGAAATAGACAATCAGTAAAAAATGTTAAATGTCAGATCAATAGTTTTGTATCGATTATTTTACTATTTTTAAAAAGTACATGTTCTGTTCAAATCTTGTTATCGCTTTGTCCCGTTCTTAGTCGGGGTACGCTAGAGCATGATCCTAGATGCAGCAAGCTTAGTTATTTGTAGTGATTGTCTTCAGAGAGACAGCCGTGTTAGTATAAGTCTCGCCTATATTATTAATGTGATAACGTCTTATAAATCGATGAACGCCGACTGCACGCACGAAACGTCACGTCACGTGTCACGTTCCGTGTGAAAGCGAGAGCGCGAAACAAGCGATAGAGAGGTACGATCGGCCTAGGCGTTCGGCTTGTGACGCATCTATCTCTCTTCCACTCCATCGGCCGATGCGTCCGAGTAGCATCAATGTTACCTTATGTCGTTATTACGTAAAATTATGATCCGTAAACCGACTTTAGGCTCAGTCTATACTCAGCCGGAAACCGGACCGGGTTAACGCGGATGAAAAGATTCTTGCGGATGCTAACGGATTCCGGCAGCGTGAAGTCCGAGCCTTAAAGACAACATTTTTTTCAACAATATTTGCAGTCACAGAATAAATAATTAGGTAAATGTTATATCAAGCCAAAACTAGCGTATTTTATCATATTCAAGTAAATACTATGGTGAAGTCAGACATTTAAGAAAAAAATATTTTCATACAAACAAGATGGTGTAGTGGTTCGCGTTCCGGACTACAATGCCTGGCGGTTGCGGGTTCGAATCCCGCGAGGGGCAAATGTTAGTGTGATGAGCACGAGCATTTGCACCTAAGTCATGGATGTTTATAAACGTATTTAAGTATGTTTATCCGTTATCTAGTCGCCATAGCACAAGCCTTGCTTAGTTCGGGGCTAGATAATTAGTGTGATTGTGGAAACAATTTATTGTTATTGCTATACAAACAAGATCCTAAAAAAATTGGTTTGTATGAAAATTAAATAAAATAAAATGATGATATCAAATTTCTAACTTCACCATACTATTTATATGCATAATATGTTAGCTAGTTTCGGCTAGATATAGATTTCATTAACCTGTATAGTATATGCAGGCAGCACGATGGTAAATGACCAAATTTAAATTTTATGTTTGCATGTTGACTCTCGAAATTTAGTTTCGCGAGTTTAAGTATATCATGAAATAATATAGCTGACATTTATGATAACCCAATCATATCATAAATTTGCCTTGAACGCAAAAAAGTTCAGATTAATCTAGAAAATTCGGGCCTGGGTGTTTTAAAAGACCCTGGCATGATTTACTTTCTGGTACCTCGTGTAACACAAAGATGTTTATATACTTCAATTAGTGTATTTTCATCATCATCATTATCATTTTAGCCACAGGACGTCCACTGCTGAACATAGGCCTCCCCAGTAACTCCCAGATTGACCGGTTGGAAGCGGTCTACATCCAGCGGCTTCCTGCAACCTTTACCAGCTCGTCTGTCCACCTTGTGGGTGGACGTCCCACGCTGCGATTATCGGTACGTGGCCTCTATTCCGGAACCTTACTAGACCGTAGGACGTCAGTTCTACATGCTATACAGGGTTATTTGTAAAACATCGACCACCTCGCAAGACTGGGTAGCTAACATCATTAACAACTACATTTGTTCTACGAGATTTATCATAACATAATACAACAATTAAAAATGATTTTCTAAGCTTTTATTATACTGTCGTGACATTTGTAAGTCTATGTTCCTTTCACTAAAGTCCCGGCCAAACCAACGCGTGCGCGAAGGCGTGCGCGGTGGCGTGGGCGTGCAGGCCAGTTCACACCAAACACGCGGACACTACGCGTTCAGGAAGCCTAGCACGAAAATGTATCTTTCGCTTGGACGTATAAACCTAACAAGAAAGAGATTAGTCATGAACGAAGTCAAAGAAGATTAAAAATAATTATTAACATACGAAAAGGTGATGCGTGCGACGCGCGCAATTCGGTGCGCAGAGAGATATAAGAACCTACAGACGTAAAATTAAATTGATATTTAATTTTGTATGAAAATTAAATGTGTCAAATTATAAAAATTCGTAGAACAAATGTAGTTGTTAATGATGTTAGCTATCCAGTTTTGCGAGGTTGTTGATGTTTTTCAATAAACACTATATATGGCCCGCCCACAGCCACTTTTGCTTGCTAATCTTTGTTCGTTTACGGATCTCCCCATTTCTGGTTCGATCTCGCTAATAAACACCAACCATAGCCCTTTCCATAGCGCGCTGTGCAACCTTGAGCTTCCATTTTTATACGACCACTTATAAGAGGCCACGTTGGTGTATTTAACGCGTTGCTTATTATGAAAAGCAAACTCTTTACGAGTCTTAAGTTATTCACCATTAAATACAAGACACAAATACAACAATATTTTATCTCTTTATAAGGAGTAAAGAAAAAATATCTTCATTAAACGGAAACATAAACACGTAAACGCCTACAGCTTTACAGTAGCAAAATCTACTCGTAGCGAATGTCAGTGTTAATAACTAACAGGAATCCACTTCAAAACATGATTCGAAAACATATGACGCAAACTGATGTTATGTTATTAATACACACGTTATCTCATAAATAGTCACGGTAAAGGGAAAGATAGCTTACAAAATTGTTAAAAAATGTTTATAAACTTTTATATTTTTTGGGATTTATCTTGTTTATCAAAAGTAAAGCTTGCCATAATCAAGGAAGTATTGCTCCAGAAAGTTTTTATGGCTTTATTTAAAATAAAGACAAAGTTTAAATAATGGCTAAAAATAAGCCAACAAATTATAAAAAAACGTCAGGGATATTAACTACTTAGATACAATAAATTTGACAACATTAGAAATTGTAAAATCTAACTAACCCAGAAGGCCTATACGAAAGCGCATCGTTCGGCCGGTCGTATAAAACGATCAAATTAAAACATTTCCCCCGTATCGAACTTAAAAAAAGCCGCCCGTTTTCAAATTGAATACGGTCGGGTTTTTTACACGGCTAGATTGAGTTGGTCATATTTTATCAAAGGATTGACACATGAGACTGGCCATTTTAATTTGTTAGGTTTATCCGACCGAACGAAAGATACAGTTTCGTGCTAAACCTGGTTCAAAGTTATTTCGAGGATAAAACGAGTTTTTAATACGATGATGTAAAAATTCTATTCAGTCCTATCGATATTTTGATCAATGACAGCACTACTAGTAGGAACGGTTGGAGTACAACAATACGATTAATTCGTATTATATTGTTAAATAGGTCATTGAAAAACTTTATAGCATTTTTTTTCTTTATTGCACGAAATAAATGTACAATTGGCGGACTTAATGCCTTAAGACATTCTCTACCAGTCAACCATTGGGCGAGGCAGAAACATTTAATGGCGGTGTGGTAAATTAAAGAGTTTAAATTGAGAAACGAAAAAAAGTCTTTAAATATATGTAAAGATGTATTTATACATATAGATTTACATATATTTAAAGTTTTTTTTTTGTTTCTCAATTTAAACTCTTTAATTTACCACACCGCCATTAAATGTTTCTGCCTCGCCCGATGATAAAATATATTATATATTATGCACAAATATTTTATATTTCAATTTGTATTGTTATTTATATTTCTGGTGTAGTGGTCTACAATGCCTGGCGGTTGCGGGTTGGAATCCCGCAAGGGGCAAATGTTAGTGTGATGAACACGAGCAATTGTACCTAAGTCATGGAAGTTATCCGCTATCCTATCAATAGTTAGATATTGAGTTAGTGTGTGGTTATTTTATAAGTGAACTGACATTAATTTTTTGACATTTCACGAACTCCGTAGCCGAGAGGCAAGCACGCCGGACTTTAAATGGCGCTGCCATCTCTGAGGTTCCGGGTTCGATCCCCGGTCGGGTCAATGTAGAAAACGAACTTTTCTATATTGGCTCGGGTCTGGGTGTTGTGGTACCGTCGTTGTTTCTGATTTCTATAACACAAGTGCTTTAGCAACTTACCTAAGGATCAGAGCAATGTATGTGATGTTGTCCAATATTTATTTATTATTAATCCATATATATATGGGCCTCCAAACACAGGCTTATTTTGCTTAAATGGAGGCTCCATTCCATTTGTTATTAAGCTTAAGTTTTTAAAGATAATAAAAATTATTTTATTTTTATTTATTTATTTATTTATATAAAAATGAAACCCGTTTTCCGTTGTCACGGCATCACGCGAGAACGGCTGGACCGATTTCGCTCATTATTTTTTTGTTGTGTTTGTTATTGACAGGAGAAGGTTCTTATGAAATAAAAATATAAGAAAAAGGCGCGGAAAATTAAAAAAAAAATACAAATCTAAAGACAACGGGAACGAAGTCGCGGGCAACAGCTAGTTGATAATAATTAATCTGACTGATTTTGTAATCTCTGACTATGTAATAGCTTGTATGCGTGTTGGATTTAATCTGTAAGCCTACAAGTATTTTATTTTAATAAAGAGTTTAATCCTAGTCGCCATAATACAAGCTTTGCTTAGTTTGGGGCTAAATAATTGGTGTGATTGTGGAAACAAAAAAAAAACTATCAAAAGGTTAAAAGCTAACACTCCTTATGGTTAGAAATGTATTAAAAGGGCTTTATACAGGGTGTAGAAGAGAATAGGACACTTCAAAAACCACGTGATCAGCTGGTCATATACAACAACTTTTTCTATGGGAGCAACATCGAAATCGAGATTTTTTTTTCAGCTTCTCCATACAATCTTCTTGCATACCTCGATGATAATGTATGGAGCATCTGAAAATAATTCCCATAGGAAAAGTTGTTGTATATGACCAGCTGATAACGTGGTTTTCAAGGAGTGTCCCATTCCCTGTATATTTTGAGTGAATTTGTATACGCATTATTATCTGTTTCATCATATTGACGACCTCCGTAGCCGAGAGGCGAGTACACCGGACTTTAAATGGCGCCGCCGTCTCTGAGGTTCCGGGTTCGATCCCCGGTCGGGTCAATGTAGAAAACGAACTTTTCAATATTTGCTCGGGTCTGGGTGCTGTGGTACCGTCGTTGTTTCTGATTTCTATAACACAAGTGCTTTAGCTACTTACCTTAGGATCAAAGCAATGTATGTGATGTTGTCCAATATTTATATTTATATTATAAATGTTTATATACAGGCTGTACAAAAGAATGGGACCACGTGATCAGCTGGTGATATACAACAACTATTCCTATGGAAGCAACATCGAAATTGTGATTTTATTTTCAGATGCTCCATACGTCATCGAGGTATGCTAGTAAGTTTGTATGGAACAGCTAAAAAAAAACTCGATTTACAAAAAGTTGTTGTATATGACCAGTTGATCACGTGTTTTTAAGGAGTGATTCTTTTTTACATTCCGTATAAAAAGTAAATATGCTATGTCTCAAAGTAAAGATCTAAAATCCTCGTGTACCAGACAATTTAGAAAAGTTCGTTTTCCGGATTGGCCATAACCGGGAATTGAACTCGAGAACTGTCGTGTTCAACGAGAACTGTCGTGTTCAACGAGAACTATCGCGCAACACTACAAAATAACTCATTAGGACGAGTCGTTTATCTTGGTTTAAATCAACTGTTTTTAGGGTTCTGTACCCAAAGGGACCATAACTAAGACTCCGCTGCAGTCCGGCTGTCTGTCTGTCAGTCCGTCTGTCACCATGCTGTATCTCATGAACCGTGATAGACAGTTGACATTTTCACAGATGATTTATTTCTGTTGCCGCTATTACAACAAATACTAAAAAACAGAATAAAATACATATTTAATGGGGCTCCCATACAACAAACGTGTTTTTTTTGCCGTTTTTATAGATAATGATGCGGAACCCTTCGTGCGCAAGTCCGACTCTCGCACCTGACTGGTTTTTATAGATAATGGTACGGAACCCTTCGTGCGGAAATCTGACTCGCACTTGGCCGGTTTTTCTGTTGTACCTAATTGTCAATAAATAAATATTAGACAATCACATACATTGCTCTGATGATAAGGTAAATCAAATCAAATCAAAATCATTTATTTGCCGGAATATGGTTACAATGTGTTCTTAAAATAATATTATTATCCAACATATTCTATCACCAGCGACGTGCAAATTTTAATAAGGAATCTATTTACTTAATACCGTAAGTAGCTAAAGTACTTGTGTTACAGAAATCAGAAACAACGATGGTACCAAGACACCCAGACCCGAGACAATATAAGGTCCGATTTTATTAGTGTACATCCTGTTAACCTGTGATATAGGTGAAAAGCAATCGTAAAAACTTTCAAATGTGTATCATAAAAACTAAAAAAGTTAAAAATCAAAATCAACAACATTGACTTCATATTGCATAAACTCATCCTATCTTTGCTACTTTCAACCATCTGATTATCCGTCTTATTCCTTCCCCTTGTCAGAGCAAGAAAGAGTTGAAAATATGCAAGACGAGTATATGCAATATGAAGTCGATGTTGTTATTTTTATTTTTACCTTTTTTAGTTTTTATGGTACACATTTAAAAGTTGGTTTTTACGATTGCTTTTCACCTATATAGTCACAGGTTAACAGGATACAGTACACTAATAAAATCGGACCTTGTATAGAAAAGTTCGTTTTTTACATTGACCCGACCGGGGATCGAACCCGAAACCTCAGAGATGGCAACGGCATAATTATATATTCCGACGTGCTCGGAATATAGGAAATACTTATCCTAAATTAACATGAATCATTTTTAGTCACAACAAAAATATAACACAAAATACTTTTTTAATTTAAACAGTTCGTTTATTTTGTACACTAATTAATATTGTTTGTAAAAACACATGTATTGTTCTGCAGGGCTAGCATGCGCGCATCGGTTATTTTATCGACAGACAAGACAAATTTTGTCTTTGACGATAATTTTGTCGTATTCCCTAACCTAATGGACCACAGACGTCTTGAATCCTATTTCTTAAAATTTTCAGGATCTCCCGTTGTTCGTAGCCACTTATTTTTACGTTATAACACGGTGTGGCCACGATATTTTTTTTTTGCTATCGTCGAAGAAAAAACGACATATTTACGTCAAAAGTCGATAAAATGTCACGACAAAATTTTATCGTGTTACGCATGCTAGCCCTGCTGGTCCTAAGGTAATTAGCTAAAGCACTTGTGTTATAGAAATCAGCAACAACGACGGTACCATAACACCCAGACCAGAGTCTTAAGAAAGTTCGTTTTCTAAATTGACTCGACCGGGAAGCGAACTAAGGACCTCAAAGATGGCGACCAAGTCCGGCTTGCTCGACTCTCTACGGAGGTCGTCAAATGAATGATAGGCAGAAAAACTATCATCATCACAGCCTATTGCAGTCCACTGCTGGACGTAGGCCTCCCACAAAGAGAACAAAATACACTGCGAGCCATCTTCCTTATGTCGTCGGTCCATCGGGCTGGGGGGAGTCCTACACTACGTTTGCCTAGGCGTGGTCTCTACTCGAGAACCCGTTTACTCCACCTTTCATCGGTTCTGCGACAAATGTGGCCAGCCCACTGCCACTTAAGCTTGCTACATTTTTGGACTATATTCGTTACTTAAGTCCTCTGCCTAATGATCTCGTTTCGGATTTTATCCCTTAACAAAAACTATACTTGTATATAAAAATAAATGTCTGAGGTCCCGGGTTTGATTTACGGATGGTTAAGGCAAACTTTTGTATATTTCCAGATCCCTGGTAATGGGTTTTGTAGTTGTGGTACCTTCGTTGTTTCCGGTTTCTATAACACAAGTGCTTTAGCTAGTTACCTTAGGATCAGAGCAATGTATGTGATGTTGTCCAATATTTATTTCAGCGTCATTCATGTAATGCTAAAACCGGCCAAGTACGAGTCGGACTTCGCACCTTCACGGAGTCGCACCAAGGTTTCCGCACCATTATTTGACGACCTCCGTAGCCGAGAGGCGAGCACGCCGGACTGTATATGGCGCCGCCATCTCTGAGGTTCCGGGTTCGATCCCCGGTCGGGTCAATGTGGAAAACGAACTTTTCTATATTGTCTTGGCTCTGAGTATTCTGGTATCGTCGTTGTTTCAGATTTCACTAACACAAGTGCTTTAGCTACTGATCAGAGCAATGTATGTGATATGTATTTTATTTATTTATTATGTATAAATACGACCAAAAAAATCATTGTTGTATGGGAGCCCTCTTTAAATATTTATTTTATTCTGTTTTATTAGTTGTTGTTATAGCGGCAACAGAAATACATCATGTGTGAAAAATGCAAATGTCTAACTATCACAGTTCACGAGATACAGCCTAGTGACATACAGACGGACAGCGGAGTCTTAGTAATAGGGTCCCGTTTTACCCTTCGGGTACGGAACCCTAACAAATGCTAACCGAATGTGTCTTTATTATAAAATGGTTTGGCCTCTACAGACAGGATTATACAACAATAGCTAGCCTAGCGCACAAAAGAAACTATGTTAAGTGCGTAGTTTTGAATCATAATGGTTCCTACAAGGAGGTCATATACAGGTTGTAATAAAAATCCCACTTATAAAAAATATATTTAAAATGTTGCCAAGACGAAACCCGGGTGGAAACCATGAACTCTTAAAACAATCTCTAATCTGTCAATTTCGTACGTCAATACGTACGAAATTTGACGGATTTGAGATTGTTTTGAGCATAGATTTAGTAAGCGTAGCGAGCGAATCCTAAGTCTATGGTTTTAAGAGTTCATGGTTGTCCTTATGACTCGCGCTGTCCAAAAGTTATCAGATCTCATGTAGAGCCAAGCTTCTAACTCTACACGCCCTAACTCTACGAGGCCTAACTTCACAAATTCTTCACCATAGTCAAAATACAGGATGTAAAAAAAGGCTTAACGAAGCCTTAAACCACGAATTCTATACATAAAACCAAGTAGAATGCAAAAAAATATATTGCTGGGAAACGACTTTTATTTTTGGGTATCAAAAAAAATAGCATATCTAACCCGCAATGTATAGCGCGCATGCCACAGACTATGCCTGTGTGTGTAAGCGGATCATGTTTCTTTGTAAAAAAGTTTAGTTTTATCAAACAGAAGTCAATTTTGTACAAATCTTTGAAAAAAAATTGTAACTTTGACTGTCAATAACTCGGTAACCCGTCATTTCCAAGGTATAGTGTAAAAAAACAAAGATCGTAATAATACGTAGAATATTTGGTATTCGGCTTCGTTAAGCCATTTTTTACACCCGATATATGGCTTCTCCGTTTCGTTTCGTTATAGAAGAACTATTACGTCACAGAAAAGTAATGAAAAGTGGATACAATTTTTACAATAAGCCCATGGGAATTTACGCCAAACGAGGAGAGCCACAGTGAAAATATACAGTCAAAATTACAATGTTAAAATCTCTTTTTTACTTGACTACGGCGAAGCCAAAAGGAAAGTTAATGATTTTGGCAGTCTATGTATGTATGTTTCACAGTAAAGCCTTAACTACTGAACCGATGATAATAAATGAGGTGTCAATAGATTTGTAACAATGGCCTGGGTGTCATAGGCTATAAATATATACATTTTATTAAAAAATAAAAACCTTAGATTCGAATCTCAAAAAAATTTTTACTGATATATTCATCGCGTGTTTCGTATCAGAAGAAAGGTCTTGGCGAGCAAATTGGAAAATATGTTTTGAGTATCTTATATATATATCTTTGAAAATAAGTTGTTTCAGTTATTCACGTAGTCGGGTTATAGTTTTATAAACTTTATTAGTTATTTTCCATTCCATTAGGATATCACTTCACACTATCAGTTGTTGTACGACCAATGGAATAATACTGACCACATCATCATCATCATATCAGCCTGTTGCAGTCCACTGCTGGACATAGGCCTCCCCCAAGGAGCGCCACAGCGCACGATCTCCCGCCCTTTGCATCTAGTCGTTGCCAGCTGCCTTCTTCAGGTCATCGGTCCATCTAGCCGGGGGGCGTCCTACACTACGTACTGACCTCATAATTATAGTAAAATTATTATTGTTGAACAAGCATCTGCTTTAATTCTAAAATTAACAGTGAAATTCCTTAAGGGGTGATAATATATAAATATAATATCTGGCAGTAAATATTATCATACAGGATTTCATTGCAAGTTAGTGCAAAATTTTAAAAATAAGATCTAGAGGTGCACTGCTCAAGGTATTTATTGTCAATTTAAACCTCTGGTATGCGCGGGCGCTTCTGCTGTTAGAAAAGTACCTTACATCGAAAAGGCTAAGGTTTGTTTTCGCGCGCCATTGTGACTATTACTGCATTAAACTTTGCAGTTCTAGGTTGCACAGAGATAGTGCGTGCTTATTTTTTATGAATGAGACAAGATTATCCACGCGTACCATCTTTGAACAGCGGATAGTAATAAAAAAAACAAAATAAGTTTGTTTTTTAGATCGTTTATATCGTAGATCGATTTAGTTACTGATTCTGAGTGGTTCCTGAAAATTTGGCACTACCTTGCAATGTAACCCTGTATAATATTATATTGGACAACATCACACACATTGCTGATTCTTAGATAAGAAGCTCAAGCACGTGTTATAGAAATCAGAATCAACGACAGTACCACAACAACACCCAGACCAAAACAATATAGAAAAGATCGTTTTCTTAATTGCCCCAACCGGCAATCGAACCCGGGACCTCAGTGATAGCAACGCTAAGTCCAGCGTGCGCGTCTCTCGGCTAAGGAAGGCATCAAAATATAACGATTTATGATAGCAAATTGCAAAATAATGAGTTAAAGTAAGATGGCGCTTGAGAGGTTACCAGTAGGAAGACAAATACTATACCTGTTTAAAAAAATTAAAATACTTTTTCTCTTTTAATACGTGCAAATCTGCCAAGTTAAGGAAACTATCTGGATATACTGGATGACTTTTTTTACCGTCAGGAAAAAAATACTGTGTATTCTGTACCTAAAAAACTATGTCATATTATGTGAGTGTGTTTATAAAATACAACTTATTTTATAAATTTTGGAATGTCCTAAAAAATGCATAAACATAGAATACATCAGTGAATATGCGTTTGAGTTTTTTTATTATTATTGTACCAATATTCATTTTTTAATGTACTTTTAGTCAAAATTAACTTAGAATTAGATGGTTATGAGGATAAATAGTTGATAAAAATAAAATAAAAAAAACAACTTTTTTTTTAAATATCATGTTATCATCCTATATCATTTACCTATTTCACACGTTTATTTTCTTGACGGTAAAAAAGGCATCCAGTATAATATCTGAAGAATGAAGTGACTCATATAATAATGATCAACCTTCAATTAGAAGTCCGTTTGATCATCTTTTGTATACCTTTCCTAAGTATACAAATTTGTGGCATGATACCAACTAATTCACTAGCTAACCAATAGAATAAACAAGTTTATTTTAATGTTAAAAAGTATAGGGAAAGGTAATGTTATACGATTTGTTTTTTGCTTCTAATTGTGTGTTTGTTTGTGGAAAATTATTTTAAACCTTTGTAGGTAAGTACTAAATATTCACATCTTACAAAAACAACTTACATTATTATTAAGTACCCTTTCATTAAATAACCCGAAAAGTACGATTTCGAATGCAATTAGGGTGTCTCACAAACAATTACATAATTACCTACAACACATTTTTTTAAATATTTTTGTGGTGTATTATTTTCACTGATCAAATCATACTTACAAACTTTGGCATGATCTTTATATATAAAACGAAGTCGGATGTGTTACAACACAAAACTCGAGAACGGCTGGACCGAATAACATGGTTTATAATTTGTTGGAATTGTCTCCATCCCGAATAGCGGAATAAATAATAAAAACCGGCCAAGTGCGAGTCGGACTCGCGCACGAAGGGGAACTCTTCCAAGCCAATGTGACGAAGAACCCTTCCGGCTAGCCTGGGCCTGAGTTCCTCGTCAGCTTATGTACTGGCCCCAGCCCGCGATGCGTGCGGTGAGGGGATGTGTACCTAAACGAGGGTTATCCTACCAGGGAATTGACGGAAACCAACGGGACGTTTTCACACTATTTATTGCACCGTGCAGGTTCACAAATTACACAAGTTCCTTATAAACTAGTACACTTCCTGACACCATTATCTATAAAAACGGCAAAAAAAACACGTTTGTTGTATGGGAGCCCTCTTAAATATTTATTGTATTCTGTTTTTTAGTATTTGTTGCTATAGCGGCAACAGAAATACATCATCTGTGAAAATTTCAACTCTCTAACTATCACGGTTCATGAGATACAGCCTGGTGACAGACGAACAGCGGAGCGGACGAGTAATAGGATGCCGTTTGGGTACGGAACCCTAAAAACAATGAAAAAGCTGACAAAAATACTGTTAGGCGTACGCAGTTTGCCGGGTTAGCTAGTTTATTGTATTGCGCCTGCGTCACACGGAAGATTGGTGACTTAATTATAAATTATCTTCACCTTATCAATGTGTGCGGGTCAAGTGTCACGAAAGTGTTCGTCAAGGTGACTGCGGACATCTGTCCAGCGAAATAGAGGTCAAAATGACACGTGAAACTCACGCACATCGCTTTTAAGGTTTATGACATGACAATCATTATTTTAAAATGTGGTTAAGAGATGATAATGTAAGTAAAATTGTATCTTAACGGGATATATGATTAGGATAGCATTTAACGAATTTTAGTATAAACGTTTGTAAATTGGCTTGTGTCTGACTGTCCCGGTAGATGCCATTGGTTTTTTAGGGTTTCCTACCCAAAGGGTAAAACGGAACCCTATTACTTAGGCTCCGCTGTTCATCTGTCTGTCCGTCCGTCTGTCACCCGGCTGCATCTCGTGATAGAGAGTTGAAATTTTCACAGATGATGTATTTTTGTTGCCGCTATAACAACAAATACTAAAAAACAGAATACATTAAATATTTAAGGGGGCTCACAATTCCCATATAACAAACGTGACGTTTTTGCCGTTTTTATAGATAATAATATAATAATATAATAATAATAATATATCATTTATTTCAGGCAACAAATATTACAGATGACAATATAATAAAAGGCCCATATAATAAATACCTTAAAGACTAACATACATACAATAATAATAATAATTAGTTTACATTTTTTTTTAAATATTTATTATTAGGGTGTCGTTATCGGAGCCTATCTGGTGGTGTCAACCGGCAATCTTCCACGGTAGCGACGATAAACAACACCCTTCGGCCAGAATTCTTCCTTGAGGAATACGTCCAGCTTGCTTGTCGGTACTAACACAACGAAAGCTTTAAAACTCGCGTTGTGTCTCGACTCCAGAGGAGCAACCCTTAACTCAAGATTACTCTTGACCTTAATGTGCTCCACAATGTCCTGCGACTTGGTGTTATAGTGCAGGCGAGACAGGTACAGGGCCGTGACAGGTGTAGCAGCGCGTAACAGAAAGTTGGGTCCCATAGTTATAATGGTACGGAACCTTTCATGCGCTAGTCCGACTCGCACTTGGCCGATTTTTTATTTTGGTTGGTAAAGCCCTGCGGCTCTCATATACAAGTACTGCTAAAATTGAAATCTACATTCAATTTTAGCAGTACTTACAGAGGTCGTGAACCTTATACTATTCACGGATCACGAAAAAAATGACTTCAAAAAAAAATAAAAAAATAAAATAAAAGAAGAATGGCGAAATCGTATTTATATAATATTTTACTGTTTAAAAATGTGATTTTATTATTCTTAACAAAAATATATTTTACGATTTTTCAGCACGATAAGTTTGTTTGTAAAAGTGTGTAAAAAAGACAAGAATATTAATCAACTTAATTGACTTAAGGTATACGCAGGTATCACCGAGGGGGCTAAGCGACATTTCAAATTGGCAGTAAACAATGATGCTGATTTAAATGAGCTAAGCCTTTACCACGAGCATTTGCACCTAAGTCATGGATGTTTTTAAACGTATTTAGATCAATTATTTGGCTCTCACGCACTCTTGGCTGTATGGCTGTGTATCATTGCTTTTCCCTTAGTGGATAGAAAAAATACCACTTTCTGTCATTCACATCACAGGTTAGTATAAAAATCTGTGTAATTCACTTTGCTTCTGCAGTGTGTTTACCAATGTTTTTGTGTAATAATTACGATTACTTAACGCACATCACAGGTCACTAGTGGCAATATACCCTTGAATACGCGTAGCTGAATCTTTAAATGAATTTCGTACATCACAGTGTCAAACTTATTATAACCTCAAAACACTAAAAATTAAATATCTTTTTATTGGCACTTTTTAGACTTAAAATATTCACATTTATTGCTAAAGAGCTGTTGCTGAATAGGTGTTTTTTATTTATTTCTAAACGCAAAATATTTACGTTAACTAAAATCATGTATGGAGGTCTGCCGATGTCCTTTTCTTCAATTTTTTATTTCTAAACTTCGAATAACACTTACGGCAGATAAAAGTTATCAATGACAGCAAGCTTCCCGCGTTATTGCGTTGCGCGTGGTTTCTACTCGTGAAGTGCAAACTTATCGTAGTATCTTACGCCATATTTAGTACAGTAACTGTCTTATTTGGAGTGCATTTGCTATTCCGAGACTAAGGTTAAACCACTGTTTTAACGTACAAATATCAGTGGTTTAACCTTAGTATGGACTAGTAAATGAATTCTGAATAAGACAGTTACTGTAGGTAAACCAAATGAGTTTGAAACAATATTACACACAAGCTGATTTAGAAAAAAAAAAACGTTTTGTTTGTTTCAATCAGGATTCAGCGGGGTAACCATGAACTCCTATAACAATCTCAAATCTGTCAATTAAATTTGACAGTTTTGAGATTGTTTTAAAAGTTCATGGTTACCCATTGAGGTATAACATTATACCTATTAGATTACACATCTCGAGCTAAATGTTTCAGCCAAGCATTGTAGTATTGAACAATCAAGAAGCAGTTTTGACAACTTCATTTATTGACACTGACTGAAGCTTTGTAGTCCAACTACAATTCTTGGCTGAAAAATTTAGTTCGAGATGTGTTATCTAGTACGCTAGTAGTACATTATACCTCAATGGTTACCCCCAGGACTCCATGTCATATTGTCAGAAACGCAAAGCGATAGATTCACAAAACGTCAGAAACGCAAAATGTCATTTGGCGTACTTTGTTATCATACGTCATGTCTAGATTCCCTGTTTAAGTGTCATAAACGTCAAAAAAAGTTTGTTTCGCCCGCTGAGTGGCGCGCTTGTTGTTAGTTGTTACTCACTCAAATCTGGTCTGGGGGGTAACCATGAACTCTTAAAAGTAACAATCTCAAATCTGTCGAATCTTGTCAAATCTGTCAAATTTCGTATGTAATGACGTACGAATTTGACAGATTTGAGATTGTTTTAAGCGTTCATGGTTACCCCGCTGTTCTTTTGGTGACAATTGCAGCACCACACTCTATCTAGACATGTTTATCATCAAAGTTTGAGTAAAATGACAGATTTGCAAAATGAAAGCTTCGCAAATGCCACGCATTGCGCATAGTGTAGCCCTCAGATCAGAGAAAGGACTTCTATGGTGTAGCCTAGAATCTAGATAAGGTAAACTAAAAATAGAGTGGTGTTAAACGACCACAGAACCGTTTAAAAGAATTCGTTTTCTTTTTAAAATGAGTTAAAACTTAATCAAACCCAATGGCGTAACTGACAGTAGTCTCATTCCCTGGGCGCACTTCAAGTTTAAGAATGCTACTGGCCACCTGTGGCGACCACTAGTGGTGGCCACTGATGGAGATCACTACTGGCTAAGTCAAGCCACTACAGTGTAACTGCTAAACTAAAAGCCTCTGGCCTAGTCTGTCACCCTTTTTTAAGCAAAATAAAAAGTCAAAATGATTTGAGTTCAAATTTTTGACTTGAGACCCAGCTGACGGGTTTTTCGATAAATCATGCAATAGCTTCCGAACCTTCATTAAAAGTAGTTGGCTCATTTCAAGTAAATTATTGGCCTAAATAAATTCAGTGCCTCATAGAGTTTGAATTTGGAAACAAGTATTTTTTTAAATGTTTTAATGAACGCCTGAAAAAAACAAATGAAAGTTTTGCTTATTTATTTACGAGTGTTCCATTTTAGAATTTCATGTGTTTTTTTAATGTAAGCGGCCAATCCTAGAAACTTAGGGCGGGTCCGCAGCGCCAATTTTCTAACAAAAAATGTTATCAAAACATGTTTGCAAAATAACCAGTCTGCGCTGCGCCTAATATTGTTGTTATTGTATTTGTTTCAAAAATGTCACCTTAGTGCATTAAACTAAGATTGTCTTGTCACATATAAACTTCAAACGAAATGTCTTCCTCGTAAGCGCAAACACAAAATGCGTCACTTCCCCTCCCCGCAGGTGACTGCGGGGGATGTTATCCATTCGTGACGGCAAACATGTTTATTGTGTTTTTACTAACAAAACTGATAGCAAACATTGTTAAACTGTTTTCAAACACGAAAACACGGCGCTGCGGACCCAGCTTTACAGTATGATAATTAAAGTATCGTTCGTATGATTGCACAACTAAAATGAGCAGTAATAAAGATAAAATAAAATTTTAAATTTTAAAAAAACCCACGACTTGAAAATCCTTTCATCAACTATTAAAAAGCTGATGATCTTTAAACGGCTGATCAGGTCATGGTTACCTTATCATATAATTTCAATATCATTGAGCACGGTTCCAAATTTCGAATCGATTGGACATAACGAATCTTTAAACGGCTGAACAGATTTCCATGAAAGATGGCTAAGAACACTCAGGATAAAATTATCTATGACACAAAAAAAACTAAATAAAAATCGGTTCATCCGTTTGGGAGCTACGATACCACAGACAGATAAACAGACAGACAAGTTAAACTAATAACACCATTCTCCTTTTCCGTCGGGGGTTAAAAATGGTTTGTTTCACGTATGCGTTATACACCGGAGTAGGTATGCTGCGTCTTACTCTAATGTGTTTGAAGTGTAATTCAGCCGCTTGAATTAATGATATATTCAATGCAAATTACGAGTGAGTTCAATAATGTCAATTCACGGTAACTACAAACTATTGGAGTGTTTGAAAAACATTAAAAATAATTGGTAATAGAGGCTTTTATCCCGATTTTTTATTTCATCCTTAATGCTTAGTTAATTTTGTTCGTTTACAAAAATTTCAGTAAACACTGAAAAACAGGATATTTAAAAAGTATGTACCAAATTATAGAGGCTCGGTCAGAAACAAGTCTAGAATTTTGTAAAAATATTTTTGATTAATCTATAGCAACATTATTTTTATTGAATCCTAGAAAAGAGCCTTGTTTTTTTTCTACAGATAAATAAATTCCATCAACCAAGTTTAGGTGCGTTAGTTAATTTGTAATTTCGTTTTATTATGAAAACTTTTCTTATTTTCCTAGATTTAGTTTAGTGAAACGACATATCACAAAAAAAAATTAGGGTTCCGTAGTCCTGACAAGGAACCCTTATAGTTTCATCATTTTCGTCTGTCTGTCCGTCCGAGGTTTTGCTTGGAGACTGTTGACCCTGAGCTACAGCTCAGCTCATTTTGTGGAGGTATGAATATCAATCACGCCGACAAAGTGGTACTAAGTCTACCCCATCGTATGGGGTATCGTTGAATAGGTCCTTTAAAATAACTTAGGGGTTGCTAAGTTTATTTTTCGATTGAGGGATCCGTTTGCGGAATATTAAACTTTATAGTGCCAATTTTTGTTCGAGTAGGGCGTCCCCCCACCCCCTCTAAAAGATAAACTATTCGCTTGAAAAATCTGGAAAAAATCATGATAATGGTGTTTTTTATGAACTTTTAAGAAAAATCATAACGGTTAAGATAGACCAGTTAGTTTAAGAGTAATTAATAGTTGTTCAACTAAGTCGTTAAAAATTTCCTTAGAGGAAAACATTAAAAGTGACTTAAATGAAGTAATTCCTGAAATATTGTGGTAACGACGGGCAACTACAGAACCCTATACTGCGCGTGGCACGGCACGCACTTGGCCGGTTTTTATTTTATCTTGCAAAATTTGACTTATCAAGTTAACACACTTTTTTAAACCAAGATACGAATAACCGTGGCAGATTAAGATCGCATGTCGGTGCGTGTTTTGTTTTTATAGATAAAAAATGCTATTTACCTTACATAAGTTGAATTTTAGTTTTTATGATTTTCCTGTAGTTTAATATGTCAATAAACTTATATTTATTCTTGCGGTGACGAATAGAGTTCATAATGATCTATCGTTTTTTTGTAATATATTATTTTCGTGTTAAGGAATTGTTAAATTGAATTCAATAAAAAAATACAAATAGGTAGTTCACTTGTTAAAATAATAAAAACAAGGTAATAAAAGACTAATGACTTTTAAGTCTGTTTTTTCCTTTAATTACGTTTTAAGTAATAAATAAATCTTATTAAAATATATTTAGTACCTATGAATATATAGTCATCTTATTTTTTGACGTAAAAAGAATTCAAAAAACAGTCGAACAACAAAACTCCTTGACGTAAAGTCGATTAAAAATTAGTCAACACAACAACTTTTTAAATTAGTAACCTAAAAAAAAATAAACATACCTATTTGTCCTTCCCCGAACACAAGTTTAAAAATAAAAATTAAGCTAAAAATGATTCCAGCTGTCAAAATTAAAATTGTCAACATCAAATAAAGTCCCACATCACTGCACTATGTACAACGCACTACACCCGACGGGACTGCGCTCCCTTGCGATGTTTAGCCGACTAAACATTCCTGTGATAACCACTGAATAAATTAAACAAGCAATATCACACATCGGGTCAAAAACAACACATAATACATTATCGCAATTTAATTTCTCGATCCGATATAAACAAACGTTTGATACGACACATTTTTTGAGACTAGTTGCCAATTTTTACGCTTTTGTCTACGACCTTGACTTAAAAATAGCCGTCTAGTAGCCCACGTGCGTTAAAGCGCTTTTTCGCTTTCGGAAATTAATATCTGATGCTCTATGAACTTAGTGACAGATGTTATCAATGTAGATGCTTTCTTGTGGCGATTTGAATCTTACTAACATAACAAATTTTCTCGTAGCAAACGTTTTAAAACTAGTGATTTATTGTTACAGTTCGAACCAAAAAGTAAGATCATTCATTCACTTTTCATAGATTTGGACTAAATCTGAAAGTGCCGGCCACAAAAAAATGTTTTGTGCCAATATATTCTGATAAAACATACATTTATTACCATATTTTACTGTGTAACCAAAAAAAAAATACTATTTTAATTTTTGTAAAGTGCGAGCTACGCGTAGTAATTACATCATCAAATGAATCTTTGATTGACGTTTGGCTGTCAAGAGCGACAGGCGTAAATTTATTTTGCAAATCTTGTTAATTTGTGTTTATTTAAATTATCTGCTTGTTTATTTAAATATTGAGCCAGATGAGTGAAAGAAGCAGTGGGTTATATGATCCGGGTGAAGGAAGTAGTGGGGTCACTTCCGACATAGAGTGTGGGCAGCGAGGAAAATCGGCGTCTTGGGATTGTGTCAGCATGACGGGTTCGGCCGGGGCTGGAAGATTGGATACGGCTTTGGATGAGGATGCCATGTCGAGCGTCCGACAGCCATCAGAGAAGCGGGCGGGTGGTCCCAGTGACGATAGTTGTGTTTCGGATGCGAGCTTCATTACTGTTGGAAGGAGACCTAAGCGTTCAAGGGTCACAGTAACAACAGAGGCGGAGTTTGGAGTGGACCGTGTCCCTGAAAAATTTTTTGAAGTTTATGTGGTGGCGAGACAGGATTTGCCAAAGCAGTTCGGGTTGGCCAAATTATTTCAACAAAAGGGAATAAAGGGCATTTTGCAAATTAAATTTATTGGCCCCCGTAAGGTTCGTATTCAATTGAGTTCAAAGGATGACGCTGAGAAGATTCTCGTAGCTGAGGAGTTTAATAATGACGATAGACGCTCTTATTGGTCGAATATGTTAGCTTGTTGCTATGGAATTGTTAGACGGGTGGAGTTGGAGCTTGAGGAGGAAGAGTTTTTAAAAAGCATCGAAGGACCGCAAGATATTTTGTCAGTAAGGAGGCTGAACCGTTTGGACGATGATGGGCGATGGGTTAAGTCAGAAGTGATTCGATTGTGTTTCAAAGGAGCTTGCTTGCCTCCTTATATTTACTCATACGGGTGCCGGTTTAAAGTAATGCCTTATATTTCTCCGGTTTCCCAATGTTCGAGATGCTGGAAGTTTGGCCACCTCATCAGATTTTGCCCATCAGCTAAAATTTACTGTCCTAAATGTGGAGGAGCTCATGCTAATTGCGAGATGACTGAATACAAATGTATTAATTGTAAGGGTCCGCATATGGCTTTAAATAAATCTTGCCCGGCCTTTCTGAAGGAAAAGGAAATACGACGGATTATGGCTTCGGAGGGTTGTGTGTATAAAAAAGCTTTGTGGTTATACGAGAAAAAGAGGAAGAAACAGGTGGCAGAGTTCTGGAGCCCGGTAGAGCGGGTCAATAACGAGGGATCGAGTCTTAAAATGGCATACAGAGACGCGGTTTTGTGCAGTTTAGTAAAGGCTAAAGGATCCGAGCACACTAGCAGCGTGTCTGTGTCTCAGCAGCCTAGTTGTCAGGTTAACCCAGTGACCCCGCAAGAAGTCCGGAAGCGGAGGAAGCCAAAGAAGGTCGAAACTGCTAAGGATGCTGAGGATCAGGATATTTTATACGATCAGCCGGTGAATATTGTGATTGAGGAGAGAAGTCAGAACAAGCGGAAAAAGAGAAGAGTTGATTTTGAAAAGATAATTGAAAGAGTAAAAGATATTTTACTAAGTAATGAAAGCTGGGGAGAGAAGTGTAAATTGGTGTTGAAGTTTGTTGCTGCGGAATTCATGGAGATATTTAAAAACTTTTGTATGGATGTTGATTTTATTAAGTTCTTTTTCACTAATGTAAATGGCTAGGTCAAATTGCAAATCAATTCTGAATGTAGCACAGTGGAATTCACAGAGTATTAGGCCTAAGTTAACTGAGTTCGATCTATTTTTAAATAGAGATAAGGTTCATATTGCATTAATTAGTGAGACATGGTTGGACGATAGTTCAATTGTTAACATAAGTGCGTACAATATTTTTAGAAAAGATAGATCGGACTCATATGGTGGTGTTGCTATATTTGTTCATAAATCTATAAAGGTTCAGGCCTTTCAAATTACCTCGTGTAATTCCGGTATCGAAGTTATTAGTGTTAGAATTTTAAATTGCAGTTGCTTAGATTATATTGTTTCTGTGTATTGTCCTTCTACAGTGCAAACGACGCAAAGTGATTGGGATGACATTTTTGGTAGGTTTTCCAGTAAAGCATTGGTGGCTGGCGATTTTAATGCTCATCATACTGACTGGTCATACAGGTGTGACTCTAGAGGTAATCAGTTGTTTGATTCTGCACTCGAGCATGGTTTTGTGTCACTAAACAATGGCAAGGCGACAAGGGTTAAGTTTGTGAACGGGTTGTTGCAAGAAAGTTCCCCCGACGTCACTTTTTGCTCGTCTGACGTTGCTGTAGATTTCATCTGGGATGTTACCAATGAAAACTTGGGAAGTGATCATATCATTATTAAATTCAGCTTAGATGTATGGTACGGTCGAGATTTTGTACAAAGATTAAATTTTAAGAGTGCTGATTGGGTAGGGTTTCGTGATTGCTTAAGAGTGTATTTTTCTGATGACTCAAATTTCATACATAATAATGTTCAGGCAACGTATGACATTTTTGAGGAACGTGTTAAAAAAGCTTTAGCGATGAATATTCCAGTTGTAAAAATTAGTACTGATCCTATGCGGGTTTTTAAGCCTAAGCAGTACTGGAGTCCTTTGCTTTCCAAGGTTATTGCTCAAAGGCGGCTTGCGTTGAAAAATTTCAGGCGTAACCCAATTCCCGCTAATTTGAGGTTATTGCAGCAAAAGGTTGCGGAGGCACAGCGGCTTATTCGAAATGCAAAATGCCAGAGTTGGCAGAAATTTTGTCAAAGTATAGATGAGACTACGTCCGCGTCTGTTATGTGGAATCGTATGAAATGGATGAAGGGCTATAGACGCTCGACAGTTGTTATGCCCAAGGAAAGAAAGGTGGAATTATTGCATTCTTTGACGCCTGATTTTGTGCAAAGCGAGACGCCTACGTTTAGTTCTACAAATTCACACCTTGAGGTTGAATTTACTTTTGAGGAATTTAAAAGGTGTTTGCGAAAGAAGGAATCTGCGCCAGGTATTGATGGAATCACATACGCTGTGATCTTTAACCTACCGTCCATCGCTAAGCTATTTTTACTTAAGGTGTATAATTTGATTTTCATGTCGGGTGTGGTGCCTAGTCAGTGGCGTGATATTAGAGTTGTACCCATTCCTAAGTCAACTGAGGGACAGGATCAGGTATCAAAGCTAAGGCCTATTTCATTAATGTCTTGTGTGTGTAAACTATTTCATGCTATGCTGGCAATACGGTTGGAGTGGTTTGTAGAGAAAAATGAGGTTCTTTCGCGGAATACGATAGGGTTTAGGAGGGGTCAGTCGTGCATAGATTGTTTAGCTCGTTTGGTGTCTTACGTTCAAGCTGGATTTTCTAAAAATATGGTTACATTGGCTTGCTTTTTAGATATTGAAGGTGCTTATAATATTGTGTCTGTGGACAGAGTCGTTGACATTTTAAATTGCTTAGGAGCTGGAGCTAGTTTCTGTAGATATTTGTGGTCATTTTTAAGTGAACGACATCTCGTTCTCCAAGATCAAAATGTTGGCTTTTCTATGGTGCGTTGGACAGATAAGGGCTTGGCCCAAGGGGATCCACTTTCTCCTCTTTTGTTTAATATTGCTACATACCAAATTTGTCACATTATAGACAGGGTTTCTATATCTCAATATGCAGATGATTTCGTTCTATATAGTCGTGGTAAATCTTTAGAAGAAAGTGTTTGTCAAATTCAGGACTCCTTAAGTGTAATGGTGAATGTTTTGGACAGTTTAGGGTTAGATGTATCAGCCAGCAAGTCAAAATTCTGCATATTTAGTAAGGGTCATAAAGTTCAGCAGGTTAGTCTCGACGTACGCGGTGATCCGTTACGTTCTGAAAGTACGATTAAGTATTTAGGAGTATGGTTAGATAAATCGTTGCGTTGGGGGAAGCACATTGGATTTATTAAGGAGAAAACTCAAAGATTTCTTAGTATCTTAAAAACTCTTGCAGGTGCTTCTTGGGGAGTGCATCCAAAACACCTTCGTAGGTTGTACATTTCTTTGATTCGTAGCAGGATAGATTATGCATGTTTTCTATACAATGACAGTGCTCAGATGCATTTGTATAAACTTGAAAAAGTCCAAAATCAGGCTTTAAGGGCAATTGGGGGGTTTATTAGATCAACTCCTATTCATGTGATGGAAAGTGAGCTTTGTATATTTCCGTTACATATAAGAAGGCGGTTCTTGGCTATTAGGTTTTGTTTGAGAGCATTGAGCTGTAATAGTGTCACTGTGGACGTGATTCGTGAGCTAGCAGCGTTGTGCATCAGTGGTAATTGGAAACGGAAGAAGAAGCCACTTTTAGCAGAGGTAGTCGGGGAAGTGTCGAATGTCCATATTTACTCATCTTATCCGTTACCAATGTTTAAGCTGGATGTTTGGATGTCAAAATTTGTATTAGGTGATGTTTTATTCTGTAATTTAGATTGTATTGTTGCCGCAAAACGTGTCTACAATGTCAATGCCCTTCGTCTTGAAGTAATTCAAGAGTTAGAAAGGAAATATGCTTGTTTCCACAGAATATTTACTGATGGTTCAAAATGTGGCGAAAGGATCGGGGCAGCTTTCTTTGATCCCATCAGTGGTAAAAAGGCACAGTTTAAAATTTCCTCTAGTGTATCTATTATGTCCGCAGAGCTAAGTGCAATTCTTGAGGCTTTGTTATATGCTAAACTGAAGAGATATCCTAAAATATTGATCCTTACTGATAGCAAAAGTGCCATTCAACATATAGCTCGATGTGCTTCGGGTGAACGTTGTATTTCGTTATCTTATAACATTTTGGAGCAAATAGACATCATCAAGAGTTCCGGAAGATGCCTTAAGCTGCAATGGGTTCCGTCTCATATTGGTTTGGTAGGAAATGAGCAGGCTGACCGGTTAGCTGCAACGGCTGCTAATGAGGGTGTCGAGACTGTTATAATTCCTGATTTTTCAGAGGTGGTCTCGCGATATAAAAGTAAAATGTATGGTTACTGGAAGGAGTATTTTGACGTACGGTCTCGTACTAAGGGAATTTGGTACAAGACGATTCAGTCAGAGCCTCCTCGAGTTCCCTGGTTCGTTCATGCCAGGCTCAGCAGAGTACAAGTTGTCAGGGCGCATAGGCTTCGGTCTGGACACGTTCCGTTGAATAAATTTGCGCATCTCATGAAGATACTCGATTCGCCCAATTGTGATGAATGTGGGAAGGTGGAGGATGTGTATCACTTTTTGATGGAATGTGTTAAGACCAAGTCTAAAAGGGATAAGTTGTTTGGGGGAGAGACATGTTTGAATGTGGGTGTCTTCCAGTCTATATTGGCGGAGCCCCTGTCAGAGGCGGCTAAATTTGTATACAGTTTTTTTTTTAAATAATGTATACAAATTTAGTTATTCTTTATTTTTTTTTTGGTTTTTCCTTTTAGTAGTTAGTTTTTGTGTATATAATTTGATATTTTCTGAATTCCGTTTCCAATTAATTTGATATATGATTTAAAGTTAATGTTTGAAGTTTAGTGGTGTAGAGGCCAGTTGGAGCTGGCATATTCACCAGTGTGAATAAAGCTCCTTAAAACAAAAGAATAAAAAAAAAAAAAAAAAAAAATCATCAAATGAATCAAATGTAATAAAATGACACCATCTTAATTAATATATGCTAAACATTTTATTGCGTTAAAATAGCATGTAACAACACAATTACATAAGGAACGCAGGTTTGGTGTCCACCGAGGGTTCCGTACCAATTTGTAGGCACATAATGTAATTATACGAGACGACTGTCTGGTGTAGTTGTTCGCGCTCCGGACTACAATGCCTGGGTTCGAATCCCGCGAGGGGCAAGTGTTAGTGTCATGAACACGAGCATTTGTACCTAAGTCATGTATGAATATAAACATATTTAAGTATGTTTATCCGTTATCCGTGCCGTGTGGTGCCGGCACTTTAAAAGAATAGCACCACCCCTTCTCTTCCTATGGGTGTCGTAAGAGGCGACTACAGGAGAACCGCCACAAGAAGACGGGCAGCAGCGTCTCCTCTCCACCATTGGCCAAACTGCGATCGCCAACCCGCCTGCCAAGCGTGGCGATTATGGCTAAATCCTCCTTTTGGAGAGGCCTGTGTCCAGCAGTGGACTGTTATAGGCTGGTGATGTGATGTGATGTAATCCGTTATCCTAGTCGCCATAATACGCTAGATAATTGGTGAGATTGTGAAAACAATTATTAATTACTAGCTGTGCCCGCAACTTTGTTTGCGTTAACTACACAGGATGATTGCTATACTATTGCCATATCAAGCAACGCTGTCGACTGCGTGAAGCACTATTTATTAAGAAAAGAGCTTTTTACTAAGACTAATCAGTTATTTTATGAGTCAGTGCCAGCCGTGGAGTGTTAAAATTATTCGCACCGACTCCAAATAGTACTGGTATGTTTTAGTCAATACATTTTTTTTGAAATGAAATTTGAAATATTTATTTATTTGTCCTTGAAGAAGGTACATATCAGTTGTTACATATGATTGCGATCCTCTTCTTCAGCTAACCAATGTTGCATACAAATATATTCAATTTAGCTACAGTACCTAATTATTTATTTAATTCAATAATTTTAAGAATCATATAAAATTTCAATATTAGATTCTTTAAGAAAATGAAATGTCAACTTTATAAAAGCAATCAGTCATACTTAATGTCAATATTAAAGATAAAACAAATGTCAAAGCCTGTGGTATAAAACAAATTCAAGTCTTACAAGGTGCATGCATTATTAAAACAATTGTGCTTTAGATATTGGTCTACAGTGTAAAAGACATGTGTAATTAGCCATTTGCGTTTTAGTTTAATTTTGAAGCCGGTTTTTAGGGTTCCGTATCCAAAGGGTAAAACGGGACCCTATTACTAAGACTTCGCTGTCCGTCTGTCTGTCTGTCTGTCCGTCTGTCACCAGGCTGTATCTCATGAACCGTGATAGTTAGACAGGTGAAATTTTTACAGATGATATATTTCTATTGCCGCTTTAACAACAAATACTAAAATCAATTATAGACGAATATTTTCCCGCGTCTTTTGTTTCTATTCTACAAACATGGTCTTTATGACCAATAATTTATAAACATAACATTTCCGGTTCGAACTAAGCCGACATTTTGAATTTTAATCGATTTCGCATTCTTTTCGTATGTAAATTCATTCTGTATAGATTAGTAACTGTCAATAGAGTTTGGCATATTGAATAATAAAAATGTTGTCGATAGGCTTATGGAGTAGGTAATAAGAATATCTTATCTTGCCCTCCGGTCTGTCTGTAGATAGATACCTACTCTTTATATCACACTTATAACACTGAGATAATAAATTTAGGCAGTTTTATTGCTAGGAGCGATCTCTTTCAGTTTACCTTCACGTAGATGACAAAAGAAAAGGAAAAGTGGTGAAGAGTGCAGCAAACTTCTAACATACAATTTAAATTGTGTAAGTATAAACTTAAACACAAAATAATTTAAAATAAAGTAATAAATAAAAATACAGGTTGACTTTTTTATCACCATCCAAACCTTCTGACAAGACTCCCGTGATACAAACGAACAACTCTTTCTATTGGACCAACTTTATAACTGCAAAAAAATCAGCTATTCCATATATATAAATATTTTTTGCAGTTAGATAGTTGGTCCAATAGAAAGAGTTGTTCGTTTGTATGACGGGAGTCGTCTCAGAAGGTTTCGATGGTGATATAAAAGTCAATCTGTATAGGTAGGTACGTGTATGTAACACGTATGTAACAATTCCTCATGAAAAAGAAATAATTTATTAATCGGGAAAAAAGTTCCAACCCTAATAACCTGGCACGTCAATGAAACTGACTTTTCATAGATTATTTTATCAGAAGATAATCACTGATCAAATAAAAGATTATAACTGTTTTTTGTCTATTTTAAATACAAATATTAAATATTGGACAACATCACATACATTGCTCTGATCCTAAGGTAAGTAGCTAAAGCACTTGCGTTATAGAAATCAGAAACAACTACAGTACCACAACACCCAGACCCGAGACAATATAGAAAAGTTCGTTTTCTACATTAACCCGACCGGGGATCAAAGCCGAGTTTTATATATTTAAAAAGATTTGCAATCTCGATAGAAGCAAATCAAATCTCTTTAAGTACCGACTTAATAAAATAAGGTGTGAATTACAAGTCGTCTCAATAAATCTTTATTTAACATAATATTATATTCCATAACTTTATTATTACTTTCTTAGACTCCTCACCTCCTCCCCCTCTCAATTTTTTAAGCTACGTACCTGAAGGTTATCTGGAAGAGATCGCTTCTGGCGATAAGACCGCCTAAATTGTACCATTCTAAATGTATTTTTTTCTTTGTACTGTTTTGTTTTGTGTGGTGTACAATCAAGAGTATCTATCTAAATAACTTTAAGACTAATTTGTTAATTTGTTCATAATCAAGAAACGTGAGGATGTAGGTACTCTACTTACTCAGAATATTAAGAAATTATAATATGTGTAGGAACTTACTTAACAATTTTTATTAATTATCTAAACTTGTTCACAATATTCGATACCAAAATACACTAGAATAAAAGAAAACTTAATATTAAACTAACTTATCCTAAAACTAAATACGTACTCAAAAATAAAACCGTGTTCGTGAGGCAAGGAAGCAAGGATACTGGCAGCGTTTCCTCGCTGAATGGCTAAACTAAGCTAATGTGCGAGGAACGGACCAGCATTTTTAGGGTTTCGTACCCAAAGGGTAAACCGGGACCCTATTACACGTAGTATTATTCTTTCTCTATGCTATTAGGTACTAAGGCTCCGATGTCCGTCTGTCTGTATGTCTGTCCGTCTGTCCGACTGTCATCAGGCTGTATCTCATGAACCGTGGTAGCTAGACAATTGAAACTTTCACAGATTATGTATTTCTGTTGCCGCTATAACAAAAAATAGGTGGTACTAAAAACCAGAATAAAATAAATATTTAAGGGGGCTCCCATACAACAAACGTGATTTGTTTGCTCATTTTTATAGATAATGGTGCGGAACCCTTCGTGCGCGTGTCCGACTTGCACATGACCGGTTTTTATTTTCCGAAATAGATATAATATACATTTTTGGTGCTATTTTGCCGAAAAGTAATTTAGCATTCGGACCCCACGGTCCAAACATCTCTACGCCAAATGGCGCAAACACGTAGTCACCTGCAAGAGACTCGTATTTTCTGCTGACTCGGCTGCAGTCCTGCTGTGTATGCCATAAGTTGTCATTTGCCTCTCAGAGGAAACTAGGTAAAAATGTAAGTAACTTTCTGGGTACTATTACTCTACTCTTTAGTTTTATGTTTTCAGGGTTGTGTTTTTATGATGATTTTGGTAGTAAGTTTATTCAATATATCTCACAGGGATATTTAACCGGGATAAAAAATCTATAAAATATATATTTAAAAAAAATGTATTATTATTAACTTATTGACATATTTTGATCCTGAATGTTATTATAGCACTTGTATCTTACAATAAACAGTAATTATACGTTTTATAATTAGGTTAGGTTAGAACAGTGACCACACACAGCGCGAAGGCGAGCGGACGGAGCGAGCGTAGTGAGCGTGCCGCGGCAGCGGCCGCCGAGCGCTCTATTCCATGTTCGGCTTAAAATTAAACATTGTTCTTTAATATTTCTTTCGGGATTTTGAACATCGGTATTTTGAACTTCGGCATACCAACTGTAGGTATATGAACCGACGGGATTTTAAACATTCGGTATTTGAACTTTAGGGATTTTGATCGTTCGGGATTTTGAACATTCGGAATTTTAAACTTTCGGGATTTTGAAAATAGGAAAATTTATAGCAATCAATCTGTCAATGATTATAAGTGAGCATTGACTAGATGGCGTTAGTTGCATAAAAACTTCTTGCCAGTTATTTGTAAATATAATATGTGCCAAGTATTACCTACTTAATTTATAATATTTCGGTTAAATAAAAGATAGATTAAACAGTCATTAGGGCAAACTATTAATAGGTCTAACGTTGTTTTTTTAATAATCATTATGTCTTATGATAATAGGCAACATGAAAATTAGATCAAATGAAATTAGATTTTAAAAACATTTTTGTCAAACAAGATTCGATTAAATGAATATTAGGTCAAACGAATAATTATAACAAATGAAATTCGATGATTTGAATGTTTGTAAAGTGAAATTATATTAAACGTTGTTCGGCAAAACGAAGGAGAACCCTTTAATGTAGGGCGCGATACGCTGCGCTGCCAAGTCGCGGCCTCCTCTCAAGAACAGGTCTGTCCTATTCCCATCGGCTATATTGGTTCTGACCCATCCGCTGCCAGCAGCTGCGTTATTGTTCCACCTTTATTGTAGGTCTCCTTATCACGCCTTACGCTACGCTTGCCAAGTTGCGGTCTCCTCTCAAGAACACGTCTGTCCCATTCCCATCGGCTAAATCGGTTCTGACACATCCGCTGCCGGCAGCAACAAAATTTATTGTTCCACCTTTAATGTAGGGCGCCCTACGCTGCGCTTGCCAAGTTGCGGGTTCCTCTCAAGAACACGTCTGTCCCATTCCCATCGGCTAAATCGGTTCTGACACACCCGCTGCCGGCAGCAACAAAATTTATTGTTCCACCTTTAATGTAGGGCGCCCTACGCTGCGCTTGCCAAGTTGCGGTCTCCTCTCAAAAATATGTTTGTCCCATTCTCATCGGCTATATCGGTTCTGACCCATCCACTGCCAACAGCAGCGTTATTGTTCCACCTTTATTGTAGGGCGCCCTACGCTGCGCTGCCAAGTTGCGGTCTCTACTCAAGAACACGTCTGTCCCATTCCTATCGGCTTTATCGCTGCCAGCAGCAACGTAAATTATTGTGCAAACTTTATTGTCGGGCGACCTACGCTGCGCTGCCAAGTCTCGGTCTCCTCTCAAGAACACGTCTGCCTCATTGGATATCGGTTCTGCAGCAATAACTAGTCCGCTGCCTCTTTAGCTTGTAAAAGTGGAAGATGTAGAGAAAAGGAGTAGAATTATTGTGTTTTTATCAGTGTGTATAGTGAATAAGCTGTTTTCAAAGTCTGAAATAAAAAAAGATATACTCTTGAAGTAAGGTATTAACATGATTGTACGAGGAGTATAATTTTCTAATGAATAATAAACTCTTGCTTGAAAATTACCATTTTCACAAATGAATGGTTTATTTCGAACCGTTCAGCTAATTTAAAAGTGAAATAATTGAATGTCTATTGGATCTTATTGTAATTGTTTAAAATGTTTTGTATTCTGCTACTAATTTAAGACTTAATATCTTTAATACCTAAATTAGACGACATAATTCAAAACACAATTTCATTAACTTTGAACATTAAGTTGGAAGGCCGAACCTGGTCTCAAGTCTATTTGCCTGTTCGGCATGGAGGTTTGGGTATCAGATCAACCTCTGGTGTTAGTCTTCCAGCTTTATTATTATCCTCACATCGTAATTTTGGAGTAATTTGCCAACTTCTGAGTAAATCACATCAGTTTACCACGGTCCATATTCCCTTTTTAGCCGAGGCCGTTGACGCTTTGAGAACATTAGAACATCCGATGAGCTTCCTCGAAACCTTTCAGCCCAATGGCTGAGGGACGAGCCCTTGTGCAGAGTAGTTCGTGATGAACTTTTACAAACGACTACGAACTCTGCAGATCGTGCTCGTCTTTTGGCCGTGGCTGAATGGGAATCGAGTCTTTGGCTCAGATCCCTGGCATGACTCTCGTTCCTTGGAAGATGGGTAGACCTTTAGTGTGTGACGCCCCATGCGTGGTCACTTTAGCGCCATCCCATCTTCCATCGTTTGGCAACAGGGCCGGGTTCAGCGGCAGATTCTGCAGAGATTCTCAAACGGCGCAAATAAATATGAAAGTCTTATTGAGACAAACATACTTGAACCGTTTGGGGTCGAAATCTGGGCCCGAGGGGACTAAGTGCCCATAAACTCTATCGTGAGATGTCTAAGCGATTAGTTGAGACATCCCACGATACAAAGGCTGGCTCATATTTTGCCCAACGTATTGGTCTAGCTAAACAGCGTGCAAATGTGGATACCTTTTCCCAAGGCAGTAAGCTCAATCCGATGACCTAGAAATATAATATCTGATTTTATGTACATAAATAGTTTAGGTTTTTATTTGTTTTATTTTTTTTAGATTTAAAAACTGTATTTTTTTTTACTAAAACTTATCATCACGGGTCTAAACGCGATAGGGAAGACATTATCTTGTAACTTTTTTCTTTGAGAAATGTGTGTGACTTATATGTAAGACTTATATTTAGGTTTAAATGTTTTAACAATCCTACTGAGATCCAATTGATATTCAGTAATGCCACTTGTAAATTAACAAACTTGGGGCTTGGGGCCCAGTCTGGACATAGGCCTCCCTCATAAAACGTCAATGCAAGAAGCATTTGGCGTTTAAATCCAGCGGCTTCCTTCACTACGTCGTCAGTCCATTGGGTGTCAGTTCTACGAGGGGAATGGCTTGCTTATTGCCACTTCAGCTGTGCTGTTCGAAGAGCTATTTTCATGTGATTGGTTCATTTACAGATATCCCTATTTCGGATCTAATCTCATAAGCTGTAAAGTTGTCTTTTGAATTATCGCGCGGATTCCATAGGGTCTGCCTGTTTTATCGTCCTTGTCACAGATTGATTTTGTAGCTGACCAATCGGAACGTTTGTCCAATAACATTTCGCTCACGCTAGTCGGATGTTGAAAATTAATGCCGCAATTTCGTATTACCTACTATTCCTCATGCTTGGGCTTCACCTGCGTGTATTGCCATTAATTAGTGCGCTATTTGATATAGTACGCAGGTGTGGCCGGTCTTAGCACGCTTATTTCCTTTAATGACATTAGACGTTAAGTGATAGCTCGGACGGCGGTACCTTTCGATACATCAAAGGGATTTAGCGGGCGTCTAGTGCGTTGTTGTGGCTACACCTACTACACTGAACATGTTAAAACACGGTTACATTCAAAAACTCTTTGTGAAATAAATGATCTATAACATAGTCATTGAATTAGGATGGAGTGGACAACATGAAAAAACTACTGAGTTGTTGGAAGCGTTTCTTTATTTTAAAGACTCGTATCCACAGATCACGCTCTAACTAAGCCACTAGACGCTAAAATCAAACGTAAAATCAGTGTGGCCACACATTTAGCGCGTAGTTTAGTTCATTAATTATGGAACGCTATTCATGCCGTTATTAGAACGTTTAGCGTCATACAGGTGAAGCCCGAGCATCACCAAAAAATGCCTTGCCGTGCCGTCCCGATATGGGCGCAGGCCCTAAACTAGGCCCTACTTACAAGTATGTCTGTTTAGTTATCTGTTCATCCCAGCACGGTGCGTTTTATTATAGTGATATCTTCAGGTATCACGAAGTGTCCCGAACGCTGCCGTTTTCGTTTGTCACTCGAGATTCTTCTTCGTACTTACAGAAACGAAAAGATCCATCTCATAAGTGATGATACCGAACCCGTTCAAGGCTATAGGAGACTGCGCCCGCGCAAGCATGAAGGGGATGTACCTGTAATGACAAATTAATACATATTTGACAACATCACATACAATTATTCAACATTATATACTTGATGACTTCCGTAGCCGAGAGGCGAGCACGCCGGACTATGTATGGCTGGGGGTTTAAAAGTAACCCTGTATATCGACAGGACCCTAACATTGCCAGTTACATGTTTTCAAAGAAAACCGCAAAAAACGTTTCTTAGGATCACTTTAGCTTAGGATACGGTTCATCAATCTAATGTTTGATAACGTTTGAAGAGTTCAAAAGAAACAGTTTTACCTGCGCACTGGCAAGTCGTACATATCCTCCCATCCACAGCAGTAGAGTAGCGTAGAGGCTTCCTCGCACTAAAAAAATACAAAGATATACATTATCAAAGTAATAATAAACATCATTTCAGCCATAAGACGTGAACTGCTGAACATAGGCCTCCCCTAATGACTTCCAGCTTGTCCGGTTGCGCGCGGCCTGCATCCGGCGGCATCCTGCAACCTTTACCAGGGCGGTAACCACGAACTCTTAAAACAATCTCAAATCTGTCAAACATTATAATTTCTGTCAAATTTTGTATAAAATGACGTACCAAAATTGACAGATTTGACAGCTTTGAGATTGTTTTAAGAGTTCATGGTTATGGCCCAGGGCCCTAATTCTGCTATTTTAAGGTGGCATAATTGAATATCAATTGGATCTCATTGTAATTGTTTGTTAATTTTAATATTCTGCTACTAATTTAAGACTTAAACTTAAGACTTGAATTAGTAGCCGAATACCAGATGCGTGAAACAATTACAATGAGATCCAATTGATATTAAATTACGCCATTTTTAAATTAGCAGACTCGGGGCTTTGGTCGTCTGTCCACCTTGTAGTGGATATATAAGGTCCAATTTTATTAGTGTACATCCTGTTAAGCTGTGACTATATAAGGTATAAACTTATCAGTTTACTCTTTTCTAGGAGGTGGTTCTACTGCTCAAATAAAACAACTTTTTGTATGAGACCAACTTCGAAATCGTAAAAAAATATTTCATATCTTTATACAAACTGATCTCAGCTGGTCTGCCGTTTTGTATGGGGAAATGTTTTTGTTTTGCGATTTTGAAGTTGGTCCCATAGAAATTTTTTTTCTATTTAAGCAGTAGAATCATCCCCTAGAAAAGAGTTAACTGATAAGTTTACACCTTATATAGGTAAAAAGCAATCGTAAAAAACAATTTTCAAATGTGTACCATAAAAACTAAAAAAGTTTAAAATCAAAATCAACAACATTGACTTCATATTGCATAAACTCGTCCCATCTTTGGTACATTTAACCATCTGATTATCCGTCTTATTCCTTCCCCTTGTCAGAGCGAGAAAGAGTTGAAGAAAGGACGAGTTTATATGCAATATAAAGTCGATGTTGTTATTTTTACGAAGTTGCGGGCACAGCTAGTAAATAATTACTTTTAAACTTTCGCGTTGCATAATTTAAAACTCAATGAAACGGGAATTAACGCGATCATATTTAGGTACAAAATGTTACCTCTTTTGCCTGACGTTTCGATCGGGTTACACCGACCGCGGTCACAGGCTGACTGGAACAGCGATGTCTTCACTCCGTATGAGAGGCAGATTCTTCATCTACCCTCTTGCGAGTAAATAATATTTAGCTTACTTATTATGAGTGAGTGTGTGAGGGCTATTTTAAGTTCAATAGGTCATTGATAACACACACTGGTTGACGACTTTTATCTTTATGCTCTTGTAATAAAAATCATTTATTCCGTTGTATCTATAGGTTTCTGCCTTAATCTCTTTTATTATTTTACACGACCCAAAATATAATTGCTCCACCAAACAATTTTCGGGTCATGAACATTTCGGTTGTCGAAATGATAAGAAAAAATTGGCACAACAAATTTAGTTACCTTGGATTTTTTTTCAGATATACTTACTTCTATTCATGGGGGAAACCAGTTTTAACCTACGGAGCCCAAACGTGGAACATGACGGTCAAGTTGGCCCACCGACTACACGTCACTCAGCGTGCTATGGAAAGGTCAATATTGGGGATCTCACTAAGGGATAAGATCCGTAACGAGGTCATACGACATAAGACTAAGGTGATTGATATTGTCCAAAAATGTAGCAAGCTGAAGTGGCAGAGACCTGGCCATGTCTGTCGCAGAACCGACGAGAGGTGGAGCAGGAAGGTTCTCGAATGGAGACCACGCTTAGGCAAACGTAGTGTAGGACGCCCCCCGGCTAGATAGACCGATGACCTGAAGAAGGCAGCTGGCAGCGACTGGATGCAAAGGGCGGGAGATCGTGCGTTGTGGCGCACCTTGGGGGAGGCCTATGTCCAGCAGTGGACTGCAACAGGCTGATATGATGATGATACTTACTTACAGTTCCTCGATCAACCAGTAAATTTGTATAAACTAAAACAAATAAATTGTTTAATGAATAAACTCTGAAACTTACAACATTTTTAAGTTTATCAGCAATGCGACAAGGAACGTAAATATGGAGGATTGTGCCGACGCTGAAAGCTGTGAATTTGTAATCAAATTCGTAACCCTGGAACAGAAATCAATATACATAAGATAAATAAAATATAATAAATATTATTAATTGCTTGTTAAGCTGTTAGTTTTAGTTTTTTCTTTTCCTGTCTCTAGTGCCGTGCTTTTGTACCCCTAACGTCAGGGTCCCTGCTGAAAATCAGCGTCGTGATATGTCCCTGGCTGTCACGACAAATGCTGAGCGGGGGCCTTTTTGACACATTTTTTTTCTAATCTTAATTCTTTTGTATTCTATGTATGATGTGTGTGTCAAATAAATATTTTTCTATTCTATTCTATTCTAAATATTGGACAACATCACATACATTGCTCTGATCCTATTGTAAGTAGCTAAATCACTTGTGTTATAGAAATCAGAAACAACGACGGTACCACAACACCCAGACCCGAGACAATATAGAAAAGTTCGTTTTCTACACTGACCCGACCGGGCATCGAACCCAGAACCTCAGAGATGGCGACGCTATAGTCCGGCGTGCTCGCCTCTCGGCTACGGAGGTCGTATAAGATGAATAAATAATTGTAAAAATGCACCAGATAACAGATATTTCGTCGTATTTTTTAAATAAAAAAATATTATCTTTGTTTATACAAACTACTTAAATACTACGTACAACTACGCACCGCTTATAGCATAGTATAATAATATATTAAGTTCCTACTAGTGTGATTACGAAATGCTTGGTTTTGAAATATATATATTTTTTCTGTTGTAATAAATTAAAATAATAACTTTATTTTTTAGTTCACAGCTTTTGGTCTAGTTTAGAGAATAGGCTAAGCTAGGCTAGTATCTGATTAGAATAAGATTGACATCCATAATCAACACACATACAAGTTCACTTTTTTATCACCATCCAAACCATCTGAGAAGACTCCCGTGATACAAACGAACAACTTTTTCTATTGGACCAACTCTCTAACTGCAAAAAAAAATCAGCTGCAACATTTCGTTCGATTGAATATTGATATTTTGTATGGAACAGCTGATTTTTTTTGCAGTTAGAGAGTTGGTTGGGATGGAATGGCTTTGGATGGTGATAAAAAAGTCAATCTGTATACACAAACTCCCCCTCGCCTCTCAACTTTTAAATCTGCCCTTTACCTAAAGGTTGTCTGGAAAAAAATGCTTCTAACGATATGACCGCCAAAATTGTACCATTTTAAATGTATTGGTTCTCTGTAATGTTTGTTTTGTGTGGTACAACAAAGAGTATCTATTTATTTATCTCACACGGAGGAAAGACTTAATTCGGGTCTAAGGGCCTGATGGGCCCTTTCACAGTACGGATAAAGTTATGTAAAAGTTAAAAATATGTAGAGGATAAAAGTGCTTAAAAATCGCGTCAAAAATCATGTGTATCCTTCAGATAATTTATTTACCAAAAACAGTAAGCCAAAAAAACAAACTATTCTGACTCCCACAGGCTAAGGCCTGTCTCGTCAAACAAAGTGAGTTTTCAAAACATGCATAAGTAAAATATAGCTTATTCAGAACTAATGCAGAACTTATCCGGGCATTGTGAAACAGACCTAATAACCAGACCCATAACCCGCACTAAGCGCTCCTCATCATCTTTTATAATGCGCACAGCTAAAGAGTGGATTCCCTGCCTGCATCTGTATTTCCGAGTGCATATAACCTGACTCTCTTTAAGTCCAGAGTGAATAGGCATTTTCTGGGCGAGCTCGCTCCATCGTAGATCCCATCTATGCTCTAGAGCAAGATTGGGGTCAAGAGCAAGCCCATCTCAAAAAAAAAAAACCTCAAGTGCGGAAAGGGTGTCCGCTCTCATATTCACACTCATACATACCTCTGTCATCAAATATAAGCAGACGCATAGTTCAGTAGTAATCACCATGTAGATCATTCCCAAATACGTTTCAAAAGTAGACTGACACATTCCAATCAATCTAAGAAAAAAATGTATACAGGGTTACATTGCAATTAGTAATTCTGATCAACACGGTCTAGAAATCAACATGATAAAAAGGAATTTACAACTAACGGCACGGATGTTAAGCGTTGGGCAAAGGATACGCTGACCATTACGATAACGTGATTGGCTAGTCGTGCGACGCGCCTGCACAGCCTGCCGGGATTGGTTGTTAGCTCCGCGCACACGCGTCTCTGATACGATGATCGTCTCGTAAGATGCGCAAAGCACTCTTAGCCCTCAGCATCGGTGCCGGGTAATGTGTAAATAATTTTGGAAGAAAGGCTTCGGCTATAGAACGCCTCAACGAGTGGGTTTGGGCCGTTTGGAGCGTGACCGTGACCTGGGTTCTGGGGGTCGATTCTCTAAGAAAACGCAAGTAAACTCGCTATAAATATCACCTAAGCGATACAAACAAACATAGCCTCTATTTCACTAAGAAGTTGATTCATATTACTATTGTCGATGAGTGACATCAGAGATAAAGTGACAGCGCGTATCACCTAAGCAGTGCAAACAAACATATACTCTATTTTGTAACAGTGTAGGTTCACATTATATTCGTCCATTAGTGAAGTGGAGGCGAGGTGATCGCGATTTTTCGTTAGAGAATCGAAAAACTTTCTAATCAAATGGTTTTCAGTTCTGCGAGAAATATGCCCGACCATTGCCACTTTAGCTTTGCAATTCGAAAAGATGTGTAAGACTTATGATCTCCTCATTTAGGAACTCTCTACAATTTTTAACATTTTGCATGCCAATTAGAATTATAATTAAGTGGACTTGCGCACCATCAGATTAGTTTAGTACGAGATTAAGACATCATTCTGTCTCTGTCATCTTCATACAAACTGACAGCTATAGAATGATGTTTAATACCTTGATAATGGATAGTTCAGGATTAAATTGGCTAGTCCTGAGATGTGCAAGAGGGCCTAAGAGTTTTAAAGAGCGGTGGCATCTTTATTTCCCAGCTTGTAAAAGATTTGATTCATCATCATCATTTCAGGCACAGGACGTCCACTGCTGAACATAGGCCTCCCCCAGTGACTTCCAGCTAGTCCGGTTGCGCGCAGCCTGCATCCAGCGGCTTCCTGCAACCTTTACGAGGTCATCTGTCTACCTTGTGGGTTGACGTCCCACGCTCCCATTTGATTCAACTTACTTAAAAGTGTCAGACTGATAATTTATAGCATACGCCATTCTCCCCCTCAGTTCTTCACCTTGAAATGTCATGGCATCTTCTACATATTTGCAGAACAGCTCGATCCTGAGGCACGCATGATTCACACATGTAATCATGAACCCGTCATACCAGGTGAAGTTTACAACGTAGATTAAAGCAATGTATAGCATATAGATGTACAGAATTTCGAAGTACGGCGTTTCTAGTTGGGTACCAGGTTCTTTGTTGGGTAAATTGACATCGTAAATCATGTGCCGTTGTGGTTCGGACCTGAAACAATGATCTAATTAGCCAGTCTTAAATTGTAGAGGCACTGTTGCGACAGCGCCGTGAGTCAACTGCATTTGGTATCTGTAAAATAGTATGAGCGTGGTCGGTCCACATCCCGTCCTCTGCTAGATCTATGTAGCCGCCGATAAATATTGTACATCGACCTTTGAAAAGAGACAATTGGCTAATGCTTCGGCTATCCACCCACGAATGTTTTGGGAAATTGTTTTTATTCCTACAGATCGTAAACGATTTCTTGAGTGCTATTTATAGTTTTCGGAGTTCAGTGCTGTGTTGTTGTGGTAAACATCAGCAAATGCGATTATTACCGGGTACTGTCCATGATATCTAAGATAATATTAAAATTCACCTGCTTCAGGTGGTAATCAAACCTCCGTCTCGTCGCTATCCAGGCGATGCTCTCCCCACTGAGCTACTGAGGACATTATATTTCCATTGACCCCGAAAATAATTGCTTTGGTATCACCACTTACTTGAAGAAATATTCATACATGTTGTGTAAAGTTGTTGTCAGCACAAAAGTTGATAATATTATTAGCACACAAATTATCCAAATCCATTGGTAAGTTAGAGTGTCTTTGATGTAAGATCTCACTAAAATTTTGTAGACTTCTTCTAAATTATTGTAATTAGCATAATCACCGTTGATTATATCCAACATTTTCTTGGCGACAGCTCGTTTATAATACATGAGACACATCTGAAATAAGCAAAATACCTTCTTAATTCTCACACTCTGAAATAAGTATTTGTTTGATACAAGTAGCGGGTGGAAGATGCTTCTTCCCACCCTTGAGCGGTAAAGACTCATAGTAATAGGTTCCATCCCTAGGGTGGGAATAAATTGAAAAAATAGAACCTAATTTGGTTAGGATGAAAAAAATCCTAAGGTCTTGTGATTGTATAAATAGCCAGTGTGAATAAAAGAAAAACTGGGAATTGATTCCTTTCCATCCTCGTGTAACGATCTACTATTTAACAAAAAACAGAACCGACTTAGATAAAAGGTGGTAAGTCATTCAATAACCTGGCTTAGTAGGTATCAAATATTAGGTTAAGGGACTGAAGAATCATAGTTTCCTGGAAAATAAGTGATATTTTCTCGTCTGATATCCCCCCCCAGGGCTTGAAAACCAAAAGTCTTCAAGCAGTGTGTTTTAACCAGTGATCACTTACAGCAGTGAGACGTGACCCTTATCTTAAAGTAACCAATCGTTCTCAAGCTAAATTGGCAACGAATAAGACATATCATCATCATCATCATTTCAGCCACAGGACGTCCACTGCTGAACATAGGCCTTCCCCAGTGACTTCCAAATCGGGTATCATCTGGGGTGTTTTGATGCCATACTCGCCACGCTTGGCAGGCGGGTTGGCGAGCGCAGTTTTTTTATTATTTCGCACGAAGACGCTGCTCCCCGTCTAGTGCTACAGGATTTAGTCGCCTCTTACGACACGCCTCCTGTTGGCGATGGGGAAGTGTATTCTTATCGGCTGTCCCCACACGACACTTTACGGCCGTCCCCACACGACACTTAGTTACCTTAATAAGACATATAAAAGCGACGAAACGTTTAATTTACTTTGATATCATTAGTTTGTATTCAAGTGACGAAGTTGAGTTACTTCGACTTTATAAATACCTTTACTATTCCAACCATGAATGGCCCGATCATCGCGATGTGTCTGATCACTTCAAGGATATTGCCATCAAACCAACACTGACGGATGTCCAGAAATACTATCAGTGAAATTGGCAGGATGGTTAAGAATACTGTCACTGAAAAGATAATGTTTGAAAGTTAAAATAAGACTCTGGACGGCTCATGTCCGTTAGGTATTAATATGAAAGTTTAAAATGGAATAGACCCCAATACATAAATAAATATTTTGCACCCGACAGTAAACTTGAACATACCAATTGTATGTAGAAATAACAGAAAAAAGAGGACGAGTAAAAATGGTACATAAAATAGTAAAGTCATTTTGGAAAAATAAATCCGTTATTTTAAAAGCCTATTTCACTGTCTATGTCTTAGCTGTGTATCTGTCTGGGTCCTAGTTTGTGTCTCCGTCTTATTTTTTGTCTCTGTCACGATCACAATCTTTGTCTCTTTCTCTGTCACTTTCATTATCTTTGTCTCTGTCACTATCACTATCTTTGTCTCTGTCACTATTACTATCTTTGTCTCTGTCACTATCACTATCTTTGTCTCTGTCACTATCACTATCTTTGTCTCTGTCACTATTACTATCTTTGTCTCTGTCACTATCACTATCTTTGTCTCTGTCACTATCACTGTCTTTGTCTCTGTCACTATCACTATCTTAGTCTCTGTCACTATCACTATCTTTGTCTCTGTCACTATCACTATCTTTGTCTCTGTCACTATCACTATCTTTGTCTCTGTCACTATCACTATCTTTGTCTCTGTCTCTGTCGCTATCCCTATCTCTGTGTCTGTCTCTGTCACTATCACTATCTTTGTCTCTGTCTCTGTCACTATTACTATCTTTGTCTCTGTCACTATCACTATCTTTGTCTCTGTCTCTGTCACTATCACTATCTTTGTCTCTGTCTCTGTCACTATTACTATCTTTGTCTCTGTCACTATCACTATCTTTGTCTCTGTCACTATCACTATCTTTGTCTCTGTCTCTGTCACTATCACTATCTTTGTCTCTGTCACTATCACTATCTTTGTCTCTGTCTCTGTCACTATTACTATCTTTGTCTCTGTCGTTATCACTATCTTTGTCTCTGTCACTATCACTATCTTTGTCTCTGTCACTATCACTATCTTTGTCTCTGTCACTATCACTATCTTTGTCTCTGTCACTATCACTATCTTTGTCTCTGTCACTATTACTATCTTTGTCTCTGTCACTATCACTATCTTTGTCTCTGTCACTATCACTGTCTTTGTCTCTGGCTTGTCACTATTACTATCTTTGTCTCTGTCACTATCACTATCTTTGTCTCTGTCACTATCACTATCTTTGTCTCTGTCACTATCACTATCTTTGTCTCTGTCTCTGTCGCTATCACTATCTTTGTCTCTGTCACTATCACTATCTTTGTCTCTGTCTCTGTCGCTATCACTATCTCTGTGTCTGTCACTATCACTATCTTTGTCTCTGTCACTATCACTATCACTATCTTTGTCTCTGTCTCTGTCACTATCACTATCTTTGTCTCTGTCTCTGTCACTATTACTATCTTTGTCTCTGTCACTATCACTATCTTTGTTTCTGTCTCTGTCACTATCACTATCTTTGTCTCTGTCTCTGTCACTATCACTATCTTTGTCTCTGTCTCTGTCACTATCACTATCTTTGTCTCTGTCTCTGTCACTATTACTATCTTTGTCTCTGTCACTATCACTATCTTTGTCTCTGTCACTATCACTATCTTTGTCTCTGTCTCTGTCACTATCACTATCTTTGTCTCTGTCACTATCACTATCTTTGTCTCTGTCTCTGTCACTATCACTATCTTTGTCTCTGTCTCTGTCACTATTACTATCTTTGTCTCTGTCACTATCACTATCTTTGTCTCTGTCACTATCACTATCTTTGTCTCTGTCTCTGTCACTATCACTATCTTTGTCTCTGTCACTATCACTATCTTTGTCTCTGTCTCTGTCACTATTACTATCTTTGTCTCTGTCACTATCACTATCTTTGTCTCTGTCCCTATCACTATCTTTGTCTCTGTCACTATCACTATCTTTGTCTCTGTCACTATCACTATCTTTGTCTCTGTCACTATCACTATCCTTGTCTCTGTCTCTGTCTCTATCTTTGTCTTTGTCTCTGTCTCTGTCTCTATCTTTGTCTCTGTCTCTGTCACTATCACTATCTTTGTCTCTGTCTCTGTCACTATCACTATCTTTGTCTCTGTCACTATCACTATCTTTGTCTCTGTCTCTGTCACTATCACTATCTTTGTCTCTGTCTCTGTCACTATCACTATCTTTGTTTCTGTCACTATCACTAGCTTTGTCTCTGTCTCTGTCTCTGTCTCTGTCACTATCACTATCTCTGTCTCTGTCTCTGTCACTATAACTATCTTTGTCTCTGTCGCTATCACTATCTTTGTCTCTGTCACTATCACTATCTTTGTCTCTGTCACTATCACTATCTTTGTCTCTGTCACTATCACTATCTCTGTCTCTGTCACTATCACTATCTTTGTCTCTGTCTCTGTCACTATCACTATCTCTGTCTCTGTCTCTGTCACTATCACTATCTTTGTCTCTGTCACTATCACTATCTTTGTCTCTGTCTCTGTCACTATCACTATCTTTGTCTCTGTCTCTGTCACTATTACTATCTTTGTCTCTGTCACTATCACTATCTTTGTCTCTGTCACTATCACTATCTTTGTCTCTGTCTCTGTCTCTGTCACTATCACTATCTCTGTCTCTGTCTCTGTCACTATCACTATCTTTGTCTCTGTCTCTGTCTCTGTCTCTGTCGCTATCACTATCTTTGTCTCTGTCACTATCACTATCTTTGTCTCTGTCTCTGTCACTATCACTATCTTAGTCTCTGTCTCTGTCACTATCACTATCTTAGTCTCTGTCTCTGTCACTATCACTATCTTAGTCTCTGTCACTATCACTATCTTTGTCTCTGTCACTATCACTATCTTAGTCTCTGTCTCTGTCACTATCACTATCTTAGTCTCTGTCTCTGTCACTATCACTATCTTAGTCTCTGTCACTATCACTATCTTTGTCTCTGTCACTATCACTATCTTTGTCTCTGTCACTATCACTATCTTAGTCTCTGTCTCTGTCACTATCACTATCTTAGTCTCTGTCTCTGTCACTATCACTATCTTTGTCTCTGTCACTATCACTATCTTTGTCTCTGTCACTATCACTATCTTAGTCTCTGTCTCTGTCACTATCACTATCTCTGTCTCTGTCTCTGTCACTATCACTATCTCTGTCTCTGTCACTATTACTATCTTTGTCTCTATCTTTGTCACTGTCACTGTCTCCGTTACTTATTTTATTATGATTTAGGGACTTTTAACTTACTGAGGGCCAGTAGACGCCATTTTTCAGTAGCTGGATTAGGATATACCATCCCAAAGCTTAACATGTACATAATAGTTCTGTATGTGTCGTGAAACGGCTTAAATTCAGGTTCCATTTTTTTGTAATAGTATTTTTTATATTTATGTTAAGCACTGAAATCCTTTTTAATTTTTACAATTTAACAAAATAGGGTACTGTGTACACACCTTAAAATACATGACTTCGACGTTTACCGCGAAGTAAAATTTGTTTGTATTATTAACGCATTAGACTTTAAAAATTTGCCTCCTGAACAAAATCACATCACGCTTATAAAAGTGTGCTCAAAATGTGGTCACTGATATTAACACACACACACTGATATAAGCACACTGCTTACCGTGATAATGGATTTGACTGTTAACAGTGGCGAGGTTTTAATATATATTTTTATTTATACGGACACAGATGACAAAGCCATGTCATTTTCTAATAAATGAGAGCACTCCTCAGTGCTCTTTAATAATATATATTTAGTACAGTCCACCACTTTATAAACCTACTAAGAAACACGATCTTTATTCATTGAAGATTAGGTTGAAAATCAGTTCAAATTCAAATTCATTTATTTACATGAAACACGGTACATGTTATAAGGTGTTACATTGAAATATTATGTTCAAACATGTTTCGCTAACTTACTAGCATGCAAATGTCAAATGAGAAAAATAATAATTAAATAAATATGTCAAATAAGTAATGTAAATCATGTCAAATATTAAGCACAATACTACATTATTAAAATAAAATGTCAGTTCTTACATTATACAACACTCCACAGTATCATATATATATAATAGTTGAGGATATTACATTTTGTGGTAGGTTAAAGGGCTTTACCTTGACTGTACCTAATAACAAAACTATTTACTACGTTTAATGTTTTAACAACAAAGGGAATTTTAGTTGAAAATCATTTGCTAATTTGAGCAATTTTGCAATTTATTTAGTAATATCCATTCCCGCGACATGTATTATTTCTATACAAATTACTACCCTCCATTCCACTCTTTTAATTTTCTTAAACAGTATAACAATGTGTAATTCCTTGCTTTACAAAATTTTTATTTAGGAAATTAGGCCATTGTCAATACTCGGGGAATTGTTTGTGGTTAAATTACCATTTACCATATCATTAAACACTTTTGCAGTATCTAGCTTTAGTGTCAATTTGACTGTCACTACAATTTGATTTTAACTAAGCCAGGGTAAAACTGCATCTGGTGGCCTTTTATCGTTCCTTTCATCATCATCATCATCATTCAGCCGGCGGACGTCCACTGCAGAACATAGGCCTCCCCCAGTGACTCCCAGCTTGTCCGGTTGCGCCCGGCCTGCATCCAACAGCTTTCTGCGTCGTCCGCCTTCCTTTGTCAACACGTGCTCATAGTTTCGCCATGTCCGTTCGTCTGTCTGTCTGTCCGCGGCTAAGCTCTTACTCTAGAGCAGTTATTTCGCAAGAGTTCTCCATCTTTCGTTTCAGGGATCCGTGTGCGTAATATTAGTAGCTTTCAAATTTGTTTTTGTTAGAGTCAAATGTTTCTCTCTCTGCCAGCGAAATGGTTGTATTAAGATAATTATTTTATAAAAATACAACAGAAGTTTATAAAGGGTGTACAAAACTGTCTTAAAGCGATATTTCACGTCGATTTGTGAACGTTGCTTAAAAAAACTTCCACAAACAAATCCACTTTCGCAGTTTTTGTTATTAGTTGGGATTCCAATGAAAAATGTCGTAACTAAATTCCCTGGTTATTATTTTAAGTAGGTAATAAACATTTAAATCAAAATTAAAGACTCCTTTGTTTCTAAACTACAGACTGGTAGACCTAATTAAATATAACTTTTAATTTATAAATACATACAAACCAGCCAAGTGCATGTAGGTACGCATATAAAAACTAAATCCTTAAGTGAAAGCGTAAAGTGTGACATACTTTGAACAGTAAACAAGCTATGTACTAAAATAGTTTTGAACAAAAACAGTGAATTTAATAAACAAAATTTTGAAAATTATAAAACATACAATAATGTTTTTACTGGTCATTGATATAATTTGCGAGCAAAATAACTTTGACATACTGACAGATCAAAATAAATAGAAGGGTTAGGTTTATTTTCCATTGGGCATCTGAGCCAAAATAAGCTCAAAAGTTATTATAATAAGTATATTGGCACTGGTTAACAAAGAAGGCCGCAAAGTAAAAATAATTAGAGTGATTTGTGAAATGCCTAAAAAGTCTTTATTATATAACAACCGTAAATTACGGTATCACTTTGTAACCACATATTCTATGAATAATGGTTCACAACTTTTAATAATTAAATTAAATTAAATATTTCTATTTTTATTCTATGACTTTTAAAATGAAGCACTTTTTATTTTTTCCTTAAAAAATCTATCGGCTGTTTGGTAATTTTGTATTGGACGTCATTTAATTGTCATACAAAATAATAGAATAGTTGTAAATCATGTTTAGAATATCATTAAAATGACTTCCATCTACCTAAACCCGTTTTCTTAAGGAAATAATTTTTATTTCATTGCAACACTGCTCACTATTGAAAGTTCAGCGGGGTAACCATGAACTCTTAAAACAATCTCAAAGCTGTCAAATCTGTCAATTTTGGTACATACAAAATTTGACAGATTTGATAATGTTAAAGTGCCGTGTGGTGCCGGCACTTTAAAAGAATTGCACCACCCCTTCTCTTCCTATGGGTGTCGTAAGAGGCGACTACAGGAGAACCGCCATAAGAAGACGGGCAGCAGCGTCTCCTCTCCACCATTGGCCAAACTGCGATCGCCAACCCGCCTGCCAAGCGTGGCGATTATGGCAAAATCCTTCTTTTGGAGAGGCCTGTGTCCAGCAGTGGACTGTTATAGGCTGGTGATGATGATTATAATGTTTGACAGATTTGAGATTGTTTTAAGAGATCGTGGTTACCGCCCAGGGTCACAGAAATGGAAGTCCAATTCAAGCCATTTCACGAAACCTACCGGGCTATAATGTACTCCATGACATTTGGTATGGTGTATCCAAACCCAGCTACAGAAAGATGGCGGTTACTGGCTATACGTAAGGATGAAACATTTTCAGATCGTTTTTTTAAGAGGCCTGTTACAAAATTTTGACAGATTGGCGGTTGTCTGGTAAATAACTGATCATTTATAAGATAAATCGAAAATCGGCGGCCGCTATGTACTATAAAAACCTACCAAGTGCGAGTCGGACTCGCGTACGAAGGGTTCCGTACCATTATTTATATAAACGGCAAAAAAGTCACGTTTGTTGTATGGGCCCCCTTAAATATTTATTGTATTTAGTTTTTTAGTACTTGTTGTTAATAGGCAACATAAATACATCATCTGTGAAAATTTCAACTTTCGTAAGAAATCACGGTTCATGAGATACAGCCTGCTGACAGACGGACCGACAGACAGACAGAGAGACAGACGGACAGCGGAGCCTTAGTAATAGGGTCCCGTTTTACCCTTTGGGTACGGAACCCTAAAAAGGGAAATCTACAAGTATCAATAAGAATAGAATAGAAAACATTTATTTGACACATAAGCACAATTACAAACAGAATCAAATATAAACATAAAAAGAGTGTCAAAAAGGTCCCCGCTCAGCATTTGTCGTTACAGCCAGAGCCATAACGACGCTGGTTTTCAGCGGAGACCCGGAGGACGCGGGACGGGTAGTGTCAACGGTACATCGGATCACCAAAGAACCCCTAATTCCTCCGGCCGACTCCGGACAATAATTATTTTTTATTATCATCATACCTCTTGGGACAAAGCAAAAAGTCATTTCCCTATTTTTTTCACGTTTCTATAATATTTACCGCTTTTGCAGTTATGACTTAATAATGTGTTAGGCTCTAATGTGTAGGTGTCGTGTGGTGCCGGCACGTTAAAAGAATTGCACCACCCCTTCTCTTCCTATGGGTGTCGTAAGAGGCGACTACAGGAGAACCGCCATAAGAAGACGGGCAGCAGCGTCTCCTCTCCACAATTGGCTAAACTGCGATCGCCAACCCGCCTGCCAAGCGTGGCGATTATGGCTAAATCCTCCTTTTGGAGAGACCTGTGTCCAGCAGTGGACTGATATAGGCTGGTGGTATATGATATGATAATGTGTTAGGCTTTCGTTAGTTTATAGTACGTAGCGGCCGCGGATTTTAGATTTTCTTTTATATGTATGACCTGTATGGTCACCAAACAACTGCAAAACTGTCAAAAATGTATAATAGGCCTCTTTATATATTTTTCTATGTACAAATAGGTACATATATTGTTAAGTCATGATCCTATAAATTCAAAAAAAGTATGTGCATGCAAAGATAGAACATTGCATAGACCGCAAAAAATTTATATTATCATTTTGAAGGAAAAAATCCCTTCAGTACAGAGACTTCCCAACTTCCGCCTAATTTAGGGGTAATAGATAGCAAAGAATTAGTATTTTAACCATTCTCACTTCCAGCCTTGCTGATTCTCACAATCCTGCCTCTAACATTGGTAGCTTTATTGGAAATCCGACGAAATTGGTGTGAAGGGAACTATCTAGACGTTATCAGACATTTCGCGATGTTTACACCATTTTTATCTGGATTTACAAAGGTAAGACAGGTTTTTAGGAGACTACGGCTTGGGTGTACAGCCTACAATCCCCGGCATAGAACTTGAGCGCTCGGGCAAAGAGTGGGGATCATTTTGCGCATCTTACGAGATAATCGTATCAGAGACGCGTGTGTGTGAAACAAACAGCCAATCATGGCCGGTGGTTCAGGCGCGCCACACGATACGACTAACCCAATACGTAATCGTAATAATTTTTAGTCTTCTGCGCATCTTTCGCCCCGCGCTTAACATCCGTGCTGCTAGTTGTAGTATGATGATGGTATTGGATGGAAAGGCCTAGGTTCAGTGTCAAATGTCAGACGTAATACTTTCTTATATAAGGTCCGATTTTATTAGTGTACATCCTGTTAACCTGTGACTATATCATAGGTGAAAAGCAATCGTAAAAACCAATTTTCAACCATAAAAACTAAAAAAGTTAAAAATCAAAATCAACAACATTGACTTCATATTGCATAAACGTCCTATCTTTGGTACGTTTAACCATCTGATTATCCGTCTTATTCCTTCCCCTTGTACAGAACGAGAAAGAGTTGAAGATAGGACGAGTTTTTGCAATATGAAATCGATGTTGTTATTTTGTAATTTATTTTTAACTTTTTTAGTTTTTATAGATAGACATCTGAAAGTTGGTTTTTACGATTGCTTTTCACCTATATAGTCACAGGTAACATGATGTATACTAATAAAATCGGACCTTATATACTATTTATGGCAAATCGTAATAGTTGAATTGATTTCAATCACGCACGGCGGACTATATATGGCGTCGCCATCTCTGCGGTTCCGGGTTCGATCCCCGGTCGGGTCAATGTGCAAAACGTACTTTTCTTTATTGTCTCGGGTCTGGGTGTTGTGGTACCGTCGTTGTTTCTGATTTCTATAACACAAGTGCTTTAGCTACTTACCTTAGGATCAGAGCAATGTATGTGATGTTGTCTAATATTTATTTATTTATTAATCATTTGTATTTAGACCGCAAGTATTGTGTAATACGTATTTTAAAAAGCTAATTTGCCCATGCCGGGACTGAACATAAAACTGCTGCTTGTCGTGCCATTTCACCAATCAAGCTATAGGGTCCAAAAGTAATAATGAATGATGCATTTCCTAGGTGGCAGAGTGTAGTAAATTAAATTAACGCCAATTTTGTCCAGTGGGGCAAGACCCTTGTGGCAAATTGGTGAAGCGCCTGCGTGCTAAGCAAGAGTTTTAGGTTTAAGTCTTGCCCCCCTAGCATGAGCAACAAAACACGATATGATATGATATGATACGATATAGCGATTTATCGACACCCAACTTTTAAAATATGGTAACATAGCCGCCATCTTGTACTTTTATCGAAATAGTAAGCATATGCGTACCGGCGACATCACGGTCATGCTCGATTTCATAGCAAAGTTCATATTTCGACAAGAAATATGCGATAAATCGCTATATTATATCATATCATATCGTGTTTTGTTGCTCATGCTAGAGGGGCAGGCATGAGTAACCTAAAAATAAGCCTGTTATTTTTAGATGTGTCTACTCTACGGCAAGAGGGATAAGGCTAAAGAAATATTGGACATGATAAATAAAGATTACGCGTTATACAACTATTTTCCGGATTGCTACAAGTCTTTAATAAAATCATATATTAGGAATACTCTGATTTACCAATGGGTTTGGATTGTATGCGTTCTCATGATTTTGTCCACTTTTGTTATGACAACAACTATAGTTAACGCATACGAATATATCTTTAGGTATGTGTGTAATGATTACATAAATTTTTTGATAACTTGGCATTGCTATCTCTGAGGTCCTGAGTTCGTCTGGGCCTAGCGCGAAAGTGTATCGTTCGGTCGGTCGTATTAACCGATCAAATTAAAACATCCATTCCCCCGTATCAAAGATTTGACAATTTATGAACAATTGAAAACAGTCGGGTTTACACGGCTAGATTGACATGAGACTGGCCCTTTCAATTTGTTGGGTTTATACGACCGAACAAAAGATACACTTTTGCGGTAGGCCCCCTGGTCGGGGCAATATAGAAAATGCAAAGACATTGCAATACAATATCTTTGAGAAAATAAACTCTTTGTATGCTCTCGTGTCTGGGTTACATTGTTGCTGATTTCTATATAAAAAGTGATTTCGCTACTTACTTTACGAAGTGATGTTGTCAAATATATTTTTAAAAAATTGATTTTCATACTTACTGGTAAACGAGCCAGATTAAAGAACTATTTGTGAAGAGATTATTAACAACTTTTTGTTAACCTGTGGTACCCTGAATTGAATTAAATTGAAGCTTATGACACATTTTTGATACCCGCACGGGAATCAGAACCTATTAGATAAGGTACTTTGCGATCACCATATGTTATATAAATAGCAAAAGTAAAATTCTGCAAATTAAAAAACTCTGGAAAAGCGATATTTTTTGTGAGACTACTCCCGTTATGGACGACGTCTTTGTATACTTATGGCTTTACTACAAAAAAGATAGGCTAGGGTTTAACACTTGACAACAACTAATCAACCAATTTCAAATTTTGAGACATCAGATATTCGAGACATATTATTAACAAACATTTCAAATTGGTTGTCTAATCTTTAGACAAATGTTTAACGCTAGTCTATCTTTTTGTCTTAAGGCCATAGTATGTAGTTTGCACGGATCCCTTGGTGCTGAAGTCTCGCATTTGCCGGTTTTATTTTAATAACGTTATTTTTTGACAGGTCCGAACCAAAACGTCATATGATATACGACATGAACATACCATATAAAAAACCAGGAGCGGAACTAGAGTCCCCATACTTTGAAATTATGTCCATATACATGACCTATGTAGCGCTTATATACTATATAAACTTCACTGGATACGATGGGTTTATGATAACGTCTGTCAACCATGTTTGTCTGAAAGTTGAGTTGTTCAACAAACACGTGGATGAAGCAATGACATACCATGGTGAAGAATTGAAACGGAGAATGACAAATGCTATAAATGATCAGTGTGAGATTTTCAAGTAAGTAACACTTTAATGAGTGTATTAAATAAATCTTGGACAACATCATATAGATTGCTCTGATTCTAATAAAAATAAAAAGATTCCTAATGAAATAAAAATAGCTCTTGACATTCTTGCTGTAATAAATAATTAAGTACTTATTATTATTTTACCGATATTTATTTTCAGATTGATCGCAACATGTCAATCTACTTTCAACGTTTATTTGGGTATAGTATACTTGGTGGTGACTACAGAACTTTGCGTCTGTCTCTATTTAATGACTGAGGTATTTTTAAATCTATATTTTATGAGGCTTTTGCCAAAACTGACATGATATCTTAACTTTGGCGTTTATTTGTATAAAATAGAGTACGCCTATGCAGGGTTACATTGCAAGGTAGTGCCAAATTTTCAGGGACCACTCAGAATCAGTAACTAAATCAATCTAGCACATTTTTGTAAAAAACAAACAGATATTTTTATTTTTTATTGTTACTATCCGCTGTTCAATAAAGTTCGTGGATAATCTTCTCTCGTTCATAAAAAATACGCACGCACTATCTCTGTGCAACCTAGAACTGCAAAGTTCAATGCAATAATAGTCACAATGGCGCGCGAAAACAAACCTTAGGCTTTTCAATGTAAGGTACATTTCTAACAGCAGGAGCGCCCGCGCTTACGAGAGGTTCAAAAATACCTTTAGATCTTATTTTTAAAATTTGGCTCTACCTTGCAATGTAACCCACTACGCCCCACTGCAAGGCACTGGCCTCACATGAACTATGAGGTGGTGTGGGTCATACTCCACCACGCGGGCCCAGTGCGGCGTGGTGAAGGGGTGTTGTAAGGCCAGTGACTAAACCTTACGGTCAGATGTAACTAATCATGTGTATAAGTTACAGAGGAAATCAAGTAAATTGTTATTAAACCCCAATCAAACTACAAGGTGGACAGACGACCTGGTAAAGGTTGCAGTACGACGCTGGCTGCAGCTGCACGCAACTGGACAATCTGGAAGTCACTGGGGGAGGCCTATGTCCAGCAGTGGACGTCTGCCGGCTGAAATGATGATAAAGAAAGATAAAACTAGACAAACTCATCGTGTTTTTGTTTTTGTTTTCTATTTGTGTTTGACTGCAATCAGATAAAATGCTTTTGTTAGGTTAAGAGGTCTGAATATGATATATCTTCTACTTAATTTTAATTAATTGGTTTTAATTTCTCTCTGTGATAGTTGTCAGTATAAAAATAAAGATTTTGACGCATTGAAATTCACTTGATTGTTTATTAAGCAACTTATTTACCAACATAAAGCTGTAGTTATCTTTGTAAAATTTTGAATTGTTTCAGGGTTATGAATTTGATTACAAATTCACAGCTTTCAGCATCGGCACGATTCTTCATATTTACGTTCCGTGTCGCATTGCTGATAAACTTAAAAATGTTGTAAGTTTAAGAGGTTATTCATTAAATAACTTTTATTTAACTATATTGTCTTAAAAGGTAGCTCTAAATAAAACCAACTTTCCAAAGGCAAATTCAATTTAGATTACAATAACTATTTCGGTACATTTTTTATTATAAGTATACGTTTAAGGCTTTTTAATATGATTTTAAATATCGATGGCTTATTTGCCAGTATCTTGTTACCTTTAAAAATGAGGAAGATGACGTTTTAGTGTTGATATCCGTTTGGTTTAGTAATTAAAAAAGCAATCAAGTTCGAGTCAGATTCGCGCACAACCCATAATTCTTCCTTATCTGGAATCCGGTTTTCGTGATGTGACTTATTGTAATTTTTTTTGTGATGTAACTTCTTATCAGTTTTTTGACTTTTTCCTTTACTTGTACTCTAAGACATTTTTTTAAGAAAACTTTTAAATTGATTGATACCCGTAAGCGTTTCTAAAGTATAGGATCCTGATGGACACACAGACAACTAGATCAATTATGGGTTCATTGTAATATACGGAACCGTAAAAACACAATTGCTATTCTTAGAATTAGCATGCATTTTAAATATGTAGATCGCAGGGTACCGACCTTATCAATGAGGTATTTTTGTATACCATAATCCGCCGCCTCGCGGGCCCAGTGTGGAATAATTCTGTCAAGTAAGTAAAATGTTTCTCATTTCAGTGCGATGAAGCATCTACACTAATATACTGTTGTGGATGGGATAACATGTATGATCTATCCGTTCGCAGGTACAGTCATAGATAAATTAACTAACAGAAAGCATTTTTTTTTTCAAACATTCAAGGAAAATATAAATCTTGCTGCCCTAGAAGGCGGGCGGCAGCTATGTACCTATATACATAGCATACATATTTTGACCGTTGGGTGTCGATAAATCGGTATATAATATCATATCGTGTTTTGTTGGTCATGCTAGGGGGGCTGGTATAGTTAACACTCTCATTAACCTTACTCAATTTATCTGGATTGTTCTATTACAGGTACATCCCCTTCATGATTGCGCGGGCGCAGTCTCCAGTCGCCTTGAAGGCGTTCGGTATTGTCACGTATGAGATGGATCTTTTTGTTAGGGTAAGTAAGTTGTCATAAATAATTTATTCATATTCTTTTTAGCCTATTGCAGTCCTAAGTCCAGACGCAAACCTTCTCCAAAGAGCCAGATCTCTTGCTTTTTGTCATCCAGCCACTAATAGCCACCTTCCTTCGGTCGATCCATCGAGCTGGGGGCGTCCTGAACATGTTTGCTAAGGCGTGAACTCCACTACAGAAGCCGAACTCCACCTTTCATTGGGTCTGCCACAGATGTGGCCGGCCCACTGTGACTTTAGCTTGCTACATTTTTGAACTATGTCCATTACATTGGTATACTACCGGATGGCATCTTCTTCTTCTTTGCGTGTCGACTCAGGCTTTTATAAATGTGAGGAAAAATAAACAGCCACTGATATAGCACTTTCGGTGGCCTTGTGAAGATCCTCGCGTGTACAGGTGTAGGGACACGCAGGACATGACCGAAGATGTGCCATTGTCTGGGGGGAAATACCACATAGACATGCACCCTCCAAGCTATAACCTGTGCATGTTCTCTCATGTTCATATGGCAAATGGCGGATGGCATCGTTTCGAAAATCCAATAACGAAACCCAAGCATTTGCCTTTTCGCAGCTGGTTAGTACGTGAAGTTACAAATTATTGTTTCGTGTAAATCTTCTTCTTAACTCTTCTTAACGACAGTAAAACCTGATCTAGCTTGGTTCGTGCTCCGGTTGAAGCTAATTCTTCAACTGTTTTATTCTAATGACAAGGCAGTCATCGATCGCGGGTTCGCATCACACAAGGGGCAAGAGTTTGTGTGATGATCACGAACATGTAGTTAAGTCCTGAGTTTGCATCGCTTCGAAACTACTTATTATATTATCTGATATAATAATAATAATATATAATATATCATTTATTTCAGGCAACAAGTATTACGATGATATTATAATAAAAGGCCCATATAATATAATATACCTTAAAGACTAATATACATACAATGATAAAAGTTACATTTTAATATTAATTTATTCCGAGGGCTTCGTTCTTGGAGCCGTTCTGGTGGAGTTAGTCGGTACTCTTCCACGGAAGCGACGGTAAACCACACCCTTTGGCCAAAATTCCTCCTTAAGGAATACATTTAGCTTGCTTGTTGGTACTAGCACAACGAAGGCTTTAAAACTCGCGTTGTGTCTCGACTCCAAAGGAGAAACTCTTAACTCGAGATTAGTCTTGACCTTTATGTGTTCTACGATATCCTGCGACTGAGTACTATAGTGCAGGCGAGACAGGTACAGGGCCGTGACAGGAGTTGCAGCGCGCAACAGAAAGCAAAGATTCTGACTGATACGCGGCCGTCGTGTCCTCTTCTTAATTTCGACGAAATCATTCCCTTCTCGGTTTCGTGTGGGATCGGTCTCTGTTGGTTTGCACTCTAACGTCGGCTGCAGGGTTGCAGTAGGTCATGTGCTAGCTACAATATCCCAATGATAATTAGATAATCCATAGTGAGACTCTTCAATAGTTACTTGTAAACTAATTTGAATTTGAAAAACCTTCGTGTTAATATTCATTTGATATAGCTAACGTGTCCCATATTATAGTATACGCATTCCCACTAGAACGAAAATTAAGACTAAAGGTAATACATATTTGTATGATACGAAGGTAATATTTGTACAACTAGCGGTACCGATGTTGAGCACTGGGCGAAAGAGGCGGACTGCGGAGAAGACCATTACGATTACGTGATTGGCTTGTCGTGCGACGCGCCTGCACCGCGCGCCGGCAATCCCCACTCTTTGCCTCAGCACTCAACATCGGTGCCGGGGATTGTATTTATTCTTAAAGTGTGTAAATTATGCAACACGAAAGTTTAAAAGTAGTTTATTGGTTTTAATAAGCTCATGTTAACAATAGGTGCTCGTAGCTCACTGCCGGCAGCACTTTAGTATCGATTACTAAAGTTAAGCAACCAACGCCGCGGTCGTGAGTGGATGGGTGACCATTCCGACCATATTTAGTGACATTTATCACGAGCATCTCCCTGCTTCGAAAAGCACGTTAAATTGGTCCCGGCTTATATCGCTTGATATTAGTCGTGAAGTCTAGACAGAGGCCTTAGAGCGACATGATAACATCTGACAGTAAGGTCGTGGTAAGGTTTAGTCACTGGCCTTACAACACTCCTCCACCGCACCGCACCGGGCCCGCGTGGTGGAGTATGGCCCAAACCACCTCATAGTTGAGGTGAGGCCTGTGCCCTGCAGTGGGACGAATATAGGCATACTTTTCTTTATTTTTAAATAAGCATTTTTTAAATGTTTTTTTCTTTGTTTTAGACCATGAAAACAGCTTACTCACTGTACACAATAATAAAAACACAATAATTGTGACGATTCCTGTCCTTTAGTTAAAATATTGCTTAGAATACCTTCGCTTGAGTTTGCGTAGCCATTTGCTGTTTAATGGACTATCTCCGGTCCCCTGGTGCTTGAAAAACTTTTTCCCGGCTTTAACTTAGTTGTAAGCAGTGATAGGGTAAAATAATACAGGGTGTACAAGAGAATAGGTCACTCCTTAAAACCACGTGATCAGCTGGTCATACACAACAACTTTTTCTATGGAAGCAACATTGAAATCGTGATTTTTTTTTCAGTGGCTCCATACATTATAATCGAGGTATGCGAGTAAGTTTGTATGGCGAAGCTAAAAAAAAATTCTCGATTTCGATGTTGCTCCCATAGAAAAAGTTGTTGTATAAGACCAACTGATCATGTGGTTTTAAGGAGTGTCCTATTCTCATGTACACCCTGTATTTAGTGACATATGTCAAATAGTGGACTAGGTACCAAAAACTGATTATGATGATTCGAATAACAACTCCGAAATAATATGTACTCTGCCCCTCTAGCGTGAGCAACAACACACGATATGATATGATACGATATAGCGATTTATCGACTCCCAACCTTTTAAAATATGGTAACATAGCCACCATCTTGAACTTTTATCGAAACAGTAAGCATGTCCGTGCCGGCGACATCACGGTCATACTCGATTTTTCGATAAAAGTTTATATTTTGACAAAATATATGCGATAAATCGCTATATCATATCATATCAATCATATCGCGTTTTGTTGCTCTTGCTAGAGGGGCTGGAATGTGGAAAAGACTATTAAAAAATACCTACCCTTTTAGTAGTCTGTTAAAATTAGTAAAACTCAAGTTAAATTGGTTATGGTTTTTATTTGCATTGATAAATATTAGCAATATAAATTAGTATTAATAAATACTTAAAAATATTTCTAGTCTTTTTTTACCTGAGTAAACTTTAATAACTACTAGTACTATATGACTAAAAGATATTAAACAAGAGATTTTCCCGAAAATTCATAAGAAAAGTATCAAGCAGATGCCACAAGCATCATATGCGTTACACTAGTATTATTTAATTTAAGTTAAGACTTTGACTGCCACAAAACTACACAATAGAAAATGTTTTGTTTGGGGGTGACGTTGACTCCCATTGGCGCTCAATGTGTTAATAATTAAAATGAGTGTAAGTACCTACTTTATAAAACATGTGCAATGCTCTGTGTTGGTAAGCAGGGTAGCTAGCCGGGTAGCATGTAACATATCTGATACTGTATCCCGGCGGGTCACTGCGAGCTTGATGCTGTCCACGCGCCAACAGCCTCGTGCTTACGTACCCACTTGGTACAGTATCAGATGCGTTACATGCTACTCGGCACGATGAGAACCCTGCATTATATGACTGAGAGCTTTGACATCTAGCAATAGCTCCATAGCGATTACGATACTTAATTGCATCGCCTCTAAAATCAATTTTACTAAAAAAATACGGAGACTAATGTTTGTTTTATATTGATGACAAGACCTTATTTTCAATTGTTCTAAGTATAGTATCCAAGTCTCTGAAAGGTGTAGCAAATGATGCCAAGCCAACTATCTCCTCGAAACTGTTAAGCGTACGACTTTCTGCTCTCGTGGAACCAGACCACAAACGTTCGAATTTGTGTGGGACGCAGTGTGATGACGTATTCCATATCAGTTTCGGCTTTATCTTGTTCTGAGTTGTTCTGATCAGCCATGTCGTCATCTTTGATGATGGTTCTGTGAAGTTAAAAATGAGTGGCTGAATTATCTGGATGATTTTGTTCTTTAAGGCTTGAATTTGTGTCATCTCCTGAAGATGCAATTGAATGAAACGTGTCGAGGTTTTATGCAGGTATTGGGTACTCTATCTGACGTTAATCTGTGGCGCATGTATGAAGACAACGGCAGGCCAACCTTACCAAAAAATTAAAGATAAATAACACTTGAAAAATACCATCGACCTAAGGTGGGACTCGAACCCACATCCCACCCCATGCGACGTGGGTTCGAGTCCCACCTGAGGTCCATGGTTTTTTTCAAGTGTTATTTATCTTTAATTATACCTTGCATGGAATTGCTAAAAACAAAAACTTACCAAAAAAAGTAAGAGGTCATTCAACTGATTTTCAACTTTAAGTTTGACAAATAGAGATCAATGTCGTTTGAGAATAGACGTTTTGTGGTATGTTGACAAGTTAACTACTTTATGTTGAATTTGTATTTACTTGTGCTCGTCCACGGAGTTTAGGTGCAGGTGGTATGATTTGCGTGCCTAAGCCATCGTATTTAAAAACAAAATTGTCAAACAAAATAAGGTTTCACAATTATTATACTTTAAACCCTAATACAACGTGATAAGTTACAAAGTAGTACATTTCATAACTCGAGTCTAGACTGTATAAGCTCTACTTATTCCGCAATTGGTGTGATTGAAAAAGAAAAGCGTAATACCTCTTTCGGCGTTTTTCTGTCCTTTTCTCATAGTCTTTGTAGTCATTTTCTACTTCTCTCTCATCTTCCTCTGATTCAGCATCATCGTACTCCTGAGAATCTGGCTTCCTTCTTTTCTCTCGTAAATTTGATGTTCGGCCGTTGGTAGTATCTAAATAATGGTTAAAGGACAATGCTATAAAACATATGGACCAAAAACCCAAAGTCGATTAAATTAATTTATGTATGGGGAGAAAGAGCAAAGATGGTATGTTAGGAATACGATATTTGATTTTACAAATGCAATGAAAAAGATAAGGCCCTCAAAGCATTAGTGAGTATTTTCCTATAAAAAATCAAGATTTTTACAGTTGTTTCGTCAAAAAAGCAGCTAAAAACCTTCTCCCGTCTCCTTTTCACTAGTTAAAACAATGTAAACCAGTTATGAAACACGGTTTGCTAGGGATCCACTATGGGCGACCGGTGACGGTTTTCAGCAAAACAAATTGGGTATTTAAGACCTTCTATTTATGCTCTTAAACAATACACATACCTACATTATTTTAAAAAATAGTTTTATTTTAGCATTCTCCTTTATAAAAATTATTATCTTTATCATCATCATTTTAGCCGGCGGACGTCCACTGCTGAACATAGGCCTCCCCCAGTGTCTTCCAGATTGGCCGGTTTGACTGCGACCTGCATCTAGCGGCTTCCTGCAAACTTTACCAGGTATCTTTATGCGTTACTTTATTTGCAGTAATCTAAGGTGTAATCAGCAATGTGTAGTATTCTAAGTAATCTAAGGCTGTACAATGGTTAAATACAGGTTTTGTATTCTGGCAAAAATGCGGCCACAAAATATAAGATTACGGTACAGACGAAAATAGTAGATTGTACAACAAGTGCACTATTGCTGTTTAGTTTCCTCACAGTCGAAGTTACAAAACTTGACTAAAATATAAGTACGTCTATTTATAATACTAAACGTCTTGGGTAAAATGGTGCGTTTTATGCACTTGTTGTTCAAATCTACTATAGGTACCCTATTAAGGAGTTTAATTATCACTGAGTATGGCTTTTAAAATCAAGAAGATGTTTTCTAGCATTTTTTGCAGCCAATCCGTTTGAGATTTTTCTGACTGCATAAGTTCTTACCTCTCTCTTGATTTCTATCTTCTGTCAAATCCGGTGCTTCCCTTCTCACATCTTCTACGCTATCATCTCTATTTTTCTTTCTATCACTCAAAAAGAAAGGCATATCAACATTAGTGAACTTCTGTCTTCTTCTTAGTCTGGTCTTAGCTGTTCTTTTAGTAGTAAGCTCTACAGATGATGTAGACTCCTCGTAGTCGTAATTCTGTCTGTATCTTCTGGTCTTCTTCTTTTTCCTTCTGAATCTGAGCTCACTGTCGGTGCTTCGTGTTTTAGGGTAGAATCTTGGGGTTTTGTAGTACATTTCGTATATCGATTTCGTCACGCCATCGTCAGCATCGTCCGTTGGTAATGGTATGTCTGTAGCTAAAAATTAAAACATTTGTATGCTAGTACAAACAGACAAATTCTCTTTAATGTATGTTTTTCCCATAATTGAAGTTGCTTTAAAATCAACGGCTCTCCTTTGTACTTTAGAGGCACATTTTCCCGCCCACGCCCAGCGCTCAACCTTTTCAAGTGGCATATCGTTTGTTTACAAAGATATATGCGCTTTGATTATTAGTCATTTAATAATGTTGGTAGTGTTACATTTAATTGATTATAAATACTCACTTTTTACTTTAATTTTGAGATTAAACTACAAAACATTGTTTATAAAATTGAGAAAATGTATATGGGCGGTTAATTGTGCCTCTGAGAATATAAATACTAAATTAGTTTGGCTGTATCCTGTATGAAATACAGGAAGAGTGATCTAGACAAAAATTGGGACTTGTACTAAATTCCTTACTTAACTATCCTTATCGTGTCAGATAAAAGACAAATAGTTTTGTTTTTGTATGGCTCGTATAATAATAACTTCAACCACTCTGTTAAGCAAGTAAATAAATGTCGTCCATGGATGTTTCAAATTCGAATATATAACCTTCATATGGTTGAATTTCCAATTAAATATCGATACTTAAATGCATGGATTTCTTAAATAGTTTATTAAAATTACCTGGTGGTCTAGTTTTCTTTAAACTATTATACTTCCTCCTTTTAGGCGACCTCTTCCTCATGTTAGACGAGAAATCTTCTTCTTCTGAATTAATCTCTCCCGATTCACGTTCAATTTTCGACAAGAACCTATTCGGTTTCTCAGTTTTACTCCAAAAACTTAATCTTTGAGGCTTTCTCGTCATCTTTTTGTATGTCTCTGTCGTAGTTACATTCAAATAGACTGGCGTTTCTGTCTCTTTAATCGTAGTACTTTCATTTATGACGACACTTATCAATTCGGTTTGAACGTCATCGAATGTGTTATTAATGATGTTTTCGATAATGTTTTCGGTGATATTGATAGAGCGTTTACGTCTATCGTATTCGTAGGTCGGTTTTTGTGTTCGGACTTTCGATCGGATTTTCTCGGCGTACTTTTGGCGGGGTGTCTTTTTACGGTAGGTCTGTTCTTCGTCTGAATAATGTTCTGTCAATACAAGGAGAAAAAAAGATTATCATACTGAAATTAACATATAAATTTGATACATTTTCACAGTGAGTTTTTTTTTTTAAAGGGAATTTAAGATATAAAAGCAATTACTTTGATCTTTAATCCCAAATTATAATGTCTCTTTAACGGTTAGGAGTTAGAAGATACTACTGCGGTTTGTCGACAAAACGTATTTTGTCGTGTATTGGGCAGACGTGCGAATTAACAAATTTTAAACTCTCTATAGCTGGCACTAATTCAAAAAACAACTGTTAAGGTATGTTTTAGTATTTTATATTTGTCGCTTTTTTAATTTAATTTAGGTAATCCTACGTTAATCTGATAGAAAGAACAATATTAACCTAGATTTGATGCAGTTTCTTTTTCATTTTGTTTTGCCGTTTCCTCTTTATCATAATCGGTATCTTCTTGCAATATACCGTCATCACCTCCATTGTAGACGTATCTGAAATAAAAAATGGGTTCTTTGAAATTCTTTACAGCCAAAATAGTTTCGAAATATAGTTATTTAAACTTTTTAAAATTCTACACTTTTTATCTCGTAGGAGATTTGTATGAAAACAGTATTAGACCAAGAAATGAGCCCTGTGGAACTCCACATCTAAATATTACAGCAATACAAACAAAAATAGCTACTGTTTCGCTAAGAAGTGGGTTTATTAGGTACTTTTTTCGATAAGTGACTTCAGTCTTAAAGTGACAGCGCGTATCACCTAAGCAGTTCTAACAAACATAGACTCTATTCTGTAACTGAGTTGGTTCTCATTATTAATAAAGTGAAATCGAAGTGATCGCGGTTTTGTTTAGATAATCAAATGGCAATATTTCAAGGTGGAAAAGTCGTACTGTTTGTTAGTTAAGCACTTGTGTTATATAAATCAGAAACAACGACGGTGCCACAACACTCAGACTCGAGCCAGACAGGAAAGTTCGTTTCCTACATTGACCCGACCGGGAATCGAATCCGGTACCACAGAGATGTTGACGCCGTATAAAGTCCGACGTGCTTACCTCTCGGCTACGGAGGTCGTAAATTTTTTATATACGAGTATACTTTATACATGTTGTACGGGGTGTATAAGAGAATGGGACACTCCTTAAAACCACGTGATCAGCTGGTCAAATACAACAACTTTTTCTATTGGAGCAACATCGAAATCAATTATTTTTTCCAGCTTCTCCATACAAACTAACTCACATACCTCAATGATAATGTATGGTGCATCTGAAAATAAAATCACAATTTCGATGTTGCTCCCATAAGAAAAGTAGTTGTATATGACCAGCTGATCACGTGGTTTTAAGGAGTGTCCCATTCTTTTGTACACCCTGTATAGATATATGTATATTCATAAACATGTACCTGGTACTCCAGTCCATCTGTCTGGCGTCATCTAGCCACTGATTGGCAGCGAGTGTCGTCTCGCGGACCATTTTGATTTGCATCTGAAGAAATATTTTCCGCAGTTCCACCGTGATGAAAGAGGACTTGGTGACATAGTCCTCTGGAGTCTCTACTTTATCTTTCAAGTTGCCTGGTGAGAGGACAATCGGTTTTACATTTATATACCTGTATTTTTAATATGGGATATATTATATACATGTCATATACTCCGGGATATAATATATCATAGTGCGAAAAATATGAATTAAAGCTGGTTTTTAGGATTCCGTACCCAAATGGTAAAACGGGACCCTATTACTAAGACTCCGCTGTCCGTCCGTCTGTCTGTCTGCCCGTAAGTATATCATAAACCGTGATAGTTAAGTAGATAGTCGGAATTTCCACAGATGATGTATTTCTATTGCTGCTATAATAACAAATACTAAAAAACAGAATAATATAAATATACGGGGTAATTTGAAAAAAATCAACAACCTCGCACGGCTAGATAGCTAACATCACACACAACAATATTTGTTCTACGACTTTGGATTATTTGACACATTTTACTTATAAACAAAAATAAATATCAATTTAAATATTACATTCTTTAATTGATTCTCCATCTTTGCTTGCATCGATTAGCATAAACACTCACTACAGGGCCCGCGACCACAAGCCTAAGCTGTTCTCACTCCAAGTGTACCGCAACAACACGTCATATTACAACCCAGTAGTGCGGATGTGTCGCCTCTACAATGATCTATGCCAGGACCATCCAAATGTCGATATTCTAGGTTCGAGTCCAAATGTCTTCAACAGATTTATCCGTGATATTCTAAAATAATTGGTCTCATGTGCGAGACTTCATATAGATTATAAGCTTTTGTTTAGTAACTTTTCCTCTTATAATTTTCTAGATGGGTGATTGCAAAACCAAACTTTTGCTAATTTTGTATTTAGTATTTTAACTATAAAATCCACATAAAATGTAACTCATTTAATTGTAACTTCACATACACATGTTTTGGCTTACAGTTTAGTACTTTTTTATGATTTAAAAATCACAACTGTAAACTGTTTTGTGTTAATAAAATAAAATAAAATAAAATAAAATTTAATTTAACGTCTGAATGTTCTTATCTCTATGCGCTTTACATCGGGTAAGGTCGGGAGAGCGGGGCGCGAGCCTTGCATACATAGACTTACAAAATGTCTGTCGTGAACAGTACAATAAAAGCTTGGAAAACCATTTCCAATTAATGTATTGAGTTATGATAAAACTCGTAGAACAAATGTTGTTGTTTATGATGTTAGCTATCCAGTCGTGCGAGATTGTTGATTTTTTTCAAATAACCCTAATAAGGGGGCTCCCATACAACAAACGTGATTTTTATTGCCGTTTTTATAGATAATGGTACAAAACCCTTCGTGCGTGAGTCCAACTTGCAATTGACTGGTTTTTTAAAAAGGTATACCTCTTAAGGGCTTCTCCAGAGTATTTTCCAGCCGTAACAGAACAGACCCTGCTTTCCAAGGCTCCAGGGTCAAGACGTTGATATGCCGGGGCAGACCGTGGAGGCGCAGCGAAGAGAACTGAAACGTTTGTTAACGTAAATGAGACTTTTAATGATAACATAACTATATAAGGTCCGATTTTGTTAGTGTAGACCCTGTTAACCTGTGACTATATAGGTGAAAAGCAATCGTAAAAACCAATTTTCAAACGTGTAACATAAAAACTAAAAAAGTTAAAAATCAAAATTAACAACACTGACTTCATATTGCATAAACTCGTCCTATCTTTAGTACGTTTAACCATCTGTTTATCCGTCTTATTCCTTCCTCTTGTCAGAACGAGAAAGAGTTGAAGATAGGACGAGTTTATGCAATATGAAGTCGATGTTGTTATTTTGTATATTTATTTTTAACTTGTTTAGTTTTTATTGTAGACATTTGAAAGTTAGTTTTTACGATTGCTTTTCACCTATATAGTCACAGGTTAACAGGATGTACACTTATTAAATCGGACCTTATATTATACTTAGTGGTCCGAAATAAATAAATAATTATTATATTAACTAAAATGAGAAGATGATTTAAATCAAATAGTTTGCAAGCAAGCCATTAATGACACATTTTCGGGTGTATTTCACTGTAAAGAAAAATATGTTTAATTGCAAAAGGTAATCGGGTTACCTACGTGTTGTTGTTAATATTAGAAATGAATAAAATTTTCGTGAAATAAAAATAACGCTGAAGGGTAGCGCTACTTGTCTCCATCGAACATTTATAGCAGTACTGAAAATGTTAGTTCCTATTTTTGCCACCGCTCTTTTTATGTGACGCCAAGTATACTTACATAGTGCTACCACTTCCTAAGGACAATAGATAGATAGATAGTTAAGATATCTATCTATGTATCTAATAAAGAGTTATTGCACACCAAACAAAGAAGTTACAGTTGATATTTACAGAAAGATATACAATTTGTTGGCTAGAGCCAAGATGAAGGAGCAGCCTCTTTTAAAAAAAGTATAACTCTTACAAAACAAATGTTTGGTGCGAGCTAAGCAATTTTATATTCACCATATTGACTTATTTAAATTTGTTATATCTAAAGCAGGCTCCTAACCTAGCCGTGTAGAATGTAACGTATCTGATACTGTATCTCGGCTGGTCACTGCGAGATTAATGCTCTCCACGCGCCAGCGGCTCGTGGCAGACTCGTGCCACGTACTCACTTGATACAGTATCAGATACGATACATGCTATACGGCTAGATGAGTACCCTGCTTAACAGTGTAGTTGATACAACTTTTTTATTAAAATAACAGAACATGTAGTTTAGGAATAGATTATGTTAATTCGTTAAAAAAACGAATAAATTAGTCATGAACGCTTTTCCCACCTCCCTCAATGGAACTCACCCTTTTATTCCTAACATTCTGCCATTTTCTTCTGTTGATTTTTTCACCAGGAGTGAAGAAGAGGAACGGCTCCATCTGCCATCTCTTGGCCGCGTGGGAGACCCTCTCAGAAAATGTCAAGTCGTCAACTGAAATATATTTCAATGTTGACAAAGTGCTTCAAAGTAAAACATTGAACAAACTGATGTCAGCCGATCGGCGTTTTTGTATGGGGAGGTGATTTTTTTGCGATTTCGATGTTGGTCCCATAGTAAAAGTTGTTGTATTTGAGCACCATAATCAGCCCTTAAGAGGGTATGCATTAATTCTGTTACACCTTGTAAGAATATAGGGTTATTTGAAAAAAAAAACTATTCTATTCTTAAATCAACAACCTCACACGACTAGATAGCAAACATCATAAGCAACGACAATTGTTTTACAAGTTTTATCATAACTCAATAGTCAATACATTAATTTTTTCTAAGCTTTTACTGTACTGTCGTGACATTTCCAAACTTATGTTATTGAAACGAAAGATTCGAACCCGCAACGGCCAGGCATTTTAGTCCGGAGCGCGAGCCACTACACCAGACGATCGTCAATTTATTACAATAAAAGGGACTCATAACTTACCCTCTTGCCTATAATTCCCAAACATAATCCTATGTTTTCCTCTCACGACCAATCCACTGCCGTGGTCTTCTTCATTAAGTGACTCTTCCAGACCAAACCCGTCATCTGTCAGCAGTCTTCTGTGTACCTATAAAGATAAGAAACCATTAATTTTGGTGTCCGAACCCAACATTATTGGAGAGACCAAAGCGGCCAGGCTTTGGATCGGACACCTAGTGATAATGGGAGAGGATCGTGCCGTGATTTGTGAAGAGAGCGTATTTGGGACAGCCAAATGAACGCCTTGGACGACCTAGATACCGCTGGAAAGACCTAGTAACTTAAGACCTGCTTATTACCACTATCAGCCGCCTTGAGACTAGGAGCAAACGGACTATGGAAACAAAACATAGAAACAACACACTCAAAAGTTCTGCAGGAGGTCCTAAAGGAATTACCACTCCTCGAGGCGCCCATGGACAGAACTCCGTGTCAACACATCTTCGATCGAAGATACAATATCCAACCCACAGAAGAACCAAAAGACAACTCTGGCGTCGATGAAGTTAGGATATATACAGACGGCTCAAAAACGGCACATGGTACCGGAGCCGGCGTCTTCTCGAATGACTTAAACATAAACATATCGACCACACTAGACAAGTTAAACTCCATCTTCCAGGCAGAATGCATTGGTATAACCAAAGCGGCACAGGCGGTTGCAGCCAGAGACGTCCGAGATCTTGGCATAAAAATTGTCTCGGATAGTGCATCCGTACTCCAAGCCCTACAAAACAATGTCGTAACCTCCGCACTCATACTAGAGTGTCACAATGCACTCCAATCCATTGCAAACACGAACAGAGTAGTTCTGCAATGGATCAAAGGATAAAGCAACTCACTGGGAAATGACACCGCAGACGAATTGGCCAAAAGAGGATCGAAGGTAGTAGTCCATGGACCGGAACCACTACTGCCTATACCTCAGGCCCGAATTAAAACGTGGCTGCGTGAAAGAACCACAGGAACACACCATACCGAATGGATGAACAGTGTAGGATGCAGGCAAACAAAAGATGCAATTCCGGCAGCATCAAAAAAGCTTGCCCGCAGTCTCATCAGACTAAAACGGAACGAACTTCGGAAGGTTGTAGGTACTATAACCGGTCATTGTTCACTAAACAGGCACCTATTCCACATAGGAGTAACAGACAGCCCCACATGCAGAGGATGCATGGAGGCAGAGGAAACGCCGCGGCACGTGCTCATGGAGTGCGAGAGTGTGGCAGAACAACGGGCACGGATTCTCCAATCACCAGGATCACTCCCGGAGGCCTTCAGGAGCCTGAAGGGTCTGCTGGCCTTCTGGGATGACTTGGGCTGGTTGGAGTAGGGGAAGGACACAGCACGCACAATGGCCCAATCGAGAGGCTAAGTGCGGACACCTCCCAGCTAAACTAACTAACTAACTAACTAACTAACTAACTAAGACCTGCTCATCCTCGGCCACAGTGACTGGCAAGAGCTATCGAAAAACTAGACAAAGCATGATCTGATGTCAGAGGCCAATACTCACTTAGGGTCGCTGCGACGGTGTAGTAAGTAGGTAGACATTATTTTTATTTGACGACCTCCGTAGCCGAGAGGCGAACACGCCGGACTGTATACAGCGTCGCCATCTCTGAGGTTCCTGGTTCGATCCCCGGTCGGGGCAATGTAGAAAACTAACTTTTCCATATTGTCTCGGGTCTGGGTGTTGTGGTACCGTCGTTGTTTCTGACTTCTATAACACAGGTGCTTTAGAAAAAAATTGGCCGTTGTTATAGACCAAAAAGTAGCTGACCAGAGGTCTGGTGATATTGGTGTTGTAGGAACAAAGCGCAATGATCTCATCTGTTTATTTCTGACCTTTCTGTAGATGACATTAGATATGTAAAAGCTGGGTTCTAGATATTTATCTTGGATTGTTTTAATACTTCATTTCTTTTGAAAGATCAAAATGTATGGCAAGTTTTAATTTTGACGATATTCTATCTACAATCAACCAATTTTTTAAATAATATTTAGTTTGTTTAGGAGTGAAATAGAGTTATTTAGACGGGTTGCACCATAAAATGATTGTATAAAGTAAGTAATTGTATTTTTTTAATAATAAAATAAATTACTACGATTATAAAAGAAAACTTTAACTTACCCTAAAATTGCATAAAATAAAGTTCTATGTGACTTAATTTCTAGCCAAAACTACTATTAATATACACATAGAAAGGTATGAGAAAATAGAGAAAAGTCTATAAAAGAAAATATCTGTCAGAAATCGCAAACGAAGTGCAGCCCCTCTCGCACGAGCAACAAAACACGATATGAAATGATATGATATAGCGATTTATTGCCTCTTTACTTTTAACTTTTGAAATCCTAGCCGCCATCTTGATATTTTATTGAAACAGAGAGCATGTCCGTGCCGGCAACGTCACGGTTATGCTCGCTTTTTCAATAAAAGTTCATATTTTGACATAAAATATTCGATAGATCGCTATATCATATCGTATCATATCGTGTTTTGTTGCTCATGCTAGAAGGGCTGAACCTATTTTACCATAATTTTTCGATAATCAAACATTTCTCTTACCATCAGTTCCACCTCGCCTTCATTATACGAGGTGCCTCCTTGAGTCCTGTCAGTGAGGACGCACATCTCAATGCTGGTGTTGATGGAGTGGATGCATATGCGTGACGTCACTGGGTAGTAGCAGGACGCTACTGGCTTCTTTTGTTGCTGACCTGTCAAATCAAATATGATTATTTTCCCAAATATCAATCAGCCATAAACCATTGTATAAATATGAGTACTGCTTAAACCAAGCAATGTTTTTACTATGGCAAAAACGTGATATTATCTTCTTGATCGATATTAGTTCAGTTGAAGAATGACTCAAAGGAATAGAGTGCGTGAGCGGGAACCTAAGCGATTTCTTCAGAAACTTATTCAGGGTGCTTAGGGAGAAAACATACTAAAAATCCTGACGTCTAGGAGGTGAGCCGGAGGGAGGGACTAACAAAAAGGCTTTGAATTTATAAGTAGAGGTATTTTTATCCAGTCTCCTTAGCATCTAAATACAAATCCACTGGACCTGGTGGACTGACGATTTAATTAAAATTGCGGTAAGCCACTGGCTGCAAACAACTACCGGCTGTGGCGTTTTAAATCAAGCCAAATCTCCATAACATTTAACCAGGGGAGAGGGTGGTCATCATCATCATTATCATCATTTCAGCCATAGGACGTCCACTGCTGAACATGCAAAGGCCTCCCCCAGTAACTTCCAGATAATTGGACGTTTGGAAGCGGCCTCTAGGAAGCTCAAGATTGCACAGCGCGCTATCGAAAGCATAGTTCTTTCGATGTTTCTCGGTGTTCCTTTACGAGATTGCCTCAGAAAAGGGGACCGTGAACGAACAAAAGTCGCTGTCGTAGCCCGACAGATTAGCAAGCTGGAGTGGCAGTGGGTGGGGCACATAGCACTGACGGCCGATAGGGCAGAAAGGTCAGAACATTTCTGCCCCATCGTCCGTCAGTTCGCTTGCCAGTGCGTGGTCATTCCAGAGAATGGAGAGCACGCACTGGCAAGCGCAGCGTGGGCCGTCTACCCACAAGGTGGACGGATGACCTTGTAAAGATTGCAGGAAGCCTCTGGATGCAGCCGCGCGCAACCGGACAGTCAGGAATCTGGAAAGGGTGGTAAAATAGTTAAAATCGCCTTAAGTAATTAGTGAAGAGTGCTAAATAGTAACTCACTGGTGCTATCGTTCCAGCAGCTCCGCTTCATCATCTGCCGTCCGTTGGAGTCGGTGAAGAACTCGCCGCTGTTCGTGATGTTGGTCGAGAAGACACTGACCACTTCTTTACCAAGATCGGTACTGTAAAATGTGCAATTCATTGTTGAACAATCACAAAAGTTACAAATCACTATACTTTGCTAAGTTACAAATTCCTCTTGTTAACAACTCCATGAGAACAACACAACCATCGTCTTTCCATCTTAGAACAATAAGAGTATCATCGCGGCTTACATTCTTAGTGAGGTATTTGGCTGTAGCCGAAGCTAAACTTAAGCAAACAACTCGTCGACCTACCACAAAATGACAAATTTTCTCATTTGAAAATGATCTCTATATGTCAGGCTTAAAGTTGAAAATCTATTGGAGAATTTTGACATTTTGGGTAAGTCGACGTGCTGTTGACTGTACAATTTAGGCGGTTTTATCGCAACGTTCAGGCAGAGGACGTTTCAGACGTTTGCAACCTCCAAAAACCCCTGCCTGCCAATTTATTGCCCTGTTTTTTTCTAATATAAGACCTGATGAGTAAAGTATCTGATCTACTTAACTAAGGAATTATTGTGCCACGTCACGTCACCATTGAGGTATAATGTGTAGGACATATTAATGCAGGTCACCACATCAGTGTCATGTTAGGTATGTTTTGAAAAAAATGTAACTAAAAAGAATAGTTAAGCGAATTTAAATGAGAGGGTAACGAAGTTACAACTCCTCGCCACAATATAGTGTTTAAGTAATTGAATATGAATAAAACCATTAAAATCAATTTATGTAAATAGGCTTAAACTAAGCGCTTGTACATGTCCCAATTTTTGTCCCTACAACTGCTTTGGGACAATTTTGGGCTAGCGCCGAGAAGCAGCGCAATAAGTATGTAAGCAATTGTAAGAGGGAGAAAAGAGAGGGAGTGGATTATTGAATAAGTCAATAAATAAGTACCTATTTAATAGAAGGAACATAAATAATTCATTAGAATAGTTTGTTACGAGATTGCTACCATGTACATGGAACTCAAAAATAAGGTACATGGTAGCAATTTCGTAACAAACAATTCTAATGTTAGTGGCCATGAAAATTTAAAACAATATAAATAATTCGAATCAATGAGACAAAGATATCGGTTCTTACCCGATAGGGACAGGTCCAACCACCCACTCAATCTCCAAGAACTCCTCCCCGCGGTACAGCCTGATGACCTGCGTGATCCAGTCGCTGAACCTCTGCCTGATCTCCTTGATTAGAGACCCTCGGATGGCGTTGTAAGTCACTTTCTCGGTTACCTTGAAATATTTACAGTACCGATTTTATCTTAAAAAGAAACAAACTTCCTACAAATATCATCTTCGTACACACAAAGAAAGGTTTCCTTAACGTGACACCAGGTGGCACCACCCTGAATGAACTACAAATTAATATGTGGTGCTAACCCAAATTCGCGTTTTTTTACACTTAATAGGTACTCTACAGCAGAATTGAAATACCTAGGTCCTCAGCCCCCCTAGCATAACCAACAAAACCTGATATGATATTATATAAGGTCCGATTTTATTAGTGGACATCCTGTTAACCTGTGACTATATAGGTGAAATGCAATTGTAAAAACCAACTTTTAAATGTCTATCATTAAAACTAAAAAAGTTAAAAATAAATTACAAAATAACAACATCGACTTCATATTGCATAAACTCGTCCTATCTTTGGTACGTTTAACCATCTGATTATCCGTCTTTCCTTCCCCTTGTCAGAGCCAGAAAGAGTTGAAGTTTTTACGATTGCTTTTCACCTATATAGTCACAGGTTAGCAGGATGTCCACTAATAAAATCGGACCTTAAATAGATATTTGACACTCAACTGTGTAACTCAAAAATGTAGTCACCACAGCACGAACATTCTCGCTGTTTCGACAAAGTACAAGATGGCGCCTATGTATATCATATTTTGTCAGTTGGGTGTTGATTATTTGCATTATCATATATTATTATGGTCATATGAATTTATTGCATCATGTTGGTACATTATATATTATTATAAAAACAAGTTCCCTTAACATGACCCTGAAGGGCATAGCGACAATATTATAATGTTATAATCTTAAAACTAAAAATAAATCTAAGGTTTTACTTTAGGTAACATAATAAAATTTAAGTTATAAGGTAGCAATAAAAAAACCTTTAAATTAATTATAAAAGAGACAAAGTAATAGAAGAAAAAAATGAGGTCTATGTTACTTCATCGAAAAATTATTTTAGCGAATAAAAGCATATAGGCAATCATATCATATCTTGTTTTGGTGGTCATGCTAGGGGGCGTAGGTCCTCAGATCTCACTTACGGGTATAGGCCTGTCACTATCAGGCCTGAAGCTGTAAGCACCAGACTGCAGGGTTTGCTGGCTCTGCTTATAGTAGTACCAATTCTGAGCTATCTGAAGCTTCACTCCGTCTACGTGCTGAATGGATTCGAGGAAGCCGGTGTCCTTATTTACTGATACCTTGAGATACTGGAAGAAAAACAAACAATTTAAAATCGTTACGGTGAGTTAATGCCTAAAGACGAAACTCTACAACCAGTGTGTGTTACCAGTGATGACATACGGAACAGAAACGTGGCCTCTTACTATAGGCGTTATAAGGAAGCTTAAAGTTGCACAGCGCGCTATGGAAAGTGCTATGCTCGGTGTTGCTTTGCGAGATCAAATCAGAAATGAGGAGATCCGTGAATGAACAAAAGTCGCTGACATAGCCCGACGGATTAGCCGGCTAAAGTGGCAATGGGCGGGGCACAGAGCACGTAGAACTGACGAATTGACGGCCAATGTGACAGAAAGGTTCTGGAATGGAGGCCACGTACCGGCAAGCGCAGCGTGAGACTCACACCCACAAGGTGTGGAGAAGACTTGGTAAAGATTGCAGGAAGCCGCAGGCCGCTTACAACCGGCCGATCTGGAAGTCACGGCCTATGTTGAGCAGTGGACGTCCTGTGGCTGAAACGACGATGATGATGATGATGAATACGAGTATAACCTATCTTCTTTAACTTTTATTTTCTCCTGTCTTTTCTTCATGATTAATTTATGTTAATTGGTTAAATACAAATTTATATGTATTTAAGTTTAGGTACTATGTATGTAGGTAATCTTCACCGCCTTCCCCTCCCAACTTTATTTACTGTCATCTACCTGAAGGTTGTCTGGAAGAGATCGCTTTTAGCGATAAAACCGCCTAAATTGTACCATTCTAAATGAGTTTTTTTTTCTTTTTAATGTCTATTTGTAGTTTGTAGTCAGACACTGGTTAAGCGTTCCAGATAACAAAGTCTGGTGGTTGCGAGTTTGAATCCCGTAAAGGGCAAAACGTACCGGCAAGCGCAGCGTGTAACAGAGGTTATTAAATCACTATTAAGGGACAGAAGAGCTGGTAAAGGTTGCAGGAAGCTGCTGGCTGCAGGCGCGCGCAACCGGACAAGCTGGAAGTCTCTGGTGGAGGCCTATGTTCAGCAGTGGACGTCTTGTGGCTGAAATGATGATGAAGAAGGGGCAGATTGATGGAAAACTTGACGATCTGGCCTAGTGGTTCCCGGTCCAAAATGGATGGTTCCAAGATGGAACCCCGTAAGGGGCAAATTGATGCATTTTGAGGAGGGTCAGGTCAAGCTGCACAGCAATATGTGGAGAGAGAGAAGAGGCAATAACTATTGTCAAATTAATATTGTGAATGAATGAGTTTGTGAGTGAGTGAGTTGTTAGAAGAGTGAGTACCTATGACTTATTTTTATAAGCATAATGTAGTGAGTAATTAAGTGAGCCAATACGTAATTAATTCATCCGAAACATCATCATCACATCACATCACCAGCCTATATCAGTCCACTGCTGGACACAGGCCTCTCCAAAAGGAGGATTTAGCCATAATCGCCACGCTTGGCAGGCGGGTTGGCGATCGCAGTTTGGCCAATGGTGGAGAGGAGACGCTGCTGCCCGTCTTCTTGTGGCGGTTCTCCTGTAGTCGCCTCTTACGACACCCATAGAAAGAGAAGGGGTGGTGCAATTCTTTTAAAGTGCCGGCACCACACGGCACGGCATCCGAAACATATTATTAGAAATTTATGAAATCAATAAAAATACTTAAGATTTGGCTGTATGGCTCTGTACCATGGCCTTTCCCTTTGTGGATAAATTCTACTATTTTATAAGAAATTTATAAATACTTACCTCGTTAGATATATAAGGTATGACCTCCAATTCCGCTTCAGCAGTACCCTGAGCTTGTTTCTTTGCGTATGAATTTTCTTCCTGAAAGGAAAGAAGTTTATGAAGTAACTACAATTAAAAGTATCGTTTTTTTATTACTTTATTTTGACTTTGGAAAGGCCATAAATGCTTATGCGTCAATATGAGAAAAATATTTATAAGGTATGTCGATTGTGTCGAGCTATTTAGGTTTCGTGTAAATTTGCCCATTTTTTGGCGCTTTTGGGTTTTATAGGTTTTAGAGTTTTATATTTTATTGGGAATATGCCCAAGTTTAACTACTTAAGCATTAATTTTATGTTGTTTCCACACCTACGTCGGCGTCGTTTCACGACTTCTGTCGTTTTTAACACGTTAGCATTTTTTCTCTTGTTGATTTTGATGACATGACATTGGAAGTTTTAACGCTCTCAAGTTTATCTTATTTTTTGCATTAAGATCAAGAAAGATCGTTTTTGGTTTTGTATAATTATCTATTGGGCGTATATTGATATGTAACCGATCATTTCTATTTCAGACATCTATGTAAAAGATAAAAATATACGTAGATAAAAGTGCTTGAATTAATGTGTCATAAAGCGCTATTTGATGGTCATGAAACGCAAAATTTTGTTTATCCTTCAGATAAGTAAAATACAGCTTATTCAGAACCTAAGCAAAACTTATCCGTACCTTGTGAAAAAATCTCTTATTCAAGCATTTTATCCTCCACGTATATTTATCTGTTACGTATCTGTTTGGCAATTTATCCGTACATTTTGAAACAGACCTTAATGTACCCTAGGTATCACTTACCAACTGATCTCTTACAGGGGTGATGTAGTAGGCACAGAACCCTAGAGGGGGGATGTTCTCAGCCTCAAAGTACAGCTCCTGGATGACAGAACTGGTCCTCCCCGGGAGGTTGATGACGGAGGTCGGGAGAGGCACTAGCTGGTACTCTACCTCTTCGTCTGTGGAATCAGATGTAGATAAATATTTTTAGAAGGTATCGATTACTAAAGTTAAGCAACCAACACCGAGGTTGTGAGTGGATGGGTGACCATTCCGACCTATTTAACGACATTTATCACGAGCATCTCCGTGCTTCGGAAATTACGTTAAAAGTTGGTCCCGGCTGATATCGCTTGATATTAGTCGTAAAGCCTAGTCAAAAGCCTTATGGCGGCTTGGTTACATCTGACAGTAAGGTTTAGTCACTGGCCTTACAACACCCCTCCACCGCGGTGCACTGGGCCCGCGTGGTGGAGTATGGCCCAAACCACCTCATAGTTGAGGTGGGGCCTGTGCCCTGCAGTGGGACGTATTTAAGCATGCTTTACTTTTTACATATTTTTATGAAGTAAAGCCTTGAAGACCTATAGCAGTAGGATGGTACAGGTTAATAAGAAAGTCCATTTACGGCCATTTTGTAGAATTTCATCTTTAGGCACTGAGGTATTTTGGGCAAGAAATTACAGTGAGCATAACAAGTAGAACTGACGGCCAATGGGGCAGAAAAGGTTAAGAATCAACGGCCATGTAGCGACAAGCGCTGCGGGACTCACACCCACGAGGTGGACAGACGACCTGGTGCAGGTTGCAGGAAGCCTCTGGCTGCAGCCGCGCGCAACCGGACAACCTGGGAGTCACTAGGGAACAGTGGAGGAGGTCTATGGCTAAACTGATGATGATGGTGGTGATGATGATGGTGATGATGGTGATTTACAGTGAGCATAACAAGTAGAACTGACGGCCAATGGGGCAGAAAAGGTTAAGAATCAACGGCCATGTAGCGACAAGCGCTGCGGGACTCACCCCCAAGGTGGACAGACGACCTGGTGCAGGTTGCAGGAAGCCGCTGGCTGCAGCCGCACGCAACCGGACAAGCTGGAAGTCACTAGGGAACAGTGGAGGAGGTCTATGGCTAAACTGATGATGATGATGATGATGGTGATGATGATGATCAGCCTTACCATTATAATCTCTAATAGAGTAATGCAGAGCAATAGCTGGCAACTTCACGTAATGGTAAGTCTTCACGCTGAGCGGGTTGTATACCAGTAGAAGGATCGCTTCTTGAGTTTCTAGAAACTGAAAAAAAACCTCTATAAGTACATTCATGACACTTACCACAATCTATTCCGCCCCCCCACACTAGCGTCTTTCGAGCGAAGACGTCGTGGCAGTGTCCAATCAGCGTTAAGTAAATGCTGCTGCGCAAGCGTTGCGTCAACACTGATTGGATGCTGCCCTGACGTCGACACTCAAAGGCGATTGTGCTTGAGTCCTTTAAGGTACCTCAACCAATTTTCAAGTTATATCAAATCGTAGAGTTTTATATCAATGAAGAATTACATCTTCAAGATTTCAGTCATAAAACGCCCACTCCTGAATAAAGTTCGTTTTCTACATTGACCCGACCGGGAATCGAACCCGGAACCTCAGAGATGGTGGCGCCATTTAAAGTCCGGCGTGCTCGCCTCTCGGCTACGGAGGTCGTCAAGGTTGCAGGTTGCAGGAAGTTGCTGGATGCAAGCCGCTGGTTGCAAGCAGTTGGACACAAGCAGCTGGATGCAAGCAGCTTGGATGCAAGCTGTTGAATGCAAACCGCTGGATGCACGCAGCTGCATGCAAGCTGCTAGATGCAAGCCGCTGTATGCAACCTGTTCGATGCAAGCCGCTCCTAACCGGAAAATCTGGAAGTCAATGAACAGAGACCTAGCCTATGTTAAGAAATTAAATAAACGTCCTATAGCTATTGTAATAATGATGAAAAGTGTTCAGTCTCATCGTAGTCGTTCAGCTATAAGGGGTTGCTAGTTTTGCGAAACACAAAAAAATACACTTACTCTACATTGGCTGATGTTCAGTTGGTGACAAGATACAAACTGTTGGATGTTCTTCGACCTTCGGCTGCCGCCCCAAGTTGGGGTCAGATAGCTGAAATAATAAAGTAGATAAAGTTATTGTTTATAAATAAATAAAGGAATATTGGACAACATCACAAACATTGCTCTAATCCTAAGATAGGTAGCTAAAGCACTTGTGTATATAAATTAGAAACAACCACAACACCCAGTCCCGAGATAATACACAGACCCGAGATAATATAGAAAAGTTCGTTTTCTATATTGACCCGACCGGGGATTGAACCCGGTACCTAAGAGATGGCGGCGCCATTTAAAGTCCGGCGTGCTCGCCTCTTGGCTACGGAGGTCGTCTATGCTCCATATAGATTTCTGGTCTGGTCGTCTATATAAATTTAATAGAATACTAAATTAGTTACCTTAAGAGATTAGAAACTTTTTTACTGCAAATATCCATGGCTTCGCTTAGCAGTCTCGTGAAATCATTTGCTACGTGCTGTTGACTTGTTCCTGGACACAACAAAGATACAATTATGAAAGGCGTAATTAACCAAAAATGTAGCAAGCTGAAGTGGCAGTGGGCTGGCCATGTCTTTCGCAGAACCGACGAGAGGTGGAGCAGGAAGGTTCTCGAATGGAGACCACGCTTAGGCAAACGTAGTGTAGGACGCCCCCCGGCTAGATGGACCGATGACCTGAAGAAGACAGCTGGCAGCGACTGGATGCAAAGGGCGGGAGATCGTGCGCTGTGGCGCTCCTTGGGGGAGGCCTATGTCCAGCAGTGGACTGCAACAGGCTGATATGATGAATTAACCCCTAGTCATCAAAGCACTAAGTATTAGCACGAATAAATGCAATGGGTAGGCAAAAAAACCAATTTTCTGTAAATCTTGTGACTACTATATTTAGTTTCGCTCTGACAGTTTTCGTGATCGTCAGGATTTGGGAAAATACATATTTTGGTTGGCGGAAAGTAGAAAACGGAGTAAATAGATTTTTAGTAGACCGAATTACGTAAAAGTAATTCGTCCATTAATCACATGTTTTTAGCAACTTTGAAACTCCCCCTCTCCCATGGTGATAACGTGGTGAGTTTTAAGACAACTACCATGGTTTACTATGTATAAAATATGTGATACAAGGTTGTCTTTTATTTACGGGACATCCTGTATATTAAGCTGATAAGTCTTACCAGTAATGGCGTCATGATGAAGTGTCAAAGCCACAGCATGCCGCAGAAGGTGCAGCTCGTACGAATCTCCAGTTCTTGCTATAACTGTTAGCTGTTTTACGACCTGAAAAAAGGAATTATTAGCTAAATTCTAGTCTTTTATTATGAAAGTATCCGGGAGGACTCTGTAGGTAATACATATAATAATACCGAAATTCTTTCCACAGTCACACTAATCCCGAACTAAGCAAACCTTGTGTTATGGCGTCCAGATAATGGATAAATACGTTTATGAACATCCATAACCCTACGTCATGTACAAACGCTCGTGCTTATCCCACAAACATTCGTCCCTTGTAGGATTCAAATCCGCATCCGCCTGGCTTTGTAGTCCGGAGCGCGAAGACTAGAATATCGTCAAACATCGCAGGTATTTTTCTGCTAAAAGGCACTCTGACAGTGGGAATAGCCGGGTCACTTCTTTTATTCCACCTAGCAACCCTCAAAAGGGGGATTTTGGGAAGCAACAAAACTTACTAACCTGAAGGAAAGTATGTGCTTTCTTCGCTAAATATTTCAAGCTAGGTCTTGAGGTGTAATATCCCGTCCAATAAGTCGATCCGTCACTCCCATAAGGTATAAGATCCTCCTGGAATTACAAATTAATTGCATTCTACAATGTTACATTGGTGTTATAAATATGTATATTATAGACCTTGTTGGCCACAAGGATTTTCATTATTGCTATACCTATCAACTTTGAAAACCTCTGTCGCCGAGAGGCGAGCATACTGAACTCTGTGTCGACATCTCTGAGGTCCCGGGTCCGACTCCCGGTCAGGTTAGTGTAGAAAACGAACTTTTCTATATTTTCGTGGGTCTGGTTGTTGTGGTACCGTCGTTATTTATGGTTTCTATATTCTATAACACAAGTAATTTAGCTTCTTGCCTTAGGATCAGAGTAATGTTTGTGATGTTAACCAATATTTATTTATTTATTTATCAATATTTACGGGTCATGCCTAGAGAGTATGGTAGTTAATGTTTCCGTTTTACGAAGTCTCTTAAAAACTTTAGCAAACTAAACCAGGAAAACAATAGGCTAGTTGACACTAACAATCAATTGACATACTTTTTATGAGCTGTTAAAACGGATATCTTCCTTATAATTTGTATGGCGATATCGGATTATGACGTCACTATCCGATAAACTCAACTGCCTTACTTTTTTACGATTTTAAAGCAATCAAAAATCAGTTTGCCTCTTAAATGAAATTGTACTGAGTTATTAGGCCTAAAATAAAGTGACTGTTTTAATAAATGATGCCTTAGAATTATTTATGAATGAGGTTAACATCCCTATTCTAGGCATTTGCTATTGTATTTCGCCGTACATTTTGACTTTTATTAGTTTATGCCATCAATATCTTGTTTTCTATCATTTTGTTCTATTCTTAATCGCGGTACGCTTTTTACCAAGATCCTAGATGCAGCACAAGTCTAGCTATTAGCATTTGAAGCAATTGGGATTTTGTCGCTATTCTTTAATAACTCTTAGACATAATTTATTGAAACTAACACCTTATTTTAGGCCCTATAAACTGTTAAATTATAATTAATCAGTTTTTTTTTTATTTTATTGCTTCGAAATCAATAAAGAGTTAGGCAGTTGAGTCAGGTAAAAAGTGACGCCATAGTTCGCTATAGCCATACAAATTATCAAGGAGATGCGTATTGACAGCTTTTAAAAAGTACGTCAATCGATTGGTGGTGGCAACTACTATCCAGTCCCATCTAGGCCTATTACCAACTAGACCATTCTTGGACCTACTCTTTTTTTTTATTTTTTTTTATTTGAGATGGGCTTACTCTTGACCCCAGTCTTGCTCTAGAGCATAGATGGGATCTACGATGGAGCGAGCTTGCCCAGAAGATGCCTATTCACTCTGAACTTAAAGAGAGTCAGGTTATATGCACTCGGAAATACAGACGCAGGCAGGGAATTCCAATCTTTAGCTGTGCGCATTATAAAAGATAATGAGAAGCGCTTAGTGCGGATTATGGGTATATCAACTAAGAACGGATGGTAGCCGGCCGTGTGTCTGGATGTCCGATGGAAGAAAGGTGACGGTGGTATGAGCTCATGCAGCTCATGAGCACACTATCCGAAGTACAATCTATAGAATACCGATAGGCAAGCAACCTTGCGGCGGTGAGCCAGGCTGTGCAGCTTGGACGCCACCTATTCACTCATTCATTCATTCACGCACTCGTTCTATTTCTCTTATTAACTAACTCTCTCATACTAATTCTACTATTAAAAGATCTACAACTCTTCGATACTCACTCTTTCAGTGTACATAGCTTTATCCCTCCTCCCATACAAATAAATCGCTTTTAAATAGCAAGATGGCGTCGAGTAGAAGATGTTGATATCGGACAGATTCGCTGGGTGAGTGTTGACGTGACTGCAACAAAATGAAACAATATTTTTCACTTGTAACTATGTAAGCTCGTTTAGTACATACCAAAATCACAGTTGTACCGATTTAGAGGCGTTGAGGTGTAGTAACTCAAAGATATTATTTGACTAGCTGTAGCCCGCGACTTTGCTCTCGTGATCTTTAGTTTATTCAATATATCCCACAGGAACATATAACCGGGATAACAGAAGTATCCTATATGTTAATCCATATCATATTCTTTATGTTTACAAAATTTTATTCAAATCCGTTCATTAGTTTTTGCGTGAAAGAGTAACAAACATCCATACTCACAAACTTCCGCACTTAGAATATCAGTAGGATTAAATTGTGGTTTGATACAACTTTCGGTATAACACCAGTCTCTTTTCAGTCAGTACAGTCAGATATTTAATAGCTCTTAGAATTGCAAAGTTTTGTAGCGAAAGTCACATCGCTAGCAAAGCGTTGTCTATTGGGGAGTTATGGTTCTTGAGTTTCAACCAAGAACTGGTGACACAGCGTGGGCAAGCCTCCCACTCAGTGGGCTGACCTAATCAAGGCTGCGAAGGCCGTTAGATGCATACGGCCCTGGGCCCCACATTCAAATTCAAATTTATTTATTTGCTTGAAAAGTGGTATATAAGATGATACATTATACAAATGAAGAAGAAAGCACAATTCACCATAAGCTGGCATGCAAATATTTAGAGGTTGATTGAGTGTGTTAAATAATAAGCTTATAGATTACAAATCAATAGTACATTCAATAATGTCAAGTTACATGCAAAGTAAAAAAAAAAACAATGTCTTTATATAGAAACCTCATACACAAATCAAATAATAGATGCAGGTGGGTTACAACTTCTACATCCGAAAATCAAAGAACTGAAAGTATTTATCCATAGAGTAGAAAGTATTCTGCAACAACCATGTCCTTAAATTCCTCTTAAAACTCTTTAATGGTAATGATTTAATCTCTAATCCTAGCCTGTTATACATTTTTATGGCCATACAGTATGCGTTTTTACTGTAAAGAGCAGTCGTTTTAGTAGGAAAATTTATTTTTTCAGGGTATCTCGTATTAAAATTATATACTTCTTTTTTACTTTTAAATTAGTGCATGTTTATTTTGACAAAGACGCATATCTCATAGATATAGATTGAGGCATTTTATGAAGGAGGCCTATATCTAGACTTCTCAAAGCCGATAATGACGTCAGTCACTCACTTGATAAGCTTGTCCATATTCATGAACCAGTTGGCAGCGCTCTGGTAGGTGAAGTCTCCGCCCATGGTCACCATGATGTTGTCGTGGTCGTAGTACTTCGCTTGCCTTTCTATTTGGGATATAAAGTCGTTCACCTGGAATCAAAAGCTAGGCTACAGTACGCGACTCCGATGTTAAGCGCTTGGGCAAAGAGTGGGGATCGCTTTGCGCATCTTACGAGACGAGCATCGTATCAGAGATGCGTGTGTGCAGAGATAACAACCAATCCGGCCGGCTGTGCAGGCGCGGCCGGGATTGGTTGATAGCTCCACGTATAATTGTCTTCTGTGCATCTTTCGCCCCAAGCTCAACATCGGTGCCTTTCCGCTAGTCGCTCCAACACTTACCCGTCTCTCAGCATTGTAGACCTTGTTGTCAGGATCGTCGATGATCGGCTCGTCGCTGCAGAGGAAGTCGAAACAGAACCCGTCGGGGGCGTTGTATAAGTTGAACAGAGTGTGAGACATTATGTCAGACATTTTGCCTAAAAAAAGGGTACAATTTTAACATTGACGCGGTTTTGAACAGTAGTCAAATTTAAGGAGGCGAAGGTGTTCATAAATATAAACAACTTTACTATGGAAATGTAACTTTTACTATACTTTGACGATCTCAGTAGACTCTTGACATCGCCATCTCCCTGGACCCGGGTTCGATTCCCGTTCGGGTCAAAGTAGAAAACGAGCTTTTCGATGTTTCTGGTTTCTAGAATACAAATGCTAATAAACCAACTATGTAAAAATGTCAAATTGCCTGAACCGATTTTCTACATAAAAACAAAGTAATCAGTTGACGATAGATATTATTATGGTCGGGATGGTCACCCATCCACACACAACCACATTGTCGGTTGCTTAAGTTTTCTAATCAATACCAAAGCTGCCACTCTCGGCAAAGTTTAAAATATATACCTAAAACATCGCTGCCTCTCCACATAAACTCCATTCTATCTTCTTCTATCATAGCTTCTCTTTCTCTGTGGTCTACTCTGCCTGTAAGAAACAATAATTGCACCTATCATCAACATAGAATAGAATAAAGTATCATCAACTTAAGATAGAAAAAAAAAACATAAACGGTATTTATAGGCGTTAAACAGTAACAGGGACAATCATATTGTTTTGCCTATACGAAGCAACCTTATATTAGGACTAAAAAGTCAAATAAACCTGGCAAAGCTTGATCTATTTTAGTTTTGGAAATCATTTTGGTAGTTTAACACTGCCAACTATGATGTAGGTTACGATTTCCGTAGCTGAGAAGCGAGCATGTTTTATTTTATGCATGATTGTAAAAAAACTGATAAGTTTCCTAATTCAAATTGTTTGATTTTTGATACCATTGTAAAATTAAATTTATGGACAAAAATATTAATATTTTTTACTTGATTTATTCACAAATGGTTAGCTAATTCGTACCTATAAACAGCCCGTCGAAGCCCATTTGAGCGAGCAATGACGCCTGCTCGCGAGTGTGCCCGTAAGTGTCGATCTGCCACGCTGCCTTCGGTTTCCCACAGGCGCCTAAGGTATCGTTTAGTTTTCTGAAATATTTATCATTTTAATAAAACATTAATTTACCTAGAAATAATTCTTGTAATTAAGTAGTACCGTAGAACATTGTTTGGTTTGAATATTGGTTCATCAATCACACCAATTATCTAGCCGCAAACTAAGCAAAGCCTTTTTCTATCGTAACTACATTGCGGCTAATCATACTTAAATACTTTTATGAACATCATTGACTTGGATACAAATGCTCTTGCTAATTACACAAATATTTAACCCTTAACCGGAATCGCTATTTCATTCAACATAACTGGAATCGCGGGTCCAACTGGACCCTTTAAATAAAATACATATTTTTTTGTCATAAAGATACAAATCACACTCAAATGGGTCTTGGTTGTATTAATAAAAGTTTATTATACTATATAAATCAAGTTTTATTAATAAACATCTTAGAACTAACAGTTTTATTGAACTTTATATCTCAGGTCTTAAATTTGGCACATTTTTTTCAGTCTTAACTTTGACATGCTAAATTATAATAATAAAAAACAAAACTTAAAGATGTAATTATACTGCAGGGTTTTACGCATCTTCCCTTTAACAAAAATAGAGATTCTTTATAATATCAACTAAAAACAAAAAAATGACAACCTAATCTTAAATCGTAAAATACAATTACCAGTCTTTTACATTTTATGTATGGCACTTGGCACACAGCAATTTTTTTTGTACATGTAGGTAGCTTACAGATGAAACCACTGCATCTGTCACATTTTTGCGACTGTTTATTATCTGTTTTAGGGCATAAATAACATCTACCTCTTTTCCTTAGCTTACTTTGAGTTGAAGTTTCATTTTCTTGCTGTATGATATTTAGTGGTTCATCTAAAGCCGGCCCTAGGAAATTATCAATTCTATTCTCCAAATCTAATGAAAATGAATGATATGATATGATATCCTTTTCCGTAAGATTACGCGCCATTTTTCTAAAATATAATCTAAAAAAATACAATATGAATAAGAATACAATTTTAAATAAAGTTACGTACTAGGAATCGTGGGTCCAATTGGACCCGCGTTGGCTCGTTACCTCCACTTCCAGTAAATTCCAAGCGCCGTGCGTCTGGCACCCGCCACACCTTGCGACGTAATGAGATTAGCTTAGCGCGCACAACTGTGAATGCGCGCGTTTTGAAATGAAACGGTTTTTTTGTTGCTGTTGGGTCCAAACTGACCCACGATTCCGGTTAAGGGTTAAACGGGATTCAAACTCGTAACCAAGGAGTAGTCTGGAGCGCAAACCACTGCACCAGATGGTTGTCAATACAAAAGTTTTTTTTATTGCGCGGTTATCTGTGACTTTTAAGCTACGGTCAAACGGTGGCGTGGGCGTGGGCGTGCAGGCCAGTTCACACCAAACACGCGGACACTAGGCGTTCAGGAGGCCTAGCACGATAATGTATCTTTCGCTCGGATGTATAAACCTAAAAAGAAATAGATTAGTCATGAATAAAGTCAAAGAAGATTATAAATGTTAGTCATAATAAAGGTATCTAATGATGTTGTAGAAATGATAATTTAACTATTGTTTATTAGATTATTTACCGATATACTACGAATATAAAAGCTCAACCCTTTTACTAAATAAACAAATATTTTTTGTAGAGTTTTAAATGTATTTATTTACTAAGTTTCGCATTAATTAATTCCAACACGGCTACCCGAGCGAAGCTATTTTACTAACACTATAGGGGCTTGTATGTTAAGTTGCCAGTGGCCAGTTGTAATAAACGAATTTTATTTTATTTATAATTTATTTGAAGATGAAGGAAAAAATAAAAACCAATTTGGCTTCACTCATTGCTTATCGGAAAAAAAATAGTAGCTTTAAACGTAATTATTTATATTATCGTAGTAGCGCCCCATCTGTCTGTTGAGCTTGTCACGTCAAATGTCATGTCCGCGCGTGCAAAAGCTGAATGTCAAGCTGCACGCGTGATGCACGCCGCCGCTGTCCGCGCCGGTGTCAACTTGTCGATACAAATGCTATGGCACGATCTGAACGCCCACGCCCACGCCACCACGCACGCCACCGCGCACGCGTCTGTTTGGCCGGGACTTTAGGGGTTTCACAAGTTAAATCAGGGCAATGCAACACTTTGAACCTATATTCATTTCGTCAGGTCTGTTTAAAATCAGTATGGTTTAGTATACAGGCGTGCAGCACTTAAAAAACATTTAAAACTTAATAATAAAATATTAATAATCATTCATCGTCGAATTTCAATTTTTTACAGTTTAAAACTTAAGAATTTCTTATGATTACATTAATAGAAGACAAAGCGACAAGGTTCAGCTCACGCTGCCACGAGACTAGGCACTTCACCATATACCGAATAAAGTGTTCTAAATTTTGGTTTTTAGCAATTACATGCTAACGTGACGTCCTCGGTAGCTTAGTGGTCAAAGCACTCGCCCGGTATGCGATGGGACGTGGGTTCGAGTCCCATCTGAGGTCGATGATTTTTTCAAGTGTTATTTATCTTCAATTAAACCTTGCATGGAATTGCTAAAAACAAAAATTTACATGCTAACGTTTCGGTAGCTTAGTTGGAAAAGCACTCGCCCGGTATGTGGATTTGGGTCCCACCTGAGGCAGTCGATTTTTTTCAAGTATTATAAAATCTTTAAGTAGTGACTTACCTCAAACCCCAAGTGAACTGGTCAATCATCTGCAAATAGTCCACCGCTGCTTCATCATTCTGCACCCAGCCTCCCCCTGCGAACTCCACCCTTCCCTCCTGCACCAGACTCCTGAAGGTGGCCCTCGTGAGAGGACGCTGTTCCTTCCACCAGCGCCAGAAGTATGCTGTTTCTGAGAACGTAAACCTGGAAGAATTGTAATTACTTTTAAACTTTCGCGTTGCATAATTTAAAACTCAATGAAACGGGAATTGACGTCATAATAATTTAGGTACAAAATGGCGAGAAAATAGTATTATGAGGGTAGATGAAGAATCTGCCTCTCATACGGACTGAAGACATCGCTGTTCCAGTCAGCCTGTGATCATAGACTTAGCATTCGCTACGCTTTCTATATCTATGCCTGTGACCACGGTCGGTGTAACCCGATCGAAACGTCAGGCAAAAGAGGTAACATTTTGTACCTAAATCATGATCGCGTTAATTCCCGTTTCATTGAGTTTCTTGAAGACTTGTGGTAAAAATGTAATGTAATATTCACACATATATTGCTCTGATCCTAACAGTGGTTGCCTTGGGTCCGGCGCGAGGCGCTCGGTGCATCCGCGCACTACTTGCAAAACCAAAATAATTGGGGTAAAATTGGGCCTATAATCGTATAACTACTGAACCCTCTGACGCCAAAAGCAGGTTAATTATCCATAAGTTATTTCAAACGGAAACCTGTCTTAAACTGTAATGTTCCCTATCAAGCTTCAATTGCCCCACCGGTGGACGCGCATAATAGATTTTTTATTGTGTCTCTTGACCTTGGCCTGACAGGGTAAATGAATCGTCATCTTTATAATTAGAGACAATGTATTTTGTCAGAGTTGTCTCCCAGTTACTAAAAACTCTGACAAAGATTATTTTCTGCATCGATCAGAAACGGGAATTGAAAGTATCGAAACCCATTGCGTCTAAGGCGAATCACCTCGCCACTACCACACACACACACCTATTGGAAAAACTAAAGTTACTTACTTTCTCCTTTTATCATGCAGTAACTCTGAAAGAACAGAGTGGAAGATCAACTGGACGTTGGCTGAGCTGACTGTAGTTCTGGCTGCAAATATTATTTTTATAGATTTTACCAACAAAATAAATTCTTTCCACTATCACACCAATTATCTAGCCCCAAACTAAGCAAAGCTTGTGCTATGGCGACTAGGAAACGAATAAACAAACTTAAATACGTTTATATACATCCATGACTTAGGTAAAAATGCTCGTGCTCATCACACAAACATTTGCCCGGTGCAGGATTCAAACCAGCAACCATGCTTTGTATAAGTCCAAAGTGCGAACACACCAGAAGGATGCCAAGACTCGTCCGCCACAAACATTGCCCCGATTCGAACCCGCAAACCGGCCAGGCGTTGTTCAAGAGTTGCTTGTTTTTAAATATGTAGGTATATTTCCACTAAATGATCCGCTCACGTTGCCATTCATATGAAAACACGCCTGAGTTTTAACCTGCACCCGTTTTGCACCGGTGTTAAGGAAAGGAAAGTACCTCCTCCCCTTTCTTCTTCACTTTAAACTGATGCTCTATACATTATCATACTTAATTGACTATTTTGTTTATAGAAATTACCTTTTTTCTTTTTATATTGATATTAAAGTGAAAGGATTATCATTTCAATATGTAGAATATTCTGTTAAAGCATTTCCTCGTCTTACCAGTCACTCTGTATACTTTAGTCATACCAGTATATTTAAGTTAAGGATTGGCTTGTGTTTAATAACATACGAATACTGGTATTTGTTGTCATAACAGTAACTTACTTCCATAATAATATTCGTCGAAAGTCTTCACCCAACCCGCATCCATATGCGAATGAGGAATTAGATGCACATTCAACGCTCCTTCTCTTGTTTGTGGGCATTGCTGCAAATAATAGGAATTGCTGTAGTCACACATCACCAGCCTATATCAGTCCACTGTTGGACACAGGCCTCTCCAAAAGGAGGATTTGCCATAATCGCCAGGCTTGGCAGGCGGGTTGGCGATTGCAGTTTGGCCAATTGTGGAGAGGAGACGCTGCTGCCCGTCTTCTTGTGGCGGTTCTCCTGTAGTCGCCTCTTACGACACCCATAGGAAGAAAGGGGTGGTGCAATTCTTTTAACGTGCCGGCACCACACGGCACTTAATTGCTGTAGTATAAACGAAAAAAAGACAGCTATCTACAGTGTTACCATAACAAATGCTAGTACCTGTCAGCCTCTAACACCCTTTTTGAGGAGACAAAAGAAGTTTACTTTTGATTCCCAAATGCCCCCAACTGTGGGGGCTATGGGATTAAGTCAATCTTCTTCGATACTTTTTAAATAATGTTGATATACGAAAAAAATGCAAGATGAAGCACTAACATTTTTTTTTCATTAATGAGTGCTATAAACATCTGACTGACCAAACTAGTTCATCTGAAGAACTAGTTTGGTCAGTCAATTAATATATCCTTATCCCCTTTCAATATATCTTAACTAATATTATAAAAAGTATAGATTGTTAAGGATATAGGTCTTATTTCTATACTACTTCATCATCATCATCATCATCTCAGCCACAGGACGTCCACTGCTGAACATAGGCCTCCCCCAGTGACTTCCAGATCGGCCGGTTGGAAGTTGACAAAGTTGATAGGTGTAGCAATAACGAAAATTGTTGTGGCCAACAAGGTCTATAATGTACATATAAATAACACCAATGTAACATTGTAGAACGCACCAATATTTTGAACTTAATAAACCAACATCGATTTGTAATTCCAGGAGGATCTTATTCCTTATGGGAGTGACGGATCTACTTATTGGACGGGATATTACACCACCAGGCCTAGCTTAAAATATTTAGCGAAGAAAGCACGTACTTTCCTTCAGGTTAGTATAAGTTTTGCTGCCTCCCAAAATCCTCCTTTTGAGGGTTTTGGGAGGTTTGAGGTCCGGCGTGTGAGGTCCGGCGTGGTCGCCTCTCGACTATGGAGGTCGTAGAAAACCACCTCATAGTTGAGATGAGGCCTGTGCCCTGCAGTGAGCCGTATTTGGGCATATTAAATTGCTAATTTTCTAACTGTCTCCAGCCAGCGAGTGCTCTCGCGTGATTTATTCAGTATACGGTACGAGCGTCGAGAAGATGGACGCCTTCTAAGTTGCGGCTGATGCCGTATACGCTATCAGTTACTACAATTACGCGATTTTTACACTATACAAATGTACCAAATACATTTGCATCTACCCATGTCCCAAATGAGAAAATCGTCTACCCGATTAGAATGCTTGTGCCAAACTGAGTGCGAGAGAGCGAGAATGAACAGTGATGCACTCGCGTCGCCTCGCGAGGGCAAGCGAGGCCCTTTGACTCGCGCACAAAATACCGACTCTGAGTGGAGAGCAAACGAGGCGAGGCGAGACATAGCGAGGCCAAGCGAGTGTAGCATGTACACTCTCGCACTCGTCAAGCCTCGCGGTCCCTCGACGAGAGTGTACAGCCGCCATAATAAAATAGAAAATGACATACCTTATATCCACACTCAAGCTTAGGCTTCACAGCTAAGACATGTCTCCCAAACAACACAAACATTAAAAAAATATACATTATTTCAAAAATAAAAGTAAAAAAATCTGTGTTATAAATTCCCGTTCACTTCAGTACATATTTCAAGCAGTGTGTGGTTGGTACTCTAGAAACCGTTCAGTCCTTGTTTATAGTAAGGCTTTGTTCATATTGGAGACATTTTAAAGTTACTTCAGCATTTTTTATCGATCTAGATGATGATTTCATAGTAAAAAATATTATATTTGAGCATCGCCTTATTTAAACGACCTTATTGCTTAAAAGCGATGGATTGAATCCTCGTTACCCCGGTCCGGTTTCCGGCTGGGTATAGACCGAGCCTAAAAGTTGTTATATCTGAGCCCCTCCCCCCCTTTTTTTGATTGAAAACCAATGTGTGTTACCAGTGATGATATAGTTGGTTAGAGCCCTACAACATAACTAAAAAAAAACAACATTCAGACGAATTGAGAAACTCCTCCTTTTTTTTGAAGTCGGTTAAAAAAAAGTCGTTAGACCAAAAAGAAGTTTTACTATTTTACAAAGGTATTACAGATTTTTTGATTTAAAAATTAAAGTAAAGTTTATTTTTTTGCAATAAATTAAAGAAAAATAAAATTCTGTATGTACGCGCCCTTATGTTTTGTCTCCCCGCATTTCTTCTAAACACAACTTGTTTTATCAACATCGGTTCAGATTTAAGTAAACTATGACTGTTCTGTTCACTTCCATGTTAAATAATCTTGGAGAAATACAGGGTTACGCAATAATTGTAATAATGGTTAAGTTAACAGTAATTTTCGGGAAAACCAGATTGGTTAAGTATGGCGCTGTGATACAGCTTAACGCAAAAAAATCGGGTTCGATTCCCAATTTCATTCAATTCCAGAAATGAAGTCTTCTAAACTGGCTCGGGTTTGACGGGAGCGTTTTTAGCAAAAGTGACTGTCTTGGCCCAATTCTGCTAATTTAAAAGTGGCATAATTGAATATCAATTAGATCTCATTGATAATATTTGACGCATTTAGTATGCCGCTAGATACAAATTTAAGACTTAAATGTGCAATTTGTTTGACACATTTGGTATTCTGCTACTTATTAAAGTCTTTAATTAGTGTCAAACAATTCCAATTAGATACAATTATTAATATTCAATAATGTCATTTTTAAATTAGCAGAATTGAGGCCCTTGTATCTCGCACGGCACAAGAATATTAATTCGCTGACTTCTAAGACCATGACCTTAAGGGTGCTATCATTTAACATACCGCAAATCGTCCTAGGGTCTGATTCTGTTGCTTTAATACAAAAAAAAAATTCTATGGCCCTAATACTGAATCTTTAATAGGTGGACGGACGGCCTGGTAAAGGTTGCAGGAGGCCGCTGGATGCAGCCGCGCGCAACCAGACAAGCTGGAAGTCATTGGGGGAGGCCTATGTTCAGCAGTGGACGTCCTGTGGAAATAATTACGATGAATGTGAAACAAGAAACGGAACAAACGGTGTAAAAACAATGTATTTTTTAGTGTTAGATTTGATTTTGAAAACAAACTGCAAGTCTTGTTCAGCAGTGGAGTCCTTTAACTGAAATGATGATGATGACTATTGATGCTTTGTCATCTCATCAGTTGTATAGCATTGGGGAATTGACGACCTTCGTAGTTGAAAGCGTGGCGTCACGTCATCTCTGAGGTCCCTAAAGTATCCATAATGTATGGAGCATTTATAAAAAAAAATACGATTTCGATGTTGCTCTCATAGGAAAAGTTGTTGTATATCACCCGCTGATCACGTGGTTTTATCGAGTGTCCTATTCCGTTGTACACCCTGTAAAAAACGAACTTTTCTATACTGTCTGGGTGTTGTAGTACCGTCGTTGTTTCTGATTTCTAAAACACAAGTGATGTAGCTATTTTTCTTCGGATAAGAGCTATGTAATGTCCAATATTTATGTACTATTATTTATTTATATTTAACATAATTAGGTTACAAGTTACTACCAGATAATATAATTTGCAAGGGTGTCCTAGAACACCCAGAAGCAGACACTATATCGATTAAACCTTAACTTATCGGCCAGTTGACCGTGATGGTTCAATGAAAGCCTATTTTAAACTATTTTAGGAAACGGAAGTGTCTAACACGCTTCCGTTGATTTGTCAAATAACATTCACATTTCATTGAATAAACCTAATTAGGTTAGCAACCATTTCCTAATGGGTCAATATTTGTAATTTAATTTTGTAACTAGCTTTTAAGGTCATGATTATGGATAGACAAATGAATTAATATAAGCTAGACTACAACCAGTTACTAAGTATGGTTTTAAAGTAAGAAAAAAACCATTTTGTGCAGAGTTTCAAGTTTATGAATTCTCCTAGAGGCTTCTTTCCCAGGATGTGTCCTGGGATCATAGAAAATTATGTGTAGTTCTTTTTTTTAATTGATAAAACCATAAGGTAGCATTGTCTCAGATTTGAAATTTCCTTAAACATAATTTCTACATTATTAATTACAAAACTAGCTCCTTCGGCAGATGTTGTTTTATCCAAAATCCAAAGCCAAATTAGATGTCAAACTTTATTTTTGCAAAAACCCAGACTATTTCAAAATTTTTCTCATTTTTTTTTTAAGTTCAAAAAATTATTATTATCTCATCAATAATTACAAACAGCGAAAATACGGCCAAATCGGTTGATCCCTTCTCCTATAAATTGTTCTTACAGACTAACGTCGACTAACACGGAACCGATTTGTTTATTGAAATGTATTTTTATGGCAAAAAATATTATTGTTTTTGAATCAATATCAGTTGAATAGACTTTATGAAATAAAAAAAGAGTAACAAGGAAGAACGCCCATGCTGTCTCCTTCACACCTGCCACTCGTAACTCTTGTAACTGTAGCAAAATCCGCAAGGTCTGTGACTCATGAGCAGTTCTGCTCAAGACCAAATCACTTAAGGCGAAGCGTTTAAAATACTTATTTTTATTTTGCTTTATGACTTTCAATTTCAATTTATTTGCATTCCAAAATGTTACAATGGTGGTAATAACTGAATATTATAACATACAATTTCGGACTCTATTGGGCACAGCAACATGGGTGATGCAACTTATGATGTTTTAAATATTTTTTACTATATATTATTTATGTTTATATTTTTCGTTTCGGGTCAATTGGTACAGACGATTTTTTCAAATTAGCTTAGGTCTGATTGTGATAAGAGATGCCTTACACTAAGCTTATGAAGCCGCTGATAGATATGTATGTATTATACATTTGAGTATAATAGGATAAGCTATGTCACATTGTGACAAATCGAATCCTACAGAAAAATCAGCTAACTTTCCCTTCATTCTTGACACAATAAAAAATTATTGCCAGTGAATACCTCACAAAGCTTTTTAATGTAAGATCTTAAAAGATATCATAATATGCTTCCCCTTAAAACCTCAATAATAAAACTTGGTGTGAATTAAGGCGTAAAATTAATATTGGTTTTGATAAATCAAAACATAGTGACTGATTTCACGACAGGCCTTACAACATTGTGGATACCTTATACTTGAAAATATAATGCTTGGTTAAGCAGAACTAAGTTAACCAGATTTTAATTCAATATTTCATTTTTATTTTGTTTTTAATTTGGATTTTGATTTGAGTAATTTTTAATTTAGTAAAATACTAAAAATGAAAAAAAAGTTAACTAGAAAATAATATACATTAGATAATATTTGGGCGTCCACATGGTGGGCAGGCCGCTTCCAACCGGCCGATCTGGAAGTCACTGGGGGAGGCCTATGTTCAGCAGTGGACGTCCGCCGGCTGAAATGATGATGAATGATGAATATTTAGGCTTTTCAAGAAACTCGGATTTCTAACCAAATTTTGTTTTTGCCAAGTGCAGATACTTAGAGGGTTGTTGTCAGGCCAGTAACTAAACCTTACAGTCAGATGTAATCAAGCCATCCTAAAAACTGAAGCATAGAATAAATAATTGTTATGGGTATCAAAAATTTAACTTGATTTTCTTCATCATTTACGTTTGGGCACGAACTACTGTCAGATTTGAAGATAAATAACACTTGAAAAAAAATCATCGACCTCAGGTGGGACTCGAACCCACGTCCCATCGCATTCCGGGCGAGTGTTTGACCACTAAGCTACCGAGGACGTCACGTGACAAGATGAAATTTCTCAAGTGTTTTTTTCTCGCTGTCAAAGCCAGCTATATAAGGTGTAAGTGAATTAGTGTCAGATATTTTTAGGAGTAACTTAGAATATCACATGGATCACATATAAGATAAATTTAAAATTATAGAACAAACTTTAAAAAAATCGAAAAAATAAAAAGTTTTAAAATAAAGAATCTACATTATCCTGTACATGAACCCAAACACCACAAGTAGACTACTCACACAACGCTAGCCGATTCATAATCTCTCCAGAATTACATTCATGCACTAAAATAATCATATTACACTGTTCATCATAATATCATATTACTTGGTGCGTGAATTAAAGTTTGTTCTATAATTTTAAATTTATCTTATATGTGATCCATGTGATAGTCTAAGTTACTATTATTCCTAAAAATATCTGACACTAATTCACTTACACCTTATATAAGTACATATATCTATACAATATGGAAACTAGGCCTGTTTATTGAGATACGTCAAATACGTCAATGGAGCGTTAGGGTTAAATTGTCTTATAAAGTTGATTGCAAATCGCGCGAACTGAAAACAATAGAAATGAACAAAAAGCGTTGACCAAATAGGATTTAAATCCTACGTTTTTACGTTCTGCAGCGACAATGACAACTGACAGCATCTCGTCTCGTATCGGCAGTATTCGGCATCCCCGACTCTCAGTACTCTTATTACCCGACTGCCAAACGAGGGTTATGTTTTTTTAATTAGATTTCTCGTCGAGCCGTGCACACACATGTGCATGTGTGTGTACTTCATTTTGACCATTGATAGATAAAACTCAATGAAACGGGAATACGAAACGTCAGGCAAAAGAGGTAACATTTTGTACCTAAATTGTGATCGCGTTAATTCCCGTTTCATTGAGTTTTAAATTATGCAACGCGAAAGTTTAAAAGTAATCATTTATAGGTAGTTTCTTTACTGTTTAGATATAGATACTATGCTATAACTGTTATTTAATTTGTGCATTTTCTAGGCTAGATTAACTACGCTTCATCATGATTCGATCAAGCTGCTTAATCGACCACTGCTTAATCTAAAAAAAGCTAGTTTTTCATTTTACCAAACACAAATCAGAATAAGGGAATTAACAAACATATTCTTTAATCAAGTGCTACTAGCCCAAACCAACTTTTAACCTGCCTTCCGAAGTTTAACTTTGGTAATTACTTCGAAAGCGCTACCGCTAATAACTTAAAAGAACCTCTTAATTGTAAACATATAATTATGAAATCTCTTTAAACATTGGAACGTAAATTACACTTTACGACGACTTCAATAATAAAGTTAACATCGGTTTACTCAGGGTAGTTACCAAAATAAGTCTTGCCTAAAATGATCATTAATGTTTTAAATGTGGGTTATTTGTGTAATGAATATGTCTTTACAAGGTTATGGCTTGATACAGTTTTTATGTAAAGACGGGGTCAAACTTGTGAAACTTTGAGATTCAGTGTCAATTAATAAATAAATCATTAAATATTGGACAACATCACATACATTGCTCTGATCCTAAGGTGTATAAGCACTTGTGATTATAGAAATCAGAAACAACGATGGTACCACACCACCCAGCCCCGAGACAATATAGAAAAGTTCATTTTCTACATGGACCCGACCGGGGATTGAACCCGGAACCTCAGAGATGACAACGGCATATAGTTCGGCGTGCTCGCCTCTTGGCTACGGAGGTTAAATTAATATACTTTTAAGCAATCATCATCAACTGCCTATTGCATTCCATGGACATAAGCTAAAGAGCACCAAAGAGCACGATATTCCGCTTTCTTATGCCACAGCCAGCTATTTTCTTTAAACAAAAATAGTATTGTATTGATTTAAGTTTATAATTTGTAACTACATTTTATTATGTACACAATAGATTTTAAATGATCTTAAGTAATCCACCCACAAGGTGGACAGACGACCTGGTAACGATTGCAGAAAGCCGCTGGATGCAGGTAGCTTCCAACCGGCCAATCTGGAAGTCACTGGGGGAGGCCTATGTTCAGCAGTGGACGTTCGGCGGCTGAAATGATGATGATGATGATTAAATTATCCTTTTACCTTTTGGGGTACAGAACCCTAAAAACACGGATCTTATTATATTTAAATATCGATACATTTATCTGACCACATTTAATAAATCACGGATCGAAATCTCGAAAGCTGATGACCTTACTTCACCCAAACACTTAGCTCTTACAACCTTGTAAATAGAGTTTAAAATTGTATGGTTTACTTTTAATGATGTTTTTTTTGGACATTGGATGTTTATATTGGACCTTCATCCAATTCTCACGATATATTTAAAATGACAGGCGTACACTCATACTGTCACCTAGTTTGACATTTTTAGGGTTACGTAGTAAAACAGGAACCATTTTGTTTTACATTTAATTACATATTTAACTGGCATTTTTAAGTTAAAGCCGAAAGGGTCAGTTACATTTTCACTATCTTTTTTTTTTCTTAAACTACGTTATTTTTCAAATCGGTGCCAGCTATGAAGAGTTCAAGTGTTTTCACTTCCACCGACTTCAAACATAACTGATTGGGTGTTTAATTAGGCCAATATTATTTCAAACCTTTTTATTTTTAAATTCATTTTTGGTCATTAAAATGCGAGCATCTGGTTTTTTAAATTTTTTCTTTTTTTTCATTTAACGTTAGTTTTCAAATCGGTGCCAGCCATGAAGAAGTCTCTCCCACCGACTTCAAAAATAACTGATTAAGTATTTAATTAGGCCAATATTATTTATCAATTTATATTTTTAAAATTCACTTTTTGGTCATTAAAATGCGAGCATTTGGTTTTTGGTTTACAACGGATCCCTAATATAAATAATAAATATCCTAGTATTTTATCAACTCAAGGATAGAAAGTATTGTGACGTAGTAACTGCGTTTTTGTTTACAATATAATTATTTTGTTTTAAGTGTAAATACCGTCCTTTAAAACATTCACTTGAATAACTTGTATTTCATATTTGACGTCATGTTTGTAATTGCTCTTAGCACTTTAAAGTAATTCATTGATAATAATGAAATGGTTGTACGAGTAATAGAAGGTCGTAAGTTTGATTTCTGGTCCGATCAAATTGGAGTAGGAAGTATTTACTAATGACTTTATTTTCTGAGATAAGTTTACAGCGTGGAGATTTAATGAAACTGGACTAAACTTGTTTTATTAGTAACTAATAGTCTTTTCAAGAATTTTAGACAATATGATTACCTAAAAGTCAAAGTCAGTCATTTATTTTTGCAAATTGGGCATCTATGGCACTTTTACATGTCCCAATTTTTTTTCCTACCACCGCTTCCGGACTACATATCGGCTGGTGATGAGAAGAAACGGCGCAACAAACTCAGTCACCTTTGTCAGCCTGGTTTTATTGCAGGAAATACAATTACAAGAATGTGTAAGTGCGAGCTATGCAGGTTATTAAGTCCATGCACTCTTTTCGTTCAAGTAATCTTCAACTTTGTAATATCCTTTTTCCATAAGGATATTTTAATGTGGTTTTTGAACTTATAAACAGGCAAGTCAACAGGAGTTTGTGGTACTTTATTAAATATTTTTATACATTTCCCCAAAAATGAATTACCTATAAAACATATATACATTGCTCTGATCCTAAGGTAAGTTCTTAGCTTAAGCACTTGTTTTTTGAAATCAGAAACAACGACGGTACTACAACACCTAGACCCGAGCCAATAAGTTCGTTTTCTACATTGACCCGACCGGGAATCGAAATCGGAATCTCAGAAATGACGACACCAAGTGCGTGCTCGCCTCTTTTCTATACTGTCTCCGGTCTGGGTGTTGTGGTACCATTGTTTCTGATTTCTATAACACAAGTGCTTCAGCTACTTACTTTAGGATCAGAGTAATGTATGTGATGTTGTCCAATATTTATAAGTCGCTATTAAATGAAATTTAAATATGCTCTAGATAACACCATCGTTATTTATATTGAAAAAACCATCATCATCCTGGTTTTGAAGCAAATCGTAATGATCTTCTAAGCAACTTTCGCCCAGCGCTCATCTTCCGTGCCGCTAGTACAGTTGATATTAACAGAAATATGTACAATTTAGGCGGTCTGTGGTGCCGTGTGGTGCCGGCACTCTTCCTATGGGTGTCGTAAGAGGCGACTACTGGAGAACCGCCACAAGAAGACGGGCAGCAGCGTCTCCTCTCCACCATTGGCCAAACTGCGATCGCCAACCAGCCTGCCAAGCGTAGCGATTATGGCAAAAACCTCCTTTTGGAGAGGCCTGTGTCCAGCAGTGGACTGATATAGGCTGGTGATGAGGCGGTCTTATCGCTAAGAGCGATCTCTTTCAGACAACCTTCATGCAGAGGTAAAGTTATCAATAAGTTTATTTAACAAATTCAAACTTGATTTAATTGTTTCTTAACGACCATATCTAGGTATAAGATAAAGCGATTAAAAACTAAAGTGATTTATCGTTGCTGTTTACCTATTACAAACAAATAATAATTGTCATTACGAAGAAGGTCCGACAAAAACACGTAATATTCATCATTTACTGTCATTAAATCAGTCCTTGTGAGTTTACTGCACCAGACTGTAGTATACTCTACGTCAACACATAATGCCTAGATAAAATAATTAATATATATGTATATTGTGTCTTTTTTCTGTCTGTTACTATTATAATTATTCTTCTTCTACTGTCAATATTATTAATTGCTTGTTAAGCTGTTAGTTTTAGTTTTTTCTTTTCCTGTATCTAGTGCCGTGCTTTTGTACCCCTAACGTCAGGGTCCCTGCTGAAAATCAGCGTCGTGATATGTCCCTGGCTGTCACGACAAATGCTGAGCGGGGGCCTTTTTGACACATTTTTTTTCTAATCTTAATTCTTTTGTATTCTATGTATGATGTGTGTGTCAAATAAATATTTTTTCTATTCTATTCTATTCTATTCTAAAATAAACAATATTTAAACTATTCACATACCATACCGTGACATACCGCATACCGTGGACAGCCTTCAGACGGAACAAATCAATCCTCAATGAGCTTAAAATCACTCTGCGCCTATCTGATATCTGCCGAACCCGCATGCTCAAATTCCTTGGGCATATAGCACGCAGTTTTCCAGAGTCCCTGGAAAAACTCATATTGATGGGTAAAGTGGAGGGAAAAAGACCAAAGACGAAAGGGCCGTGTTCCTGCAAGATGGTGTGACCAAAGCCAATCTCATCTGCAACTCGGCTTGCACGAAGCTATACACACTGCTGCTGATAGGAGAACCTGGTGAAAATTGTCCCGGCCCAACCTCAATGCTGACGAGGACTGATGATGGTCACGATCCCCAATCTATGGGGGAAAGACTTTGATGATGATGATTAAAATATTCTTCTATTTTTTTTTGTTTGTATAAAGAATGGAATAGAAACCACGTACCGACAAGCGCAGCGTGGGGCGTCCACCACACACACCACACAAGGTGGACAGACGACCTGGTAATGGTTGCAGGAAGCCGCTGGATGCAGCCGCGCCCAAACGGACAAGCTGGTAGTCACTAGGGGAGGCCTATGTTCAGGAGTGGACGTCCAGTGGCTAAAATGATAATGATAATGATGATGATGTATAAAATATTGTTCTGTCACCAGGCTATATCTCATGAACCGTGATAGTTTGAGGGGATCTCAAATAACAACCGTGATTTTTTTGCTCGTTTTTATAGATAATGGAGCGAGTCCGACTCGCACTTGTCCGGTTTTGTGCTAACATTTTCAGTACAAATGTATTCGCATAGGATCCTCATTCATTCAATAAAGTCCCAGACAGAAACTAGTATAAGCTGTTAAAGAGTATACCGCAGTTAAATAATAGTCATCCTTGAATTTAAGGTTAAATCGTTTTCATATTACCGATTTTAATATGCTCATTACGTTCGATATGTTTTATGAGCGATAAAAACTTTATAAGGAAATGCAGTATATGTGGAATTAAATAAAGATGCTTTTAGCAATCAATTTATCAGCCTGTCGATTCTCTAGGAAAACTCTAGTAAATATCACCTAAGCGGTACAAGCAAACATAGCCTCTATTTCACTAAGAAGTGAGTTCAATTTACATAACGTCAAAGAGTGAAATTTCAAAATTTCAAGAAAAAAATACATTTCATTCATTATTTCGTTTCTAATTAAAAACATTTTGAGACCACCGGCGGAATGGTTTGACTCGTTGACCTATTTAAAGCAAAAAAAAACCAGCCAAGTGCGAGTCGGACTCGCGCACGAGGGGTTCTGCAACATTATCTATAAAACGAGCAGAAAAAATCACGTTTGTTGTATGGGATCCCACTTAGATATTTAATGTATTCTGGTTTTTAGTATTTGTTGTTAATAGCGGCAACAGAAATACATCATCTGTAAAAAAAATACCTGTCTAACTATCGCGGTTTATTCAGACAGACGGACAGCGGAGCCTTAGTAATAGGGTCCCATTTTACCCTTTGTGTACGGAACCCTAATAATGGTTGTCTGTAAAGTCGGTTTACGGACGATAATTGTACGTGATAAAGTCATAAGAAAACATTGCTGCTACTCGGACGCATCCACCGATGTAGTTGAAATGAGATAAATTCGTTACAAGCCGATCGTGCCTCTCTACCGCTTGTTCCACCATCTCGCTTGCACGTGGAACGTGACACTTTTTCGTTCATCGATTTACAGACGTCATCTCGTCGAAATATTATACAAATTCAATTGATTGCTTCTTCAAATTTCGCATATACTATAGCAATAAAATTTGACAATAGCAGTGCTGACCGTGATCTACTTGAGCTATTGTGTGTTATATAACCGACAGAACAATGTTTTTGCTGTATTATTGTCCAATAGTTACATTCATCTCTATCTCTTTCTTTTATAAATAGTTTTTCATTGATCAGAAGGAAAAAATACATAATAATTACAGGCAAGTATAATTATTATGTTGGCGTAGAAAATTTGTTCAACTGAGTGTGTCAATCAGACAAAGCCCGATGGTCCGACGATCTTAGGAAGATGGGCCAGTGGATGGATCAAATAAATTTAAAAATGAAGTTGTGTTAACTCTTAACAATTATTAACTTAAGTAAAGTTGTGATGTTCTTAAGAACATCATATGTTTGTAACTAGCCATTTATGTAGGTGAAAACAAAATCATCAGCTGCCTTTCAGGCTAGGTTACTATTAACATCGCACTAAAATAAACAAAATCCTAATTGCTGAATAAGAGCAACAGAATATTTACACGAAAGTTATTTTATCTAATATTATATATATATCGTTCTTTAGCTTACGTTTTAGATAGTAAGAGTGCCGAATACCGGGCTCAATGGAATGGAGCTGATGATTTCGAAATCACCCTAGTTTTAGTTTTATTTTAACTTCATCAGATGTCTGCTCTCAACTTAAATATCACTATCTCTATGTGGACAATGTTGTTGGTCCTCCAATTACTTATATGTATAGTAATGTAGTATTTTAAATTAAGAATCATTGTAAGACTGTTTGTTGTCCTAAATAAATAGAAAAAAAAAGCTGGAGATCGTGCTCTTTGGCGCTCTTTGGGAGACTTGCGTCCAGCAGTCGACTGCAATAGGCTAAATGAAATTAAAATGATAAAAATTCGCTGATTAAGTAGATAATGTTACAATTTAATAAAACTTTTAACCGTAATACGGTGGAAAATAGCTTATCTTAACATACACTAGATACGCTACGCTCGATGAGAGGTGAGAACGCTAGACTATATGGCGTCGCCATCTCTGAGGTTCTGGGTTCGATCCCCGGTGGGGTCAATGTAGAAAAAAAACTTTTCTATATTGTCACGGGTCAGAATTTTGCGGTACAGTCGTTGTTTCTGATTTCCATAACACAAGTGCTTTAGCTACTAACCTTAGGATCAGAGCAATGTATGTGATGTTTTCAAATATTTATTATTTATATAAGATGGACGTCCTGCGAATAAGGGAGACCAACAAGACGTATTCTTTGTAGGCGAAACCGTAAGCTAATACACTCGCGAGCCATAAAATGGTTCCAGTGACATATAGCACCAAATTACTCCTAAACGGAAAAGGCTAGCTTAATGACGTCTGCAATATTGAAGTACATTTAACAGCGCATCAGAATATTACCAACTAAAAACGTAAATATTGTGTTAGGTTCTATGTCTTAGGAGATATTAAGGTGTTTGTCGGCATTTTGTGGGTGGAACTTTTTCATTACTCGCGAGTGTATTATGTCTTGGAACTATACTTAATGGAGCAGACAAAAGGAGTCACGCACGATTCGCGAGATTAAATTACCTGTTTATAGAATGCTCTAAATATTTCTAAAATGACGTTCAAGTGTCTCACGTATCACAGAAAACTAATAAACACTTAAATAATAAAATACTAAAAATCAACAACGAAAATTTAAGCCTTTGTCTGCCACGATACTAGACACAATAGAAAATATATTGTTTAGGGGGACACCGGTGACCACCATGGCGCTGAAAGTGTCATCATCATCATCATCACCAGCCTATATCAGTCCACTGCTGGACACAGGCCTCTCCAAAAGGAGGATTTTTCCATAATCGCCACGCTTGGCAGGCGGGTTGGCGATCGCAGTTTGGCCAATGGTGGAGAGGAGACGCTGCTGCCGTCTTCTTGTGGCGGTTCTCCTGTAGTCGCCTCTTACGACACCCATAGGGAGAGAAGGGTTGGTGCTATTCTTTTAACGTGCCGGCACCATACGACACGTATAGAAAACTTAATACAAAGTGTAGAAACTTAATACTATGCGAACGAAGACGCGGCCAATAGCTAGTTTATTAAGATTACCACAAACGCGTTGATGTCTAACCTATGGTGTAATGGTAACCCATGGAATTTTGGACTGCCTTGCCAAGTCAAACAGTGAGCTTACAAAGGTGGTGATGAATTTCTAAGTTTTATCCTCTTATTTTGACTTGTAATCCAGCAAGGATTAAACAGCGTGGGACTCACACCCAGAAGGTGGACAGACGGCCTGGTAAAGGTTGCAGGAAGCCGCTGGATGCTGGTCGTTTCCAATCGGACAATCTGGAAGTCACTGGGGGAGGCCTATGTTCAGCAGTGGACGTCCGCCTGCTGAAATGATGATGATGAAGGAACAAAATGTTTACGCGATCAATCTCCATAGCCGAAAGGCGCGCACGCCGGACTTGGCGTCGCCATCTCTGAGGTCCCGGGTTCGATACCCCGTCCGTGTCAGTATAAAAAACGAACTCTTCTATATTGGCTCGGGTCTGGGTTTTGTGGTACCATCGTTCTGATCTCTATAACACAAGTGCTTTATTTGTGCTTTGTCCAATATTAATATTACCTATATTTATAAAGTACCCCAAATTTATAAAGTCAAAGAAACCAGGAAGGCTTTAAATGCTATGCAATATTTTCTCAGTACTTTTTATCAATACCCTGAAACCTAATAGTTTTTGTGAACCTAATAATACCAAAGTCAAATAAACAAATGAATACTTAGAAATCGTCTCAAATTAAGATTCGATTGTTTTAGTAGTAAAACAGAAGTATTAAAAACCACTTCCGAATATATAAATAGCAATTAGTTTGGACAGTTATAGTCAGGGCGGCGAGTAATGTCAGTAAACGAAAATACTTTTTAATGAGTAGGTACACAAATTAATTTTAGTGTAGTTTTTTTAAATATAAACAACTTTTATTATGAATAGTAAAATCGCAAAAAAAATTTTTTTCTCAGCTGGAAAAGCTGTTTTTTTTACCTTACGAAGTCTAGTCTTCAAAAGTGTATGAAACCGCTGATATTTTACTACTGTTTTAACCTAAAATTTGTTTTTATTCATGAGCTATACCCTGTCAAGCTTCAATTACCCGCGTAACAATAAAATTTTCATCGTGTCTCTTTGCCGTGGCCTGAGAGGGAACATAATTTGAATAACATTTATATACAATAAAAGGTAATGAATATTTTATTTTAATTTGTTTTTACAAGAACAAGCGCCGTTACAAGAAGAGAGGGTTGCTCAATCAAGTCACGCCTTTTGACTATATTTCATTAAAATCCTACTAAAAATCTCGACATTTCCCGATATCTATAAGGATCTAACACTTATTGCTGTAAAGGTAAATCGTCTTAGTCTATTGTTATAACTAGACTTGTAGCATTAAAAAAAGATTATGAAATTAAAAATATCAACCGAATTGAGAACCTCCTCCGTTTTTCAATCGTTCAAACATGCAACAAAGTAACAAATACGGTATTCGGCATCGATGTTGAGCTCTGGGGCAAAGAGTGGGAATCAGTTTACTCTTTACGAGACGATCAACGTATTAGCATAGAGAAAGAATAATACTACGTAAGTATTAGAGACGCGTGTGCGGGGAGCTGACAACCAATAACGGCCGGCGGTGCACGTGCGTCACACGACTAGCCAATCACGTCATCGTAATGGTCTTCTACGCAACTTTCGCCCAGCGCTCAACTCACGGTCCGGTAGTTGTAAGAATTTTTGATAAATTAAAATATGATAAGCGTATTAAATAAATAAAATACTCAAGGCAATTACTCGCCGGCCCGACTAGACTACTCTTTCTGCACTATGCCTCCAAATCAACCGTAACTGCGCCGAGACAGCACACCCTGTCCTATTTGTCTATGTTTTTGCAATAATTAGATTTATTAATTAGTCTAGGTCTTAAGATCTGCCTTCATGGTAGATGGTTAGGTTATTTTTTTGGTATTCAATCATTTTAAGACTATCTTTATTTTTTAAATTGGTAAAAAATAAAATGGTGACAGCAGGTAGATAAAATAAAAACAGAACAATAGTTATATAGATAAATGAGCCTAAATTAAGCACTTTTCATCATTTCAGCCACAGGGCGTCCACTGCTGAACATAGGCCTCACCCAGTGACTTCAAGCTTGTCCGGTTGCGCGCGGCCTGCATCCAACGGCTTCCTACAACCTTTACCAGGTCGTCTGTCCACCTTGTGAATGTGAGTCCTACGCTGCGCTTGCCGGTGGCCTCTATTCCAGAACCTTTCTGCCCCATCAGCCGTCAGTTCTACGTGCTATGTGCCCCGCCCACTGCCTCTTTAGCTTGCTTTCGTAGGGTTACAGCGACTTTTGTTAAATGTTTAACCCGACGCATTGCACAAAACTTGGTGACTATTGTCAGCCTCTTTTTGAACAGGGCCCTAACCATGAACTGTTAAAACAATCACAAATCCGTCAAACGTTATCATTTCTGTCAAATTTTGTATGAAATGACGTACCAAAATTGACAGATAAATAACACTTGAAAAAAATCATCGACCTCAGGTGGGACTCGAACCCACGTCCCATCGCATACCGGGCGAGTGCTTTGACCACTAAGCTACCGAGGACGTCACGTGACAAGATGAAATTCCTCAAGTGTTTTTTCTCGCTGTCAAAGCCAGCGTATTCTGATCAATGTTGTAGCTATATGTATAGCTGAGTATAGCTAGTGGTCAAAGCACTCGCCCGGCATGCGATGGGACGTGGGTTCGAGTCCCACCTGAGGTCGATGATTTTTTCAAGTGTTATTTATCTTCAATTAAACCTTGCATGGAATTGCTAAAAACAAAAATTTACAATGTTTAAGCATTTCTGATCTTAACCAATAGTCAAATATTTGTAAAAATATTTCTATAGGGTGTTGACGGTAGTATACTACTCAGCTATACATATAGCTACAACATTGATCAGAATACGCTGGCTTTGACAGCGAGAAAAAACACTTGAGGAATTTCATCTTGTCACGTGACGTCCTCGGTAGCTTAGTGGTCAAAGCACTCGCCCGGTATGCGATGGGACGTGGGTTCGAGTCCCACCTGAGGTCGATGATTTTTTTTCAAGTGTTATTTATTTTCAATTAAACCTTGCATGGAATTGCTAAAAACAAAAATTTACAAAATTGACAGATTTGGCAACTTTGAGATTGTTTTAAGAGTTCATGGTTATGGCCCAGGTATATGTACAAGAAAGTATTATGTACCTGTGTGAGCAGGGCAGTATTTAATTAAATAGGTAAGATTTATAAAATAAATCGAAACAATGGAATTTAAAATATAGTATTAAGTTTTAGTCATAACGGCACAATCGGCTAAGTGCAAGTTGGTCTCGTGCCACGAGGGTTCTGTGGGGAGTATGTATATAGTAGTAGGTATGTTTAAAAACTTGTAGGTATCATAGTTTTGTCCCTAACGGGAATCAAATTTCAAAGATATTGGACAATATATATTGGACAACATCACATACATTGCTCTGATCCTAAGGTAAGTAGCTAAAGCACTTGTGTTATAGAAATCAGAAACGACGATGGTACCACAACACCCAGACCCGAGACAATATAGAAAAGTTAGTTTTCCACAATGACCCGACCGGGGTTGAACCCGGAACCTTAAAAATGGCGGCGCTATAATACAGTTCGGCGTGCTCGCCTCTCGGTTACGGAGGTTGTCGAAATATATTTCTTTGACCATTTAAGTTCACTTATTTTTTCGGACTTATTTTTTTCTTTTTCTGCTTGATAACATTGATATAGTGAAATTTCATGATATTAGGTTATATATCAACTGGTGCAAACAAAATGAGTGGTTTGTATCTTTTAATTGAGTTGATTGAAGTTTTATTGTTTCATAGCTCCAAGGGATTGCAGACAGAGATCGCTCTTAACGATAAGATCGATAAATCTTTCTGTAAAAATCAACTGTGGGATAAGACTGCCTGAATTGTACATCTTTCTGTAAACATCAAATGTAACTTCATTGTTTGTTGCGTAAGAAAGAGTTTAAAGAAGATAGCTTGAAACCTTCACGCGTTCCGTTACAAAACGAATCGTGACAGACAGATAGACAAAAAACAGGACGAACAAACAGACGGATAAGGAAGCAAGAATCCTATGGGTTTCTTTTATTCGTTTCAGTTATGGAAGCCTAAAAATATCTTCTTAAATATAAAAATGATTTGCTGTTTGTTCGACTCGCTAAAACTCGAGAACGGCTGGACAGATTTGGCTAATTTTGGTCTTGAAATATTTTTGGATATCCAGGGAAGGTTTAAAAGGGTAAAAGTACACACACGCACACGCACACGCACACGAACACGCACACGCACACGCACACGCACACGCACACGCACACGCACACGCACACCCACACGCACACGCACACGCGAACGCACACGCACACGCACAAGCACACGCACACGTGAACACACACACACACACACACACACACACACACACACACTTCGCTTTTGCACTTATCAAAGTGGCTTGTTTTGCTGTAAAGTTTTATTATTATTAGATCATGTAATTATTGTAAGGAAGGACTATTGAATTTACTTTTGAATGTTAGTTAAGTATTACATACTGATAAACATTGTGATTACATGTTATGGAAGAGTGGCTTTTTCTGACACAGGTGCGACAGTACTTAAAAGAAAAGTCAACCTTTGTCCTAGATTAACGACAAGTTGTTGATGAAATAAAAGTTTTTATTTTATATAAGTATGAAAAAAATTGGGAGAAAAATACTTAAAACAACAAAAGCAATAACAGGTTCTCTCTGAAAACTATCTCAGGCACCAGTCTCTCACAAATAAGATTCCTGTCTAATGTTTCTACCTAGTTCTAGTTTAAAGAAATATTTCAGATGAGAAATAAATGATTTATTTATTAATTTTATTTTACAAACTGTTCCTAATTATCTAACAGGTATCATGCAGTACGAAGTTTGTCGGGTCAGCTAAAGCCACAAGAAATAACAATTGTTTATTGAATTACGTTGCAAATGACAGTTTCGAACAATTCCTTAATTGTTACTCATACCAAAGTCATTAACCCTTTGACGTCATTACAAATGAGACAGCTTGGCGGGCGATTACGTTAAGTTATTACCTATTTCGTACCAAATTAAACGGTGTAGGTCTTGTTTAAGGGAAAGTCAGTGCCCTTCAAATTAAATTGAGTCATAAACACTAAGATCCGAGACAATATAAAAAGTTCGTGTTTATACATTGACCCGACCGGGAATGGAACAAGGGACCTCGCCTCTCAGCTACGGAAGTCGATTGTAACGGTGGTTCCAGAAAAAGTTTTATTTGCACACCAAAATAGAATAACAGAGGAACAGGACGCAGCGTAGGACGTCCACCGACAAGGTGGACAAACGGTAAAGTTGCAGGAAGCCGCTGGATGCAGGCCGCGCGCAACTGGACAAGCTGGAAGTCACTGAGGGTGGCCAATGTTTATCTGTAGATGTCTTGTGGCTGAAATGATTATGATGACAATGATGCCCAGCAGTGGACTTACGTGGGCATTAATTTTGGGCTCGCAGTTAACCACTGAAGTGTTAACTTTAAGGTCATTAATAGCATGAGTCTAGTCTAGTTTTTTTATAGGAAACGGACATTTCTGTTATTGACAAGTTTTTTTAAAGTAAAAAAATGCTTTTTTAACTCTTCCTGTACCATTAAAGTGGCTTAGTTCAGTTAGTCTGTTAGGGAAGTGCTAATTATTATGTAAATAAGAACTATACAGGGTGGTGGTTTATTTATTTAAAATGAAAAATTCACTGCCAAATAGTTTTTGGCATATATGATTTATCCTACTACCTTGTTTGTGGAATATTATTTATTGCAACGAAATCAACTCACTACTTTTAATGAAATTGATAGTGTTCCATGATCAGAATTCAATTTTCGAAAATTTTTGGGATAGTTTTAGGGTTCCGTACCCAAAGGGTAAAACGGGACCCTGTTACTAAGGCTCTGCTGTCCGTCCGTCTGTCACCAGGCTGTTATAAACCGTAATAGTTAGTAAGACAGTTGAAATTTTCACAGATGATGTATCTCTGTTGCCGCTATAACAACAAATACTAAAATACAGAATAAAGTAAATATTTAAGGGAGCTCCATACAACAAACGTGTGTTTCTTTGCTGTTTTTATAGATAATGGTACGAAACCCCTCGTCCGACTCGCACTTGGCCGGTTTTTTAACTCTTCCTGTCCCATTAAAGTAGCGATTAGTTTCGTTAGTGGTCTGTTGTAAGTCAAATCCTATTTTTTATGTAAATAGGATTGAATTTATAGAATATATATAATTAATCAATCTCTTAGTAATTCATATTTATAAGCCATACAAGATAATGTAAAATATATATTTACTGCCGTATAATTTTGACATATTATTATTAGTACTTGGATGACCTAGCTTTGTAAATAAAATTCAATGATCTTTACCTGCAGTTCGTCTGAATGAAATCGCTTTTAATGAAAAGACTGCCTAAATTGTTCCATTCTAAGTTTTTTCGCTTTTAGTCTTTGTGTTTGTATATCTCTCTCTTATGTTTATCATCATCATCATCATATCAGCCTGTTGCAGTCCACTGCTGGACATAGGCCTCCCCCAAGGAGCTCCACAGCGTACGATCTCCCGCCCTTTGCATCCAGTCGCTGCCAGCTGCCTTCTTCAGGTCATCGGTCCATCTAGCCGGGGGGCGTCCTACACTACGTTTGCCTAAGCGTGGTCTCCATTCGAGAACCTTCCTGCTCCACCTCTCGTCGGTTCTGCGACAGACATGGCCAGCCCACTGCCACTTCAGCTTGCTACATTTTTATATGTTATCAGTTATAACTTAAATAATTTATATTTTTGTTTTTAGCACTTACCATGCTAGGTTTATCTAAGATTTTTAATACTTGAAAAAAATCGTCCGCCTCAGGTATCTAACGTCTCGGTAGCTTAGTGGTCAAAGCACTCGCCCGGTATGCGATGGACGTGGGCTCGGATCCCACCTGAGGCGGACAATTTTTTTCAAGTATTAAAAATCTTAGATAAACCTAGCATGGTAATTGCTAAAAACAAAAATTTAAATTGTTTAAGCTTTTCTGATCTTTACCAATAGTTAAATATTTGTAAAAATATTTCTATCGGGTGTTGACGGTAGTAGTATATACCGCAACAATGATTAGAAAATACGCTGGCTTTGACAGCGAGAAACACTTGAAAGATTTCGTCGAGTTGACTAACGTCTCGGTAGCTTAGTGGTCAAAGCACTCGCCCGGTATGCGATGGACGTGGGTTCGGATCCCACCTGAGGCGGACGATTTTTTTCAACTATTAAAAATACCTAAAATAGTCGTCATAGTACAAGCTTTGCTTATTAGGGCTAGAGAAATCAATGTAATTGGTGCAAAAAAATATTATAACACCTATGTATATAAATTATTATCTACCCTGACACCCGCAATGACCAACCAGGAACAAAATACACCAGTTTTAATCATCCATTTTACTTTGACCCGTCAAATTGTCTATGCCCAAGTGGATTGGGTAGAAAGGAGGTTCCACACTTAATGGTTAAGGCTATTATACCTAACTCTTTGGTTATAAACTCAGTTTATAAATACAAGGTTATAGTACGAGCTAGCCAGTCTCGAAAAACGCAGCGTTGCCTGCGTTCGTGTTTACAAGTAATTTACGTTTAAGTATAGTACTTGTTAGAAAGTTGGTATTAGATTGGTACAGAATTATTATATTGGTACCATTGGATACTGTGTGTGTGGTTTTATAGACTGTTCCAGCTTTTATGTGTGAAAAAAGGGGGACAGAAGTAAGTTTATTTATTTTATTTTTTAAAATAGAATTCAGTAACGTAATTTTCAATGAAAAATATTTTCTGAACATTTTACGACATTTAAAAAAAAGAATTATGTTTTTAACTAGTCAACTTTATACAATTAAATTAAATATAATTTAATATAAATATAGGAAAAGGCATCGTACCCATAGGTAGAGAGGTTTCATCACAGAAATGCATCCAAATTAATATTGAACTACCTACCAAATTATCTAATAAAATTCAAAGAAATTCTAACAGACATGTACATCATTATTTACAAGAATACATTTCATTTTTAAATGAACAGTGAATGATTATAACACTATTATTCAAAGCCTATTTTTGTAGTTCCAAAATACAATATAAATACTTAACTAACAACAAAGCAAACATAATATACTTCCGACATCACACGAACTTTTTAGGACGTAAGTGCCTGAAAGGGCCTATTCACTGTATAAATCACTTTATTAAACATATTTAAACTTTATTGCACAGACTTAAAAAATCCAACGGTGGACTTAATGCCCTCAGACATTCTTTACCAGTCGACCATTAGGCTAAACAGAGATGTTTTGTAGTCGGTGTGATAAAGGAGATGCAAATCTTTAAAAGGGCTTAAGCAAAATAATTTTATTTAAGCACATTGACTTTGAACTTTTATAGTACCAAATTATTGATTTAGCATCATCGTCTAACTAGATGCCAGCAGGGCTAGCATGCGCAACACGATACAATTTTGTCGTGGCATTTTATCGACTTTTGACGTTTGACGAACAAAGAAAAAAACAAAATGTCTCGAAGTGTCTACGAAGAACGGGAGACCCTGAAAATATTAAGAAAAAGGATTCGAGACGTCTGTAATTAGGGAAACCGACAAATATCGTCGAAGACAAAATTTGTCTTGTCTATCGATAAAATAACCGATGCGCGCATGCTAGCATTGCAGGAATGAATTTTTACTTTAATAGTTTTATCTCAGAACACCCAGACCCGAACCTATTAAATAAACAATTTAAAATTCGTCCTAATTTAAAAAAAAAAAATTGAGCCCGGAATCGAAATTGTGACTTAAGTTTAGTAATCAATCACTGATAATACGTTGATTAAACCCCAATGGGGTTTAATTTGCATTGTTTTTCTGTAGCAGCTACTGTTACTTAGAAATAAACATAGTATAATCCTTTGCCTATGAATCTCAGAATTTAATTACAGAGATAAAGTACCCATCGTCATACTGTTTCTTTGATAAACAAAAAAAATTGTACCTACTCTTACGGGGTGACTCAGCTTATTAAACTTGTAACTCAAAAAAAACTGAAACCTCTTAGGGCCTGGTATTAAACACACATACAACATTTTTTATGGCAAAAAAAATCCCCATACAAACTGTATCACGTGATCAAAAAAAAATTGACAACGTTTTATTTACTTTATTTAATAGGGACACACAACAGGTAACAGCTAAGAAGGTAGCACAATGTTTATATAAAAGATTTAAATACTAAGCTATCACCTAAAGACATGCATCCCTGACATGAGTAAAAAAAAAATATTTTTTAAAATATCCCATATTATATTAAAAAATACTATAATACTAATAATTGTATGTAAGCAACAGAATCAGTACCTAAGAGGTTGTATGTAATTGGAGTTACACGTTCTTAAATATATTTTTTTCTACCGGACTCATCTATAAATCTTACAAAATTTATCATACAATTTCCGACAGCTGATCGGGTTTTTAACTACTAAGGGAAATAAAATACTCAATACTTACTTCTTATCATAATGACTATGATATATACTGATTGTATTTAATAAAGAAAAACAAAATTAATCCAATGCTTATTAATAAAAGTTCCAATAAAATTGTTTGAGATATAATGCGAATTTCTATAAAAACAGCAAGTTACCTATGAGTTATACTAATCTTAATATAGAAGGTGTAAGCGAATTAGTGTCAGATATTTTTTGGAGTAACTTAGACTATCACATGGATCACATATAAGATAAATTTAAAATTATAGAACAAACTTTAATTCACGCACCAAGTAATATGATATTATGATGAACAGTGTAATATGATTATTTGAGTGCATGAATGTGATTCTGGAGAGATTATGAATCGGCTAGCGTTGTGTGAGTAGTCTACTTGTGGGGTTTGGGTTCGTTTACAGAATGATGTAGATTCTTTATTTATTTATTTTTTATTTTTTTCTATTTTTTAATGTTTGTTCTATAATTTTAAATTTATCTTATATGTGATCCATGTAATAGTCTAAGTTACTCCTAAAAATATCTGACACTAATTAACTTACACCTTATATAAAACAAAGTCGTGTTTGTTACAACACTTATAACTCGAGAACGGCTCGACGATTTCATGGTTGATGAGTTGTTGGATTTGTCTCCGCCCCGAATAGCAGAATAAATAAGAAAAACATTGAAAAAGCTGACAAAAAAAATACTTTAGGCGGTACGGAGTTCGCCGGGTCAGCTAGTGTCAAAAAGTAAATGAAACATCTAAGCCAGCTAACTCACTAATGTTTCGGTGTATCATTCAGTTAATTTGGCTAGCGTCATCTCCCAGGACACCCAGACACAAGCCAATTTGGAAAACATCGTTTTATGAGTTGCCCCGAACAGAGAATCAATCCGCAGACCTTTTAAGTTTAAGATATAGCACCGCACCTTTACACCAGTCAGGTCATTCATAGTTCTTATAAATAAAATTAATAAATAAAGGACAACATCACATACATCTATCCCTGTTCTGTGCATTCGACCTCCTTACGACCTCCGTAGCCGAGAGGCGAGCACGCTGGACTATATGGCGTCGCCATCTCTGAGGTTCCGGGTTCGATTCCCCTCGGGTCAATGTAGAAAACGAACTTTTCTATATTGTCTCGGGTCTGGGTGCTGTGGTGCCGTCGCGTCGTTGTTTTTGATTCCTTTAACACAAGTGCTTTAGCTACTTACCTTAGGATCAGAACAAGTATGTGATGTTGTCTGATATTTATTTATTTATTACATTATTCTGATCCTAAGGTAAGTAGCTAAAGCACTTGTAATAGAAATCAGAAACGACGACGGTACCTACCACAAAACCCAGACCCGAGACAATACGGTAGTTCATCTACTACATTGACCCGACCGGGGATCGAACCCACAACCTCAGATGGCGACGCCATATAGTCTGGTGTAGTCGCCTCTCCGCTACGGAGGTCGTCAACACTTATATCAAACTACTTATGTAATAATTATAACTCGACAAACTTATGTAACACTTAATCATTGTGAAGATATGTTTTCACGGTCGCTAAATATAACCTTCTACATTGTTAAACATAATGCTTTATTATGAATAGTAACAGTTATATCGGGTGTAAAAAAAGGCTTAACGAAGCCGAATACCACATATTCTACGTATTATTACGATCATTTTTTTTCTTTTACACTATACCTGGGAAATGACGGGTTACCGAGTTATTGACAGTCAAAGTTACAATTTTTTTCAAAGATTTTTACAAAATTGACTTCTGTTTGATAATACTAAACTTTTTTACAAAGAAACATGATAAAAATTTTCAATACTTCTTTCTTCTGTGGCGTGCGCGCTATACATTGCGGGTTAGAAATAAGTTATTTTTTTTGATACCCAAAAATAAAAGTCATTTCCCAGCAATTATTTTTTTTGCATTCTACTTGGTTTTATGTATAGAATTCGTGGTTTAAGGCTTCGTTAAGCCTTAAGTTACACCCTGTATAAAATCACACGGTTTGATAAGTTCTGAACTTGAATTGTTGCAATTTAACAGTGAGCAAGTAGCTCATTGGTCGAAGAATCGACGTCTCCCCACCCATGGGTCGTGACTTCGTGACTTTAAATCCTACAGTTATACATCCTGTTCTTTATACCATTTGCTCGATGACAAGGGAAAACATATGGAGAAGTATTTTTGAAGTAAAAGTAAAGTAGAGTATATGTCTATTAGACATCCCACTGCAGGGCACAGGAGACGTATTTTTTAATCATGCGCATTCCAATTCGAATACGAAATGGCCAGATTCGCAAGCGAATGACTAAAATCGCTATTTTTGAAAATTCATTTCGTGAATTCTGCAACGAGTGGTCCGACATACCCGTATTTCGATTCTACTAGTAGAAAGTTCGGAAGTATGACTTTGACAAGTAAATATATGGTTCACAGATTAAAAACTTTTTTTTTCTTTCCGTTCCATGCGATTCATTGCCGGTTTTTAAAATCAATAAGTTTTTGCATTCCGGTTTTTAATGTTTTCTGCGTGAAACGAAAATAGTTACAAGAATTTTACTATTATAGCAACACAGAATTCGAGTGATTCAAAAATGAGTAAAATCGGGAGTGATAGAAATAGAATTCGCACACGAATCGTATTCGTGTTCGAATTCAAGATTCATTTCTAATGCTTCAAAAATACGTCTCCAGGTCTCACCTCAACTATGGGGTGGTGGTGGAAACTATTTGGGCCATACTCTCCACGCAGGTCCAGTGCATCGCGGTGGAGGGGTGTTGCAATTGCATGGCCAGTGACTAAACCTTACTGTCAGATGTTGTCAAGCCGCCATAAGGCCTCTGACTAGGCTTCACGACTAATATCAAGCGATATCAGCCGGGACCAACTTTCGACGTGCCTTCCGAAGCACGGAGATGCTCGTAATAAATGTCACTAATTATGGTTGGAATGGTCACCCATCCACTCACAACCGCGACCTTGGTTGCTTAACTTTAGTAATCGATTCAAAGAGCTGCCGCCACTGGACTGAGGTACGAGTACCTCAATTTATGAAGCATTAGAAAACGGTTAGTGTGCGATCTCTATTTCTATTTCTTCCGATGGGGATCGCATCATGGTCACGGGGGATAGCTTTACAGCTGTTCGCGAAATTCAATTCTTACGCTTCTAAGTAAAGAATTGATTTAATAATGCGGAAATTCTATCACCGACGTTAATTCCTGTCGGCTGGTAGCGGGAGTCACTTGATGTTTTCCCGTTGTCCTTTCACCAAGTTGAAAGACACAATTGCGTCTATTTATTATATGTGATCATGGCTTGGCTGTATCCTGTTTGTGTGCCTATTATAAAGAAAGAAAGAAATAAATAAATATCAATGCAATAGCGATACTGTGCCTCATTGCATACTTAGGTCTCGCGCTCAGATCAGAAAAAGGATGTCTCGCGATTTGCAAATTCGACTAAAACACTAGCACACTACGATTCCAAATTCGCGATTGCATCGATGCTAACGCGCTTTAGCGACTCTGCGACCGATTGCTAGGCTAGCATGCTATCGCGATTTGGAAATTTCTCTAAAATACAAGCAAACTACTTTTGCTACTGCGATCGATTATAGCATCTTTGATGTTGACGACCGTCTGGTGTAGTGGTTCGCACTCCGGACTGCAATGCCTAGCCTAGGGGGCCTAGCGCGAAAGTGAATCGTTCGTTCGGTCATATTAACCGATAAAATTAAAACATCCATTCCCCTGTATCAAAGGTTTGACAATTTATGAACAATTAAAAACAGACTTGTTTTTTACACTGCTAGATTGTGTTGGTCATATTTTATGAAAGGATTGACACATGAAACTGCAGCCAATTTAATTTGTTAGGTTTATACGACCGAACGAAAGATACACTTTCGCGCTATAGGCCCTGGCGGTTTCAGGTTCGAATCCCGCGAGGGGCAAATGTTAGTATGATGAGCACGAGCATTTGTACCTAAGTCATGGATGTTAAACGTATTTAAGTATGTTATTCCGTTATCTAGTCGCCATAGCACAAGCTTTGCTTAGCTTGGGGCTAGATAATCGGTGTAATTGTGGAAACTATTTTATTTATCTGCGATAAGCGATTTGGCGACATTGCCTTTTTGCGACTTTTTAATTGATATTAAGTTTTAGAGGCTGTAAAGTAAAGTATCGATGGTTTATGACGACTTACATAGCGGAAAGGTGACCACGCCGAATTTGGCGTCACCGTCTCTAAGGTTCCGTGTTTATACCTACTTGGCGTCACGTAAAAAGAGCGGTGGCCAAAATAGGAACTATCATTTTCAGTACTGTTAAAAACGTTTTGTGGAGACAAGTAGCGCCACCCTTCAGCGTTCTTTTTATTTGACGAAAATTATAATCAGAAGTGATGATTTGAGATCAAAGATGGTGACGCCAAGTTCGGCGTGGCTACTCAAGTCGTCAAATCGATCGATTTTTATACAAATTGTTTCATCGAACTACACTAGGGCCTTACATGTGTGAGATCATACCTTGGCTTTAAAGTAATCATTACTTTAAAAGTTTCACGTTGCAAGCTCAATGAAACGGGAATTAACACGATAAAAATTAAACTTTCCGTTGCATAATTTAAACTCAATGAAACGGGAATCAACGCGATTATAATTTAGGTACAAAATGTTACGTAACGTAAAGTCATTTGCCAGCAGGGCTAGCATGCGCGCATCGGTTATTTTATCGATAGACAAGACAAATTTTGTCTTCAAAGATAATTTTGTCGTTTACCCTTACCTAACGAATCACAGCGAATCCTCTTTCTTAATATTTTTACGGGCTCCCGTTGTTTGTAGCCACTTATTTTTACGTCAAAACACGGCATTGCCATGATAATTTGGTTTTTCCTTTGTTATCGTCGAAGACAAAACGAAATATTTACGTCAAAGTCGATAAAATGCCACGACAAAATTTTATCGTGTTGCGCATGCTACTGCTGGACGTTTCGATCGGGTTACACCGACCGTGGTCACAGGCTGACTGGAACAGTGATGTCTTCACACCGTATGAGAGGCAGATTCTTCACCTAAATTATGATCTCAATATGACAGGCAATTAAATTATTCACCTTAATTATGATCGTGTTTCTTTGAGTAAAAACTAACGGTCTTACATATAAACGATGATCAAATTTAAGACACTGCTGAACAGCTCTTTAAAAATATGTTTACTTAAAAACACTAATTAAACGTCTAAGTGAGTTCGTAACTAGCTGTCAAGTTAAACAGCGTCGTACCCTTGTTTAAAGTCTTACGGCCTTACTTATAAAAATCGACTAATCAACATCTTAGTAACTGATTAACTATTCACTGCTTAACTTCTTAAGTAGTACGTAACTATTTTTCACTCATAAATGCGTTAATTACCACAAATTTTAATTCACTTTGCCAACACCGGACTCTAGTCATTATAAAAGACCCAAAATATTGACATTGTTACTTGTCAATCAATTTTGATACCAAAGAGTAGTAGGTACTTGTATTTTTCCACGAAACGAAAGGTGATGGCTAGAGCCATACAGCCATTATATAAGAAATATTTTATATTTTATGTCATTTAAGAGTGTTTAACACATCATTGTAGGTATGCGGGACCTAGATGACAGCTAGCTAGACAGAAAACAGCTGTTGCTGCGACGCTATTTCGGTATTTAAGACTTTGAACAAGGGTACGTAGCTGTTATTTTTGACAGTAGGTTACGAACTCAATAATACGATGATTAACTTTAATTAGCGTTTATGAGTAAGCATATTTTTAATAAGCTGCTTAGCAGTGTCTAATATTTAATTACTGTTTATAAGTAAGAGTTAATTACCAAAATGGCGTTGCAGCAACAGCTGTTTTCTGTCTAGCTAGCTGTTGATTATCCGTTAACTAACTAACCAACGCCTAAATAGGATTATGATTGAAAAATAGTTACACACTTATTAAGAAGTTAAACAGCGATTAGTTAATTAATTCCTTTTAAACTTTCGCGTTGCATAATTTAAAACTCAATGAAACGGGAATTAACGCGATCATAATTTAGGTGCAAAATGTTACCTCTTTTGCCTGACGTTTCGATCGGGTTACACCGACCGTGGTCACAGGTTGACTGATTAGTTAATTAGTTACTAAGATGTTGATTAGTAGATTTTTAAAGATAAGGCGTTAAATTCTTAACTAAATCAATCAAGGCATAACCTTCGCTACAACATAAAATGCTAATACGTTACGCATACTTTTAAATGCAAAATATAACTTCCTACTTTAATTGAAGTGGTAGTATGAGTAGTTCACTTGTAAAACAGCTTTGTTAAAAATAACAGATTCCTTTCACATTGGATGTATGTAGTCACCTGCTTAAAGGGTCCTACGTATAGTACAGTATTGTTTTTAGAGCCACAGGTGACACTAAAGTTGAAAAAACCGGACAAGTGCGAGTCGGACTCACCCACCGAGGGTTCCGTATGAATTTGTAGGTATATAAATAGGTACTTATAAAAAAGGGAAAAGGTTTTTTTTTCATTCTTCGTCATAAACCGAAAACTATATCTCATAAAAATAACTTTTAAAGCTTGTGCTAGTTTCCATTTGAAATCCTGAATGTCTTGACAGACAGACGGACAACAAAGTGATCCTATAAGGGTTCAGTTTTTTTTCCTTTTGAGGTACGGAATCCTAAAAAACATCATTATCATTGGATGTAAGTAGTCACCTGCTTAAGAGTCCTACGTATAGTAGTATTTATTTTTCTTTATGGTACAGTATAGGGATGACGATAACCTTTTTTTCCTTTGTCTATCAGGTAGATTATTAAAAATTATTGGACACGTACTATTTCTTTTTTTACTTTAATAAAATTATACAGAGATATATGATTTGAGATGTCGTATGACGTCACGCCTAAGTGCAATGGAGAATGTTAATAGGTATGCCTAATCGGTTGAAGTACACAAATACACTAGTTTTTACTGTAGTCAAAAATAATTATTAGTTTTGATTTTACAAGCATTTAAACTTACGATTAATATCCCGCTAACAGTCACGTGACCGCATGTGACGTCAATTTACAACGCTCCGCTTAGTAGCAAGTCACGACACCGTTCTGATAAGAGCGCGAGTGGACTGAGCGAGTGTTGTGAGATGACGTCACACCGTCACACGTTTACTTCTATAATTCGGAAACTAATTGACGTATCGAAGTAATTCTTTCACTTGTATTTTTTTTTGACAGAGAATATGGAGAGCTAATATTCAAAATTAGTGGACATCCTTAATTTTTACTTAGAAGTGACGTCGAGCCTCTCCCGAACTTTGTGTAATTGTTTGGTTGATTGGCAATAAAAAAATAAGATTCCTTAATTTTTTGTTAATCTAACTGACGAAATAGAATTTCTACTTCTTTACCCAGCCGTCATTTCTATTGTTTAATCCACGGGTGACACTGAAGTTAAAATAAAACATAATTTTCATCAGCCTTCCGAAGTCGAATGTTATTCACTTATTTATCATTAGCGATCCGATTGGTGTAGTTGCACGGTAATCCGCCTTCAGTACAAAGAGTAAGTTCGATGCCTGGTACAGACAGAAAAAAAAATCTTTGATAAAATTGTCTAGATACGGTTGTGGTGGGAGATATCCCTCGCAAGGGTAATATTTTTCATATAAAAAATGTGTTCATTCGCACCGACTCCAAAAAGAACTGATTAGGTATGTTTTAGTCAATATTATTTTTCGCTTTTTAGTTTCATTTTGAAGTCGGTTTTTAGATTTTTATTAAACCTTTATTTTTAAGTCCTTTATTTTTTCCCTCCTAACTTCGCCAAAAATTACTTTACAGCAAAGTAACCTTAACTAATATTGGTCCTCTATAGACCCCCCATCTAATGGTATGATAAAAATAAGGTGTTATATAGGGTCAATCTGTCGACGAAAATTTTTAAGTCTTTAAGAAAAGGGTTTACCTACACTCCAATCAGAACGGCGGCTATTTTGGTGTCGAAACCATAGGATAAGGTCTTGCGTTAAATAAAAAGTCAAATTAAGAAAGGAAGTTTCAATTTTTTTTTCGTTACTTGGTGTGCGGGTTCGCCCCCAGTAAATAAAAATTGGCGGTCTGGTACCTCATAAGCTCCACGTCTGCTCAACACACTGCGAAATACGTTCTGTCGACAAATTGCAGTATTATCTTCTAACTCCTATCCGTTAAGGAGTTCTGTGGCTTCCATCATCAGGTCAGCAACATGACATGATGATTACCAGACCCAAAAATCAGCATCGAGTCAGAAAATATATGCAAAACATTATGGGTGCCTATAAAAATTGAGAGTTGCCCTCGATTTCCCAAGTATCCCATCATCAGAATCTGACTTGGTGGAAATGGGACCACCTCGGGAGTATACCCTTTCAAACTAAAAAATAAATTTTGAAATCGGTCCATAATTGACGGCGTAATCGCGTAACAAACATACAAAAAAAAAAAAAAACAACATTCAGACGAATTGAGAACCTCCTCCTTTTTTTGAAGTCGGTTAAAAAAAACAACTTTCAGTCGAATGGAGAACCTCCTCCTTTTTTGAAGTCGGTTGATAAAACTAAATTATAAACGCCAATAATAGATTACATAGAAATTGACTTATCAATGTCCTTTCCTTGTTACTTTTTTTTCATTTCATTTAGATCAAGGGATTTAGCCATTTAAATAAAAAAAAACTTGGCATCAGTTGCTATTTTTTTTCTTCATTATATACAAAGAGTCCCATTGTATTTAGGAATAATACCAAACTTCTGCATTTAATTACAAACAGTCAACTAATTACAAACTTATAATTACCGTTACCCAAACGGTAATTTCTTACAACCCCAATACAAAATTCGCTTTTGCAGCTGCAAAAGTAAGTTTGCAAAACTTTTTTGTTGCCATCTTAGTTGTGCAGTTTGTAGAAATGAACAGGTCTTATTATGATTAGGATAGATTCTAAATTGGCGTGTTTAGTATGCGTTTTACAGTTGGCAATGACCTCAATAGTTAGCGATCACGTACAAATAATCACTTCTATCAGAGAATTGCGAAAAAATGGAGACGGCATTTTGCGATATATCTCTTTTTATTAAACGAGCAATTCTTGTATTTATATTGAAATAGGTATCACGGAAACGGCTACAACGATTTTCATGAAATTTAGTATGCAGGGGGTTTTGGGGGCGATAAATCGATATAGCGAGGTTATTTTTAGAAAAAAAATCAGACACTTCTTTATGCAATTAGCTGTTCCTTACGAATACTTAACCGTGGTCGTTAGTTTTTTTAAATTTGCCAAATTTTTGTACAACGTATTTCATTCATCTCATCCTATTGCAGTCCACTGCTGGACGTGGGCCTCCCCCAAAGAGCGCCAAAGAGCACGATCTTCCGCTTTTTTCATCCATCCACTGCCACCCATCTTCCTAAGGTCGTCGGTCCATGGAGCTGGGGGGGTGTCCTACACTACGTTTATTTAATATTTTTTTGTTTTCGTAAACGCAAATTTTGAAGACTAAAAAAATATAATTTCATAATAAATAAAAGGACATTCGTAAAATAATATGATTATAATTAGTAATATTGAAACGAATGAGTAAACAAGTAACAGTAGTTAATTATGACGAGGTTTTTTAATTTGAGTTGAAAACAAGATTTAAGTTGCTTATTAATTATCATTGCGAAATTATTTGGTTCTTAACGTAATTATGTAAATATGATTCTTTAAATTAAATAAATTATTATCATGTTTAAGATCTAGATGTTGAAAAAAATAAAGGCGAAATATAGTATCCTTTGTGAGGGATTCTTTAGAAAAAAATAGTGAAAGTTTGTAGGTATGTTTGGATGTTTTATGTATTTATTGAAACAGATTCACCAGCAACACATCAGTCAACATAACAGTTCTAAGTAATATGGGTAACCTGTGTAAAAGATATGTATTTTTAGGTAAATACAGTGTTTTAACAATTCAAAATTTATGAACTAATAATCCCATCGAAAAAATACAAATCTTTTTTTTTGGTGGAACCTAGCTTCACGGTTGCAAGAATTAAGATGAAAGGCCTCTTGATCTAGTTTAACACGAAGCTATTAGATGATTTATTCATCATCGTTTTAAAAAAGAACGCCTACAGGGCCACTTTGTTTGTTGTCCACATGCCTGTCCGTCTGTCTGTGAAGTCCTATTTACCAGGAAAGCAAAAAGGTTGCAGAAAATAATTTCAATACAAGTGGATATACACGTTCTTGCAATTATTTGAACATTTGAAATATTTATTTAATGCATTCAAAAGATACGGCTGTTATTGTATTTTTTTGACCACCATTATTTCGTTTAGACAATTGACAATCGCCATCAATAAATTCGTCATCGCCTCTAATATTACCATACGGTGACAATTCAACACCTGATTTCACGATGACACATGATGTCAATGCCGTACATTTTATAATCGAACTTCGTTACCGTTTCCAAACATTGACTAATCCATCTGGCCTAGCGTATTGCTATAAAGCATACTGTTTAGGGTTCCGTACTTAAAGAGTAAAGGACGTAAAAGGATCTTAAATAGTAAGGACCCCCCAGTGCATAAGACCGACTCACGCTTGATTTGTTCAACTGCTTTGCGTGTTATAGAAAAACGCCAACTGATCTACATTGAAAAGTTTTCTGACAGATTGTCAATGACAAATGACATCATTAGATTGTGTTTAAAGAGGTTTAAGGTTATACCACACCCTTTGACGGTTATAGATTAAATAATTCAGTTTTTGATTGATCTTCATTGCATGCACGAATTTAGTTTTCTTTATTAATTATATTTATTAATTGTTATACAACTAAAACTGACCTCGACTTTCATTACGGTAATAAACAAAGCAAATTGCAACTAGAAATGCTAATTGTTTTGCGAATTCAATTATAAAAATGAATTATAAAACTTCGCAAAGTAATAAACAATAGAGATTTGGTTTTTTAGCAAAATGATAAGTTTTTAGCTCTGTCTGGTTGTATTTTTTAACTAATGGGTTTACTTACATAAATAGTAGTCACACCAAACATAAAATGGTAGATTCACGAATGTAATAATGAAAGTATTTATAACATTATAATTTAAAAAAACCGTAAAATAAACCGTAAAAAAAATAAACCGTAAAGTAAAAAAAACCGTTAAATATATAAAGTTATTTAAAAGTTAACAAACACACTCTTGATTATTATTATTGAGGTTTTCCCTTGATTTCTCTCAGATTACGTCATCAGATACTAACTTGGCGAAATTTCGGGAGTTAATTCTTTCAAGTTAAACATTTATTTTTCTAAATTTGTCTTTAATTGACGATATGAAAAACAAAAACATACAGTTGAACTTAGAACCTCTTCCTTTTTTTAAAGACCGATTTTTCAATTGCCAGTTAAATTCAACCATTTATTCCGGTTAAGACTTGGTTTTTTAAAACAAACTTAGATAAATTTTCCACTACAAGTATCATCCGGATAAGGCTGGGGCATACTTGTACCCCAGCCCATCTAGCAAGGCTTAATATAATAGAAAAAACGCATGCGAGTGCGGTGTTGAGGTGGGTGATTTGAATCACATCTTTTTTACTTGCCAAAAACATAATCGTTCTGTTTTTATTTCATCATTGCTATCCCTCCGTGTCCCATTCCCTACATCTATATCCTGTCTTCTCTATCTAAATGACTATAATATATATAAGTGTATATCTAAATTTTTAATTTTAAATAATATTAAACTGTAAATAATACATGTACCTATTCTAAGTTATTTATTATACTGATTTTATATTTTATTCCAATTCCCTTAACCGTTCCCCATTCACCTACTGCCCTGATCCTTTCTTTCTTTTCCTAATTTCCCGGTAATTTGTTAACACAAAACGTTTCCTTACCTTTTATACTCATCGTTATGGCTAAACGCAAGCCGCGCAAGCCAAAAACATAAAAAAAAAAAAAATGCCAGATAACTTTATAATAAAATTGACGTTTTGACACATTTTCTATACGGAACCTGTCAACATGTCAAACTTATTCGTCGTATAAAATTTATCTAGCTATCACAAAGAAATTATAGTCATTGGGCTATCGAAAAATGAAAAGTTATTATTATTTATTTATATATTATTTATTAAACATAACAAATTACTATTTAAAAATGTAATGCCTCGCAAACCACTTTCGTGGTTGACTGCAAGTGCCAATCTAAAATCTAAATTAATTATGCAACTTAGAAAGTGTTTTTTAACTTTGGTACCAAATTCTTTTTTAAATTTTACTTTGGCTATTTCAGGCGGCAGCGCGTTGAACAGCTCCTCTAGAACGAGCAACAGAACACGATATGATATAGCGATTTAACGCATATTTTTTGTCAAAATATGAACTTTTATCGAAAAAGCGAGCATAACCGTGACGTCGCCGGCACGGACATGCTCACTGTTTCAATAAAAGTTCAAGATGGCGGCTATGTTATCATATTTTGAAAGTAAAGAGGCGATAAATCGCTATATCATATCGTATCATATCGTGTTTTGTTGCTTGTGCTAGAGGCAGATGTGGTAAGCGTTTGTCCAATGTACGATCTCCGTAATACTTCAGTTAAAATCAACATCAAATTGCCACCTCCATACTAGTCGTGAAATACCAGTTTCATGTAAAAATTTGCTACTAGTTCCCTTGAAGAGATGTTTTACGTCGTGCCTTGTATAATACTAAAACTAACCGTAATTTGGTCCATAATCATCGTTTGGATTATCCGGCAATTATTAGAGATTATCTGATTACTTGTCTAATTAGTTTTGATGACATGCCAATAATGAGGTTGCTTAGAAACTGAGGTTTTATTAACCGACGTGAAAAATGAGTTCTAACAATGTGACTGTTTTTTGTTTGATTAAGTAATTTATGTGACATCGTGGGCTTCTTGCAATGTGGTTGGTTTGGTTCCTGTTTTATAAAATAACAACTATGTAATAATAATATTAAATACTTGAAAAAAATCGTCCGCCTCAGGTGGGATCCGAACCCACGACCATCGCATACCGGGCGAGTGTTTTTCCAACTAAGATTTACTGATTTTTTTCAAGTATTAAAAATCATAAATAAATCTAGCATATTTATTTATGATTTTTTAATTGCTAAAATACAAAATTTAAAGTTTGTAATATTTATATAAGGTCCGATTTTATTAGTGTTCATCCTGTTAACCTGTGACTATATAGGTGAAAAACATTCGTAAAAACCAATTTTCAAATGTGTACCATAAAAACTATAAAAGTTAAATATCAAAAACAAAATCAACAACATTGACTTCTTATTGCATAATCGTCCTATCTTTGGTGCGTTTAACCATTTGATTATCCGTCTTATTCCTTCTCCTGTCAGAGCGAGAAAGAGTTGAAGATAGGACGAGTTTATGCAATATGAAGTCGATGGTGTTATTTTGTATTTTTATTTTTAACTTTTTTAGTTTTTATGATAGACATTTGAAACTTGATTTTACGATTGCTTTTCACCTATATAGTCACAGGTTAACAGGATGTACACAAATAAATCGGACCATATATATTTGATACAAGCTTACATTTTTAGGCGCGACTCAGAATCAGTAAAAACCATAAAACCAATTTATTTCTGTAAATAGGCTTAAATTACGCGCGCTTACACGTCCCAAATTGTTTTTACCCTCCCAACATTCCTCGATAAAAACAAAAGTAAATCATATTTTTTTTAAATTATTACTTATCTTCTGTAAAAAAAATTGAAATCAGGGTACCTACTTTTCCTATGTTCGACATAAATTGCTTGTGAGCGATGAAGTGTTGAATAACTAAATACCTCGTGTTTTTGTTTTAGAAATTTTACAGTATTTTTTTATAATAAAAAAATAAGCAGTTAAAATTAATCACGAAAAAGTCGCTATTTTCTAGACCTAATTTTTAAAATTAGTGTCAAATTATATAAATGCGAAATAAAAGGGTTCTATTACTAAGATAACTAAGACAGGCAAACAGACAACGACGCGACGGTACCATAACACCCCGACCCGAGACAATATAAAAAAGTTTGTTTTCAACATTGACCGGACCGAGAATTGAACCCGGAACCTCTTGTATTCGTAACGTAACCTTTTTAATTCTTTACTTCGAGACTTATTAAGATTCTTACTGTGTTGATTTCTCATATTTTTTTTTTACCGGAATCAGCCTTTTTGGACTGGACAAGGATTTTTACAGCCTGTAGCTAAAAACCGGCCAAGTGCGAGTCGGACTCGCGCACGAAGGGTTCCGTACCATTATCTGTAAAAAAACGGCAAAAAAAATCACGTTTGTTGTATGGGAGCATCCTTAAATATTTATTGTATTCCGTTGTTTAGACTGTTATGGCGGCAACAAAAATACATAATCTGTAAAAATTTCAACTCTCTAACTATCACGGTTCATGACATACAGCCTGGTGACAGACGGACAGTGGAGCCTTAGTAATAGGGTCCCGTTTTACCCTTCAGATACGGATCCCTAAAAACAGAATATGCCCATTTTTAGCTTCAAGCAACATTCACCAATTATGCTAAAAATACTCGTTCAACCTTGTCGATCAGAATCTTGTTATCGATCATACTTTGTAGAATATATTCGCAATAGAATTTATGTATATTTATTTGTACAATTAATCAAGTTTGATTATTCAGGTCGTGGGACTAGGGCGACCAAGTTTTAGTGATTTTACTGAGATAATTATAGGGGTGTTAGGTTGAAAGAATATTATTTTTTTAACAAATAAGTAAACTTTTACTAATTCAAAAAGTTTACATTGGAACGATACTATTTTTTTGCGATTTTTAACCATACTTGTGTATATTTAGCCTTTTGATCCCATTCTAAGGTTTTTTTTTTTACCTAGACAATAGTAATAATTATTGTGCCGATACAGCCAAATCACATTACGTATAGTGTTAATGACATTACTCTTAGAGTATTGCATTCAAAGTCTCAATCGACTTCATTTAAATTCAACCATTTTTGCCACTTTTCCTTGACGATTCAATTCTTATCACGTTCAAACATGCGGTTACGAAATTCTTTTGGATCACATAACTTGTTTGAGGTAAACCACTAATAGTTTATTTAAATAAGACAATTTTTGTATAAATGTAATGGATATGTTTTATTTACGATGATAGCGATTGATTTGATTTAAAAAGTGTTACTTAACGTCCTGTTAACATTTAACATCTCGCAGTAATTTGCTCTAAAAGCAATTATGTTGAACAAACAAGCTACCTCACTTTAAGATACACTACATACTTACTTTTAATGTCCTAATTTTATGCTTTTAATGTCTTTATTTTATGTTTAGTTTTAGTTTACATTTCTTGTTTATTTTGTAATTTTTCGTCAGTCTATTTAACAAAATTGAATCCTACCGCAAACTTGCAAATTTTCTTAATCGATATTTATTATATTAAAAGTTGAAAATCTTTTAGATGACCTTTACTTTTTGAACAGGTTAACTTGCTGTTTTTAGAACAGTTAAAACTGTTTTCAGAAAATGTCAACAAAACCACATCGATATTGAGCTCATGGCTTGAACTTTAAGTTGAAAAATCAGTTGACAAATCAGTCTAACTGTACGCAAAAAATAACAGTTCTTGTTTTTTAAATGTGTGTGTTTTTGTATTTGTTTTAAACCTGGCAAATTGTAATTTCAATACAGTTCAAACATTGTCCCGTTATATTTCATTATTTTATACGTCCCCTACTCATAATTTGATTATTTGACAAGTCAAGGATACTAATTATTTTGCAAAATACACAAAATCATATTGCATATTTGAAAGCAATAAATATTTATGTGAGTAGTTATTGTGATTTCCTTAATTACTCCGTTTTAACTAAGTAATTGGCAGGGTCATGCATGTTTTAGTTAATATCGTTTTTTAATAATTAGTATGATTAAAGTTAGTATTCCGAACTCAGCAGCACGCAGCAGTGCTGCCGCAGCAATAATTACTGGTCCTCTTTAATACATTCTCTATGAGTTTATATATTAAGACGACCTTTAAATGGCGCCGCCGTCTCTGAGGTTTCGGGTTCGATTCCCGGTCGGGTCAATATAAAAACGATTTTTTCTATATTGGCTCGGGTCTGGGTGTTGTGGTACCGTCGTTGTTTCTGATTTCTATAACACAAGTGCTTTAGCTACTTACCTTAGGATCAGAGCAATGTAAATGTGATGTTCTCCAATATTTATTTATATATTTATATGAGATTACATTCCGAGCTACACAGCAATGTCGCGGCAGCAATGCAGCGGCAGCACTGCTGCTCCGCGAGTTTGGTTGGAATCATACCTTTAGATATTCTGTTTTACTTTAATTAGTTGATGAAAAACATTTTTTTTTTTTTTTTACTTGAGATGGGCTTACTCTTGACCCCAATCTTGCTCTAGAGCATAGATGGGATCTACGATGGAGCGAGCTTGCCCAGAAGATGCCTATTCACTCTGGACTTAAAGAGAGTCAGGTTATATGCACTCGGAAATACAGACGCAGGCAGGGAATTCCAATACTTAGCTGTGCGCATTATAAAAGATGATGAGAAGCGCTTAGTGCGGATTATGGGTATATCAACTAAGAACGGATGGTAACATTCTAAGAATTTCCCTTTTTTCTATGCAAGGTTTTAAAAAATTATTGCAGAAATGAATAACTGCTTTCTCTTGTAATAAATCCTTAGCTATGCATTAAATCAATATGGTTTTATTTTTCAAAATTATTAAAATAAATCATATTTTTTATACAAATTGTAGGATTTTTGTGAAACACTTATTTGTCTTAAAAACAAATTCTCATTCTTCTTTTATTGACGACTGACCCAAGAACGGTACAATATCGTTTTTTGGTCCATGTTTATCTTCAAAACCTTTAAAGAGTCCTTTTATTAAAAGTAATAAAAACATTTAATTAAAATAAATAGTTATTCCAAGAAATGCAAACAAAGTCGAGAGCAAATGCCTGCTACTTTGTACTCAAAAGCTCAATGAAATATAATTTATCAATTCGCAATAGACCAGTAAAATAACCACTTAACCATTCTCTGGTCGAGTAAATGGCATATATATATAGTATAAGTTAAGACTGATAAAGCGAAAATAGAGTGACCAAATTAATGAAATAATTTCTGAGACAATAAAACACTTCTTAATGCAATTGAAGTGTAAATAAGTGAACGCTGCTTTAAATCTATATTAACTTTAGCGTATAGCAACATCTTTAGGGTTAGGTATTTTAAAAGGAAAGATGAGAAAGATACCTTGGATTAATAGAATTACTCCGATATCCGATAGTTTGTTTGATTTGTCCAGAACTAATTTGCGAGAACGCGTGAAATTATCAAGTTAAAATAAATATCAAATAAACTCAGGTACTCGGCAACCATAGTATAGTATCAGACCGATGTATGTAGTCCAAAATTATTTGATTACGATGTAGTCGACCTCCGTAGCCGAGAGGCGTTGATATTTCTTGGGTTGCGGGTTTGATTCCCGGTCGAGCCAACTTGAAAAACGAACTTTTCGATATTGTCCCGGGTCTGGTACTGTGGTACCGTCGTTATTTCAGATCTCTTCATCTTAGTTGTCCAATATTTATTATTTATTGTATAACCCCCTGAGGCTATGAAAAAATAGTTTAAATATACAAGCAAGATGCGTTGCTATGCTATTATTTATATGGTTGATTATAATTACTAAAATGCCCCATAAATCTTATGTTTTTTTTAACTCTTTAAAAGTTTAAACAATATCTTCGGGATTTATATGCCTAAAATTAAGAATAGAACTGCATTCATCGACATTTGATTTCAAATGAGTTTCTGCAAGACCTTGTAAAGAGTTTATTTTCTAGTTGTAGCATTTTGTTCTTATAACCCTTTATAAGAAAAAAAACCTTAAACGCGTTTGCAACCTCATTGTCGGATTATGCATTGTTAATTAATAAATAAGGACCTTATTAATGGAAAGTCCTGCTGTCAATCAGAATCATGGTCACCCTACCAACAAAATACTAGACCGCTACACTCAAGGATGGAGTTACGACACGGCCTCATTGCAACATATTTATCCTTACATAGCATAAATACTGCATTTGTACAACTAATGACTATTTACTTTATGAAACCAACAGCGTTTCAATTTAGAAGCAGTTAAAATACTTACTTAATAATGAAAGGTTCCCAAAAATATACTTTAACAAAACCAGCCACGTGCGAGTCGGACTCGCGCACGAAGAATTCCGTACCATTTTCTATAAAAACGGCAAAAGAATTAAGTTTGTTGTATGGGGGCCCCCTTAAATATTTATTGGATTCTATTTTTAGTATTTGTTGTTAGAGCGGAAACAGAAATACATCATCTGTAAAAATTTTAAGTCTCTAGCTATTACGGTTCATGAAATACAGCCTGGTGACAGACGGACAAACAGACAGACGGACAGTGGAGCCTTAGTAATAGGGTTTTACCCCTTGGGTTCGGAACCCTAAAAACGATGTAATGCGACAAAAAAAAATTGACTAAAAATTAAAAAAAGATGCTAGATACTATAGGTACCTTTTTTTTCTCGCGATTTATTCTTAATTTTCGATGTTTTTCTTTAACGTTTTGTAATCCAGATCATATTCTTTAGGTGTGCAAAATTACATCCAAATCAGTTCAGTAGTTTTTGCGTAGAAGAGTAACAAACATCCATTTATCCATACTTGCCTACAAACTTTCACGTTTATAATAAATAAATAAATATTGGACAACATCACATACATTGCTCTGAACCTAAGGTAAGTAGCTAAAGCACTTGTGTTATAGAAATCAGAAACAACGACGGTACCACAACACCCGGACCCGAGACAATATAGAAAAGTTCGTTTTCTACATTGACCCGACCGGGGATCGAACCCGGAACATCAGAGATGGCGACGCCATTTAAAGTCCGGCGTGCTCGCCTCTCGGCTACGGAGGTCGTTATAATATAAGTAAGGATTGTACAACAAATAGATTTATACAAGGTGTCCCGAAAACTTATAATAAGAAAAAAATCCAGAATTAGAGTTTCAACATTATTAGCCTATGTAGAAAAAGGAACACTTATAGCACAAATTACGTATAGCGGCGCGGCGCGGCTTACAGGATCACTTTGTTGCCCGATGCACACATATCTTACAGCATTCAAATGATCAGCAGGGCTAGCATGCGCGCATCGATTATTTTATCGATAGACAAGACAAATTTTATCTTCGACGATAATTTTGTCGTTTTCCCTAACCTAACGAATCACAGACGTCTCAAATCCTTTTTCTTAATATTTTCAGGGTCTCCCGTTCTTCGTAGCCACTTACTTTTACGTTACAACACGGCATTGCCATGATAATTTGGTTTTTTCTTTATTATCGTCTAAGACAAAACGACATATTTACGTCAAAAGTCGATAAAATGCCACGACAAAATTTTATCGTGTTGCGCATGCTAGCCCTGCTGGATTAACATATAGGATACTTTTTATCCCGGTGAAATGTTCTTGTGTGATATTTTTCTATTTATAGTTATTTATTTGATCGTTTTTGTTACATATACCAAACATCCTGTAGTCCACGCAAATGAACTTGTACAGCTAGTTAGTAATTATTGTAGTACTCTCATTGAGGTATAATGTACTAGCGTACTAAAGAACACATCTCGAACTAAATGTTTCAGCCAAGCATTGTAGCCCGTGGGACTACAAAGCTTCAGTCAGTGTCAATATTTGAAGTTGTCAAAACTGTTAATCAATTAATTTGTAGTCCACCGGGCTACAATGCTTGGCTGAAACATTTAGTTGGAGATGTGTTCTCTAGTACGCTAGTACATTATACCTCAATGAGTACTCTAGTAATAATTGTAGTAATCATAACTCAAATAATGACATAGTCATAAGTCAAGTGTCATAAACCTTCGCAAAACTAAATATTACCTATAATATTGCCGGGGGCAAACTAAGTAAATGCCTATATAGTATATTTAACATAGTAAATGTCCTCTTTTAATCTTATATGTTGCAATAAGACCTCGTTTGTATGATCTTGAACGTGATTAGATTATTTATATGAGCTAACTGGCTCTGGCATACGACTTTGTAATATTTAACCAAAGATAAATCCTTAAACATCCCACGGAAACAAAAAAATATTTAAATATCGTATGTGATAAGCTACATTAATATCAACAAAAGAATCAAACAATTCTTAAAACGTGAACTAATTATAACAAATTTTCGTTTTTCTAATACTCGTTAGTCATTATCATCGACGTATGCGAATAAGTTTTATGGAGCATCTAAAAATACGATTTCGATGTTGCTCCCATAGAAAAAGTTGTTGTCTATGACTAGCTGATCACGTGGTTTTAAGAAGTGTCCTATTTTTTTTTTTTTTTTTATAAATATTGGACAACATCACATACATTGCTCTGATCCTAAGGTAAGTAGCTAAAGCACTTGTGTTATAGAAATCAGAAACAACGACGGTACCACAACACCCAGACCCGAGCCAATATAGAAAAGTTCGTTTTCTACATTGACCCGACCGGGGATCGAACCCGGAACCTCAGAGATGGTGGCGCCATATACAGTCCAGCGTGCTCGCCTCTCGGCTACGGAAGTCGTCAATTTCTTCTTTTATTTATATTCTATCGTACACCATGTATATTCCGATTTTAGTAAGCTTTCCGTGGTGTAAGTTCATTTTATTCATCCCTAAATTTAAAACAGAGGTTGCAGTACTGAGGTTGAAATGATTAAAAATAACAATATCTATAACGTAAAACTTGTTAAAGGACAAAGCGGAAAATTTCAACTCTCAATTTATTTTCATTTTAAATAAAATTGAAAATTTCTTCGTTAAAGCATGTTCCACCTACACACTACAGTGTGGTTTTGGATAAAAAATATAACATGATTTTGATGTTGATTCTATAGTAAAAGTCGTTTGTATTGAAAAACTTTATGGTATTGATAAATGACCTAGCAACCTGGTAAAGGTTGCAGTAAGTCACTGGATGCAGGCAATCTGGAAGATATTAGTAGAGGCCTATGTTCAGGACTTTACATGTCTAGATAGAGTGTGGTGCTGCAATTGTCACCAAAAAAACAGGCCACATTTGAGTGATTAACAACTATGGTTGCTATGGTAACAAGCGCGCCACTGAGCGGGCGAAACAAACTTTGGCTCCAACTGTTGGCTTATATATATTTTCTGACACTTTTTTGATTACACTCGAACAGGGAATCTAGACATGTATATAATCAAAGGTTCAGGAGTGGATGTCATATGGCTGAAATGATTATGAAAACGATCGATATTATACACATTTTGCCTCCTTAAATTTGGATACTGTTCAAAATGTCACGCTGTATTTTAGGTGTTCTATGTATGGTGTTAACTTTTTTTTTATATTTGTTACAGATTTAAATCCATTCCAATTCGAGCATGCAAAATTGATTCAAGAATTTAAATTCAGAACTCAAAATGGCACCTCAAGAACGAACACCTTGTTGCGACCAAGAGGACGATTCCCGCCAAAATTCCATAGACAACAAACTGTCAAACATCGACTTGGGCGGAGGTTTCGTGAACAAAGGTTATATGAATGACAGCTCCGATGTTGCCAGTGACAAAAAAATGCCAGAGAATAGTAGAAAAGAGGATAAAAATGAGAAACAGAAGAAAGCAACCGATTTTGATGATCTCTTGCCGTATGTTGGAGAGTTTGGTCTTTATCAGAAGATTTTGTTTCTGTTGATGATTCCTTTCGCATTTTTCGTGGCGTTTGTGTATTTTTCACAAATCTTCATGACGTTAGTGCCTGAACAGCATTGGTGTTGGGTTCCGGAACTGGCGAATCTAACTGTGGAAGAGAGGTAAGTTCCTTTTTGTAACACTACTTTCTATTTGTAGTGCATTTTTAACATTTTAAACAATTTTTGTACCATTTTTTACTACAGTTTTAACTAGGTCAAAACAAAAATCAAAAAAACTTTTTTTTTAATTGTTTTCCGTTAAAACTTATACAAGCATGGGGAATCTCCTTTCAATTTTTTTAGAACCTGTGTTAGGAGATTCCCGCTCTTTCGAAACAATACAATAATAATAAAGCCATATATTTTGGTAATATCTTAATAAGGTAAGTATCTTTTTCTAATTTAATTAAAGTGTTGTGTGTGTGTGTTAATGTTAAGGTCTTAGTAGAAGGTACTCAGTTTCACTATAATTTAATTGTTTTAAACAGTTTATTATAAAATTTTACTAGGTAGCGAAATATTGGAGGTAAAGATTTGAATTCTGAATTAAAATAAGATACTGATAAAAATGCAAGATCATACTTATTTACTTACAAGTACATATTCTTAAAACTATCATTGAAATAAAATACTTTTTTTTTAATTTGTATGTAATTACAGTAAAAGAGTAGAATCACCCATACATTTGTATCACTATGTTTAAAGCAAATAAATAATTTTCATTTCATAAAAGGACAAAATACAAAAATAGGACATTTTTAACGGAAGAAAAAACGGAACAGGTTCTCACAAGTCGACGCGTATATTTTTTTTTCTATTTATTATCACATAACAATCTTTAAAAACATCAATAGGTACTAGCATAGCAAAACCACTGAGGTACGATGTGTGAATGTATGATCGCGCATAGTTTTTTACAGCGAGCGTAGAGAGTCTACTTGTTCTGTGGAGTAGTCCGATTTTGATAATTATTTTTTTATAAGAAAGTGCGAATGAAAACTTTTTAACTCTCAATTTTGCCAACGACGACAACGATTCCAAAAAGAACTGATTAGTTATACACATTAGTTAAAGAACTAAGTTATTAGAATTAAATGAAATAGAGTTTTTTTTTTTTTTTGCTTTTCAGTTTTTCGGCGATTATTTTTTTTTTGATGTTTTTTTTACATTTTTTTTTGTAGTAAATATAAATTTTTTGTTTGTTTATCATGATAAGTATTTATTCATCAATTAAAACATAGTTGTATGAAATTATTTGTTAGCTGTACTCACCACGTCATAGCTAACTAACTACTTATTTCCCTAAATATTGATATCAAACTGTTATTAATATGTAACGCTCTACTAAATTCGCAGTTATTTGGTCACGCAAAAACAACTCGTAAAAAAACGTAACAAGGAAAAATTCTCAACAATGAATTACTTAACTGAGTTTTTATCCTACTAAAAACAGTTTCCGCCAATATTAATCTACTTGTATGATATAAATAATAAATATACCAATTGTCAAAGTGTTCGAAATAAGAAATCAATATCCGTGACATATATAAATAAATAAATATTGGACGGCATCACATACTTACAATGGGATATGATTTTTTCAAGTGTTATTTATCTTCAATTAAACCTTGCATGGAATTGCTAAAATCAAAAATTTTCAATCACATACAATGTTCTGATTTCATAGGATTTAGTTAAAGCACTTGTGTTATATAAATCAGAAACAACGACGGTAGCACAACACCCAAAACACAATATAGAAAAGTTAGTTTTTCACATTGACTCGACTGGGAATCGAACCCAGAACCTCAGAGATGGCAACGTCAAGTCCAGCATGCTCGGAGGTGTTATTTAATGTTATCCACTATTTATTTCTTGAACTAGTTAAATGAAAATTAAAACACAATTCTTTGGAAAACAACGTTAATTAAAACCTGTCATGTCGTCAATGAAGCAATCATTACCTTAAATTAAGTAATTATTAAAAAACCTAACCTAACGATTAGATTAGACAAATATAGCGTTTGTAAGTAGCGTGATATACTAGTTATATCACGCTACTTAGTTTGATTTATCACGAGCATCTCCGTGCTTTGGAAGACACGTTAAAAGTTGGTCCCGGCCAATATCGCTTGATATTGGTCGTGAAGCCTAGTCAGAGGCCTTAAGGCGGCTTGAAACATCTGACAGTAAGGTTTAGTCACTGGCCTTACAACACCCCTCCACCAATCCGCACCGGGCCCGCGTGGTGGAGTATGGCCCAAACCACCTCATAGTTGAGTGGAGGCCTGTGCCCTGCAGTGGGACGTATATAGGCATACTTTAGTTTGATTTGTAGATTCTTCAAAAGAAAAACCAACAAAAACGATCTATAATGGTTTAGAAAACCCGGCCAAGTGCGAATCAGATTCGCACACGAAGGGTTCCGTACCATTATCTGACAAAACGAGCAAAAAAAACACGTTTGTTGTATGGTATTCCCCATAAATATATATTAATATCCAAAATTACCAGCTAATTCGAACCCATAAGACACGTATGAGAAGTTCCAACCACTAAACTTCCGCTCAAATAACAACAAAATTATTAATTTGTATATTTTTTCTGCCAGAAATAATTTATAGTTAGACAGCCATTTTTTGTGCTGACCACACCGGAACCGGTGCGATTATCTGATCAAATTAATTACAATCCAATTACCATGTTTTTTCATAGGGCAACTTGTTAATGTTTGTTAATATTAAATATGATAAGAACAAATGATTAGATCTTTTTTGCCAATACAGGCAATGTATGCCATCGTAGGTACACTGATCTTACAGACATAATATTAGGTCCGGTTTCCGGCTGGGTATAGACCGAGCCTACCGTCAGGGTCCCTGCTGAAAATCAGCGTCGTGATTCGTCCCTGGCTGTCACGACAAATAAATAAATATAAATATTGGACAACATCACATACATTGCTCTGATCCTAAGGTAAGTTGCTAAAGCACTTGTGTTATAGAAATCAGAAACAACGACGGTACCACAACACCCAGACCCGAGACAATATAGAAAAGTTCGTTTTCCACATTGACCCGACAGGGGATCGAACCCGGAACCTCAGAGATGGCGACGCCATAGTCCGGCGTGCTCGCCTCTCGGCTACGGAGGTCGTCGTAATGCTGAGCGGGGGCCTTTTTGACACATTTTTTATTTTAAATCCTGTTATGATTTTTTTTTATTCTGTGTGTGTCAAATAAATCATTTTCTATTCTATTCTATTCTATTAAACTAGCTGACCCGGCAAACTTCGTAACGCTTTCAGTTAAAATATGTTTTTGTCAGATTTCCAATTTTTTTATAATTTATCCTGCTATTCGGGGCGGTGACAAATCCAACAAATTATAAACCATGAAAATTGGTCTACTAACCCGACTTGGTATTTATTAAGATTTGAATTGTTTGTTTTGATTTTTGTAACTTAATCACGTTCCATCGGCCAAACGGCTTTTTGGGCTCCGTACCCACAGGGTAAAACGGCACCCTATTACTAAGACTCCGCTGTCCGTCTGTCTGTCTGTCCGTCTGTCACCAGGCTGTATCTCATGAACCATGATAGTTAGACAGTTGACATTTTCACAGATGATTTATTTCTGTTGCCACAATAACAACAAATGCTAAAAAACAGACTATAATATTTTTAGATTTGCGACTATAGATTTTTATAGATAATGGTACGGAATAACGGAACCCTTCGTGCGCGAAGCCTTCGTAGGGAACTCCCACTCAAATATAAATCTATTTACGATTATACAAAACCCATCTGATTGCCACCACGTGCAAAACCATGTGATATTTATGTACCAATTAATAAAAAATCTATGTAGCGCCATCATAGCTACATTTTTAAAGAACGTGTATCATTATTTACGTTTTTTCCTTCAAATAACTAACGTGTTTTCTCGTGAATCAATTTCATCTACATTTAATTGATCAATTACTATTTTGTTATTCATTATGGATTCTTTAAATAGCATTAATAAATAAATAATAATAAATATTGGACAACATCACATACATTGCTCTGATCCTAAGGTAAGTAGCTAAAGCACTTGTGTTATAGAAATCAGAAACAACGACGGTACCACAACACCCAGACCCGAGCCAATATAGAAAACTTCGTTTTCTACATTGACCCGACCGGGGATCGAACCCGGAACCTCAAAGATGGCGGCGCTATTTAAAGTCTGGCGTGCTCGCCTCTCGGCTACGGAGGTCGTCATTATATTTTATTTATATCTAAACCTGTAATTAATGCGATAGTAATTCGTTACACGTTCATAAAACAATTTTGATGAAGCACGGGGAGGGCCGTGTCGTGCCGGCACGTTAAAAGAATCGCACCACCCCTTCTCTTCCTATGGGTGTCGTAAGAGGCGACTACAGGAGAACCGCCACAAGAAGACGGGCAGCAGCGTCTCCTCTCCACCATTGGCCAAACTGCGATCGCCAACCCGCCTGCCAAGCGTGACGATTATGGCTAAATCCTTCTTTTGGAGAGACCTGTGTCCAGCAGTGGACTGATATAGGCTGGTGATGATGGCTTGAACTGGCTGGATGATGGCTGGGGAGGGCTTGAACGAGGGCTACGGAATGATAAAGGCTACTTTTTAGGGTTCCGTACCTCAAAAGGAACTCTTAACGTATACGTTCTACTTTGTACTGTTTTGTGTGGTGTGCAATAAAGAGTATCTATCTATCTACTTCGATGTCTTTCTGTCTGACTGCCCGTCTGTCTATCTGTCTGTATGTCGAGAACCTTTTTACCAGGAACGGATTGGGTATTAAATTATGACGCATTTTTTATAAAACAAGGAAATTGAAACTTATGGGGTATTCCCCGTAGTCTTATAATCATGGGCAAGAAGCTTTTTTAAACAAAAGTAAAGGCAAAAGGACCAAAAATCTTAAACTTGTAGTTAGTTCATTCCATGCCCCCCATATTTAAAAAAAAACTACTCAAGTACCTATGTATGTTGTTGTTTGGTAAATACTTATGATAATTATTGTAATTGCATACATGTAAGACTTCACAATAAGCATTCTGCACCACTTTCCCCTTTCTTTATAGTTGTCCTCTATTTGAAGGTTGTCTGGAAGAGATCGCTCCTACCGATAAGGCCGCCTAAATTGTACATCTTTTGTAAACAACAACTGTATCAGATTGTAAGATAAACAGACTTTTTCTACAAATTGACAGCACAGCCTAATCTTACGCTCCGGAGAAGTTACATAAAATAACAGAGCAGGAGGGCTACTACGAAAATATTTTTTTCGTCAGTCAAATTAAAATTTCATTTCATTAGGAAACTCGATAGCTTATGTTACAAATAAAATATAACATTAAACCTAGAAAATAATTCCAGCCATTTAAGGAGCGTTTTCGTTTAAATACTTATAAAGCGTATAAAAATCATTCATTTGTATCAATCCTTTAACGTGTGAACAATTTAAAAAACGGTCGTGTTTTTACACGGCTAATTTAAGTTGGTCATATTTTGTCAAAGGATTGATACAAGTGAATGATTGGTTTAATTTATTGGGTTAATACGTACGAACGAACGATACATTTTCCTAGTAGGCCTTCAGGATCTCACGATCGATTTTGTTTTTGTATCGTCATTCCAGTAATTTCATTGTAATATTTCTTATGAAATGTTTTTGTCTATTATCAAGAAATTGTTTTGGGTTTTCCTTAAAGTGAGTACCTATATTTTGATTACATATAAGTCACTGAACTCGTTTTCACTTGAACTAAACATCAATTACGCATGTTCCAAACATGATAATGATCATTGACATAAAAAACCGGTCAAGTGCGAGTCGGACTCGAGCACAAAAGTTTATGTACAAAGTAAGTATGTGAATAGTTAGTGTTGTAATAACGGGTATCCAATTAGGAAAATTTTACCGCTTTTTCCGAGTTTGTAAAGAATTTTTTTTTTGGGATAGAATACAAAGGGTTTGAACTTTTTTTTTCTTGGAATTTCTTAATTCTGAACTTTGGGAAGTACCGAATTCGATTCGTAGTTACATTACAAAAAATAAAAAACCACTTCTTAAAGCAGTAAAAAAGTTCGAAATTTCATTTTGTCATGGGTGAACTATTTTTTTTTATTTATATTTATTTATAAATTTGTACCAATAACAAATTCACAATACAAAACTTTTACTCAACACTTTTAGATAGTCAGTACTTTAGTAAACTCAACATCGATGGTCACATCAGTTTTTGAAAAGAATTAATATTAAGTGGAGCCTATCGTGGCTAAAGTTATAAATCTAATGTTCATATTGTGTTGCAGGCTGTATTTACAGACTATGTACGGAACCCTTGGTGAAATATTCCGACTCGCAATTAGCCAGTTTTTCGGGTATACCCAAAGGTTAAAACGGGACCCTATATTACTAAGACTGCTGTCCGTCTGTCTGTCTGTCTAATTGTCGGTCTGTCAGCAGGCTGTATATCATAAAAAAAAATTTCTATTGCCGCTTTAACAATGTTTATGGGGGCTCCCATACAACAAACGTGATTTTTTTGCTCGTTTTTATATAAAAGGGTTCCGCCTTCGTGCGCGAGTCCGAAAAAAGTTCGTATTTTCAACTATTTTCGTATCTTCAACTTTGTATGGAAGCCTTCGTGCATTATTACGACTTAAATTACTTAAATTAAATTAAATTCTTTATTCTGTACTAGCTGTTGCCCGCGACTTCGCTCGCGTGATCTTTAGTTTATTCAATGTATCTCACAGGATCATTTATCGGAAATAAATAGTATCCTTTATGTTAATCCAGATCATATTCTATTTGTATGCAAAATTTCATCCAAATCCATTCAGTAGTTTTTGCGTGAAAGAGTAACAAACATCCATCCGTACTTACAAACTTTCGGGCCTTAACACGCTTGAATGACGTTGGCGCGTCGCGCCTATACAAATTCGCGCGTGCGGATAACCTCTAAAAATCGGAAAAAGATGTTTTTGCCATTTGCCATGAAATTAATGCCATTAACGAGAATTTTCAAAAAAACTCTCAATTCAAAACATGTATATTTCCATAAACATGTATATTTCCATAGTCTCGGTCACACTATGTAACACAGGTTATAGAAATAAATGAATTTTTATTATTATTTAATTATTATTATTTATAATCTTGTTTTGCGTGAAAACAGTAAATAAAAAAATAAATTTTTTTTTTTTTTTTTTAAATATAAAATTTTTAAATAAACAGTAACGAAATAGCTTGTGCCGTTTATGAGAACATTTGCAATTTATGAAAAAATAGACACTTTTTGTGCATGTTTTAAACCAAGGGACTTAACGGAAAATCAAAATTATTCAATTCAAGATGTTTATTAAATCCTCTTCTATCATATCGTATTTTAAATTTTTAGATCCAAGTAACATAACAGGTATTCCGACAATTTGATTTTCATATTCGAGATTTTAAGCACTTGGGTGGTGTTAAGGCCTTAAGTAGGATTTAGACTCGCACATAGCCAGTTTTTCGGGTTCCGTACCCAAAAGGTAAAACAGAACCCTATTACTAAGGCTAAGTTTTTTCTCTTACGTCTACCGCACGTTTAGCATTTTTTAAAAGATACAAACATCAAAACACATATTTCGAGAAGCTAACCATACCAAGAAGTCTTCACCTTGCATTTAGCAATGGTTGAATTTACAAGTAATTTACTTTAAAACAACGGACTTCCTAAATTGATCTACGGAAGTTAGCATTTAGTATTGTATAAGATCTTAATTTGCACGAATAAGTTATTAACTATGGCAATGACCTTAGTTGAATCATGTTACCTACGAAATGTTTTAAGTCCAAATTATGGTTTGCTTGTTAGATAGAATATATTTTCTTTTGTGCTTGACTACTATTGTAACATAAATTATACAAGCCAAAACCTAGGATATGAAATTTCTGACTTCACCATACTATTTAAATGCAGTGTGATGCTGAGGCTTCACCTGCGTCTAATGTCGTTAATTAGTGCTCTATTTGACGTAGTACGCAGGTGTGGCCGGTCTTTGAGCGCTAATTTGCTTCAATAACATTAGACGTTAGGCGATAGCTTGGACGGCGGTAACTTTTGACACATCAAAGGGATTAAGCGGGCGTTTAGTGCGTTGTTGTGGCTACACCTACTACACTAAACATGTTAAAACAAAGTTACATTCATAAACTCTTTGTGAAATAAATGTTAAAGTGCATAGTTATTAAGTTAGGATGGAGTAGACAAAATAAGAAAAGTATTGAGTTCGTGGAAGCGTTTTTTATTTTATTTTAAAGACACACTCACAAATCACACGCTAACTAAGTCGCTAGACGCTAGAATCAAACATCAAATAAATGTGGCCACGCACTTAGCGCGTAGCTTAATGCTTTAATTTATTTAACGCTAATCATGCCTTTATTTGAACGTTAGGCGTCACGCAGGTGAAGCCCCAGCATTAGGCTAGGCTAGTTTTGGCTTGTTATACCATTTACCAAGCTTCGTATAAATAAACTAAATTAAATAATTTAGGTTTTCCTGTGCTTAAAACCAAAAAAAATGCAAATAACTACTCTTTTACATTTCTCAATGTTTCTGTCTGCTAGATCATTTAAAATTGTATGGGACAAGCCATTCATTCATTCAATTATTGGCATTCATTTATTCATTGTATTCAACTACAATTTTACGATAACGTTTGCGATACCTATGCGAATACCTATACCCTACCTGGATGACCGATTCAGGTTATAGTCAAAATTTAACCAGTCAAGTCTAATCGAAACCGGTTCTGTCTGTGGTTTTGCCATGAAAGTGCAACAAACAGACAGACTACTATCTCACTACTTTCTTATTATAATTAATCAAAAAAATTGCAGTTATTTTATTAAAAATATCGCATTGCCCATAAACACTTCTGTTTTAAGGATCTACAAATATTCATGTTCAGCACAAAATAATTTGCCCCTTGCAGGATTCGAACCCTAAAAACGCCTGAAGGAATTCACAAATTGGCACAGGTTTGATAAAGTGAATGGTTATTTTATTTGATAGGTTAATACGTCCGAACTAATGAAACACTCATAGTTTGACGACCGCCTGGTGTAGTGGTTCGCGCTCCGGACTACAATGCCTGACGGTTGCGGCTTTGAATCCCGCAAGGGGAAAATTTTAGTGTGATGTACCTTAGTCATGGCTCTTTATAAACGTATTTAAGTATGTTCATCCGTTATCCTAGTAGCCATAATACAAGCTTTGCTTAGTTTGGGGCTAGATAATAAGTGTGATTGTGGTACCGTCGTTGTTTCTGATTTCTATAACACAAGTGCTTCGGCTACTTACCTTAGGATCAGAGAAATGTATGTCCAATATTTATAAAAAAATATATAATTTATAGTCGACCTGGCTCTGTACAAAGATTACTATAGAATATACAGGGTTACATTGCAAAGGGGTGCCAAATTTTAAAAATAAGATCTAGAGGTCCACTGCTTATAGTATTTGTTGTCAATTTGAACCTCTGGTATGCGCAGACGCTCCTGCTGTTAGAAATGTACCTTACATCGAAAATGTTAAGGTTTGTTTTCGCGCGCCATTGTGACCATTATTGCTTTGCAGTTCTAGGCTGCACAGAGATATGCGTGCGTATTTTTCATGAATGAGACAAGACTATCCACTCGTAAAATCTTTGAACAGCAGATAGTAATAAGAAAATGTTAAAAAAATAAGTTTGTTTTATAAATCATTTATATCGTAGATCGATTTAGTTACTGATTCTAAGTGGTCTGTGAAAATTTGGCACCCCTTTGCAATGTAACCCAGTAGAATACTATGCGAACCACTACACTAGACAGTCGTAATCATAATGACAGCATACCTTGACAACATCCGCATAGCTCTGCCCTCCGGCATCGCTTGTCAATTGGCATAGACAAGGCCATAGACACGGATGCACAAAATTAGTTTAATGACCTTTAACTAACTTTGTTGAACTGTGAACATATAATCTGGACGGATCCTTCTAAAACGTTGTCCTGGTCCTAGTTTTTAGGGTTCCGTACCCAAAGGGTAAAACGGGACCCTATTACTAAGGCTCCGCTGTCCGTCTGTCTGTCTGTCCGTCCGTCTGTCCGTCTGTCACCAGGCTGTATCTCATGAACCGTGATAGTTAGAAAGTTGAAATTTTCACAGATGATGTATTACTATTGCCGCTATGATAACAAATACTAAAAAACAGAAAAAATAAATATTTAAGGGGGCTCCCATACAACAAACGTGATTTTTTTGCCGTTTTAATAGATATTGGTACGAAACCCTTCGTGCGCGAATCCGACTCGCACTTGGCCGGTTTTTAGTATTTGTTGTTATGGCGGCAACAGAAATACATCATCTGTGAAAAATTCAACTGTCTAACTATCACGGTTGATGAGATACAGCCTGGTGACAGGACAGACAGACAAACGAACCAATATATTTAGAAATTATTGGTAATATTGGCATCCCTGGCATACCCACAAGTCGCCATTATGCCAGTTGATCTGATATTTCTCATTTTCGAAATAGTCGCGTTTTGACGACCTCCGTAGCATGGAGGCAATCATGTCGGACTTGGCGTAGCCATCTCATGGTGCCAAGTTCGTTCCTGGGCGGTAACCACGAACCCTTAAAACAATCTCAAATCTGTCAAACATATCATTTCTGTCAAATTTTGTATGAAATGACGTACCAAAATTGACAGATTTGACAACTTCGAGATTGTTTTAAGAGTTCGTGGTTATGGCCCTGGTCGGCGCGATGAAGAAAACGCACTTTTCTATATTGTCTCGGGACTAGGTGTTGTTGTGCCGTCGTTGTGTCTGATTTCAAATTCAAATTCAATCGTTTATTTGCAAGAATACATCATACATGCAATATATATATATGATTTCTATAACACAAGTGCTTTATTAGCTACTTACCTTGGATCAAAGCAATGTATGTGATGTTGTCCAATATTTATTTATTTATTTTAATCCAGTGGCAAGTACTTTAGTAATTAACTGTGTCTTGTATGCAAAAATCCTTACCTGTTAATCTCGTACAAGGTTTTAAATGCTTTAATTGTAAATCATAATAAATGAAGTCATCATCATCATCATCATTTCAGCCGGCGGACGTCCACTGCTGAACATAGGCCTCCCCCAGTGACTTCCAGATCGGCCGGTTGGAAGCGGCCTGCGTCCAGCGTCGTCCTGCAACCTTTACTAGGTCGTCTGCCCACCGTGTAGGTGGACAGATAAATGATGTATTTGTTCTTAAAGACTTACGTTTAATTAGTTTTTTGTCATTAATAATATATATGTATACTATTAAAGTGTTTAACGATTGTTTCCTGTAATCAATAACGTAAATATCCGTTGTAGTAATAACAAATAGGATTCGGAAAGTTTTCATATTCATCATAAATCTTTTAAAACAATTTACGAGTTACATTAGTAACACCTCAAATGGTACGTGCAAATTTATTGATTTAAATCATGAAAAAATGTGTGATATATATCATTAAGTATAAAAAATCGTTGAATATACAATGTGATATGGGCGGTACTTTAAATCCGTTAAGACAAGTTCGATATCAAAATTTATCAACAAAAATATATTGCGTTCAAAAATAAATCTAAAAAAAACAAAAACAACGGTTTTTTCGAAAAAAAATTTTTTTTTTTCTAGCCGACAAAACCCTCAAGTGAAGTTGTTGGTCAGTTACTCTGTTCTTTTAGCTATCTTGTGGTAATTTATATTATATTATATATATATTATATATTGGACAACATCGCATACATTGCTCTGATCCTAAGGTAAGTAGCTAAAGCACTTGTGTTATAGAAACCAGAAACAACGACGGTACCACAACACCCAGACTCGAGCCAATATAGAAAAGTTCGTTTTCTACATTGACCCGACCGGGGATCGAACCCGGAAACTCAGAGATGGCGGCGCCATTTAAAGTACGGCATGCTCGCCTCTCGGCTACGGAGGTCGTCATTTCGTTAATGTTTCTTTTTATTTTTAGTTATTTTTGGTTATTACCTAAAGAGACAAAAAACCAAAATGGCCGCTATTCATAGAGGGGGAGGGTCACCCCCAAATCATTTTTTTTGTAATTTTTTGTAAAAATTAGATATCGCACTTAGCCTTAACGTGTTAAAAGTACCGCCCATAACACATTGTATATAAACCCCATAAAAAAGTTGTACTTATTTAAATCATCCCTTAAGAGGTTTTTTTAGGACTAGATCGCGAGTGGTCACCCATCCCATTTTGACCGCGGCGAAAGTGACCGACCGTGGCAGTTGGCTCACGATTAATAAAAACTGAGTCAAATGACCTCCCAAGGAGGTTACTGAACAATAGCTGTCAATGTTATATCTAATCAACCGGTTAAAGCAGGAACTGGGTTATTTGGAGATAGTTCCGGCCTTTTTACCTGACTATAGCGAAGGAAAAAGGAGGGTAATGATATTGACCGGTATGTTTTTTTTTTTTTAATAAATATTGGACAACATCACATACATTGCTCTAATCCTAAGGGAAGTAGCTAAAGCACTTGTGTTATAGAAACCAGAAACAATGACGGTACCACAACACCCAGACCCGAGCCAATGTAGAAAAGTTCGTTTTTCACATTGACCTGACCGGGGATCGAACCCGGAACCTCAGAGATGGCGGCGCCTTAAAGTCCGGCATGCTCGCCTCTCGGCTACGGAGGTCGTCAGATGTTGAATGTTCAACTGTTCCCTTGTAGCTTCTACACTTCTTATCACAATTTGGCAAATGAGGTATCGTTAGAAACGTCTAAATTTCCCGCTGGTTATAGGCTATGTGACGTCACATTAAATTTGATATGGCGCCCAAAAGAAGGCATAACATCAGGAACATAAAAAAATATTTTTTATTATACCGTATTGGGTATCTTATGAAAGGGCATAAAAAGCACATCATCATCATCATCATCATCTTAGCCTATTGCAGTCCACTGCTAGACGTAAGTACTGCCTCCCCCAAAGAGCGCCAAAGAGCACGATCTCTCGCATAAAATAAAAAGCACATTCCAAAAAAAAATATATTTAAAAATGGAAAACTTCAAATTTTTTTTTTAAAAAAAGTTCAGAAACTAACACCTGACTACGTAAAAAAGGAGTCTAAAAATAATGTAACTAGAAAATAATACCGATAGAAATCCAGAAATGCATAGGTAAGAATGGTCAAGGTAGAGCCGTGGTCGCACCTACTGTACACTATGTCAGTTTATGTTACGTAGTCGGGTTTTAGTTTTTTTTTTTACTCTTTAGTGCGAAGAAGACTATATTTATTTGCTGGCTGGTTTTTTGACAGGAAAAGAAGGAATGTGTTTCGCTCTGTTCGATTGGACTTCAATTGATACCCTCTCCGGCCTTACAAAATCCTTCTAAAGTTTTATCACAGTCTAGGAACGAATAAATGATATACAATTATTCATATTTGTATTAAAAAAAACAACATTCAGTCAAATTGAGAACCTTCTTGTTTTTGATGTCGGTTAAAAATATAAATAAGAAATATTGGTTAACATCACATGTAAGTAATAAGCTAAAGCACTTGTGTTATATAAATCAGAAACAACGACGTTACCACAACACCCAGGCCCGAGACAATAAAGAAAAGTTCGTTTTCTACATTGACCCGACCGGGGATCAAATTCCGCAGAATGACAAAGATGGTGACGCCAAGTCCGGCTTGCTTGCCTCTCGGCTACGGAGGCTGTCAATTTTAATAGATTATACATAGATGTGCTACAGTTTTAATAAGTTTCAATAATGTATACTTATGCTGAGTAGAACCTTTTTAGTATCATCTAACGTTGTATACTTGTTTGTAAAAAACACTGTCATTTGACGACCTCCGTAGCCGAGAGGCGAGCACGCCGGACTGTATATGGCGCCGCCATCTCTGAGGTTCCGGGTTCGATCCCCGGTCGGGTCAATGTGGAAAACGAACTTTTCTGTATTGTCTCGGGTCTGGGTGTCGTGGTACCGTCGTTGTTTCTGATTTCTATAACACAAGTGCTTTAGCTACTTACCTTAGGATCAGAGCAATGTATGTGATGTTGTCCAATATTTATTTATTTTATAACGGTTTTTTTTCCTGTAACAATACTTTATGCTTTGTATAATTATAAATAAACGATCTTCTATTCTATTCTAGAAAAACTGTAAGAGTAGGTTAAACCTATTTTCAATTAGGGAAATGTTTCGAGCCATGAACAATTTGTAAATATCTCATACTAGCTACTAGCCGGAACTATAACGTTTAACTAATTTCCTAGTCCCAAATAAATGATAACGCAAAAACTTGCATAAATTACCGATCGTGAATTCCGCATTTTTTTTGCTGTTTATTTCTCTAAGTACATTTTTTTTAATGAGACGCTGTTGTCGATGATAGATTTATGTTTTAATTGTTATGTTGTTTTATGATATCCTAGCTAAAAAAAAATTACAAACGTCTGGCGTAGTGGTTCGCGCTTCGGACTACAATGCCTGGCGGCGGGTGCGAATCCCGCGAGGGGCAAAGGTTGTGTGATGAGCACGAGCATTTGCACCTAAGTCATGGATGTTTATAAATGTATATAAGTATGTTATACCGTTATCTAGTTGCCATAGCACAAGCTTTGCTTAGTTTGGGGCTAGATAATTGGTGTGATTGTGGAAACAATTTATTTATTATTTATTTATTGGATTTTGATATAGGAATTATACGCTATTATCAGTTAAAAATTTAGGATATAAGCATAATAGAATCAAATTAATATAGGTTAGCTTATAAACTTATAAATGAGTGCTTTATTATTTTTATATATATTTATAATAATTGTAATCTATTACTTTGATGTGCATACAGTAGTACATAGGGAGAACATTTGCTGAAAGTGATTAAGTTTGAAAAAGTCAGATAAATAGGAAGACACGATTGCACAAAAGAATAAAGGGTATAACAAGCGAGACCTAGTTACATATAATAAGGCGGTCTTATGCCAAAAGCGATCTCATCCAGACAACCATTGGGTAGACGAAATTAAGTCGTAGTGGAGTATTGAAGGTATATTTTCTTTTGAAAGTTGTTTGTTATCATAACAAATACAAATTCACCCAAAATTGAGGTCCTTTTTAGGGTTTCGTACCCAAAGGGTAAAACGGGACCCTATACTAAGACTCCACTGTCCGTCCGTATGTCCATCTGTCATCCATCAGGTTGTATCTCATTAACTGTGATAGTTAGATAATTGAAGTTTACACAGATGATGTATACTTGTTGCCGCTATAACAACAAATACAAACTGAATAAAATAAATATGCAAGAGGGCTTCAATACAACAAATGCGATTTTTTGCCGTTTTTATAGATGATGGTACGGAAACCTTCGATCGCGAGCCCGACTCGCACTTACCCGGTTTTTTACTACTAAAATTTAAAAATATCTTTTTTCTTACATTTCAGACGAGCCCTAGCCATCCCCCCAAAAATGGAGGGTCCGTACGCACACGAGCGGTGCCGTATGTACTCCGCCGATTGGTCGGCCGCGCTCGCAGCGGGTCGCACGACGCCGGACGACGAGTGGCCCATAGTACCTTGTACCAGCGGCTGGGAGTACAATAGGAGTGACGTACCTTATGAAACTATAGCTTCCCAGGTAATATACTTTATCATACCTAATAGACCTACGAAAGAAAATACGGGGTGACTTTTTGATGAGTGTCGAAATTTTGTTATAGTGTTTTACTCATAATTATGAACAACTTTTACTATGAGACTGATTGTGGAACGTGAACAAATATCAGCTGTTCCATACTAAGTTCATGGTTTTTAGTATGTTATTGTATGGAATATATGTCTCTTGAAATTAGGATACTCATTAGAAAGACATCCTGTATAAATTCCCCTAAGAAATGACATCGGCTGTGCTGAGCGATGTCGTATGTACTCCGCCGATTGGTCAGCCGCGCTCGCAGCTGGCCGTACGACGCCAGGCGACGAGTGGCCCATTCTCATGGTACCCTTTATGTACTTGTGGCTAGGAGTACAATAGGAGTGACGTGCCTTATTTTATTTTGTGTGCCCCACGTTGGGCGCCATTGACGCCAAATTGGCGCCCAACTTGGGGCATACAAAGGATTAAGAAGGTTATACAATATTGTAGTAACACAACTACTATAACTATAGTGTTATAATACGACAGACACGCCGGAATTGGCGTTGTCATCTCTGAGTCCCGAGTTCGATTCCCGGTCGGGCCAATGTAAAAACCGTACTTTTCGATAGTGTCTCGGTCCTGGTTGTTAAGTACCGTCGTTATTTCTGATTTCTATAACACCAGTGCTTAATCTACTTACCTTATAACAATAATAATATGCCTAAAATTAGATGCTTGAGTTACATTTTGTTCAGAGAACAAATAGTGTCTAGATAACTTTCTTAAATAAAAATATTCGACACTTTGAAAAACTTTGTAATTTATTAGGTTTAAAAACTTAGATAAAAACAATAATTTCATTACTATAGCTAAACTTACCTAAAATAAAAAAATACCTACTCAAAAATAAACGCGTGTCCATGAGGCAAGGAGGCAAGAATGCTTGCAGCGTTTCCTCGCTGAATAGCTATACTTGGCCTTTAAGCGAGAAACGAGCCAGCATTTTTATTTTCCGAAATCGTCATTAATTTAGGGGCTATTTAAAAATAAATTAATTTAGTCACTTGTTATCAGAGTAAGGTTTATGATGTTGCCCAATATTAATTTATAAACTCTAAAATCTCCTATTCAGCTGGACTGGGTGTGCGACAAGGACAACCTAGCTGCGACTGCGCAAGCTATCTTCTTCTGCGGTGCCATAGTTGGCGGGCTTGTCTTTGGCTGGATCGCTGATAAATATGGCCGTATCCCGGCTTTGATGGGTGAGTAGACCTTTTCTTCTACTCTGTAGCCATTACACAAGCAATTATAATGAACACCCACTGGGTGTTACTTACCAACAAGGAAGGAACTTAGGGAAGCACGATACAAGCAAACCAAACAATGGGGATATGTTTTGATCTTGCCTAGAGCGACAATTTGATAACTGACTGACTTGGTGGTTCAGCCACTGATCGAATAATCACTACATTATAGGTTTTAATAAAAAGTAACTAAACACAATAATTGTATCTCTATTTTAGCTTCTGTGTACTATTTATTGCCATTAGCATTGTGTTTATTTAACGCACAATTTTTTTGACACTAACACAACAATGTGACAATGATCAAAAACACTGGCGCCCTCTATGATTATCCTTGCCTGTGCTTCCCCATCGATCATAGTCATCATTTTTAATAGGATGTCTACCGCTGAACATAGGTCTCCCCCAACGGCTTACAGATTGTCCGGTTGGGGTGGGCTGCATCCAGCGGCTTCCTGCAACCTTTACCAGGTCGTCTGTCCACCTTGTGGGTGGACGTCCTACGTTGATACGTTATGATTTGATTTCCCTTGATGACAATCTGATGTAGTCGTTCACCCCCTGGTTTACTAAGCCAGGAAGTATAATAGCGGGTTCGAATTCCGCAATGGACAAATGAAAGGGTAGTAAGCACGAGCTTTATTTTTAGGTACCTAAGTTATGGATGGTAAGAACGTATTTAAGTATGTTTATCTGTTCTCTAGTCACCTTTATAACAGCTTTGCTTAGTTTAAGGCTAGATGCTTGGTGTGATGCTGGAAACTATTAATTTGTCTCCACTGCTGAACATAGGCCTCCCCAATGGTTTCTAGATCCCTCGCTTGGAACCGGCCTGCATCCAGTGGCTTTTTGCTAAAGCTTGCAAAAAGCCACTGGATGCAGGCCATGTCGTCTGTTCACCTTGACGTTGGTATCTGTTTTTATTGATTTGATAAAATTTTCCCATCTCTTCCATTCTAGGGACAAACCTGATAGGCTTCGCGGCTGGTGTGGCGACGTCTTTCTGCGACAGTTTCTGGACATTTGCTGTCTGCAGGTTCTTCGTGGGCCTGGCTTTTGATAACTGCTTCACTATGATGTATATTCTTGGTAAGTATGTTATTATTAGTAGCGCTTATATTCTTACTCGTGCTGGCGATTTAATAAATGTTGCGCGTTAGTTGAAATGGAGCATTTTTTTTTCGTATTGATTTTGCTCCCATAGATGTTGATGTATACAGGGTATTAGTTGAATGGTTTATCAAGCGGAAACTAGCATATGTTAACATTTGCATATAAATTTAATTGTATGGTGTTGTGAAGCCAGATATTTGATACTTATCATCATTGAATTTTTGTATTTTCATACAAACATTTTTTTTAAATTCGATTTGTGTTATTTTTTAAGAAAGAAGATCTCAAATTTCTGACTTCACTATTTATTTATAGATTAAAACATAGGCTAGTCTTATCTTGATATAACATATACCTAACACCCTGTATGGTTTTAAGGAGTGTTCTATTCGTTTGCACAACGTTGTTTTTTGTGTAATTTATTTTGATACCTATTTTGTAGATTTTCTTGTCATTGTGCTATTTTATACTGTAATATTATATGTATGCTTAGAACATCTATTTACATATTCATAGACAGGTTGATCAAAAGAATAAGTAAAGAGAGATTTCGATATTGCTCCCTATTATATAAGGTCCGATTTTATTAGTGTTCATCCTGTTAACCTGTGACTATATAGGTGAAAAGCAATCGTAAAAACCAACTTTCAAATGCCTATCATAAAAACTAAAAAAGTTAAAAATAAATTACAAAATAACAACATCGACATCATATTGCATAAACTCGTCCTATCTTCAACTCTTTCTCGCTCTGTACAAGGGGAAGGAATAAGACGGATAATCAGATGGTTAAACGTAGCAAAGATAGGACGAGTTTATGCAATATGAAGTCAATGTTGTTGATTTTTAAGTTTTTTAGTTTTTATGGTACACATTTGAAAATTGGTTTTTACGATTGCTTTTCACCGATATAGTCACAGGTTAACAGGATGAACACTAATAAAATCGGACCTTATATATTAATTTTGAGTTATATTGTACAATTGGTTGTTCTTATATCACCAGCTTATAACGTGATATTAATACACTCATTCCTAACTTCTTTTGTGTGAATGAGAGTCCTAAGTGATCTTTTAAATTTTTAAAAAAACTTTTTAACTTTATTTTTTACTATAAGAATGAATAAATGAAGTAAAAAAAAACTCTTATTCCAGTTCTCGAGTACGTCGGTCCAAAATGGCGGACTTTCGTCGCGAACATGTCAATAGCTCTATTCTTCACTCTGGCCGCTTCACTGCTGCCCTGGATTGCCCTCTGGGCTGACGACTGGCGGATGTTTACTCTGTGGACGAGTATACCCTTTGTGTTGGCTGCTGCTACCCCGTGGTTGGTTCCTGAGAGTGCTAGGTAAGAAGCTCATTGACTACATACATATTCGGGTCGACATTAAGAGGAAACTTGAGGAAATATTTGAAGAATAGGTGTTTTTAAATATAAGATTTGTTAAATACTAGACAACTACATCATCATCATCATCATCATCTCAGCCACAGGACGTCCACTGCTGAACATAGGCCTCCCCCAGTGACTTCCAGATTGGCCGATCCGACAACTACATCACGGACTGTTATACCTATATCTAAATAAAATGGATAAAATCGAGGTTCCGTATTCCCCTGTTTTCTCGTTTAAAACAAAATCGATTTTAACAATATTTTTTTAAACGAGTTACGAAGAATTTAGTTTATATTGTATTTTTTTTAATAGTTGCCAAATTTGTATGTTGGTCGTCTGTAAATCTCTAACTAGGCAATTTAAAGCATTTTGTAGGTAGGGTTTTTAATTTCTTTATTAAATAACTTATCACAAAAAACAAAACATAAGGACATGCTAGTGGCAGAAATTTATAGCTTGCATAGCGTAACCCGGGTTAAATTTCCGTGTTAAGTCAATTTAGAAAAGTTTATTTCTAAATTGGCTCGAGTCTGTTAGTTGTTTGCTTTGGATGCGCATTAGCGCCTACCAGCAAAATACAAATAAGCTCTTACCTAAAAACCATTGCTATGTGGTATCTCTAGGCGTTAACTCATTTTTTGTATTTTCTTCCATTCTTTAAGCAAATGTGACCAACCTGCTTCCACTTCACTTTTCTTGTTCTGTGGGATTGATCACCTCAGCTTTTTGTAGTATACTTTTATTTCAAAATGTCCTTTTGAGGTTCTCTACGATAAAGGCAAAACTCCGTACCTATAAATCAAATCGTAATCTATGTTTCTTTCAGATGGTTAGTCTCTCAAGGCAAGATCGATAAAGCTCTGACCATCATGAAGAAGTTCGAAAGAATTAACAAAACTAAGATCCCTGACAAAGTACTTAGCGAATTCACGGTAAGTATTAAAACCACCACCTAAATGCACTATTAAGTCAATTTTTCAAAGTTGGCGAAAGATGTAAACAAACCTCTGATATTTTCGTAACTTACAAATCTCACAACATCTAATAGATGATTGCCATTAGTATCTTAAGACTAAAATTGGTAAAAGACATAACTTCTAGAAAAAGGTAAAAATATTGCTTTACTACGTATAAATAGCCGTAGGGGCTATTCCCCTCACTACAGTCCTACCCTTGAGGACTTTAAGTATATTTATCTAGACATCTCAAGAGTTATATTATAAACGTAAGAGTTTGTATGTATAGATGTTTGTTACTCTTTATATTTCTATATAGTATGTTAATTAACGAAAGGCTATACAGTATGTTTTTATTTTAAAAGATCACAAAATATAATTTATAGATTCGTAAAATTAAACACCCTATTTATGCCAAATTTCCCTAAATACCGCCAAACGGCAAAGTCACGAGACTTAAACAAATGGGATTTGTGCAGCGCAAATACGCTAGGTACTATCATATATATTGTTACGGGTTAACGGGAACGTCTTTCGTTAATTAACATACTGTACGAGTAAATGTTCTTTATTTTAACGTTTTTTGGTTCGATTCATACAAAATTTTATAGACCAATAAAACGAAGCTAGTAATTACATAACTACAAAATTTCTTTTTGCTTTTTTAATTTCGAGAACTACACACAGTACCTATCAATAATGAACAATATTTTGTAAACCAAAACTTTAGGTAATATCCACAGTTTTAGTTTATAATAGTTTATAATATATTATACACATGTATATATAAGATTCAACGATTTTAGTTACATTCCTTTTAATGGGGGTATCTATACGTCATACCAAGGAGCCTGACAAAATTTAAGGGAAAAATTCAGGCTAGTTTCGGAGATATTCATCATAACAATCTCATTTCGTAACTACAAAATTCCACATCCTTTACAGCTGATTCCTACTACAATGACACACTAAATACGCACACAAGCAAACCCAAAATCCAAGAATCAAGCGCGGTCAGCAGTGGGGTGAGATGCCGGGTCAGGAATACCAACATGAAAAAATTTTCCCTGTTTTTAGGGTAAATTAAAGTTTTTGAGTTGTTTTTTTTCGATAAAGTAATACGACTAGGTTTGTAATTAATGTTGTGATGCTAAGTCATTAAAACTTAACGAACGGTTTTTTACCCATGATTTTTATGTTCACACTATCACGTAGCCAACGCGGTTGCGAAAATAGGTACGCAAAATTGAAGGGATCAGGATGCCGCAAACTGACCAAAGAGTGTAATCTGAACTTGCGACTTGATTCACGTCAAAAAACGAAAAGATTCACTTCTTTGATAATCAAAGCTGTTCTTACTTACGTATCATTTTGAATTATTTAAAAAAAAACCGCGGAGACAACGACAAGCTAAGCTACTATTTTATTGTTGTCGCAAGCTCAAGTAATGTTGCGTAATCAGCTTTAATAAAACCACTTAGGTACACGATTAATTAGTTATTCATCACGGCCGCCAACTTGTAGTGTAATGAGTTATTAAATTTTATAAACAAAACTACTAATATTCCAGATTTATGAAGTGTCGTTTAATAATATCATAACATTAAATTTAACAGCTAGTCTCAATAATAAACAAAAAATTACAATATCATTAAATCCAAATTTCTTACCATTCAAATTCCACTTTATTTTTTCAATAAATTTTAGGGGTAAAAGTATGACAAGAACAAGTCGCAGAGTATCCGACTGGCCGCTCGCGCCGAAAGGCCGCCGGTGCCGCCGGGGCACGTGTCGGGCAAGATCAAAGCATGAGCGAGCTAGAGATGTGCCACAGCCCACATTAGATCCGATCTTAGGGCTTAAAAATTTTCGACTCACGGCGGAGGTCGGACTGGAATTTTATTCTTGCACTATCTGAAAGTTAGTACTGTTAACTTTTTTAGGTACATTTAGTAACAAATATTAACGAATGCGATTTATTGTTATTATTTTAGTCTTAATGACGACAACAATGTTTTATGCGTCTTCGTGCTAAAAAATTATACATTTTATGTGTTTTGATTTCTCTAGAAATCCCTTACTTTTGCCGCTAACAATAAAACCTAAGTGGTTAAGAATTAAAAAAAACCTTCACGTCTGTAAGTTAAGAATAAAATGTCTGATACAGTTCAATATGGCCTAATTTGTTAAAACAATAGTTAAAACGTCCTTAATTGTTATCACTTATCAGTGCGTGTGTATCTTTAACACACACATTTATTATTATTGGTTTGGACTGAATGAGTTTGATAAAACATTGATGCAACTCGGACTCAAAGCCCGATGGAGTGTAAAAGAGAGATAGATGCGTCACAAGCTGAAAGCTTAGGCCGATAGTGCCTCTCTATCGCTTGTTCCGCGCTCTCGCTCGTACGCGAAACGTGAAACTTTCGTGCGTGCAGTCGTGGTGCAGTCGGTCATCGATTTATAAGACGTTATCACGTCAAAATCTTGTGTCGCACTCTCGATTTAGTTTAAAACGGGGTGTCAATTCCCAATTCACGATCCGCTATCAATCAGGCATGTTTTCGTATCTTACAAATAATCCAATCATAAGCGCATCCCTAGCTGGCGTTTTTTCGGCTTTAACAAAGCGCGCGCGCTGCAGTTTTTGTGTATGGTGAAATAAATCAGTCATTCACTCAGTCAGTCTCTTACTTGCTTCCTTGCGTGTGTGACGTGTCAGTCAGGTGCAACACGATGTTCTATCGGTATACGATTTCGACGATCTGCATAACAAATGGTTATGTACTACCCTATTGCCAATTACCAACTTGTTGATGAACTAATTGGCGCAATATTTTTGGAGCGTCTCAATGGACACAGCTACCTCGAGTGTCTTCAAGGAACCTTGGAGGAACTGCTATCTAACATCCCTCTTCATCTCCGCCGTGGATTGCAGTACTTCTAGCAAGATGGAGCCCCGGCGCACTACGACCGCGTTGCACGTACGTGCGTGCCTGCTTGCCTGCCTGCCTACATCGCATCGGCATCGCGCGAAGGATTGGTTGTGCTGGGCCGGTTCTCTGGTCGGCACGTTCCCTGGTCCCTATGCCTCTCGACTTCCATGAGAAGTGAAGGACTTAGTGTGTGATGAAAGTGATCTTAACATTCAAAGTGCGTCACATCACAATAACGAAAGCGAAAAGTGGCAGTGACACGTGGCGTTATTGCGCGTAAAAAAGGACGTCAGTAGGTGACCTTTGGTCTGTAGGCGTCAGTGAAGGATATTTTCATTTTTTTTTTTATAAATTGGTGATTTGTAAATGCCTTTAAAGAAACTGACTCCTAATTAAGCAAGGTAAGGTGGATTGGAACCAAGCGGCACCTACTTACGCGATTGATTTGTAATTTATTTAGTTGTTTGTCAAAAAACTTATTTAATAGATAGGTACCTAGGTAGTTACACTTACAAAAACGCTTAACTTGCAAGACCGTAGCCTGTGAAAATGTGATAGGGTGTCATAATAAAATAAATGTTATTAAAACCTTGTATTTTATTTTTTATTTCTATCCGCCTACTGACTCTGCTAAGGAAAGATAAAACTTTAAAATTACTAATTGAGTACAACAATTAAAATCAAGTAAATACCTTATCTACTTAAAATAAGGATGCAATCTAAGTCATAAAACATTGAAATTATCTTTTCTTAAGCTTCGAAGTTCGAACAAACAAAAAAACAATGTTGGCTATTAATTTAATTGGCATTGGTTTTAATGTTTGATAACAATCATTATTATTATGATAAGAAGCGCATTCTACACACACATGTAGGTACATGTGTGCATGAAGAGGAGCAGATTACAATTGGTCTGTGATTGGTCGACGAGACAGCCCGGCCGTGCTGCTAAACCAATCGCAGATCAGCTGACTTGACAGTTAGTAAGTATACACACAACTAACTTGCTAGTGTGCGCTGTGTACGTACACTACGTACGTACACAATCTGTAAACTACAGCTTGCACATGTGTTGGAAAAGATACAGAGTGTTTCAGGTTTGACTGTGATTTTATTGAATAATTTTGTTAGAAAACATAACTTTTAAAAATGACTATGAAACAGTACCTTATTTTTTGGCATCGTATTTAGTATAATTTTTAGATACCACCCTATAAAGGAATGTAACTAATTTCGTTAGATCCTGTATACACATGTTTTGGCTTACAGTTTAGTACTTACTTATGATTTAATAATCACAATGTTTATCCACAACTGTAAACTGTTTTGTGTTAATAAAATAAAAATAAAAATAAAATAAAATATAGACAAAATAAATAACTCATAGCCAATCTAATAGCTACTAATAAATATCTCACTATTTCTATTTTTTCTAATTTGCCATGCCCAAATGGGCTTCATGATGTAAGCACTTCACACTATTTATTACCTATAATTTGTACTCATGAATGCAATAAATGACTCTGACTTTGGATACAATAAACGTAATTATGAGGTCGATCAGAGACAGTAAAGCATGGTTGATGACGATCGTATCGTATCTTATGATTTAACATTGAATACACTAGTTTCAAAAAAGTATTTATTCTAATATTTTTGGTTTGAGAATTCTTGAGCTCAGTATGCTTAATAAAACATGTGTGCTGCGTTACTTCATAAAATAAATACAACTTTTTATCTTCCAGGAGGCTTCAATAAAAACGATCAAGGACTGCGAAGCCGAGTGCCGCACTTACTCCGTTCTAGACCTCTTCAAGACGCCCAGACTCCGTCGCAACGCTATCCTCCTCATCGTCATCTGGATGGCTATCTCCTTGGTCTTTGATGGCCACGTCAGGAATGTCGGGTCATTGGGCTTGGACATCTTCCTTACTTTCACCATTGCGTCTGCGACAGAACTGCCGGCTGATACGTTCTTGACTGCAGTTCTAGACAGGTAATACTTTACTTGAAATACTTTTATAGCCATTGATGTTTGTAGCATAAAGATTCTGATTGTGATACAGTTGTGGCTTAATGAGGCCCAAGTTTGACCTTGCGTGACAAAAGTACAACCAAAAAGGTGATTCTTTTAGGCACTAATCTAAAATAGGAGTTAGAGGGGCGTTATCTTTTTGTCTAATTCAATGAACACCATATAATTAAGTTGCTTTCATAAACAACCATATTCAGTATAATTAGTCTATAAGTACCTAGCTATAAGATGAAATGTAACATACAAGATTGTAAATAAAGGCTTTATTATTATTATATCCTTTTCAACCATAGGAATCTAATAAAAGCATTCTAACACGACTATTCCTATGAATTCTCCCCCCCCCCCCCCCCCATTTAGAACCCCATAAATGCCCTGAATTAGCAAGCCTAGTTCAAACTTCCCTTATATCTGACCAAGACGTCGTAGCAGTGTCCAATCAGCGATAAGTAAATGCTGCTGCGCAAACGTTGTGTTAACTCTTATTGGACGCTGCCACGACGTCGACGCTTGAAAGACGCTAGTGTGGGGGGGGGACGCTAGCCCTTAGACTCTTCAAAGTCAGAGTAAACTACAGAGTAGATAGTAAGCCATATCAACTGTCATAATGAATCCGATAGTAGGACCTTTAAGCCTTTGAAATTCAGTTATGTTAACTATTATTTAACATATTTTTCTTATCTTAGATGGGGTAGAAGATGGCTGGCTTGTGGATCCATGGTCATCAGTGGTATTTTCAGTTTGTTGGCCACTGCAGTGCCTGTCGGTGAGTGTGAAAATACAAAATTTATAATGCCTCTTTATTCATCAAAATTATTCTTAATCAATCTATCAATATTTCTTTAAACGCAAGCCCGATACACTTTGCTGTTATTATTAGTTGTTGTTGCTTAAGTTTAAGAGATCTAGCCGTCGAAATTTCTGTGTCACACGAGGCGATTCGTACCATTTTAAATAATCAATTAGGTATGAAACATGTTGCCGCTTGGCTAGTCCCAAAAGACCTGAATTTTCTCCAAAAACTCAATTGCAAAAGAGTCGCTGAGGACATGCTAGAACGAGTCAATTCCGATCCAACATTCATGAAACGCATTGTTACTGGTGACGAGACGTGGGTTTACGAGTTTGACAAGCAAACTAGTCAACAAGCTTCGGAGTGGCGCCTTCCAACTGAACCGAAACCGAAGAAACCGCGCCAAACTTGATCGAAAGTCAAAGTCATGTTGACTGTTTCCTTTGACTGTCGCGGTGATGTGCACTCAGAATTCTTGCCAGAAGGTCAAACGATTAAAAGAAGAGTATAATTTAGGCGTTATGCGGCGTTTAAGGGAGCAAATTAGACGAAACAGGCCAGATTTGTAGAATATAAATTCTTGGATTATGCACCACGATAATGCGCCATCACAAGGCCATCATTGTGAACGAATTTTTGACTAAAAACTCAACAAATACCATCGAGCAGCCACCTTATTTACCAGATATGACTCCAGCCGACCTCTTTCTTTTTCCTAAATTCAAATTACCACTTCGTGGCACCCGGTTTCATTCGGAAGAAGACATAAAGGAGAATTCGCGGCGAGAACTGAACTCGATTTAAAGCATGTTTTGATGATTGGATTATTCGTTGGCGTAAGTGTATCGCTTCAGAAGGAGCATACTTTGAAGGTTATAAAATAAATTTGGATGAATACAACATTTTGTGTATTATTAATCTTTTTCCGGTACTTTCTTGACAGAGTAGTACATCGTTTATCTGGATACCTATACTATACAAACATTTCATTTGTTTGGACGTATTAACCTATCAAATTAAAATAACCATTCACTTGTATCAAACCTTCAACAATGTGTGAACTATTTAAAATCGTCGTGTTTTTTACAAGGCTATTTTGAGTTGGTCATATTTTGACAAAGAATTGATACAAGGAAGTGGTAATATTAATCTGTTTGGTTTATACGTTAGAACGAATGAAACATTTCGTAGTAGGCATTTCTGGTCTAACTCAATGTCGCCATCACTGCCACTATAATTTTTCATCCAAATGACCTCTGATTTGATCCTTCGGAGAAACCCCGAGTATAGATCTCTCAAGAACACGTTGAGCATCTTTTAATTAATTCGTGTCCATTTCTTTCAGGTGGACCGTCAGCGTCGCTGGCCATCCTTGGTCGGTTTGCTGTCAACATATCATACAATATCGGCCTGCAATATGCTGCTGAGTTGTTACCCACGGTAGTTAGAGCTCAGGGTGTGGCGCTGATACACATTATGGGCTATGTAGCATCCATTGTGGCTCCATTTGTGGTGTATTTGGTAAGTTAAAGTTTCTTAAGGAGTAGTTAAAGTAAATTCAACATATCTCAAAGTGCTAGGGCTTAAAAATCAAAGTACTCTGTTAAACAAAGTGCATGGTGTCGAAAGATATTTCCTGATGACTGAAATTGATATACCGATAAGTGAAGATATAAATAAAATTAGACGACCTCAAATAACGACGTATCAAAAAAAAAAAACTGCAACATGAGTTTTATCACTCTACCTCGTCTGAGGGCGCCATTTGTTTCATTTGCCAAGTCTCCATTCAAGAATACGTGTTAGTTGCAAAAAAAATACCAGCCAGTACCACATGCTAAATATATTACTTTAATTGTCTGTCAGTGACACATGTAACAAACTTCTAATTTTTATTTGCCTTTTTTTCAGGCTAACATCTCCCAAGACCTGCCACTACTCATTCTGGGGGTACTAGGCATTTTCGGTGGTCTTCTCTGCCTGTTTCTACCGGAGACGATGGACACAGAAATGCCTCAGACGCTTCAGGATGGAGAGAACTTTGGCAAGGACCAGAGGTTCTGGGATAATCCTTGCTTCCCTAGGTAAGTGCTAATATTAAACAGAATACTTGTTCCTAGAGAGTTCTTTTTTTATAAATATGTTGTCAATTTCCGTGAAATTCCAATTTAGTTTAAATTCAAATAAATTTAGTTTATTCAGTCTCTCTTGCTTTAACGATAAAGTTTGCGATAAGGTCTGTGAGATTATTTATTTCCTCACTTCGATTTTTTATCAAACATTATCTTCTACCAAAACAGAAAATCATCAGAAGAAGACCAAGAAAACCCTGGGCAATACAGAAAGCGGGTGTCTATATCAAGTAGTAAAGACGACAGTTTTGTGAGATCTCTCCCAGCTATCGGTTCCAGGGCTTCCATTAGGGCATCAGTGAGGGCTTCTATCAGATCACGAAAGACTGACGGAGAACGGAGAGACGACGCTGTATGAAAATTTTTATATTTCTGACTGGTTTTCAGTATGACTTTAGACTTTCGAAATGTGTCACGATAATAGTTCAAATATTTTAACGTGATTGTTGGCCATTTCTGTTTCGTGATTCGTTTATGTGGATGATGTGGTGATCTATTCAATGGCGATACATAACCATTTACTTAGTGGCTGCATGGGATTGTAAATGCGCTCCTCTGAAATTAGTAAAGTACAAATTTTTAAAAAAGTTCCTTTAGTTTTAACGAAAATTTTATGATATTTCCTCATTTAATAATCAAATCGCATTATCCATATTTGTCTGCTATCTGGTGGACATGGAAACAAGAAAAGTAAAGTATACCGTAAAATTACTTGTGAGGTATTTTTTTTGGAGGAGCGACACATTAAACTGTAATTTATAAACTCAATGTTTTGTGTGAAATTAGTACAATTATTATTTTATGCCCACCCAGTCAATGCGTGATGAAGGCTGTGTTAGTGTGAGTTGGTCTTAAGTATGTGGTGATTAATTTAGTATTTATTAGTAATTTTATCTTTAAGTGTTTTCTGCGAGGAGCTTAAAAATTATGTTTTTGATGTTTTTTTCCTATCGACCTTACCTACTACCTACTACTTTTTTAAAACGAAAATGTTCATTCAAACTGAAATGGAATAAAAAACTCATACAAGAATATTGAGGTTCAAAACTAACTTACCAAACAACATTAAAACCATAATTGCATTGTTTAGCTACTTTATCTTATCAACAAGACGATCATTTTGCTGTAGTCTGGTTGCTTTTATTACAAGAATTACCAGATTACAAGAATGAAGATTTAGTATACGTTTCTTAGCAACCAGTTGACAAACATAATCATTATCTTTATATTATCCAGTCATGAAAAACAAGTTCAAATAAAGGCATTGTCAATTGCTCGACAAACGCCTCGAGAAGTAATCTATTTATTGTATTGACATAGTTAAACGTTTCCATGCATTTAAAGACAGTGATCCATTAGAAGCGATAACATAGTTTTCTTTACGTATCTAATATTGTAAACAAGTTTGAGTTAGTTATTGTAAAAAAAGATAGAAACAAAACCTCTTAATTAATCATCTTTATCTAACTGTTCGTTAATTGTATATGTTTGAAAAGTTTGTAAGGCTGTCTATAATATTAACTAAGCAAAAAAACGGACTTAAAGATATCGACATCATTCACAAATAATTTAAAAAACATTTCTATAAATTAAATTGCTAAGACATTCACTCATTCCCAAATTTTTTACCTTAATTCATTAAAACATATCGTTCAAATCGAGTGATCAAATTGAATGAAATTAAATTTGTATTTTTACATAGAATCTAAACTTAATTATTTCTAGCTTCTTCCAAACCTTTTATTATATCTCGTGAAGCCATAAATTGCTCTCATCTATCGCTTTTCTTGTCATAGACAAATCCTTTAAGCCACATTCGTAATTTAAACGTGCTCGTTCAATAAAACATGAATTGGTTATGGCCCGCAACTGCAGTTAGCAGATTGGCGGCAAAATCAAAGAAATAAAACAATAATTGGTCCGTATCATACGAACGTCGTATTTTCATTGCTCAGTCTATTTTTAACGAGTGATTCATTGTATGTCATGGCCAAAGCACATAGGGTATGTACTATAGCCATGACATACAATGAATAGAAATACAATTTATTTTGTTCAACAACCACTAATACTTGATCAGTGACGAGAGATTAGGGAACCATTTCTCAGCAACTCTGTATATCTTTTCCATTTTTAGGCAAATATGATGAAAACCTTGTAGAAAACACTAGGGTTTACAATCACAAACTACTTTAATAAAGATTTAGCTTTAATTTGGTAGAAAACAGATTTTTCTTTGTGTTGACAGATAATTTAAATCCTGGTTTAAGTTATATCTAATTTAAAGTAGATGTAAAAGTAGACCTTAAAGATAAATTACAAGTTAAGTTCAAATCTTGCCTGAATTAATTTAACAAATGTGATAATTTAAAATGAAAATTGTCCTCTATGTTCGAATAAGTTATTGTAAAAATGCAAATTAGTAATTAAGATCATGCATAGTGTACTTAAAAATAGGACACTCCTTAATAAGCTGGTGATGATGATTAAGGTCTACTATGAAAATCGTGAAACAAGATGTCAATTTTTTTAATTATTGTAAATAAGTAACTGATAACGTGATCTTAGTGTCCTATTTTTTAGAACGGCCTGTATAATCATTATTTTTGGCATTTATCATTAATCTTTGCAATTTCATTTGAATTAATGACAATTTGCAATGAATAATAATAATATTGATTTTGTTAAAAACACGATCCGAGACAAAACTTGATGAATTCTATGTGATAGTAATAGTAAGTTATTGTACTTAAGTTTTACTATAATTAATGATAATCGCTTATGTAAATACAAAAATATTTCAAAATTAGTAATAATATTTTATTTTCCGCGATTATGCAACTGGGATGCGTTGAAAATATCGTTTAACTAAAAACTTATGTTGATTTAACTTAGCAATATTACGGAGATTCGTGCAAGAATCCAAGGTTCTAAACCCGGTTGATTCAATGTTGAAAACTTCAATTTCCGTTCAGCTGTTGTGATTTTTAATAGGTTTCTTTTTATGTAATTGGTCAAATTTTATTAGTTAAAGGATTATTTATGGCAGTCATTATAGTTACAAATTCCACCCCTTTTTCTTAAATTCTGACCCAGGTTTACTTCAATAATGATAATTTTACTGAAAAACAAATCACTTTTACATACATTTTCGATCACAAAAATGAGGTAAGTAAATTATTTTAGTTAATAAACTTATTAAAATACCATTAATGCATCCTCCGCAAGTTACATTTAAATATACAATCTAAAGCATAGTAGACAATGAAAAATAATGAATTTTTCGGGCTTTGAACCATCTCCTACTTAAAATGCGATTCTCTATCATTATTTTTTGCAATTTTATTAAATAGTCACTGTACAATCTATCAGATTTAATTGCGTGTATTCCCAGTTGTATCATAGTTACCATGTAGACTATAATATAAAACATTTGACAAATTCTAGCAGTATTTTTGTATGTTGCCATTTCGTGAGAGCATGTGCAAAATTTATTATTAAATTATTATGTTGTGATCATTGGAATCTCTGTGATAGATTATAATAAATATGTTCACTAATGTATTTTTTTGTTTTATTTATACTGTTTGCCTGCGTTTTTTTCGTCATTTTTTAAAATCTTATTGTGTATCGTCCTACGGGGTCTCCGCTGAAAACCAGCGTCATTATGGCTCTGGCTGTAACGACAAATGCTGAGCGGGGACCTTTTTGACACTCTTTTTATGTTATTATATATATTTGATTCTGTTTGTAATTGTGCTTATGTGTCAAATAAATGTTTTCTATTCTATTCTAACTGTGTAAGTAAGCCAAAATGAAATATGTAGTATTAGATGGATCTTCCAAATAAAACGGTACAATCACTAATTTTAATTTAATATACGGAAAACGCGTGAAAGCACGAGTACGATGCGTAGTGAATGACGGCCCGATGACAGATGACCTAGTTCTATGTTCCCATCGATACATTCCTCGCTAACAGTACATGATAAGGATTATCTCATCATCATCTGCTGGACGCAGGCCTCCCCTAAACAGCGCCAAAGAGTACGATCTCCCGCTTTTTTCATCCATCCATTGCCAGCCATCTTTCTAAGGTCGTCGGTCGGGGGGTGTTCGTTAAAGGATAAAATCCGAAACGAGATCATCAGGCAGAAGACCAAAGTAACGGACATAGTCAAAAAATAGAGCAAGCTTAAGACAGTGGGCTGGCCACATCTATTGCAGAACCGATTAAAGGTGGAGTAAACGGGTTCTCGAGTGGAGATCACGCCTAGGGAAACGTAGTCTAGGACGCCCCTACAGATTTAAAGTCGCTCAGCGAGCTATGGAAAGAGCTATGCTCGGAGTTTCTCTGAGGGATCTGATCCGAAATGAGGTAATCCGACAGAAAACTAAAGTCATCGACAAAGCCCATCGAATAAGCAAGCTGAAGTGGCAGTGGGCCGGCCATATTTGTCGCAGAACCGATAACCGCTGGGGTAAACGAGTTCTTGAGTGGAGACCGCGTGTCGGCAAGCGTAGTGTGGGACGCCCTCAGACTAGATGGAGTGACGATCTTCGCAAGGTTGCTGGCAGGAGCTGGATGAGAGTAGCCGTGGATCGTGCAGAGTTGCGTGCAATTGGAGAGGCTTATGTCCAGCAGTGGACTAGTGTGGGCTGATGATGAGGACGCCCCTAAGCGCGATGGACTGAAGACCTTTGGAAGATGGCTGACAGTGGCTGAATGAAAAAAAAGGCGGGAGATTTTGCTTTTTGGCGCTCTTTGGGGGAGGCTTTCGTCCAGCAGTGCACTGCAATAGGTTGAATAGGTAGATAGGCGTCATATTAAGTATACTATAAAGTAATATTCACAATATGTGAGACCCTAATTAATTATAGACTCAGTAAGAGGAACAAACTAAAAAATCATACTAATATTATAAATGCAAAAGTTAAGTACCCTCACGCAAAAACTACTAAACGGATTGGGATGAAATTTTGCACTAAAGAATACGATCTGGATTAACATATAGGATACTTTTATACTTGTTAAATGTTCTTGTGGGATATATTGAATAAGATATAAAAAAATATATAAAAAATAAATAAAATAAAATAAAGACGCGGGCAACAGCTAGTATAAGGTATAATATCTCACTAACTGCGCCCGCAACTTCGTTTGCGTGAACTACAAGATGTTTGGTTATATCACATTTATCCTACAGGAACATTAAACCGGGATTAAAGTATTCTATATGTTAATCAAGACCTTACTCTATATGCGTGCAAAATTTCATCCAAATCCGTTGAGCCGTTTACGCGTGATTGAGTAACAAACATCTAAACATCCAAACATCCTCACAAACTCGCATTTATAATAATAATGGGATCGGATGTGACATGTGTCCAACTTGTACATCGTTCTCCTCTCCCTTTTGTGGATTAAAATTGCAGCATAACAACATACAACCGCTTAGCATGTTGGTTCCATTCAGTAATCGAACCGGGGACGTTCTGTGATAACTAGTTAAGACAGGTCCAATCTCAACAGGACCTAGTGTCAACAAGTAAGGAACTATTCATACTTAGCGGCGCCCAAGTCATTTAATAAAAAAAGACCCAAATTACCCGCGGGCATTTCTCTTGAATGCAACATAATCGGGTTTGAGTCAATATTAAATAGAGGTTGCTTAATAAATAAACTGGCCAAGTGCGAGTCGGACTCGCGCACAAAGGGTTCTGTACCATTATCTGTAGAAACGGCGAAAAATCACGTTTGTTGTATCGGAGCCCCCCTAAATATTAATTTTATTCTGTTTTTTAGTATTTGTTGTTATAGCGGCAATAGAAATACATCATCTGTAGAAATTACAACTGTCTAACTTTCACGGTTTATGAGATACAGCTTGGTGGCAGACAGACAGACAGACAGACAGACAGACGGAGTCTTAGTAAATACTTAATATTTAAGTCCCGTTTTACCCTTTGGGTACAAAACCCCAAATATGCGTTAGACAACACATCATTATTGGTTCTGATGTAGGAAACATCTATTCTCTTCGAAGTACTAAGTGGCAAATACGCTGGCTTTGACAGCGAGAACCTATTGAAAGATTTCGTCGAGTTGACAAACGTCTCGGTAGCTTAGTGGTCAAAGCACTCGCCCGGTATGCGATGGACGTGGGTTCGGATCCCATCTGAGGCGGACGATTTTTTTCAAGTATTAAAAATCTTTGATAAACCTAGCATGGTAATTGCTAAAAACAAAAAATAAAATTGTTTAAGCTTTTCTGATCTTTACCAATAGTTAAATATTTGTAAAAATATTTCAATCGGGTGTTGACGGTAGTAGTATATACCGCAACATTGATCAGAAAATACGCTGGCTTTGACAGCGAGAACCACTTAAAAAATTTCGTCGAGTTGACAAACGTCTTGGTAGCTTAGTGGTCAAAGCAACTAAACATTTAATGTTACTAATAGCGCCTCCTATCCTACCTACCCAAAACCAAGTTTAAAAAATAGATTTCTGGTTCGAGCCAAACCGCGATCGCTCTGGGTGCTCTTTTAAATTAAGTCACATCACAACGCCACCTCGCCCTTTCTGGTAACGGTCAAAATCTTAAAACTAAACCACTTACCTTTTTTTAGGGTTCCGTACCCAAATGGGTAAAACGGGACCCTATTACTAAGACTCCGTCCGTCTGTCGGTCTGTCTCTCCGTCTATCACCAGTCTGTACATCATGAGCCGTGATAGGCAGCTGCAATTTTTACAGATGATATATTTCTGTTGCCGCTATAACAACAAATACTAAAGGGCAGAGTAAAATAAATATATAAGGGGGCTCTCATACAAAAACGTGATTTTATTGCTCGTTTTTATAGATCATGGTGCGAATTCAACGTGAAAATCAAACAACTATTGGTTAAGGAGCATGTTTGAATTAAGCATGCACGCAAATTACTAGCAATGATTCTTCATCATCATCATCATCATCATCATCATCAGCCCACACTAGTCCACTGCTGGACATAGGCCTCTCCAATTGCACGCCACTCTGCACGATCCACGGCTACTCTCATCCAGCTCCTGCCAGCAACCTTGCGAAGATCGTCACTCCATCTATGATTCTTCATACATGCTACTAAATAGCAATACTCGTAATAGCGTTGTGGACGCCAATCATAAATAATTATAAGACATATAGGTATATTCAATCTGACACCTTAATTCGAAGAATCTGATTTTTGTTTGCTTTAAAATCAATAAAAAGTTAGGCATTTAAGTCCGGTAAACAATGACGTCAAAGCTTGCTATCGCCATACAAATTACAAGGCAGAGGTGCGTTTTGACAGCACATAAAAAGTATGTCATTTGATTGGTGGTGTCAACTAGCCTAGATGTTTCCGAACTTTAAGTGTCAGGTCTGCCAGTTTTAAAACTATATCGATTACTTTATCTTGACTGATATTGTGTGAATCGCTCTTTAATTATACAAGAATGATCTTGATAATTGTCTGCATCGTATGATTTAACTCAATCAAGTTGTGACATCACTTTTACTGTCTACACTCTACACAATAATTAGTTATTAACAACGAATTTTGTACGAGGTCATTGTTACAATTTTTTTTCTAACCGAATTAAAATTTTTGGTTTCAGTGTTTTTTTTTGCTGTGTCATTGGGTTTTGACGACTGTCTGGTGTAGTGGTTCGCGCTCCGGACTAAAAGTCTAGAGGTTGCGGGTTCGAATCCCGCAATGTTTGTGGGATGAGCACGACCATTTTTTTTGTATTCATTGCTCTGACCCTAAGGTAAGTAGCTAAAGCATCAACGACCAGCCGAGACGCGAGCATATCGTAATTGGAGTCGCCAAGACCCGACCGGGAATCGAACCCGGTTCCTTAGAGATGGCGACGCGTTCAGCGACGCCAAGACCGGCGTGCTCGTGTCTCGGCGCGTAAGCCATGGATGTTGATAAATTTAATATACAGAGTGTAAAAAAAGGCTTAACGAAGCCTTAAACCACGAATTCTATACATAAAACCAAGTAGAATGCAAAAAAAATAATTGCTGGGAAATGACTTTTATTTTTGGGTTTCAAAAAAAATAACTTATTTCTAACCCGCAATGTATAGCGCGCACGCCACAGACTATACCTGTGTGTGTAAGTGGATGTTTCTTTGTAAAAAAGTTTAGTATTATCAAACAGAAGTCAATTTGTAAAAATCTTTGAAAAAAAATTGTAACTTTGACTGTCAATAACTCGGTAACCCGTCATTTCCCAGGTATAGTTTAAAGAAAAAAATGATCGTAATAATACATAGAATATGTAGTATTCGGCTTCGTTAAGCCTTTTTTTACACCCGATATAGGCCCTCTTCCGGGCACTTATACGCGTCCCAAAAATATAACTTTGACCTACCACCGCTTCGGGACTACACATCGGTTGGTATAAATAAATAAATAAATATTGGACAGCATCACATACATTGCTCTGATCCTAAGATAAGTAGCTAAAGCACTTGTGTCATAAAAATCAGAAACAACGACGGTACCACAACACCCAGACCCGAGCCAATATAGAAAAGTTCGTTTTCTACATTGACCCGACCGGGGATCGAACCCGGAACCTCAGAGATGGCGGCGCCATATAAAGTCCGGCGTGCTCGCCTCTCGGCTACGGAGGTATAACAAAGTCAATAATACAAAACACCATACATTTGTTACCATAGTAATCAAACCTCAAACCTATAACTGGGTCGTTCTTCGAGACACGTTTTTTAAGCGGCATCACCTAAAAATAATGGAAATCGAAAAGTCAGCTAGCCACTTTTTTTTTCGGGTATACTTCCAATCCTCTCTTAACTGGGTCATTGATTATTATTCAATTATCTTTTTATTTAATATCATTAAAAAAATAAGATACCCCGATTCTTTGATTTTCGTGGAGTGTCCCAAACCCCGATCTGGTCTCTTATTAAATTATATATTTTAAACTAAACGGTACATGCTTACCAAAAAAAAAATACTAAGTCATAAGAAGTTGACAATTATATAAAAAATTAAACCGTAGTTTTAAAAGAGTTACATTATCTAAAAAAAAAAAAAATGTGACTGTCCCGGGGTAGTTACTGATTTGCGTGGATCATTATAAATTCACTTGCAAAACCCTAATTTCGCGACCGGATGTTGCCTCATCCTAATTCACGTTACAACTAGTCGCGCTCTGACGGCCTGGCAGAGTGCTTGTGTAATGACGCATCGAGTGTCCGAAAAATTAAGGTAAGAACCTCGTTGCATGGGTATGGTTTCTCAAAAATTTGATTTGCGTGGTACAATTTTCTCCGGTGTTTGTAAATTTATTTATTGAATAAAATATCGCAGCGAACAAATATTAGGTTACGTAACCTATATTCAAAACACAGTTTATTTGCTTAAAAGGTTTATGTATATTTTAAGAATAAAGGAATTATTTTGATTTTCATGGTCGTGATTTGCGTGGTTTACGTGGTAGTTTTGACCCACGCAAATCAATTATTGGCTATGCAAATGAAATAACTTTCGGGTTTTGTATAGTATTGTATGATCATATTTTTAGTTTGAAATGTGAATCCGTTTAAATCACAATTAAAATGATGCAGTTGATGGGTTTCTAATTTTACGTACCTCATTATAGTACAAATTGTGTCAGATTAGCTACCTATATTAATAAATTACGCTATATTAATAAATTTAGCTTTGCAGAGGCTCTTTATCTCCGGCCTACTCCAGGGCAAAACGCCACAGGCTTGGCAAGGAAGCGTGGTGGTGCTGTTCTTCAAAAAGGGCGATAAGTCTTTGCTGAAAAATTTCAGACCGATCACGCTTCTGAGTCATGTCTATAAGCTGTTTTCGATAGTCATTACGAACCGTCTCGCACGCGGGCTTGACGAATTCCAGCCTCCCGAACAAGCCGGTTTCCGTAAAGGCTACAGTACCGTCGATCACATCCACACGCTCAGGCAAGTTATACAAAAAACAGAAGAGTATAACCGGCCACTAATATGCCTGGCGTTCGTGGATTACGAAAAAGCCTTCGATTCGATCGAGACTTGGGCAGTGCTCCAATCTCTTCAGCGGTGCCAAACTGACTACCGGTACATCGAAGTGCTAAAGTCTTTGTACACAAATGCCACCATGTCAGTACGTCTCCAGGACGAGAGTTTGGAACCGATACAGCTGCAGCGAGGTGTAAGACAGGGAGACGTAATCTCCCCGAAACTATTCACCGCAGCGCTGGAGGACGCTTTCAAGCTCTTGGACTGGAGAGGACTTGGCATCAACATAAACGGCGAGTGCCTGACTCACCTTCGTTTTGCCAATGATATCGTGATCATGGCTGAGACCCTGGAGGATCTTGGAGCAATGCTCGATGACCTCAGTAGAGTCTCCCAACGAGTGGGTCTTAAAATGAACATGGAAAAGACGAAAATCATGTCTAATTCCCATGTCGCACCCACTCCTCTTATGGTCGCAGGCTCTACTCTGGAAGTTGTTGACCGCTATAATATTTACCTTGGACAAACAGTCCAGCTAGGTAAGTCCAACTTCCAGAAAGAGTTCAATCGTCGAATCCAACTCGGATGGGCAGCGTTCGGGAAGCTACGTAATATCTTCTCCTCACAAACACTACCGCAATGCCTCAAGACCAAAGTATGGAATCAATGTGTGTTGCCAGCGACGTTGCCACGTCTCAGATCCGTATGTCAATACGGATCTGAGACGTGGCCGCTAACGATGGGCCTCATAAGAAAGCTTAAGGTCACTCAAAAGGCGATGGAGGGAGCTATGCTCGGAGTTTCCCTTCGCGATCGAATCAGAAATGAGACGATCCGGAGGCGAACCAAAGTCACCGACGTAGCTCTCAGAATTGCAAACCTTAAGTGGCAGTGGGCGGGGCATATTGCTCGCAGGACTGATGGCCGTTGGGGCAGGAAGGTTCTTGAATAGCGGTTGCGGGCCGGAAGGCGTGGTGTTGGTAGGCCCCCCACAAGGTGGACCGACGATCTGGTGAAGGTCGCGGGAAGCCACTAGATGCGGGTGTCAGAAGACCGATCTTTGTTGAAATCCTTGGGGGAGGCCTATGTCTAGCAGTGGACGTCTTTCGGCTGATGGATGGATAGATGGATTAATAAATTTATAATAAAATTGTAATGAATAATTTTTTGGACCAAAAATGCCTAAAACAAGAGAGAAAAAATTAGAAAGAAAGAAGTTATCCGGAAGAAGAAGAAGAGAGAGGCTTAAAAATAATAAACAGTTGAAGGTCAAAAACCGGGCGAGATATTATAAACGTTATAGTGTTATAGGTTTGTCATGTCTTTAACAAAGAATAAATAATGCACGATTGATTCTTATATAAATTTAGATAAAAGCTTTAAAAAAAACGATTTCTGTGTTAGTTACTTACCTATTCTTTCAACTGATAACATAATAACTTATTTTATATATGAAATAACATTTAATAACTTGTCTAAGAAAGTTGAATAAAAAAAAAACATTTTCGTGGAGTGTTTTGTGATTTGCGTGGCCTCCAATTTTTTAACCTTGAATATCTTTGTAAGTATATCGCTCTATTATGTGCCATTTCCATAAAAATCATTACTTTTACGTATATTTTAAGATACAAAAGTCGATTTCAAAAACATATTAAATTTAAAAATTGCCACGCAAATCACCAAAGAATGCCTTGCTCGAAGAAGCACCCAACTATTCTTTCTTTATACTATAACCAATACCGTTCTTGACTGTCCAACCTAATACACTTAAAATTATACTCTATTTAGTACGAATTATAACCGAAAATCGAACATCTTATATTTTATCTTACTATTGAACTATCAGTCGTTGAACTAAGGACTTTGTGTCTTATAAAATAAGGTACAAAGCTTCAAAACGTATGTCTATTAAATTGTATGTGGTAATTGGTGTGTTGCTGGAGGTGTTTTATGTTCAGGCATTCGAAAGAAATCCTAGAAAAAGATTTGCCCTTTGATACAGATGGCTTTGTCAATTTCGGCTTTAATTAAATACTGTAAATTTATTTATTTATTTTTAGGGTTCCGTGCCCATGGGGTGAAACGGTACCCTATAAGACACGCGTTGTGTGGGGGGCCCCTTAAATGTTTATTTTATTCTAATTTATAGTATTTGTTGTTAAATTGGCAACTGAAATACATCATCAGCGGTGAATATCTCAACTGTCTAATTAACTATCACGGTTCATGAGATACAGCCTGGTGACCATGGAAACCTCCTTTCTCTGATCTGAGCTGGTGACAGACGGACAGGCAGACAGACAGACAAAAAGATGGACAGCGAAGTCTTAGTAATACCCTTTTACCCTTTGGGTACGGAACCCTAAAGCTACGGCTAAACCAAACGCGGGGGCGAGGGCGTGCGCGTGGGCGTGGGCGTGCAGGCCAGTTCACACCAAACACGCGGACACTAGGCGTTCAGGAGGCCTAACGCGAAAATTTATCTTTCGGTCGGACGTATAAACCTAAGAAGAAAGAGATTAGTCATGAATGAAGTCAAAGAAGATTTAAAAAAAATGTCATAATAAAGGTATCTAATGATGTTGTAGAAATTATGAATCAACAATTTTTTATCAGATTATTTGCAGATATACTACGAATATAAAAGCTCAACCCTTTAACTAAATAAACAGAGAATTTTTGTAGAGTTTTTAATTTATTTATTTACTGAGTTTCGCATTAATTAATTCCAACGCGGTTACCCGAGCGAAGCTATTTGAAGATGTAGGAAAGAAAAAAGCTAGTTGGCTTCACTCATTGCTTTTCGGAAAAAAAATAGTAGCTTTAAACGTAATTATTTATATTATCGTAGTAGCGCACCATCTATCTGCTGAGCCTGTCACGTCAAATGTCATGTCCTCGCGTGCAAAAGCTGAATACCAAGCTGCACGCCGGCCGCTGTCCGCACCGGTGTGAACTCGTCGATACAAATGCTATGGCACGATCTGAACGCCCACGCCCACGCCACCACGCACGTCAGCGCGCACGCGTTGGTTTGGCCGGTACTTTAAAATGACCAACGATACGATACGATTTGTTAGTACTTTTTTTTTAATTTAAAAGTCGCCTTATACTAAAATTAGTTTTACCTTTACAACGCTAACCAGAAGGCCATTGATGTTGCCACTTTTTGGGCGCATAGAATTTAATTACCACTGACTCGAGACGAAGAAGAATAAGATAAGGGCACCAGAATAATCTGTTATGAGATATTACGTAAAAAAACAAACTTTTAAGAAAACAACAACAATATAATTTACGTTGTTCTTTCCCTTAGCTGAGAAGTAAAAAATATTTTCTGGACATTGTATAAAATGTCCAATCCTGTAACACAACATTCCTGTAACATGTTTAAACGCAGAATCAATGGATGGTATTTAAGACACTTACCAAAGCTCTACCATACAAAACGCACGCGAAACCATTTTAGTAATTTAAAACTTTAAAAGTGAACACTATAGCGTCTTTGGTGGAAAATACTGAAAAACGAGGTAATCTATATCTATATCTATGTATACTAATATTATAAAGAGGAAAGATTTGTAGAGGATATTTTTGTATGTTTGTATGTTTGTAATGAATAGGCTCAAAAAGTACTGGGCCGATTTAAAAAAATCTTTCACCAATAGAATGCTACATTCTTCCAATTTGACATAGGCTACATTTCATTTTGAAAAAAATTAGGGATCCTTGGTAAAATTTGAACAATGTAACCCAAGGTGTAGAAAAATAAGTCTTAAAATGTCTTTCGTCGAATGCGCTGCCGAAACTATTAGCGATAATTGTCTACCCCGTGCGAAGCCGGGACGGGCTGCTAGTTATTTATATCCGTATAAAGATATTGTTTATTCTTACATCATCATCACATCACCAGGCTATATCAGTCCACTGCTGGACACAGGCCTCCCCAAAAGGAGGATTTTGCCATAATCGCCACGCTTGGCAGGCGGGTTGGCGATCGCAGTTTGGCCAATGGTGGAGAGGAGACGCTGCTGCCCGTCTTCTTGTGGCGGTTCTCCTGTAGTCGCCTGTTTCTACACCCATAGGAACAGAAAGGGTGCTGCTATTCTTTTAACGTGCCGGCACCACACGACATTTACTCTTACATATCGATCGGCACGGTTTATTCTTCCATATCGATTATTTTAGTTTTCTGTCGATTTTGAGGTTTATATAAATACATTATAACTAATGAATTATTTTCGTAGTAGACTCTTATGACCTGTTTCATGAACATTGTTACTAATAAGTTCCACATAAGTTCTGAATAAGCTATTTTCTACTTATATGAAGGATTTAACACTATTTTTACGTTTTACCACCGTCAAATGGCGCTATATGACACATTAATTCAAGCACTATTATCCTCTACATATTTTTATGTGTTACCAGTGGTGGATTTTGTTTATAGTTCGAGGTAGACAGTAAATACCTATGGCCTTACAAAAAAGATGGGATAGGCTTAATTAAAACACTTTCTAAAAATTAGTCAACCAATTTGAAATGTTGACACATCAGACATTCGAGACGTATTAACAATCATTTTAATTGGTTGACTAATCTTTAGACAATTGTTTAAACCTAGTCTATCTTTTTGTAGTAAGGCCGTTAGTGTTTTTTTGGTGAAAATCAGTGCTTTGAACACCTGACACACATTTGTAAGTACCCACCGCCTGTCTCATTTCATTTAACAGGTAGGCACTGCCTTTAACCTATATGCACCGCACGCTCCGCATAGCTATTTGGAACTTATACTGGATGACTTTTTTTACCGTCAGGAAAAAATAACTGTGTATTCTGTACCTAAAACTTTGTGATATTATGTGAGTGTGTTTATAAAATACAACTGATTTTATAAATTTTGGAATTTCCAAAAAAATGCATAAATATAGAATACAGTGAATATGCGTTTGAGTTTTGATCGGTTTCATATTTTTGTTATTACTTTACCAATATTCTTTTTTTAATGTTCAGTTAGTCAAAATTAACTTAGAATTGGATGGTTATGAGGATAAATAGTTGATAAAAATAAAATAATTTTTTTTTTTTTTTTTAATTATCATGTTCGCATCACCTATCTCACACGTTTATTTTCATGACGGTAAAAAAAGTCATCCAGTATATTGCAGATTCGAATCCCGCGAGAAGCAAATGTTAGTGTAATGAGCACGAGCATTTGCACCTACGTCATGGGTGTTTATAAACGTATTTAAGTATGTTTATCCGTTATCTAGTCGCCATAGCACAAGCTTTGCTTAGTTTGGGGCTAGATAATTGGTGTCATTGTGGAAACAATTTACTATTATTATTATACGTATATTGGGACACTTTTTAATCGGGCTTCCTACAAAGTAAGTGGCAAAAGATTTTCACTGATTTGTCGGTCTGTGTAGTAAAACATATATCTTGAAAAGATGTTTGTTTATTGAACTCACTTATAATACTAGTCAAATATTGAGTCAGCTATTTACGTCATCCAGTTACGTCTGGTTTATTCCAGTATTTATTTACGAAATGAGTAATTTTTATAACAAATAGCTACGAATTATACAGGGTGTACAAGAGATTAGAATACTCCTTAAAACCACGTGATCAGTTGCTGATATACAACAACTTTTCCTATAGAAGCAACATCGAAATCGTATTTTTTTTTCAGATGCTCCATACATTATCGTCGAGGTATACGATCTTTTAGGGTTCCGTTCCCAAAGGGTAAAACGGGACCCTATTACTAAGGCTCCTCTGTCCGTCTGTCTGTCTGTCGGTATGTCTGTCTATCTGTCCGTCTGTCTGTCCGTCTGCCACCAGGCTGTATCTCATGAACCGTGATAGTTAGAGAGTTGAAATTTTCACAGATGACAGAACAAATACTAAAAAACAGAATACAACAAATATAAGGGGGCTCCCATACAACAAACGTGATTTTATTTCAAGAAAGTTGATACATAATTTTGATTAACCGTATCCTAAAGCCTATGTTAGGAAGTACACCTACGAGTAAGTTTGTATGGAGCAGCTAGAAATATTATTGGTTTGATGTTGCTCCCATACAAAAAAAATTTGTATATGACCAGCTGATCACGCGGTTTTAAGGAATATCCTTTTCTTTTGTAGTCTGTATACATAAAAAAAACCAGCCAAGTGCGAGTCGGAATCGCGCGCGAAGGGTTCCGCACCATAATCTATAAAAAATTGCAAACTTTTTTGTATAGGAGCCCCCTTAAATATGTATTTTATTCTTGTTTTTAGTATTTTTTGTTATAGTGGCAACAGAAATACATCATCTGTGAAAATTTCAACTGTCTAGCTACCACGGTTTATGAGATACAGCCTGGTGACAAACGGACCGACAGACGGACAGACAGACAGCAAACAGCGGAGTCTCAGTAATAGGGTCCCGTTTTACCCTTTGGGAACGGAACCCTAATAAAACATTGTAAAATTAAAAATAGAAATAAGAAGATTCTGACATAGCCCGACGGATTAGCCAGCTAAAGTGGCAGTGGGCGGGGCACATAGCACGTAGAACTGACGGCCGATGGGGCAGAAAGGTTCTGGAATGGAGGCCACGTACCGGCAAGCGCAGCGTGGGACATCTACCCACAAGGTGGGCAGACGACCTGGTAAAGGTTGCAGGAAGCCGCTGGATGCAGGCCACTTCCGACCGGCCGATCTGGAAGTCACTGAGGAAGGCCTTAGTTCAGCAGTGGACGTCCGCCGGCTGAAATGTTGATGATGAAAAATATCTATCAGAATAAAAACCAACAACCTGTACAAGATATATGAATATTATAATAATATATAATTTCGTCCAATCCCACATTCTGTATTTACTTTTAAATTGTCATATGTTTTATTAGATTTACACAATAAATAACATTGTATTAAATTATCTTAACACAAGACAGTAAATTCGTTGTGCAAATAACTCTCGACTTATATAAAACGCAATTTAATAGACGGGAGTATGTCACTCAATTTACCTCTTTAGCTACTCGCATTATAGCCGTGTTGCAATTGTTTTCCGATTATAATTATTAATTAGTGTCTTTGAGGGAGTATATAATAAAAAACGTGTAAGTAAGTAAATTAATTACTTAATAACTAACGGAGATTTCATTGATCCACGATTTTTTATATATATTTTTTTAATTTCTTAAAGAAACTCCAAATTGATAACTACTAACTTTATTTTTATTTTGCATACTTACTTAAGGGTTAAAAATTGTACGGACAAAGATTTTTAAGATTTCATTTTTGTCCTGTAAAAGTTGTTTTTGATCAGTAGATACAAACAAACAACCAACAAACAAAAATTATTTTTAGTAGAAAAAAAGCTAAAACAATCTTGATGCAACTATTTCCAAACTACGACCTCCGTAGTCGAGAAGCGAGCACGCCGGACTATGTATTATACAGGGTGTACAAAAGAATGGGACACTCTTTAAAACCACGTGATCAGCTGGTCATATACAACATCTTTTTCTATGGGAGCAACATCGAAATCGTGATATTATTTTCAGATGCTCCATACATTATCATCGAGGTATGCGAGTAAGTTTGTATGGATAGGCTGATTTTTTTTTATCGATTTCGATGTTGCTCCTATAGTAAAGGTTGTTGTATATGACCAGCTGATCACGTGGTTTTAAGGAGTGTCCTATTCTCTTGTACACCCTGTATAATCTCTGAGGTTCCGGGTTCGATCCCAGGTCGGTTCAATGTAGCAAACGAACTTTTCTATATTGTCTCGGTTCTGGTTGTTCTGGTACCGTCGTTGTTTCTGATTTCTATAACACAAGTGCTTTAGCTACTTACTTTAGGTTCAGAGCAATGTATTTGATGTTATCCAAAATTTATTTATTTATATATTTTTTCTTTGCAGACCAGCGCTCCCCACTTCAGTTACTGTAAACGGAAACACGTCGGGAAAAGTGTCTTTTAGGGGAAAAACCGAATTCGAAAATGGAATCACATGAGAAGAAGGTCAAGGTCGAGGTCACCGACCAGCTTGGTGACCTTGGGAATATGACCTTGCAAGTTTTTGACTGTGAAACTAAAGGTATGTAACTATAGATGGTGCTGCAAGCTTCGGCCCTAAATTTTTTATATTAGCTGTTGCCCATGACTCCGTTCGCGTGGTCTTTAGTTTATCAATATATCATTTAACCGGAATAAAAAGTATCCTATATGCTGATCCAGATCATATTTGATATGTGTGCAAAATTTCATCCTAATCTGTTCAGTAGTTTTTGCGTGAAAGGGAAACATACATACTTACAAACTTTCGGATTTATAAAATTAGTAGGATAATCAAAGTTATAAATCTCTTGTATAATTATTTTGTGTTAACGTTGATTCTAAAATAGTAATAAAAATAAATAATTAAATTAACAGCCTCGAATGAAAAGGATCCACCTTAAATGAAATTGCAATTATATTTTCATAAAATAATCTTCTTGTTATTTTTTTTCTATACAAATCTACATTAACAAAATAAGGAAGCAATACAATATCTGTGCGTAAACAAGATAAAGAAATGTATAGGGTAGTTTAGCTAGTTCCCCGGCCACCGTTAGCTATCGGCCATCCGAGAGTTTTTGCTAAAGAATAAGAAAACAAAACGCGCCTAAATAAAGAAATCACTACTACTGCATAGATTCTAATGACACTTATGCGTATTTAAATTAGTAGCATTATAACATTTCATTTGATGGATTAGTTCGCCCACTCATTTCAAGCAGTGTGAATATGTGACAAAATTTGTAAAAAAATAGTGCGCGTGGTTTTTTTGCAAGGTATGTAACGAAGTTGGGTTTTGGTTTGTAAACAATAAAATTGTTATGGTGTGATAATAAATTGACCAAAGTGACGTATTATCATGGAAATTCAGTGAAGTATTAGTGAATTTAGAAATTATTAGCTGGCCGGTCAACTAGATACCATTTTGCTAAACTATTTAACTATCGGCCGCCTGGCCGATGTCTGACACCAATACTATTATATTAAATTGTTTACTTTAAATCTAAATAAAATTTTTTTGCCAATACTGTAATGAAGTTGAATACCTTCAGATGTGAAGGTCTATAGAATTAGATTTCGGCCGCATATTTAATAACTGAATTACCATTTATATCCTTTAATTTCTTTTGTATTATTTAGGCCGATAAAGGAATTTTGTACACCTACTTTTCGGCCTTGATATTACGAAACGGCCGAAAAATAATAATTTCAAGGCTATTTTTCGGCCAGTTCTTGGTTCTTGGTGGCCGGTAATTGAATTTATTAAATTGGTTTATCGGCCATAATTTTTTGAGAGGCTGATATATAGCTATAATGTTTTCAATTTTTGGCCCAGGGTTATTTATAATAAAATAATGAAGATAAAAAAATTAACGAAAGATGAAAAGAGAACAAAAAAAACAGGAAAAACCCTCAAAAAAACAAAAAAAGCTGACGAGAAACATATATATAATACTGATCACATACAACGTTGTACTTTAAACTTAAGTAGGTATACAAAGTAAAGGACCAACACACACACTGCGACTTTTAGCATCCACCATTGACGATTTTGCGACTGCAACGATAATCTGATCTAAATCTAATCCTTGTTAAATTTTTCAGAAAATGGCGTCCCCAAGCCCAAACGCCGCTTGGAGAATCTCGACGATTTATTTCCCTACATCGGCCAGTTCGGCTGGTACCAACGCGTTCTGTTCCTGCTGATGATACCTTATGCTTTCTTCTTCGCTTTCGTGTACTTCGCGCAGATATTCATGACTGTTGTTCCTGCTCAGCACTGGTGTTATGTGGAGGAATTGGCTAATCTGACTGTGGAGGAACGGTATGAAGATTGTTAATTAGATCTTATTTTTATATATATTCACATACATTGCTCTGATCGTAAGGTTACTTAAGTAGCTAAAGCACTTGTGTTATAGAAATCAGAAACAATGACGATACCACAACACCCAGACTTGAGACAATATAGAAAAGTTCGGCGACGCCATAAAAAATAGTCCGGCGTGCTCGCCTCTCGGCTACGGAGGTCGTCTAACTTTTTGAATGCTTGAATTCCTAAAGTATGGAGAAAAAAGTAAACGTTGGATAAAATGGGGAATACCGTCGATATCAAGGGGAGAATCTAATCTAATCGGATAGTTTTCTAAACAAATTCAGTAGTCAGCAATTATGATTTAATTATTTAATTGTTGGCTCATGAATACGTGATTAAATTATCTTTCGATGTAGGTATACTCACGGTTTGCTAGCAGTAAATTGCATTAAGTTCAACTTTTCATCGGACGAAAAAAAACGGAGGAGGTTCTCAAGTCGGTCGACGCGTATATATTTTTTTTATGTATGATCACGCATAACTTTTTACAGAGTAGCCCGATTTTGATAATTCTTTTTTTATTAGATAGGGTATATACCTTGAAATTGGTCGCATATATATTTTTAAAAAATATAACTTACCCTAAGGGTGGAAAAATAGAGGTGATTTATTGTTCACTCTCAGATTTTAATGCTGATGGATATTAGATCCACAGAAACTCATTAAATGAAAACTTTTTAACAAAAAAATTAAACTAAAATTTTGCTTTTCAGTTCGGCGGTTCAATTTTTTTGTTAAATAGTTTTTATATGAGTTTATATTTTGTACAATAAATATGCTTATAATTCTATTTGTAGCATTATGTGTTTAAATCAAAAGAGAACTTTTGGCGAAAAACAAGCAAAAAGTACCAGTTTATTAAATAAAATCCTGTTAAATCAAGACAGGACATATCGTATTAGTTCTTCATTTCCTGATAAGAGCTCTTTCTCAAATAAATTGTGTATTTTTATCAATATTCTTCTGTTTCAGACGTCACCTCTCCATCCCTTTCTCCGGTAGCGATTACGACAAGTGCAAAGTATATGACGTTGATTGGCTGAAAGTGATACAAGATGGCGTCCATGAACCTGATGCAAAATGGCCGATAAAGAAGTGCGAAGAGAGATGGGAGTTCAATTTCACTGATGTGCCATATGAGACCATAGCTACACAGGTAATTATTTAGATAGTTACTTTTTATTGCTGACTACTACACAGAACAATCAGTACAGGGGAAATTAAACGTTTTAAATGGTTCAATTTCGGCGGTTTAAATGCTAAAAGCGACAACCAATCTCTTCCAGACAACCTTCAGGTACAGGACAGTTTAAAAAGCTGAGATCGTTCATGTAATTGTATTTCCCTGCAAGTTATAATGCGCAATGAGATCCATGGAAGAACCGAAGTCACTGAAATTGCAAAGTTAAAGTGGCAATGGCACGCCACATCGTTCATATTTAATTTTAATTCAATCGTTTATTAGCTAGAAACATATATGCAATTTTACAGTTCATAGGGCAGGCCCACGCGGTGTTTTGACGACCGAGTTAAGGTTGCGGGAAGCCACTATAATATGTAAATAGCCCAGAACTGCTCGCTGTGGCGTTCTATAGGGAGGCCTTGTCCAGCAATGGACTTCCAAAGGCTGATGATGTAGGATGACGATTTGTATTTTGGATGACATAAAAGTCAAGTAATCCTTAAGCCACTGCAGGGAATAGGCCTTGCCTCAACTATGAGGTGGTTTGATCAATATTTCTAAATATGTAAAAGACGCTCCTAGCAAAGAACACGATCTCCCGGATTTTTCATCCATCCACTGCCAGCCATCTTCCTGAGGTCGACGGTCAATTGAGCTGGGGGGCGTCCTACACTATGTTTGCCTAGGCGTAGTCTCCACTCGAGAACCCGTTTACTCAACCTTTCATCGGTTCTGCGACAGATGTGGCCAGCCCACTGCCACTTAAGCTTGCTACATTTTTGGAGCATGTCCGTTACTTTAGTCCTCTGCCTGATGATCTCGTTTCGGATTTTATCCCTTAACGAAATCCCAAGCATCGACCTTTCCATAGCTCACTGAGTGACATGGAGTCGGTGCGCCAGTTTTACTGTCGTATTTCCACGTTTCGGTTAGTAGGTCATCACCAGTAGGACGCACTGATCAAATACCTTACTCTTCAGGCATTGAGGCAGGCCTATGTGTGCCAGGCGAGAGATCGTGCTTTTTGGCACTTTTTGGGGAAGGCTTACGCCCAGCAGTGGACTGTAATAGGCTGAGATGATGATGATGATGATAATCCTAGCAAAATTCAATGTCAGGTACCTCGTGCCACAAGAAAGTAAACTCCAAGACAATTAGTGTGTTTTCTGACGTATTTATGTCTCACTCAACTGTCCTCTTCTCTCCTCACAGCTTAGCTGGGTGTGCGACAAAGACAACTACCCCGCAACTGCGCAGTCCGTCTTCTTCTGTGGAGCGATCTTAGGTGGACTGATCTTCGGGTGGATCGCTGACAAATATGGAAGAGTTCCTGCTTTACTGGGTACGGCATTATTCTTTCTTTTATTTAAACTTAAGTTTTATTTAATACAAATATTTTTGTATGAGATCAACATCTATATAGTATAAGAATCCAGACTAAGATGGTTAAGTACGGTAATAGCTAAGATAGGAGATATTCTTATCTTTGTAGATACAAATCAGAACAGAGCAAATAAGTGAAACAATACGTTAAATTTACTACCTACTCAAGAATAAAATAAAACAAACAAAAAGCAGAATTAATACTATACGCCATCCTGTGATCTGTGGTGTCCTTCAAATACAACAAGTTATTCATTTTATTTTATTTTATTTATTCAATAAACAATATGCATTGTGTTTGAATATTTTACATAATTTAGGTATAACAGATGCACGCAACTAAATAACTAAAAATCTTCTACGCTCTACAGACACCTTTCCAATAGAAATTTAGGAAATTTAAATTATATAGGACCAACATTGGAATCTTAAAAAAAGACTTTATTTTACTAATCGTAGCAGCTGATAGGTAATTTTATATGAGGAAGTAAATTATTTTTGAAGATTTCGATGTTTTAGGATCATTCCTAATTCCTATTGGGATTCGCTATCGTTGTACAATGTATGAGATCATAGTACATGGACCCTGAACATACATAACAGTTCTTTCTTACTTTAGGCACAAACATGGCCGGCTTCCTAGCTGGTGTGGGCACGGCCTTCTCCAACAGCTTTTGGTCGTTCTGTCTATGTCGGTTTCTGGTGGGATTGGCGTATGACAACTGCTTTGTCATCATGTACATCATAGGTAAGTCCCTTTTTTTCTCGCAGGAGAAATGATATCTATCAATTGATGACCTCCGCAGCCGAGAGGTAAGCACGGTGGATTAGGCATAGCCATTTCTGAGGTCCCGGGCTTAATTACCTGTCGGGTCAATTCAGAAACGAAACTTTTCTATATTTATTCATCACCTACGCACGGATTTGCAGGCGTAAGGCATATAGAATCCTGTACACTCAGCAAAGATAGGGAAGCTGTGTGATTGAATTGTGGAGCCTGCCTGACCCTTTCTTCATTAGCTTTTGATAGGTGGACTCCTCCTATACGCCGTCGGGTCAGGTCTTCGAGAGGTTCACAGTAGACCTAGTCTCTAAAAATCGTAATTTCTCGCCTACAACCATTAGATCAAGCTATATCAATGTCGGTGTTGCTTAAAAATATCTCGTAATTATTTCCTTTCAGTCCTCGAGTACGTAGGTCCAAAATGGCGTACCTTCGTGGCAAACATGTCCATTGCAGTTTACTTCACCTTTGCCGCCTGTTTGCTGCCCTGGATAGCTCTGGGTGTATCTGACTGGAAGGCTTACACCCTGATCACTAGTGTGCCACTAGTATTGGCTATATTGACACCGTGGGTGGTTCCTGAGAGCGCTAGGTACGGAATTCATTTTCTTCTTCATCACCATCGTCTTTTGTTTTGTTAACATGTTCAAAATCCTCATCATCATAAATAATAAGTATTTTATAGATCTTGTTCAACATCATCCTCATTATCGTCATCATTAATGAAATATTCCTATAATTATCTTCTTTTTCGTTTTCATCTTCGTCGTCATAATTAAAATAATTATTGGTATAGTGGCTATTATAATTTCGTCACCAACACATGCAGCAAATGTTGTGTCTTAATCAAATGTATTTCTTACAGATGGTTGATTTCACAAGGCCGTATTGATGAAGCCATGAAGATATTGTCCAAGTTTGAGAGGATCAACGGAAATAAGATACCAGATGACATCGCTAAGGAATTTAGGGTTGGTATATCCAAAACATGTGAAATAATTCTTTGTTGTCACTGAAATTAAATTACAAGTAATTTTAAATGTACAAGTTTCAAAGGGTCTTATTTTCGTTTTATAACCTTATTATTATTAGAATTTAAAAAATAAAGTGTGAAGCGCTTTCCGCCTTTCTTCTTTTTGCTAGGAGTAATTTAACAAACAGTGTGTCAAACAAAAGCGAATTTGTTTCAATTCTCTCAGCGGAGTCTCCTGTCATACCCAACAAAAAAAACTATTTCCCAGACTTTTCAATCTTCCCAGGACACAGCAACAGAAATAGCGAAAGCCGATCAAGAATTAAACAACTACTCTATCGGTGACCTCTTCAAGACGCCTCGTCTCCGTCGCCACAGCATCCTCCTCATCTTCATCTGGACCTCAATAGCCATGGTCTTCGATGGTCACGTCAGGAACGTTGGGTCTTTGGGTCTCGACATGTTCCTGACATTTACAGTTGCTACGTTCACTGAGTTTCCCGCTGATATTCTGCTGATTTTGATGCTGGACAGGTATGTTAATAATAGCTTACTAATAAAAATATACACCACCTATAAATTATATCCTAACTAAATTTATCAATTATAAAGGTAATTTAATCGAAAGCCAGAAATTTTACGATTACATTAACAATAATTAAATTTTGATTTTTCGCCTGTGAATGCAATAGTAAGATTTGTTATTTTTTAAAGAGAGACGGTCCTAGTACTAAGCCCTGTGGCAGTCCCATTTTTATGAGGACACTGGTAACAGCTAAGTTATTAGTTTAATTCGTGTACTGCCTGATTGCTCTAATTGTAAATTTGTATTTAATTAAATAAAAAGAGCACAGGTCCCTACGCCAAGTTCTGAGGCAGTCTAAATTGTCAATACCTTTTTTTGTTTCATTTTTCTACAAGATTTGAAAGTTTGACTTATACTTTTATGTATCTGGCTTTTGCAATAATTTCTTTATTCCTACCCTATTGAGAAATGATTTTCCATAAATTATTGTTTATTATTTTAGGGTTGGACGACGTTGGCTTGCATTTGGTTCCATGGCATTCAGCGGCATCTTCAGTTTACTAGCAACTGCAGTTCCTATAGGTAAGATACTTAAAAACAGTAGAATCATCGCTGAAGGTTATGCGTTACTTCAAATCCACCTTGTTAAAGAGTATCTATTAGAAGAAACTCATCATCATTATTTGTCTTCCCTGTTTCTACGTCATCTGGGGTCGGTACAATTATATTTTTCTCTTCCATGCAATGCATGCCTGTCGATTCTCTAAACAAAACCGCGATCACTTCCACCGTGAACCAACTCTGTAACTAAGTAGAGTCTATTTTTTTGTTTGTAATTTGTACTGCTTCGGTGATACGCGCTGTCATTTTAACACTGAATTGACAATAGTAATTCAAAGCCACTTTTAGCGAAATAGAGGCTATATTTGTTTGTATCGCTTAGGTGATATTTGATTGAAGTTTACTTGCGATTTTTTAGAGAATACTAGATTTTTTCTACATTAAAATCTATTTTCCAGGCATCCCCTCAGCATCCCTCGCAATAGTCGGTCGCTTCGCTGTCAACATCTCATACAACATCGGAATGCAGTACGCCGCTGAAATCTTACCTACTGTCGTCCGAGCTCAGGGACTAGCCCTGATACACATCACCGGCTATGTAGCCACTATATTGGTGCCTTATATTGTGTATATGGTGAGTTTTTGAGAGTGAGAGATAGCAGAGAAAATCACACACTCACACACACATCCTCTTTGTCTCCCATACACACATGCACGTTTTATTCTTTCAATCTTTCTTTTTTAAATCCTAATTTATGTTTAATCTACAATGTGTCTAATTTCCTTTAAATATATGTAGGGAGGAAAGAGAATACCTCTTAGATCGGACTTGGTATATTATCAGAAACAGCGCACTCCAAACAGAACACCTTCTTCCACTCCTCGTATGACACTCTCCAGCAAAACAATTGAAAAACCGTCCGTCACCACATTCAAATCCGCATTCGTTTATCCTCTCGCTCACTCCGTCTTCCTTCTCTTTCAAACAACTTACGTTCCATTCCACACTCACATCCCACACAGATATCCAAGAAGTCACTATACAGCAAGTAATTTAGTACTTACATATAAATTTCTCACTCTATAGGCTTTTTGAGTATGAGTGTCATTTTAACGACCCAAGTTGGTGTAGTAGCAGTGCTATAGGTAATTCTTTTTAAATGCAAAGAGTTCCCGGTATCCAGGTTTCAATTCCGGGGTCAGATGAATTCAAGAAACGGTGTTTTCCAAATTGCCTAAAGTAGGTGGTGTGTATCCCCCTGGCAATTTTTTGACAAACAGACAGACAGACAACGAACTCATCATTTTTCTTTTTATGGTACAGAACCCTAAAATTCTTAAAAAAAGGTCGATGTTGTTCCCATAGTCAAAGTTCTTGTATAAAGCAACAGAAGTGTCATATTCTTACACACCCTGTATATTTACCCATTTTCAGGCCACAATAGCAACATATATACCGTTACTAATCCTGGGTGTTCTCGGAGTGATGGGTGCTTGTCTATGCCTCTTCCTCCCCGAGTCTATGGGCAAGAGGATGCCAACGACAATCCAAGATGGCGAGGAGTTCGGATTGGGGCAAAAGTTCTGGGATATGCCATGCTGTTCTAGGTAAGAGATACAAGCATTATTTTTATTGACGACCTCCATAGCCGAGAGGCGAGAACGCCGAACTAATGGCGTCGCCATATCTGAGGTTCCCGTTTCGATTCCCGGTCGGGTCAATGTAGAAAACGAACTTTTCTATATTGTGTCGGGTGTGTGTGTTGTAGTACCGTCGTGTTTCTGATTTCTATAACACAAGTAAGTGCATTAGCTACTTACCTTAGGATCAGAGCAATGTATTTGATGTTGTGCAATATTTATTTATATTTGTCGCGTTTTACTAAATGAGAGGACTGAGAGGGAATGCTATGAGTGGTGGTAGTGGAGTGAGTCTCGCCTCATAGTTGTTCATCATATGTTCGACTAGGACTTTTAATAATCAACAGGCTCAAATTCAAATTCAAATCATTTATTTGTGATACACAGGTAAATAGTCTTCTTATGGCGGTTCTCCTGTGGTCGCCTCTTACGACACCCATAGGAAGAGAAGGGGTGGTGCGGTTCTTTTAACGTGCCGGCACCACACGGCACGGTGTCGTAAGAGGCGACAACAGGAGAACCGCCATAAGAAGACGGGCAGCAGCGTCTCCTCTCCACCATAGGCCAAACTGCGATCGCCAACCCGCCTGCCAAGCGTGGCGATTATGGCAAAATCCTCCTTTTGGAGAGGCCTGTGTCCAGCAGTGGACTGATATAGGCTGGTGATGATGATGATGATGAGGTAAATAGTAGATAGTTATAACATAAAAACGTAAGAGCGCTGTGATCAGCCTTGGCGGCACACAAATGTAGCAATAGTGATAATAATAATAATTACATTCATTCATGTGAGCCCCATTTTAAAAACCTTGCGCTACTGCCTCTGCCATCTCTATATATATACGAAATCTGTAATTTTGTATACAAACACAAGAATCTGTTTAAGATGGCGAGTGACAGGAACTCAAGGACACACAGAGACCCGCACAGGCTTGTACTTGCGGACGCTCCAAAGTCTGCTAAATATGGCAAGAGTTGTCTGGTTATGTGCATAAAGATTTATAACCATCTACCTAATGAGATCAAAAAGCAAAATGCGGCATTATTCAGAAAGCATCTGTTCCGGTGGCTCAATGTCCACAATTTCTATAGTGTTAAGGATTTTTTTGACTGGAAAAAGTAGCTTTATATTTTTATGAAATTGACATAATGTATTTTTATTAACCCATTCGCAATCTCGGACATTTGTAACCAAGCATATTTTTAATATTGATTGTGACATTTATAAAATATTTTCTAAATTGTATTCACAAATGACATTTGCATGCTAATCCCCGTAGCCTAACATGTGACTCATAAATGTAACGAAGAACTGTTAATACCATGTTTGATGCAAATAAAGTATTATGATTATGATTATGATTACAATAAATTAAATGAGAAAAGCAATGTCAGTGTAAGTTAAATAACAAAATACCTTAATAACAATAATAATTTATCAATGCATAAACAAATTAATATCAATGTCAATTATTAAATAACGGGTCAGGCAGTCAAGCGGATAAATCCTCATTTAATTTGAGATTTCAATTCTAGAAATTCATTGATTGAATAGAATGAGTGACCTGTGAGAAACATAAATAGCTTTTGTTTAAATGATAAAAACTCATTACACTCTTTAATGTAGTTAGGTATCCTATTATTATATACTTTTGAGGCCATAGCAAGAACACTCTTGCTGTAGAGGTCTGTTTTATGTGGGATACTATTTATAGCGTGCAATACAGTTCGGTTGCGAGATCCATGGACAATTTTGAATAAGGTTGGATTTTGTTTAATAAAAAGAGCAAGCTCGAAAATATAAAGGCAGGGCACAGTCATCATCATCATCATATCAGCCTGTTGCAGTCTACTGCTGGACATAGGCCTCCCCCAAGGAGCGCCACAGCGCACGATCTCCCGCCCTTTGCATCCAGTCGCTGCCAGCTGCCTTCTTCGGGTCATCGGTCCATCTAGCCGGGGGGCGTCCGACACTACGTTTGCCTAAGCGTGGTCTAATCGAGGGCACAGTCAATATATTAAATTTACAAAATATGTTTTGCAGCTGTCTGTTCATTTTAAGCCACACATAGCACGGATACACTTTTATGACACTTAAATACGTTGTCCCAGTTGGTTGCATTTCCCCAAAGAAATAATTGCATCAATCTTGATGCTACGATGCCGTGATAGAATGTAAGCAGTGTAGGAAGACTTATCCTCTTAGTTAGATGGTAGAGGCTGAACGAAGATTGTGAAACCTTATTTCAGACAAAATCTATTAGATTTTGCCATTTCATGTTGCTATCAAAGTAGAGACCTAGAAATTTCACCGTCTCAGTAGGTTCGATCACTTTGCCATTGTTCTCTACTGGTAATGTAAGGCTTTGTTTCATTCTTTGTTTAAATTCCATTATTTTGTTTTTATCTAAATCAATTATTAAACTTAAACTACTAGTAATCTCATTTTGGTCATTGAATACGGCAATACAATCATCTGGAAATAGGATCATTTGATTATTAATAGACCTAGGGACATCATTGATTTATATTAAGAAGAGAAGCGGTCCTAGAACACTGCCTTGTGGCACTCCTTGTGGCAGTTGTCCTAGGAGTCGACATGAACTGTATTTCTAGTTTAGTTCTAGGACACTAATTCACTCTCACTTTCTCTCAGTTCATTAATTTCTTTTGTGATGTAACAGATAGATAGAGAAATATATTTATTTTTATAATTTATTGTTACAGGAAGCCTGAGGAAGTCGATAAATGAAGAATATGAAGAAAAAATCTCAAAATGGACATGTATTTTAATGATATAAAACCACAATAAAGATTTAAAAGAAACTATTACATTAATACGCTTTTTCACCACATTTCACCGATGTTCGTTTGCTCGATGTCTTTACCTCGAAGGTCCACTACCTCGGTGGGTCGTTAGCTCGAAAGATCAATTGCTCGAAGGCTTATTTGCTCGACGGGTCTTTAGCTCGACGACTCGTATCGTCGATATGTTGTTTCCTCGACAAAATGATGAATAAAATGTACATCATCAATCAACAAGTACATAACGATTGCTATGGTCTAAAATTAAACTTCTTTGATTTATACACCGTGAATTTTGAGATACCCGAGAAAATTAACTAACATACTCAGATATCGATATACATCGAATTCGGCGAATAAAAAAATTTTTTTTTTGAGAAATTTATTTAATAGGTCCCTAACATTCCTTAAAAAATATGCACTATAAAAGTCCTGCTAATTCAAATAGTAATCATTATCATTCCAACATTAACGGAACCAAAATCTACCTAATTTAGTCGCGTAATATTGGCGTACGGAAGGAATAACTATGAATGATTTTTTTTTTCATTCATAGTTATTCCTTCCGTACGCCAACGCCGTACGCTGTTCCGTTTTTTTTCATTCGCCAAATTCGATGTATATCGATATCTGAGTATGTTAGTTAATTTTCTCGGGTATCTCAAAATTCACGGTGTATAGATCATAATTTCTATTTTACTGTGCCAACACCAAACGTTAGTCATTATGTAAGACCCAAAATACTGTAATTGAAGCAAAAATCCAAAAAATGAATGTTCAAAGCAATATTAAATGCCAATCAATCATGAGACCGAAGAGTAGTACTTGTATTTATCCACGAAGGGAAAGATGATGGTACAGAGCCATACAGCCATTATTAAGAAATCTCTTATGTCATTTAGGAGTGTTTAACACATGCACTGATCAAATAAACTACGTAGAAATACATGAATGTATGCGGGACTATGCGGGACCTCCGAGATGACAGCTAGCTAGGCAGAAATCAGCTGTTGCTGCTACGCTACTTTGGTAAATAGACTTTAAACAAGGGTACGACCATAGATGTAGCAAATCCTAAGTCTATGGGTACGACGCTGTTTAACCTGACAGCTAGTTAAGAAGTCACTAAGACATTGTTTAACTTTAATTACCATTTATAGGTAAACATATTTTTAATAAGCTGTTTAACAGTGTCTTAAATTTAATCAACGTTTATAGGTAAGGCCGTAGGTCTTTAAATTTGAAATAGGTTTTAGTACGGAATTCTAGAAACATAGGTACTTAATTTCAGCCACTAGGCCAGTGTGTCTAGAACCTTAAAAAGAATGAAAAGTCTAAAAAAAAGGCTGTCGGTACTAAACAATAGAAAATGCTGTTAATCGTGTATAAAAATAAAAATTCTCACAAACTGTAAACAGTTGGAATCACAACGGACGCTCAACGTAAACATTCGGTGCTAGTGATGGGAAACGTTATCGATTTTACTGCCACAGAGCAACTCTATTATTTTTTAGAAGAATTTAAATAGTTGTCCTTTGATTGTTAGTTACTATTAACACCATTTTAAGCTTCTACTCGTAATAGAAAGTTTTAGGGTTGTAGTGTCAGAGTTTTCTCACTTATGATTGTGCATTGATATAATATAAAACCAGAGAATATATAATAATACTACCGAACCAATATCATTATAGGTTTTCTTAATGAACTTTTGCCATGATTCATACAGAGCTCTGTCTGACTGTCTCTGTATTCAAAATCCTCTGAGTGCTATGACATATTATTTCAGTGATTTTGGTGCTCTTATAATAAGTTTTTCTATGGAGTTAATTCTAGAATATTTAAATAACACGTTCTTGAATAAATCACACAAAAATTATTTATCGAGTCGATAAATAATTTTTGTGTCGAATATCGACATCGATGCTTACCATTAACACATCCCTAACCTCACAGCTTACAAACAAACCAAAAACAATTTCGGATAACATTTCAAATACATCCTAAATTCCATCATTCACAGCAATTCAGTCGCGGTATCAATGTGATGACACAGTGATGTCCTTTACAATATTATTATCGATATTTTTACTAAATTTAAATTTAATTTGCGGTACCTATCTAAATGCGGAAGCTAATTACTTAAAACCGTTATCGGAAAGGAATAATGTAGTCAATAAAGGAGTCTGGATCCGGGATGCGAAGGATAGATATTTCGACAAGTCAAGTGTAGGGGAATTCATCTTTAGAGAAAACTCCTTAGATACGGATAGCTTGCTACAAAATAATTTTGATGCGTTCGGTGATAATGGCATGGAAAATGCTCCGGCCGTTTTCAATTACATTGATAGGTCCAAACGATCTGCAAATTGTGAGTATACTTTTTAATCATTGTAAAATTATTTTACAACCTTTTTAGGCCACTTCCGCATTTCAGGATTAGCGAATTTAATCCCGAACTATCCCATGACGTATACTGGGTTATTTGAAAAAAATCAACAACCTCGCACGGCTATATACCTATATAGGTAGCTGACATCATAAACAACAACATTTGTTTCTTCGAGTTTTATCATATCTCAATACAATAACTAAAGTTAGGTTAGGTAATTGTATATACAAATTGATATTTATGAATAAAACATTTTAAATATAAAAAACTAAAAATGATTTTCCAAGCTTTTATTGTACTGTCGCGTCGTGACATTTGTTAGTCTATGTATGCGAGGCTCGCGCCCCGCTCTCCCCTGCCCCTCCGATGTGAAGCGCACAGAGATAAGAACGTTCAGACGGCAAATTAAATTGATATTTATTTTTTTATGAAAGTAAAATGTGTCAAATGATCTAAAGTCGTAGAACAAATGTTGTTGTTTATGATGTTAGCTATCTAGTCGTGCGAGGTTGTTGATTTTTTTCAAATAACCCTGTATATCCCATTCTATAGCTGTCAGTTGGTATCAGAGGCGGCCATTAGTTTTATTTTGAAGTAGGCAAAAGATACATACTGGTGTTTGATGAAAATCAGTGGTTTTATCAATGACACACGTTTGTAAGTACCTACCGCCTACCGCATTTCGTTTACCATGTAGGCACTGCCTAATTGCCTATATGCACCGCACGCCCCTGTAATCACCAGATATGGCTCCAGCCGACTTCTTTCTTTTTCCTAAACTCAAATTACCACTTCGTGGCACCCGGTTTCATTCGGTAAAAGACTAGGAGAATTCGCGGCGAGAACTGAACTCGATTCCGGAAAAAGCGTTTAAAAATGTTTTGATGATTGGATTTGTATGACGCGGACGATGACAGAGACAGAATGATGTCTTAATCTCGTACTAAATTAATCCCGTTGTGCGCAAGTCCACGTTATAGTCATATTTAAGATCCTTATATAACCTAGTTTTTCTTTAGTTTAATTTGACGACCTCCGTAGCCGAGAGGAGAGCATGCCGGACTTTAAATGGTGCCGCCATCTCTGAGGTTCCGGGTTCGATCCCCGGTCGGGTCAATGTAGAAAACGAACTTTTCTATATTGGCTTGGGTCTGGGTGTTGTGGTACCGTCGTTGTTTCTGATTTCTATAACACAAGTGCTTTCGCTACTTACAATAGGATCAGAGCAATGTATGTGATGTTGTCCTATATTTAAAAAAAAAATTAAAGTATTCTTTTGCTGTAATGTATTAGTTTTATTTTTATGAATTTATTAATAAATCAACAAAAAAAAAGTCTAATAAACCGTTGATTTGTAGCTTGCTGTAAAGTAATATTAAAGACCTTTATAAAACCTTGTTTTTATGCCTGCTGCATAGTTAACAGATATACAGGATTCTTATAAACCCTGAATTTTTCTGCCACGGTAGCAGTGGACTACATTGTCTTTTAGCTCACATAGTCTTAAAAGAAAGTGATTAAAGGAGCAGATTTTTTTTTTTGGCATGCCCAAACCGTTTAACAGATTTTAACGTATGATAATTAATAACAGAAAAATGATGATTGATTTGGTATGCACTGCGTTTGTAATGAAGTATGTAATTTAAATCTATGCAGAAAAAGTCGAATCAAGTAACATGGATTTGATGTTTCAGACTGCAAATTGATTCTTTAAATCTTGTTGTTCACTTTTTAAGTAGTCGGGTTTTTTTATTTTTTTATTAATTAATTTTACTGTTGGTCAATACGTAGTAGGATATCGGTTAGTTTGGTTGTCATCCTGATGTCAGTGTTTCTGATTTTGTCTCAACGTTTCGACCAATGTTATGCTGCGCTCCATTGCTATTTGGTATTTGGCATGTTTATCTCTTATAGATTTGGGGAGTGCCCATGTTTCACACCCATAGGTTAAGCATGGGCGGATGTATGAGTTGAAAGTTTTTCTTTTCATTGCCATGTCCAGTTTCAAGTAAGCTTAAACCATTAGCGATCCTTGTATTTATTTCCTTTGCTATTAGATCTTTTGGAGAAATAAGCTGGCGTAGGTAGGTATATTCATTTACAAACTCAAGGTTCCCTCCGCTTAAGGTTACGTCTGTTTTTCCAAAACTAACACTTTTCAATCCTCAGATGAAAGAAAAAGGCTCGTACGAGAGAGTTTGAAAGAATGCAATGGCAATAAGGAATGTATTCAGCAAAATCTGGACGACAAGTCCTTATTCAGCAAATCCAAACTCATTTCGAAAATCAAACCTACATCTGTTTTTAATGATTATCCTTATGAAGTGGCTATACTGCTAGGAGATAATAAAATAGATGAAAGCAGCAACCACTTAAAAAGAGTCAAAGCAAGCACCAATGAAAATACAATCATTCCTTTGAATGACAACACAGAATCACCACAAGTAAATATAGACTCTTTAGTAAAAACTGGATCAAAAGTTAATTCAACTATTAATTTCAACGAAAACAACAGTGTAATACCAAAACGCAGCATGAAAAATGACTACGAAAGTGAAGTGATAAAGAAAATCGAAATCACCGAAGAATTAGAGGTTGATAATGTAACTAATAAAGTAGATAGAGATATATTTGATAAAGAAGAACGAATTTGGCATCAAAACATGCCAATATCTGATACCAATGCTTATAAGATTATACCTAAGTACCCGCCTCAAAAGAATAAGCCAGTCAATGAAAGAGGTCTTATAAAAGTGCTATCGATGTTGACTAAAACGTTTAAAAAGATAATGAAGCAACACAGTGACATTAAAAAAATACACACAAAACTACACATGATAAATGACGAAGTAAATAGAAATATTGTTGACATGAATAAAAAGTTTAAAGATATGGAAGATAAATACTCAAACATACTCAGTATAAGTAACAAAATGCAAAATATTGAAACTAACATTAATTTAAAAGAAGATTACTTTAAAGCTAAAGAATCCGAAATGTCCAAAAATTTGATAGAATTTGAAAATCAACAAAAAAAGTTTTTAACACAACAAAGACAATTTTATAACATACAGAAGTTAATGTTGGCACAGAATGAGAAAATTAACATGAAACAGAATTTAATAGCCAAAACTCAAAGTGAAATATCTCACAGACAGAATAATTTTGCTCGAATATTAAAGAAAGCAAAGCAAATATACATAGATAATAAACACACAGGAACTAAAACCTCAACTACTACTATCAATCCAAATCTTAACAATAGTACAACAGAGGAACTCAATAAAATAACTCATACAACCACTCAATCCCCATTATCAACTGAATCAATTAAAATCAATCTATTTTCCATACCAGCCTTAGACAAATTGGTAAACCAAGACACTCTTATACTAAAAGATAAAGATGAACAGCCTGTAGATGATTTAGTATACAAATACTACTTTAACAACACATTCATTGACAATCTAATGAAAAGCAAAGTACTATCCAATTTCATGACAACAGCTGAAAATACAGAAATAACAAGAAACGCGAAGAACAAAAGACATAATAATGAGTTGAAAGCAACGATTCTGTTACCTATTAACGGCCACGAAGTAAATGAGGGTACTTTAAATAGAGAGAGAAGATGGATTCATCATCTCTCTAAAGCTAAACTAAAAAGGAGACACAAGAGCAAAAAAGACATCGTCAATGTAGAAATCAACGATTCAAAACCACTCAGGCCCAAAACTGAAAGTACAACACCCAAAAATGGAGTAGACAAAACAACAATATTGGTTGCAAAAGACAAATCGAGACCTTTTAAAATAATGGCAAAGAATTTCTGCACAGAAATCGGACAGAACGCGAACGATCAAATGCTGAATTGGTGTGTGGAAAAAGCTTTGAGAAGATTGCAGTACATGCAGTTTATGGGTAAGTGTTTATTTGTCTTGAATTTTATTATTATTTTTACTTTTTGGTAATGTTCACAAACTTAAACTTCAAATTGCTCCAACTACAATTTTTCATTTACAGCAAGTCTTCATTGTCTTAGACTTTGAAAAAAATGATGTTTACTATGAAACAATTCATTTAATTCAATTTATTATTAAATAACAATATACAATTGTGTTTGAATTAATTAATAGCTAAGTATTATTGATTTTCGTTTGTATTATTGTATACTTTTAATTAAAATACTGTTATACTAAAAAAAAATAGCTAAGATAAATTGCAATTACTAAAACAAATTACAGTACAAATGCCAAAGAATAAGAATCTCAAAATACAAAATTATTGGTTGGTATTACCTAATAGCAATAATAATAATAATGTAAAATAATTATAATAGTAATGTAACAGTATTTGGATTCAAAAATAAAGTTAATGTCATGTTCTGTCTGTAGGTATTTTAGTAGTTAATGAGTTGTCTGACGCATATTATTTTAATCAGTGACATTAACAATAGTTTGATTATTATTGCTTTTATTGTTATGTAGGTAATTTTTCATTTTAGGTTAATTAATTTTTGTTTTAGAATTGTACTTGTTAGTTTGTTGTTTCTCAAATCTTAATATTAACATTTTAACTAACTAACTATTGAGACGACCTGGTAAAGGTTGCAGGAAGCCGCTGGATGCAGGTCGCTTCCGACCGGCCGATCTGGAAATCACTGGAGAGGCCTACGCCCAGCAGTGGGCGTCATATGGCTGAAATGATGATGATGATGACGAACTAACTTAAAATTTACAGACATGAAGATGCCAGTGATCTTTTCACCACCAGGAACGGGTACACCCAAAGACCCAGCCAAAACACCGTTGACGACTGCAAAACCTTCAGCTAGCAGTTACGGAGGTTTGTAATAATTGAGATGTTGACTTCAATCATAAATAACTCTGAGGCATGATTTATAAAATCGTAGACTTTTTAGGCCCGTACACCCGGTACATTGACATTTAATAAAAGAATCTGATTTTTGTTTGCTTAAAAATCAATAACAAGTTTGGCAGTTGAGGCCGGTAAACAATGACGTCATAGCTTGTATCGCCATACAGTTTATGAGGCAGAGGTACGTTTTGATAGCACATAAAAAGTATGTCAATTGATTGGTGGTGTCAACTAGCCTATTGTCATATTGTTGAAATTACATTTTCTAACCTCTTTGACCTTTCCTTTGAGGCTCCAATTTCCAAAGTATCTTATTATAAGGGGGTAATCTCAAAATTATAGCATTTTGACGACTGTGTGGTTCGCACTCCAGACTACAAAGCGGTTGCCGGTTCGAATCCTGTAAGAGGCAAATGTTCGTGAGATGAGAACGAGTATTTGTACCTACGTCATGAATGTTTATAAATATATCCGTTATCTAGTCTTCTTAATTTTCTTAGTTAAGAGCAAAATAATTGGTGTGATTGTGTAAAACATTTTATTAGTATTACAACGAGCGATTCAAACAAATATTGAAAGTATGTTTTTACGTCAGATATACCTAAATCTGACGTACCGGTTAGAAAAACTTTGACAGTATCTAACACTTGCTGTTGCCCGCGACTTCGTTCGCTTTTAGTTTATATAGCCGACAGGAACATTTAACCTTGATTTAAACTATCTTTTATGTTAAACCAGATCATATTCAATATATGTGCATAATCCGTTCAGTAGCTGGTGCATGAAAAAGTAATAACCGCCCATACTCACAATTTTTTGCATTTAAAATATATATTAGTAGGAATATCATTTAAAAGTTATTCTAAAAACTATATTATTAAGTATCTAGAAATTATACACATCATAGACACAGAGTAAAGTATCGAACAGAAAAATAACACCAGTCTTCTATTATTTCTTATTCATTTTTGTTATATTTTTTGTTTATTAATACCATTTGACATTGTACAAATAGAAAACATTTTCGTGAAGGCGATCAGTTTAGATTCGTTTTTTATATCTTGAGGTTCAATACACAGTGTGTATTTAAAATTTTAAACTGTGATTTATTATTATTCTTTAGCAGCAGCAACCGTCTCAGTTCCACTTCCATCAACAAATATGCCAGTTCCAGAGGTTATTACTACATCGACTTCAGAACCGCGAAATAACGTGATATCCTTTCCAGGTAAATAAATGTTTAGTATACTGATCTAAGGCCCAATTCTCGTTATTTAAGTGTTCAAAATCCAGTAACGATCCGGTATCATTGACATTATTATAAACTGAATTCTCTTATACTAAAAATACACCGTGAATTTTGAGATACCCGAGAAAATTAACTAACATACTCAGATATCGATATACATCGAATTTGGCGAATAAAAAAAACGGAACGGCGAGCGGCGTTGGCGTACGGAAGGAATAACTATGAATGAAAAAAAAATCATTCATAGTTATTCCTTCCGTACGCCAATATTACGCGACTAAATTAGGTGGATTTTGGTTCCGTTAATGTTGGAATGATAATGATTACTATTTGAATTAGCAGGACTTTTATAGTGCATATTTTTTAAGGAATGTTAGGGACCTATTGAATAAATTTCTCATAAAAAAAAATTTTTTTATTCGCCACATCGATGTATATCGATATCTGAGTATGTTAGTTAATTTTCTCGGGTATCTCAAAATTCACGGTGTATAAAGTCAAGTTGTCAATGTGGCTGAGAACGAAATAAATCCAAATTATATTTTTCATCCAATAAAATGTGACGTTTTAAGATAATAGTCAAAGGTCCTCCTTAGTGACGACCTCCGTAGCCGAGAGGCGAGCACGCCGGACTGTATGACGTCACCATCTCTGAATTACTGGGTTCAATTCCCGGTCGGGTCAATGTAGAAAAACGAACTTTTCTATATTTTCTCGGGTTTGAGTATTGTGGTACCGTCGTTGTTTCTGATTTCTATAACACAAGTGCTTTAGCTACTTACCTTGGAATCAGAGCAATGTACCTATGATATGTTGTCCAATAATTAAAAAAAAGTCAGTCATTTAGTCAGTATAATGCCCTCTTCGGGACTTTTACACGTCCCAAAAATATAACTTTTATGATATTTAAGTAAGACGTAACAAAATTGTGATCTTCTATGTAACCTTTTTCAAGGGGGAAAAAATATTATAATATTCTATTATATTCTTATGTTATAGATAATGATGAACTGGAATCAAATTTGAAGCAATTTGGTAAGATCTTAACATTATCTTATAATAAATCTTTTTATTAATCCACTACATATTTTAAACCATTCATGCCTGGTGTCTCCAATGCCGACTGAGGATCTATGGTTATCGGGATAATACGAGCGATTTTGATTCCCTGCATGAACACGGATAGGAATAGGGATGGAATAAAAAAATTCGGATCTATTTATCGATATGGATGTAATGTACATTATAACATTGCTTTTACCGAGTAGGTGATGTTATAAAGACTTTACCTATGTCCAAAATTATTAGAAAGTTTTAGCAGATTAATATTTTTAGTTTTTTTTTGGATTCACATTAATGCTATTTTACAAATATCCAGGATAATATTCAAAAGAAAGTCAAAATTAAAAAGCTAATGGACAAATATTTTAAATAATATTTATTTCGGATTTTTGTTGGGTAAAATCTAAGTTGTCAATGAAACAAGGCTGGCTTACTACCAGCTTAAAACACTTGTAGAAAATCCGCCTTATATTATATTTCCTCCTTAATTCAGTTGGACGAGCAGTCGTTCGGAAACAAATTTTTTTTCAGATTAATTTCTCTGGTGGTATTTTATTCTGTATGACCAATATTTTCGGTACCGGTTACTCCAACACATCCCTTAATTTTACAACTAACTCAGCGATTTTCTGTTCTTCTTCTTCTTTGCGTGTCGACTCAGGCTTCCATATATGTGAAGACCAAAACTCAGCCACCGATATAGCACTATCGGTGGCCTTGCAAAGATCCTCGCGTGTGCAGGTGTAGGGACACGCAGGGCTAGACAGGAGATGTGCCATTGTCTGGGGGCAAACACCACATAGGCATATTTTCTGTTCAAATCTGTTGATATAAAATATTTTCAGTTTATTTACTATTTTTCTTTATTTAATAGATCTGAAACCGGATACAGAAGGGAATGTCTACTATGATGGCAGCTTGCATGCAAGTGATCTAGGTGAGTGATATTTTAGAAGAAAATACAGGGTGGAAGATTGGAACTATGGTCTATGGCCAAGGATTGGCTGTAGTGAGCGTGATGCGTACGTAAAAAGCATTGCCGGTGATGCGTACGTAAAACGAATCGTGAAAAAATGAGCACTTAAGCCCGGTGCCTATATCCGAGAAACGGTTGGTTTTGCCAAGGGATAGTAGGAATTGTTAACTTGACATACTCTTTTGAGTATGTCAAGGTAACAATTCCTATAAATGACGCTTCGTCTAATTTTATAAGAACGACTTTAAACGGCTTGTCTCTTTTGACACCAATACGATCAGTTGCTGATGTACACTTACGCATAGTACAATATAGGAACCCAGTATTACTCACGATATTTTTCTAGCCAGAAATGAAGTTTATGGTCAGTTACTCTGTTCTTTTAGCTATCTTGTGGGTTTACCTAAAGTGTTACAAAAACAAAATGGCAGCTATTCATAGGGGGTGAGGGTTATTATTTTTGTCGATAAAATTGGATAACGCACTTACCCTTAACGGGTTAGAAGTACCGTATCACATTGTATAGGCCAAGAGTGATTTTTAGATTTTTTAAATCCGGAACGTAAGCGAGGGATTGTAGAGTTAATCCTGAACGTAGCGAGGGATTCTAGAGTAGAATCCGGAACCTAGCGATTCTATAGTAGAATCTTGAACGTAGTGAGGGATTCTAGAGTAGAATCCAGAACCTAGCGATTCTAGAGTAGAGTCTTGAACGTAGTGAGGGATTCTAGAGTAGAATCCAGAACCTAGCGATTCTAGAGTAGAGTCTTGAACGTAGTGAGGGATTCTAGAGTAGAATCCAGAACCTAGCGATTCTAGAGTAGAATCTTGAACGTAGTGAGGGGTTCTAGAGTAGAATCCAGAACCTAGCGATTCTAGAGTAGAATCTTGAACGTAGTGAGGGATTCTAGAGTAGAATCCAGAACCTAGCGATTCTAGAGTAGAGTCTTGAACGTAGTGAGGGATTCTAGAGTATAATCCAGAACCTAGCGATTCTAGAGTAGAATCTTGAACGTAGTGAGGGGTTCTAGAGTAGAATCCAGAACCTAGCGATTCTAGAGTAGAATCTTGAACGTAGTGAGGGATTCTAGAGTAGAATCCAGAACCTAGCGATTCTAGAGTAGAGTCTTGAACGTAGTGTGGGGTTCTAGAGTAGAATCCAGAACCTAGCGATTCTAGAGTAGAGTCTTGAACGTAGTGAGGGATTCTAGAGTAGAATCCAGAACCTAGCGATTCTAGAGTAGAATCTTGAACGTAGTGAGGGGTTCTAGAGTAGAATCCAGAACCTAGCGATTCTAGAGTAGAATCTTGAACGTAGTGAGGGGTTCTAGAGTAGAATCCAGAACCTAGCGATTCTAGAGTAGAATCTTGAACGTAGTGAGGGATTTTAGAGTAGAATCTAGAACCTAGCGATTCTAGAGTATAATCCTGAATGTAGCGAGGGATTCTAGAGTAGAATCCTGAACAGAGCAAGAGATTCAAAATACGTCGCTTGAGGTTAAATAATTTTGGTACAATGTGGCACGCTCTCCTTTTCACACCCCCGTGAGAAAAATAATTAAGAGATCCTTTTAATTTTTTTTTTATTACCGGCCCGGACTTTATCGAAGCGAAATCCTTTCAATATTTTTAATTCAATAGTGTTCCAAATTCAAAAGTCATTACGCCACTGTTAAAGTGCACCGGAACGACCTATTTCGCGTGCACTTTTCGAGAAACAAGCGGGTCTCTTTTCGTATAGATGCCATGAAAAAGATTAAATTCTACTATTTCTAATTTCAGTAGGTCTGATTGACAGCGAGGGGTTTTCAGACATCATACCTGGTCTGGACAGCAACTCGAGGGTCGAAGTGGATCCTATGATCTTTGACTTTCAGGCTAGAAGACGGAACGCTATTAAAAGGTAATTAACATTTATTAATAAGGAAAGATTTGTTTCTCAGAGAGCTACGAAAAGTTTTTTTTTCTTTCAGAGGAATTCCAAGGTAGTGGTATGGGGAGACCAATGATAATATTTTAAGACATTATACAATGTGATATGGGCGGTACTTCTAACCCGTTAAGGCTAAATACATCAGTATCGTCATCATCATCATCATCAGCCCACACTAGTCTACTGCTGGACATAGGCCTCTCCAATTGCACGCCACTCTGCACGATCCACGGCTACTCTCATCCAGCTCCTGCCAGCATCCTTGCGAAGATCGTCACTCCATCTAGTCTGAGGGCGTCCCACACTACGCCCGCCGACACGCGGTCTCCACTCAAGAACTCGTTTACCCCAGCGGTTATCGGTTCTGCGACAAATATGGCCGGCCCACTGCCACTTCAGCTTGCTTATTCGATGGGCTATGTCGATGACTTTAGTTTTCTGTCGGATTACCTCATTTCGGATCCGATACTAAATACGGTATCTAATTATATTGACAAAAAAAGATTTTTGGGTCAAAACAAATCTGCAAAAAAAGAATTATTTCAAAAACAATTTATTGAATTATTTTTATCTAGCCATGGAAACCCTAAACACCAGAAATGAAGTTTATGGTCAGTTACTCTGTTCTTTTAGCTATTTTGTGGTATTTCTTTTATGTTTCTACGACACGTACCTACAACCTTTGTTATTGCTTAAAGTGTTAAAAAACCAAAATGACCGCAATAAATACCCCTATTTATTATTAGGGTATGACACCCCAAATTATTATTTTTTTCGATAAAATTAGATATTGCACTTAGCCTTAACGGTTTAGAAGTGCCGCCAATATCACATTGTATATTAAATGTGACACCTTATTTTAGGCTCGATAACTCGGTACATTATCATTTATTAGAAGAATCTGATTTTTGTTTGCTTCAAAATCAATTATATATTAGAAGTCAATCAGTTGAGTTCAATAGCAAGATATGACGTCAATAAACAATGACGTCATATCTTGCTATCGCCATACAAAAAAGCAAAGGTGCGTTTTGACAGTACATAAAAAGTATGTCAATTGACTTGTGGTGTAACTAGCCCATTCCTCCTAGAAAAAAATAATAATAATTGGTAATAAGGACATTAGACAATAGGCCGCTTTAAGTAGTGGACGTCCTGCGACTTAAATGATGATGATGATAATGATGACTGAGGACATTTAACAGAAAGCTAAGCTTATACCTCGATGGATAAGCAAGCTGAAGTGGCAGTGGACCTGTCACTATATAGCCGTATCATAGAGAAAGAATAATAATACGGCCGTATGTACAAAGGGGAAGACATATTTCGACGACCTCCGTAGCCGAGAGGCGAGCGCGCCGGACTTTAAATGGCGCCACCATCTCTGAGGTTCCGGGTTCGATTCCCGGTCGGGTCAATGTAGAAAACAAACTTTTCTATATTGGCTCGGGTCTGGGTGTTGTGGTACCGTCGTTGTTTCTAATTTCTATAACACAAGTGCTTTAGCTACTTACCTTAGGATCAGAGCGATGTATGTGATGTTGTCCAATATTTAATTACTATATTCATAAAAAACAGCCGTCAATCTTTTACTACAAAAATAGATTTTTTTTCTACCCACGTCAAAAACACGAGATTTTTAATTATGCGACTGTATTGCTTTCCCTAGCCAATAATATGTTTTCTTTATTTCAGAATGAACGCAAATATAATGAAGAATGTAATGTATGGATAACTATTAAAAATAGACTTATGCGGGCGATAAAGGTTCACACACACTTAAAGCGGTTTCGCACTACGTCCGATCCGAATCCGTATTGTATGAAGGTCCTCGGATTCGGATCGGATTCGGTGCGTAAACAGTCTTGGAGTGTTCAAATAGTACTACGTCTATTTTGATCCGACATTTTTCGGATTTGGATTGATAACGGATTGGATGTAGTGCGAAACCGCTCTTAGTCGCATCAATTCGAAGCAGACTGACCATAGAGTAGTATAATTTAAGAGTAATTCTACTCTATTGCTCTGCTTAAATTTTTTAATCTGTTATAACACAGCAATGGACCAATGCGACTTTAGACAGACTTCGTTTGTGCAGTTTTTCACGTTAAAATGTCTGGTGTGATTAGATTAATTGATTGAAACTGTGCTGAAATTGCTGTCTCGAATTAGTATATGTGGCTAGATCTAGCGACAGATGTGCATAAAAGATTTCGATACAGATGCGTTTATTTTAATGATAAAAGGCAATGTTACCTGAGTATTTTAAACCACAATAATACTAAACTAGAGAACTAAAGATTGGGTTTGTGTGTCTAGAAATAATTCTTAATTCTAGGTCTAATAAACCTTTTTGTAACAGTTAAACTGTTCTTATCAAAGCACAGTTATAACTAAAAAAAAGACCAAAGTAAAAAGACCAAAAGTGAAATCAAGACATAGATAACAGCTGCTCTAAATTAAAATCTTTAAATACTTAGTCTTTAGTAAGAGACAGCTAATATTTCTGTCTCTATTTTACTATTAGTCCGTTAGTAAAAGTTGATTATATTCATGAATAAGTAGACTTATATTCGGATATTTATTAAAACGTTTCAAACTTTAAGTATAAGGTTAAGGTTTCATTGTGATCAGTCAAGGCTATAAAAATCATTCATTTATATCGTAAAACACTCATCTTAATCATTAATCCTACTACTAGCGGAACGGATAAGTTGAGCGCTCGGTGAAAGTTGCGTAGATGACCATTACGATTGCGTGATTGGCTAGTCGTGCTACACGTCTAAACCGCCAATCGTGATTGATTGTTAGATCCGCGCACACGCGTTTCTGATACGATGATCCCCACTTTTTGCCCCAGTGCTCAACATCGGTGCCGGGTATAACACCGTGACTTTTTAATTGATGTCCTTGTCGATCGAGGTTAGTAAATTTTCTCGGTTAATTAAAAAGTAGCGGTGTAATAATAATAAGTAGAAATTTATGTCATTTATACAGCCATACACGAAAATTGTCGACTGTACCATAGCAAATGTAATCAAAATCGAAATTGTTAAAACACTAGACAGGGTAACATTGCAAGGTAGTACCAAATTTAAAAAATAAGATCTAGAGGTGCACTGCTTAAGTTATTTGTTTTTGCGCGCCATAGTGACTATTATTGCATTGAACTTTGCATTTCTAGGTTGCACAGGGATAGTGCGTGCGTATTTTTTATAAATGAGACAAGATTATCCACGCGTACCATCTTTGAACAGCGGATAGTAATAAAAATAATAAGTTTGTTTTTTAGTTTCTTTTTTAGATCGTTTATATCTTAGATCGATTTAGTAACTGTTTCTGAGTGGTCACTTAAAATTTGGCACTACCTTGCAATGTAACCCTCTATATTAGCACAATACACACCAAAGCCGTCGATGCCTTTGTCGGCAACTTTTGGTCGGCGGGCTAGTTGGCGGCTTCACCTATTGCATGCATTGAAGTATAATGTACTAGCGTACTGGAGAACACATCTCGAACTAAATGTTTCAGCCAAGCATTGTAGTTTTGAACAATCAAGAAGCAGTTTTGATAACTTCAATTATTGACACTGACTGAAGCTTTGTAGTCCACTGGACTAAAATGTTTGGCTGAAATATTTAGTTCGAGATGTGTTCTCTAGTACGCTAGTACCTACATTATACCTCAATGATTGCATGTCGGTAAACTTAGGCCGCTGGGTTGTGTCGGCGGGCTATGCCGGCGCGTCAACGACTTTAGTGTGTATTGCCCTTTAATAAACGGAAAATGTTTTTCAAATTGAAATTCTCAATTTGCAAATATGTATTGTAGGTTTTTAAAAATCTTAAGTTAAACCAAAATTGTTTATAAATTTGTATTTTTTTGTATCTTGCTCTTTGTGTAACTTTTTTTATTAGTAATAATAATAATTAATAATGTCTGTCAAGACATGCATGGAACTTTTTTGACAAAAAAGAAAAGAAAAAGTTTATGTTTATTTGTGAACTATTCAAGATATTTGTCGAAGTGTGTGAGACCCTTTACATTGAACAAAATGCAATTGTAAGTAGGTAACAATAAAGGCTTAATTAAGTAATAAACTGATTAAATAGAATATGTTTGTTTGAATATTATCCTTTTTCCTTGCTTTTTTAGTTTAATACAGGGTGTATCAGACAATAGGATACCGCTTGAAACGACGTGATCAGCTACTCATACAATGACTTATAAGGAGTGTCCTGTTCTTCTGTTTAGCAATAGTTTAGCATTTAGATTAGGCCGACTGAGTTTCCTGCGCTGCTTCTTCTCAGCACAAGCCTACAAATTTTCCTGAAGCAGTGGTAGGGTCACAAATATTATTGGGACGTGTAAAAGTGCCGTCTAAAGGTCGTAAATCATTCTCTCAATTTCGAAATAAAATATAAAGCCTCCGCGTCAGTTTAACTATATATTCTGAAAGCAGAATTTCTATTCTAACGGAAAAAGTTGTTGGCCGAGTAGTTTACAGATTATTGTACGATTTTCAAGACCTGAAATATGGATTCGACAAAAAAGTTTACACCTCCGTCACGAAATCTTTAATTTTATTCTATCGTATATTTATTTATTCTATTATCGTAAATACTAGTACTTTTGAAATACATTAATTAAATAATCAATCTTTTAAAACACATAAAAATAATACATTTATATTCATAAAATAGGTAGTATTCATGATCTTATACAACTCTGTCACATTCTCTGCTAATATAAAGTATATTTTTGCTATAAATGAATTCTTACTAACCATTTACAAATAAAAGCGAATATTACAGATGGCAATATCATCAAATATCATAACCATACATTTTGCAGTGGTGCAATAGTAATAAAAAATATATAAACGGGCAAAACAATTATCCTAACTGGAGACAACGTTACAAAGTAGTAAATTATGTTATATTCCATGCTGCGTTTTGGTATAAAACAGGTTTATTTTCGTACGTTACGTACGCTCATATAAAATAACATGATATTTAAATTACATAATTAATGAAATCACATTACGAGAACCTTAAGAATAAGAGATTCGTAAGCGTCACATTAGACATGTGAATGTGACGGATTCGTTGTGTGACGGAAGGGTAAAAATTAGTTGCAACATCGATAACATTTAAAACTTAACCAAAATATATCATTTACGTTGGCAATAACATATTTCTTACTACCTACCTAAGGGTAGACAACGAAAAGTAGTAATAATAATAATATTTTGAAACAATTATTTACGTGACGAAGCGGTAGGCGAAAAAACACACGCACCTCCTATCAAAGCTTTCGGGTGATTGACGAGCTGTCTCTTGATCTCAGAGGGGAAATCGTACAAAGGGCGGGAGGGGGTCTAAACCTCCAATCGCAGGCCACAAAGACGAGCGGTACAAATGCGTATTTCGAAGGACAACCCACGTGACAGAATTCACCAAATTAAACATCAGGTAGTAGGTGACAAATATTTGTTAATTTTTTGATCTATAACTTTTTAAACTATCTTGTTGCATTTTTAAACATAATCATTACACTCTAACGGGATTTCATGCAACTACATACCTAAAACGATTTGTTTTTTGTCCCGACGTTTCGGCTCGATTGAAAAACAAATTGTTTTAGGTATGTAGTTGCATGATATCCCGTTAGAGTGTAATGATTAAATTTTTTAATCTTTTATTAAAAGTGATAAAAAATATGATAGGTAATATTTTTAGGAGTTATAGGATATTTTTATATTTTGTGCCTTCATATATTTTTTTCGTAATATTATGGATTATACGCAAGTCGAGGTAGCGAGAGACACTGTATTTTAGTATGAAATACACTTCTGTCACGCGGATTTACGACTCTGTAACGTACTTTTTACAGTGAAATTATCAATGCATATGTAATTTAATCGTACACAGCCATTCTGTGTATAGTACAGTGTTAACACTGACTGCTGGAGACACCTTTTTGTAGGTAAAAAAGAAGAACGACCCATAAACCTAACAGATTAAAATTACCATCTCCTTTAATTAATCCTTTGTCAGACTCCGAATCCGACTAACCCAAACATGCCGTGTAAAAAACACGATCGTTTTAAATAGTTCACAAATTGTCAAAGGTTTCATACAAGTGAATGATTATTTTAATTTGTTAGGTTTATACGTCCGAACGAACGATGAACGATACATTTTTGTAGTAGACCTGTGCCGTGCTAAGGAGAGGCCTTTTTTTATATTTTATTTTTGTCAGGAAAATGCTTTACGCATACCACACCAGCTGCGGGGGCAGCTGGAGCTTATGTGGGACTCCGGACCTCAGAATGAGGCCCGTTTACCCACTAAAAACATGACGGTGTCCCACCGGTGCCATGTGAGTCGGGACCACGGGTTTCGCTAACCCTAGGGCCATAGGCATGCTCCGCTGTCCCAGCTAGGAAGAGGCCTATGTCAGCAGTAGACTGACGTGGCTAAATGACAAAGGTGCCAGTAGGTAGCCTACTCCACATAGCATAAGCAGACGACGCGCGACGTTGTGACGCTACTGGTTTCTGTGTATTTCTATGACCCTTCCAGGCAAACAACACGAAGCTAGCAACGCGTCGTAGGGCGGCAGACGATATTGTCGTCCAACTACAGATCAGTAGCACTACGCCGGAGGGACGATCATGACAGCAGTGATATATTGAAATTGAAATTGTTTATTTCGGACACACATATCCATATAATACAAGCTGCTAGTAGCAGTATAACTTAATAGCTATGTTAGTAAATATAGAGTTCTTAAAAGATAGTTCTATTAGGTGTTATGTGGATTGCCACCCAATGTGCAAGAATAGGGCTATCAGGTTTGCTAGCAATTACCTTCAGGAGAGTGTTGGTGCTGCCCCGCACTGCCCCACAGAGAGGCCGCACGCTTGCGCAGCACGGCGTGAAGCCGTCGGTGCGGCAGACATCCCCGAGGCGCTACAGCGCCAGGGCAACCCCAACAGCCCCCTGAAGGCATTGTTGTACTGGACACGCAGCGCACTGTAGGCTTTTTTGGTGTAGTTGCTCCAAAGGTTACACGTTTATAAAGTTTGACAATATGTTTTGAATGTTATAATGTTTACCTCTCGAGAACAGCGTGCAAACCAGCGAGACAGCATATTTTCCCTCGCCGACAGTGCCCTACGTTCCCTCTCCATGTCCAGGTTATCTTTGAGGTCGTCTGTGACCCAGTGACAGAAATATTTAAATTGATTGACGGTTTGTAGAGGAGTACCGCTTAGTGTTAAGGGCGAAATCGAGTATGTTTTTGTGCCTGATATAAAGTAACGACGTGTCGTGATGACATGACGCGATGTCACGTTCGTCTGCTGCTGCTTGGAGTCGGCTACAAACTTGCAGCTTAACCTTTTAAAATAAATAAATTTAAAAATAAGAATACCTACCTACGTTTATTTGGACAAATGAAAAATACCTCAACTCTAAATAATTCCTAAGTATCTAATAAGCATTCTGCACCACTTTCCCCTTTCTTTATATTATTTGTCCTCTGCCTGAAGGTAGAAGTAATCGCTCTTAGCGATAAGACCGCCTACATGATAAACGTTAGTGTTAACATCAACTGTAACATCTTCACAAGATGTGCAATAAAGATCTATATACAACATTAAATTTAGTTTATACGAAACCTGAAAACTGTTTGTTCAGAATCAGTAATAGAATCGATTGCAATATTTTTAAATTTTATTGCAATATTTTAATTTTAAATCATGTTATAATTTTGACTAAACAACAAAAGTGCCGCGCGCGGTAAGGTTGTCTACACTTGCGCGTGGACAACGGGGCAACACAAAAAGCTTGTAACTTCGTGAGTTTTTGAGGTATCGTTATCATTTTTTTATACTGATTCTGAAAATGAAAATATGTTACACGTGTTTCGGCTTTTGTATAAACAATAAATGATGTTGTAGCAGCCGACCAAATAAAATATTCACAAATATGACACAAAATGATTCTACCTACCTACTGCATTATGGATTTGTGATAATAGGCTATTTGTTAAAAGGGTCGTCATTTGTCGTGACAGCCAGAGACTTATTTCTGCAGGAACACTAGGACTTTGGCAAGTCAAGCAAAGGCATAGGTTGCGGACTACCAGAAAACATTAAAATCTCTTCATTAAAAGCCGCGCCTTTAAAGACGCACAAAAGCGGTCAAAACACTATTAAAAAAACCGGCCAAGTACGAGTCGGACTCGCGCACGAAGGGTTTAGTACCATTATCTACATAAAAACGGCAAAAAACATGTATGTTGTAAGTACGAAAGCCCCTTTTAATATATTTTATTATGTTTTTTAGTATTTGTTGTTATAGCGGCAACAGAAATACATCATCTGTTAAAATTTCAACTGTCTAACTATCACGGTTCATGAGATACAGCACAGCCTGGTGACAGGCGGCGGACAGAAAGACAGACGGACTCTGGAGTCTTAGTGATACCTATCACTAAGTTCCCGTTTAACCCTTTAGGTACCTAACCCTAAAAAAAGAAGTATTTTTAAAATTAATCCCGTTGGCATTGCCTTTTCCATTTTCATTCACGTTTTGTTATCTACGCAAAAAGTTTAAAACCAAACAGTTTGTTTAGGATACCCTATCCAACCTTGAACAACTTGTCGAAAAGAAACGAGTGTTTAAGCACTTTTACTACAATGGCCTTATCACTAGATTATTAAAAAACTATTTAAAAAAAAACACTAAAACTGTACCGAGTTGTGTTTTCAAAACATCAGTCTTCTTGTGTCGTTGGAACAGCTTGCAAGTAAAATTAAGAGCCTTCCTTTTTAGTAGGATATTTGTTAATTTTAGATATTTGTTCAAATATTTTACAGTTACACTTAAGAGAGAGATATAGAGTAAGAATTGGTAAGTTATTTAGTGTGTACTTATTTTAAGTTTCAAAAGGACCGGCCTCTGTCGTCATTTCCCGTAGATAAGAGGAATTATTGTTTGTGATGAATTGAAAGAAACATAAAGCTATCAAAGGAAAAAGTCCGAAAACTTGTAGTTGCACCAAAAATAAATATATTTTTAACAAAATCAAAATAAGCGGTAAACTTTGAAAGATTGGGCTCCTGTTATGGACAAACTAAAATATTAACATCCTACTAGAAGTATCTACGAAATACGAAACCGTCGCGTATCCGATTCGCAGTTGGCCGGTTTTTAGTAATAACGCGTAATAAATGTGTATGTCGTAGCCCGATCTTAGAATTAATCACTTCATGATGTGGCCAACCATTTCATGATGCGACACTGTACCCGCTGCCCACATCATGATGTGGTTAGACCAGATCAATGAATCAGTCAGCGTTTGATGATATGACCGAGTACTTCATGAAATGGCCAAACGTTGGTGGTCATATCGTAAAACTGTTATATTATCCACCGGTAGAGGCGCTGATGTCGCTTTGTTATTGTGGTAAGTACATCATGGCGGCGGATAATTATTATTCTGTACTTAAAGTGAATAATAATGTTTAATGTGAAGATAAAAGTTCAGTGTTAAAACATTGAGCTAGGCGATTTTTATGAAAATAAGTCAAAAAAATATGGATTTCGACATGTAATTTTGGAGGTTAGTTAGGTTATTTAACTATGTATTTCAATATCTTTTATTTATAAGTTTACTTTCAAAATTACAAATATTTATGATGTTCTATTTATCTATTGCCCAAAACTAACATTAAACAATTTTCAGTAACTTATAAACGTATTTTAACCTATTTTAATGATATGGCCAAACGTTGATTAACATATCATCAAACGTCGACGTTTAAACGATATAACCAGTTTTAGTTGGCTGTTTTATGAAATACGACAATTTTATGAAATGGTCGGCCACATCATGAAGTGATTAATTTTAAGATCGGGCGACGACATATATACAAGGTGTCTAATCATTAGCTAACTTGATTGAAGGGGTATAGCTGTCAGTTTTTATGGCAATGACAGAGACAGAAATACGCAGGTCCACCTAAGACCGTTTTCTGAAAAAACGGCCTAAGTCGTAACAATACCATGATTTCAGCATTCCACCTTCTTAATAAACAACACTTATTAAATGCTCTACAAAATAGCTTTTTTTAACTGTCACATGTTTCTAAATTATTATCCTTCTTATTACCACAGGTTGTGATTCGCTGAGACACCGTCAATCACATGTCACGATGTTACTACGACACCATCTTCCAAAGAGTCTTCTGCGTCACGCTGGTGGCCATAGCTTTGACGTTCACCGTCATTTTGACGAATGTTTTCGTCGACATTGACGGGCTACTCACTTCGAAGGATAAACGTGAGTTATTCTTTTGTTTTTAATACTATGGTGATGATTTATCGATTGATGGGAACACTTCTATGAGCGGTTTCTGGCACTAGCGGTTATCTGTCATCGGGACGTCATTCTACTACACATCGTACTTGTGCTTTCGCGCGGTATTCCGTATCAATCTTTGATTACATACAGGGCGGTAACCACGAACTCTTAAAACAATCTCAAATCTGTCAAACATTATCATTTCTGTCAAATTTTGTATGAAATGACGTACCAAAGTTGACAGATTTGACAACTTTGAAATTGTTTTAAGAGTTCATGGTTATGGCCCAGGACTCTATTTATTTAGAGGATCCCGCCAACACTATCTTCTATCGACTACCAAAATAAAACTAACTTGTAAAATGCATAAATTGTGATTGAATAAATATTGTTCCACTTTTCATATCTATAGCTACTTTGACCATTATCGTGGCTTGATGGTCCACAATAGATAGGAATTGGCCATTTTTGATATTCTCAAAATCTAATATCCGAACCATCCTTTATCGTGTCGATAGTTTCGATTATTGAATAACAGGAATAGTGTTGATATTACCTACAAGTCTTCCGTTATGTAGTCATCATTATAATACAATCTATGCTTAGTTTGATACAAGAATACTTAGACAATTTACCATTATTTATGAACGAAGACACAGATTAAGTTATCTAAATAACCTCTGTTAATTTTAGACCGAGTTCACCTGCGAGTGTTTTAAAAAACGTAAGGCAAATTTGTCCTTTACCTCAACTATGAGCCAGTTTGTACCATGATATAAGAGCGAGCGAGCCAAGGGAGCAGTGTGTAATATATCTTAAATTCAGACTACCTAACTGTCAGCCTAAGTCTCACTGACAATATTGTCCGAGTTTCTTGTGCTGCTTCTTCACGGCACTAGCCCACAACTTATCCTGAAGTAGATAAAACTGGATTTGGGTTAAAAATGTGGGACATGAAAAAATTCTCTTAATGGATTTTGATTTTTAACCTTATCACTCTTTGTTTCAGCACAAACCTATGATGTCCCAGTGCCGATCCTGGAAAGTGAAATACACGAAGTCAAAGTGACAAACTTAGTTAGACCAGAGACAGTTTTTAAGCAGGAAAAAAACTATGACGAGGATAATGACGAGAACTATAGAAATAAGAGATCCTTAGGTATGTGTCTATTTTATTACTTTTAACACACAAGGTTTAGGTAAAAGTTTAACTTTAATTTGGTGTCCTAAATGTCACTCTGGAATTGTCAATTTGTCTGATTTAGATTCAGGCTAATCTAAGACCGTATTAACAAAGCCTATTATAACAACATCGAATCAGAAATGAGGAGATCGGTAAACGAACAAAAGTCGTTGCTCATATTTTGAAAATTTAATTCTATATCTAAAAAGAATAAATTTTAATCCTCTAATTAATTTTGTCTCAAATAAATAAATGTTTACAGATTCTCCAAACTTCTCATTCCACGTCAAGAACCCAAAAATGAAAAACATCCTCACAAACCGTTTAGCCACTCTCCTCGAAGAACTCGATGAAGAAGAAACTATACCAGAAAGGCATCCGAAAGAAGAAGGCACAAAATCCAATGATAAATCTTATGCAAAAGAAGATGTAAATAGAAATCCCATTTTTACTGCCTTCAAGGATAATGTATATAAAAATGACCAAACAGATAAAAATGAGAAAGAAGAAGAAGACATGCTTCATTTGGCTATGCACAATATTCTGCTGCAAGGAATCATAGGACATATGGATCTGAATGATGTTTACAAGAAAGTGCATTCCTTAGTTAGAAATTTTAAAGATGCTGAAAACGGAGAAAATTTTAAAGGTTATTGAATTTAAATATTTGGGATTTATTACACAGAATTCAAAAATCATTAAAGGGTAATCGTCATTAATCAAACATAAAGATTATCTGGGGTCAGAGCAGTACAATTTCCTCTTCGAGGGAATCTGCTTATTCGTCATCAAGTCACTCCCTTCTTAGAATCCATCCTTCTTCTTGAGTATTCTCAACATCTACACCTATCAACACTTAGTTGTAAGGCCAGTGACTTAACCTTACTGTCAGATGTAATGAACATGCCTTAGATACACCCAACCATTTCATACGATTTGACCAGCCTAAAATCCTTGCAACAGAACGACGATTTGTTCCTCGCATGTTACGGGAGGCAATTGAAATTAGAAGACACCCGAATTTCAACAGAGAAGATGGTTGGAAAATTCCACCAGCATGGGATCCTGTTTTAACGAAATCCCATGCTAGGCCCCGCACTGCAAGACCTTTAGATACAGTTAGCTCTTTTTGCGTAAATAGGAACACAAATTAATATTAACTGAGTGACGGTAGTTTATAATCTTTTCATAATATTATAAAGACGAATAACACCTTAGTCTACCTGTGACCACGAACGCTGTAAAGTGTTCGAAACGTCAGGTTAAATAAAATGTTAATAAATCGCGAAATAATCCGTAAAAGTAGTAACATTTAAATGTATCGTTTTCGCGTAAATAAAAGACAACAGTAGATGTAATCAAGTTGCCGTAAGGCCTTTGACTAGGCTTCACGACTAACATCAAGCAATATCAGCCGGGACCAACTTTTACGTGCCTTCCTAATCACGAATGGACAGTAATCATTCCGATCTATATAAAGATAATACAGGATTGAATACGTTTGTACCAATTCTAGTCTATTAACCGTTAGGGAAGAAAGGATATTCAAATTGATATTATTTAATCACTGTATCAAGTTCTGACCACTAGCTGACTGATGAGACCTCCTACCCGGTGGTCTGGCGACCTAGTTGAGGCCCATGCTAAGGCCCAAAGCTTCTCGTTGTAACGTTTAATGGAAGAAACTTATGTCCAGCAGTGGGCTTCCAAAAGCTGATGATGTGAATTAAATAGCAAATTTTATTGAGCAAAAAAGAAAGTGCATCTTTAAGAATATTAGGAATAGAAATAGAAAATCATTCATTTGATACGTAGATTTAGTTAGACTTTTTGTCGGTGAGCATGTACCAAATAAAATAAAACAGGTTGCTTAAACAGTCAATGACCAAAATGCGAAATTGTAGCCGGCTTTCTATTTTTATTACCAAAATATTAAATACTTTTTTAAGTAGGTATGTAGAAAATAATAGAAGACCAATCTTAAAGTGTGCAAAGTAATGCATTATAAATCGAAGCATACAAACAATTAAATCTCAATATGTCTCTATAAGTATCAATAACCAATTATTTAAACTAAAATATTAAGATAACATCAGATCATCAAAGGACAAATGGGAATATAAAAATTGCAGTTTTTTACTTTTATTTTACGACTTTTCATTACTTACAGAGAAACAAGTTCACGACACGGAAAAACTATCGGACAAAGATTCTTTCCAAAAGGAGTTCCAATATCTCAAAATACCAAAAGAAATAAAAAGAACCAGGAAAGTAACAGAAAGCCCTCTATTGGATGAAAATCAATTCTTTGAAGAAATGATAAAATGTGACAAACTACAAAATGATGTGACAAATACAAACGTTAATAAAAATACATTAGGATCTAAGGAAATGAAATTAGTCGCACAAAAGGGTTAGTTCATTATTTTGCCATTATTAAACGGTGTATCGACAACATAGATTAGATTAGACACACTGTTTTGACATATACGCAAAAGTTTCCGATTTAAGTCAATTTAGAAAACGATCTATTTTTAATTGACTCGCGTCTGAGGAATCTAAAAAAAAAATTGGCTGGTACCGAAACGCAAGAATTCAAATTGTTTAGTTCGAGATTATGATAATATTAGTGTATTGTCTATCGCATATTTTAAGGAAGAATGTAATCATGTAACTTTATTATTTTCAGGACCCAAACTATTGATTAAAACGATTATAGATATAACATCGCCTAATAAATATAAAGAACGAAAAGAATCAAACATGTAAGTTTCATAAATCAATCGTTACAAAGAACTATATTTTTTGTAAATTAAAAATACATTGTGTTTCTAATAAAACACCAACTTAAGTATAACATTTGAATTCCAGAGACTCGAAAGAAACTATAAAAGGCATTATAAAACTAATTTATAATGGAAAAGCAGTTAGATTTAGTAGAATGAGCGAGGAAGATAATCAACAAGTGAAAAAAAACTACAAAAAACCGCTTCAACGCTTTGAAGTCACGCCAAAAGATGTCGATGAAAAACTCAATCAAGAAACTAAAGATATCGAAGTCAATGACCAAGTAATCACGACAAAAAACAATGTAGAACATCTAAGAAACTCGAATGATTATTTGAATAAAATTATTGACGATTATTTTAATAAATATCCCAAAAAAAGTGATGATATCGTAGAAGACAGATTCAATGAAGACTTTGAAAACAAGCGTCTAAAAAGACATATTAAAATTAGATACAAAGATGATGCGAAGACAACGCTTAGTTCGAAGCCCAAAAAAAATAATGTAAATGATGATGACGAATTGTTTGTCGAGATTGAAACGCATTTTGATAGCAAAGGCTTGAAAGGTGATAAAAAAAAGAAGCTCATACGAAGCATTATCGAAAAAATACAAAAAGCAATTCATTCTGATATCGATAAGTTTAACGATGGAAAGAAAAAAAAGCACAAACACACGCAAGTCAAAAAGAGAAATCAAAATCCATTGGACAAAGATAAGAAGTTGTTGATGAACAAAATCATGCTTCCTTTTGATACAGTAGCGCAAAGACATTCAGATCCTATCAGCAAATCGGCAGCGTTACAAAACCCTTTGCCGGTAGTAGCAGATCAGTCTGGAGAAAATTGGAAAAAGACAAATTTCGGTCCTGGGTTCTTAACTATGTCCAAATCTCTAAATTCAGCAGAAATGGGTGAAGTTGATGTTGATTATAATAAAATAATATCTACAAATGGTATACCTCAAAGATTACAGAAACCTCTTAACACCGATGTTAGTGAAGAAATGCTAAATGCCAATACGTACTTTGATTTGGGAAATCTTAAATTTTTCGTGAAAAATATCGATGGTACAGGCTTGTCGATAGGATATAACCAATACACTGACGAAGCACCAGACCCAGATACAATAAAACTCTTTACTGGAATAGAACAATTGGTCAAAACGTACCATCACAACGAACATAGTCAAGGAACACCGGCAAACGCTCAAGATAGAACAAAAACTTCAACGTCAGAAGAAAGAGAACACCAAATTTCAAAAAGAAATGAAATTGACGACAGAAATGAACATGTATTGTATAGGCGATCTATCAAAGAAACACATGAAAATGATTATCACTCTAATGAATATAAAATAATTTTTGATAAAAACTTCTTGCCTTACAATAGTTATCAAGAGATATATGGCGATAAGAAAAAGCGAGTTGCACAAACAATAAATAAACAAATTGAAAACTATAACAGAGGCTCAGATAATGTAGAAATCATAAGGAAAGATATTGAAATCAAAGAATTACCAACAAATTTGGATAAAACTAAAAACATATTCTACGAGAAATTGAAACCCTCTGAGATCTTAAGTATAGCGAATCTGCTTGACAGAAAAAAACGTGCGGTAAAGTTACTCAAAATTACAAATCTTAAAAAGAAATTTAAAGTTAATAGATATTTGAATACACGCACCAATGATAGAAAAAAGATAATTTTAAACAAAAAACGCAACAAGCGTCAAGTAAATAAAATTAGGATAATAGCAACTGATGATGTTAGCAAGTCGCAACATTCAGAAGATAATATATTTTTCGTTAATGATGAAAACTTATTAGCGGATAGAGCAATCATTAGAGAAGTGGAAGCACCAGATATAATTGATGATGAAAGAATAGGAGAACAATATGATATGGTACCAGTCATGTATGAAGATACTCCATACCCATCACAAACGTTTGATGGGAGATCTAGACAAAATCAACTTATGTCTAAATACCCTCACATATTTATGGAAGAAATTCCAAAATCTAGAGAAGATTATGAACCTTTTACCTTCAATAAATTCGAAATACAACCTGGAAACATACACATACCAGATCAAACAATTTATGATATGACTACAGAACATACTGCAACTGCGGTTGACATTCCGATGCCAAAGTTAGATGCCCTAGTCAGTGCTATTGATCCTCGACCAAACTACAAATTAACAGTTAAAATTCTCCCCAAAAACATAACTGGAGATAAATCTGGTTTCAAAGAAATACACGCGAGTATCAATAAGAGTTTTAACAAAGACGGCCTGAGGTATATTTCGCTGGTGAACGTTTCAGAAATCTCCAAAGTTGAGAAGATACCTAAAATTACTGAGACAACAAATATAGATACTGTAGAAACTACAATGACACCCTTTATAAATCATATTCAGGATCAGCAGAAAAGAATGCACATGCTTCTGGATCAGCACAAAAAGAAAATAGAGCAGCAGTTAGAAAAACTGCAAAAAGAACGGCTGAAGATAGACACAATAGCTGGAAAACATTTACAATTAAATATTACAGAGAAAACCGAAGTCACAACTTTAAAGCCAGATTCGATACTACAAATGACCGATGATATTAGCAATTTTTTTGCCTTAATCCAATCACGGGCTCAAAATGGTTTTACTGCCACCGTTGTAACCAGCACTACGACTACTACTGCTAAACCTACAACGAAGCTAACAACAGCAGCAACAAAACCACAAATCGACATAAATGACAACATAAACTACAAAATATTACATCAAATCAACAAAAACACGGAATTGCTGCAGACGTTTCTTCAAAAATTGACGGACAAGTTGACAAAAGTAAGAGAACCAACACAGAAAAACAGTGCAGAGCTACGGCATCCGAAGTATGACTTTATTCCACGGTACTGGAAGCCATTTCGTGAAGCCCCAGAGCCAGACCAAGTACCATTCGATCCCAAAAATGATACACACATGCCTCTTCCACTCGTTTACGCATACCAACCGCCCTATCCTATGAATAACTTTAAACCACCAGTGCAACAAATTCCTATAGCTAATGTGGTCTATCATGGCCATATACACGCAAATTCTTTACAGCGTTTTAAAAAAAACTCTAAGCCTAAAGAAACTCGGGAAGACCCTAAAATAGCACATGAAAAAAATCAGACGAAATATTTTATAGATGATATAGAAGCATTTAAGATAGCCCCAACAGAGAAAGATATGAAAAATCCTTCGACAGTTAAAATAGAACCTACAAGTACTACAGCAAAAGCGTAAATAACTATATTTGTAATTATTTTTTATGTTTTACTATAAAACATTTTGTAAAATAAATAAATTATGAAAAGCATACACTGTATTTATTATTTTATGTTTCGAGCCCAACAAGATAAAAACCTATATTTTTTTCGTAAATGATATCTCTTATACAGGTTGTACATAAGAATGGGACACTCTTTTAAAACACGCTATCAGCTGATTACATACAACAACTTTTTCTATGGGACCAACATCGAAATGGTCAATTTTTTTTGATGCTACATTAATACTAATTACTCGCATACCTCGATGATAATGTATGCATATGGAAAAAAAACACGAAATCGATGCTTCTCCCATAGGAAAAGTTGTTGTGTATGAGCAGCTGATAACGTGGTTTAATGGAGTGTTCCATTCTTGTGTACATACTATACACCGTGAATTTTTAATTACCCGAGAAAATTAACTAACATACTCAGATATCGATAAACATCGAATTTGGCGAATAAAAAAAATTTTTTTTATTAGAAATTTATTTAAAAGTCCCCTAACATTCCTTAAAAAATATGCACCATAAAAGTCCTGCTAATTCAAATAGTAATTATTATCATTCCAACATTAACGGAACCAAAATCCACCTAATTTGGTCGCGTAATATTGGCGTACAGAAGGAATAACTATGAAAATTGCCCCCTGCGGTACTCCTTTTTATAATAAACAGAATTCCCCGCGAACAGAGTCATAGACAGAAACTATTAGTAAATGTTATGACGTCTAATTATGTAGTAGTTATGAATGAATCACATTATTGTGTACTATTTTCTAATTGATTTCTCAATTAACAATGGAATCAAATGCTGTTATAAAAACTTATCAAAAATACGGATGCTGTAGATCCGAAGTTAATGATCTGAATACAGTTCGAATAATAAGATTAGGCTTAATGTTTTTTGGGTTCAATGTTTTTTGAGGTGCTCGTAGCTCAGTGTTAGCAGCTCTTTGGTATCGATTACTAAAGTTAAGCAACCAACGCCGCGGTTGTAAGTGGATGGGTGACCATTCCAACTATATTTAGTGACATTTATCACGAGCATCTCCGTGCCCCGGAAGGCACGTTCAAAGTTGGTTCCGGCCCATATCGCTTGATATTGGTCGTGAAGCCTAGTCAGAAGCCTTAAGGCGGCTCTTGATTACATCTGACAGTAAGATTTAGTTACTGGCCTTACAACACTCCTCCACCAATCCGCACTGGGCCCAGCGGGTCTAAAATGGCCGCATTGGATGTTTTATATTCCGTTCATAATATGTTTCATTTAGCAAATCTTAAATGAAATGTTATTTGATGAATCATAAAATGAGCCTGGAACACTTCATATTTGCAGTTCATCTAATTTGACAGTTTTGTATGGAAATTCGTAATATGGTACACTTATTATGAAAAGAGTAATTCATATTAAATGTCAAATTGGTGAACCACCATTTTAATGTTATTTTTATTATTATTTTGTATTGATATTTGTAGAACACACAAAACTTGAGTATTTTAAAATATTTTGTTCCTTTGTGTTGTTAAAAACATTCATTTTCACAAAAACCGTAAAGTAAGATTGGACGCGTCACTATATTTTTTTAACGTCATCAAATATGATCCATTTGATGAAATGAATTGCATATGATTCATTCATTAATGTGGCCGTTTTAGGGTTTGCAAATCATTTCCGCTACATTTCACTAAATGAATCAGATTAAAAATGAAACATCCAATGCGGCCGTTTTAGACCCGCTGGTGGTGGAATACGGCCCAAACCAGCTTATAGCGAGGCCTGTGCCCCGCAGTGGGACGTAATAGGCATACTTAATGTGGGCTAAACACTTGAAATTTAGAACAAAAGAAGTTAAAAGGATATACTTTGATGGAAGAAGTATTGAAACGTTTTCAGTCAAATAAAATTCGGACAAATAATCGGTTCCCGTCAGGGCCATACTCTATGGCCCACGTGGTGATGTATGGGCCATACATCACCACGTGGGCCCTGTGTGGTGCGGTAGATAGAGGTGAGTTGTGAAAACGGATTCTAGACTAGTATCAAGACGACCTCCGTAGCCGAGAGGCGAGCACGCCGTACTTTAAATGGCGCCGCCATCTCTGAGGTTCCGGGTTCGATCCCCGGTCGGGGAAATGTAGAAAACGAACTTTTCTATATTGGAGACTCAGACCCGATCTGAGTCTTGTGGTACCGTCGTTGTTTCTGATTTCTACAACACAAGTGCTTTAGCTACTTACCTTAGGATCAGAGCAACGTATGTGATGTTGTCCAATATTTATTTATTGTTTCACATGGTATAAAAAATGTTGCAATTAAATTTGTCCAACACATGAACCCTGTAAGGGCACTGTAATACACTCGCGAGCAATGAAAAAGTTCCACCCACAAAATGCCGGCAAACACCTTAATATCTCCTAAGACATAGAACCTAGCTTCATAAATTAAAAAGTTAAATAAAAGTTAAATATTCTGATGCGCTGTTTAATGTACTTCAATATTGCAGACGGCGTCATTAAGCTAGCCTTTTCCGTTTAGGAGTAATTTGGTGCTATATATGTCACTGGAACTTTTTCATTGCTCGCGAGTGTATTATAATACTAGTGTTAAAATTGCAATGATAGTGGTCTTAGCAAGCCGTGGTATGCTAAGAAATACCTAATTATTAATTTCAACATTAGCTTCATGATTTTAAGGGACATTTTTATTAAGGTACATCACCTAAAAATCCCTTGCCGTGCCGTCCCTAATTTTTATTATTATTATTAAAAACTTAATGGAGGACTAAATAGAGGACTTAATGCTAAAAGCATTCTCTGCCAGCCAACCCTTGGGTCATGCAGAAAGCAGGTATTGGGTGCTAATCTTCATTTTTCCAATACTCGATTAACTAGAGACTTCAAATAATTGAACCGATAACAATTTAATGAAACTCCTCGTTAAAAGATTTTAAACTATTCCGATAAGATCCAACGGAAGATAGTTCTAAGATAAAATGTCTATTAACAGTTGTATATAAACGGAAAACACAATGATTTGGATCAATTTATTCTGGATTTGACGTTAGTGGTGGTGTTTTGTGGTATTCAACAATGAATTATATTATGGTAAGTATTTTTTTTCTTTTAATATTACACACATTAAAGAAAAAAACCGGCCAAGTGCGAGTCGGACCCGCGCACAAAGGGTTCCGTACCATTTTCTTTAAAAACGGCAAAAAAAAAACACGTTTGTTGTGTGGGAGCCCCCTTAAATATTTATTGTATTCTGTTTTTAGTATTTTTTGTTATAGTGGCTACAGAAATATATCATCTGTGAAAATTTCAACTCTCTAGCTATCACGGTTCATGTGATACAGCCTGGTGACAGACGGACAGACGGACAGACAGACAGACGGAAGCGGAGCTCTAGTAATAGGCTCCCGTTTTACCCTTTGGGTACGGAACCCTAAAAATAAATATACCGACACAACATCTTCTCGTCCCAAATATCTGTGCCTAAAAAAAAAGAAAATGAAGACGAGTCTACAACCAGTGTGTGTTACCAGTTACCAGTGATGACACACGGAACGGAAACGTGGCCTCTTACTAGGGCCTTTTATGAAAGCTCAAAGTTGCACAGCGCGCTATGGAAAGGGCAATCCTCGGTGTTTATTTGCGAAATCAAATCAGAAATGAGAAGATCCGTGAACGAACAAAAGTCACTGACATAGCCCGATGGATTAGCAAGATGTAGTGGCACTGACGGCTGATGGGGCAGAAAGGTTCTGGAATACCACGTACCGGCAAGCACAGCGTGGGACTCACACCCACAAGGTGGACAGACGACCCGGTAATAGTTGCAGGAAGCTGCTCTGGATGTCGGCTGCGCGCCACCGGACAAGCTGGAAGTCACTGGGGGAGGTCTATGTTCAGCAGTGGACGTCCTGTGGCTGAAATGATGATGATTATTAAATATTCGCCACACAATATACCAAATAACGAACCAACTGGCGTGATAGCACTATTAATTGACTTGAAGGCAGAAGTAGTAGTTCAAATTGAATGATTTAAAGAAGGTCAAACTTTAATTCCAAGATTTGATCTGATTACCTACTATTGCATCAAATTAAAGTTACAAAAAACATTAATAACATAATTATTATTTATATTTTAGTTCATACATTTAATCCATAAGTTGATTATTTTTAGTAACATTTGTTTTTTAATAATCATATTATTGCAGTTTTTCAAAAAAATTACAAAAATATTTAAAATATGTTATTTTATATGGCTTGTTACTGTTTCTATTTAATATTTATGGATAGGAGGACAGTCAGAAAGACCGCTGTTACAGCAGATTTGTCATATTTCGATAACCATTTAGAAATGTGACTAATCCTGGTCAAATAATTTATAAAGAACTTAAAATTGTTTCAGATATTAGCGCTCCTGTTGATGGGAACGAGTATCAGCTTAGGACATTCAATCAGAAAGTTAGAAGTAAGTTTAAACGCCAATTTCTTAATTACTTTTAAACTTTCGCATTGCATTATTTGAGCTGAATGAAACGGGAATTAACTCAAAAGAGGTAACATTTTGTACCTAAATTATGATCGCGTTAATTCCCGTTTCATTCAGCCAATTTCTTTCTTTGCTTTAAGTTTTTACATAAAATGGCAGTCAGAACTAAATTAAGCATTAAAGTAGTTAGTAAGTTTTAAGCCGTAAAGTAAATCCTGCTTAAATACAACTATATCAAAGCGACCACCAAAATTTACAATCAAAAAATTCAAAATGACCTATATGCTGCTACAATAGTATAAAGATTTCAAGATTTCGATGCTAATCGCATAAAACAACAATTTTTATTTAAGAGAATGAATCTAACACCAACGAAAATCACCGTGAATTAATAATAAACAATTATTATTAATTATTATTATTATTAAAAATAAATTAAAAATACACAGTGCGAGCTGCTCCCTTGTTTAAACCAGTCATTAGAGAAAGTAATTTTATTTGACACTTAAAGATAAGAATATACAGGGTAACATTGCACGGTAGTTCCAAATTTTCAGAGACCACTCAGAATCAGTAACTAAATCGATCTACGATATAAATGATCTAAAAAAAATTTTTTTATTACTATCCGCTGTTCAAAGATAGGCATGGATAATCTTGTCTCATTCATTAAATCTTTAAAAATACGCACGCTTTATCTCTGTGCAAATTAGAACTGCAAAGTTCCGAAAGGCGCCGAAAACAAACCTCAGCCTTTTCGATGTAAGGTACATTTCTAACAGCAGGAGCGTCCGCGCATACCAGAGGTTCAAATTGACAACAAATACCATAAGTAGTGCACCTCTAGATTATATTTTTGAAATTTAGCACCCCTTTGCAATGTAACCCTGTATTATGTGTGAATGACAGATTAATAACAAAACGGATGCCGATGTATACGAAATAAAAGAAGATGCTTCGACAAATACTGTAGCATTCGTTAACCCTAAAGCAGAGAAACCTACGCTGAGAGAGATAGTCTACTACCACATGATAGAAAGACCATATCAACCTGATGAGGTAAGTCGAGAGAAAATTAATAAATAAATAATAAATTATTTTATCAATCAGACCATTCAATCATCATCATCATTTGCACAGGACGTGTACTGCTAAACATAGACATCCCCCAGTGACTTTCAGATTGACCGCCTTCCGTCCCACAAGGTGGACAGACGACCTGGGCTATAACCATGAACTCTTAAAACAATCTCAAAGTTGTCAAATCTGTCAATTTTGGTACGTCATTTCATACAAAATTTGACAGAAATGATAATGTTTGACAGATTTGTGATTGTTTTAACAGTTCATGGTTAGGGCCCAGGGGTCGCAGAAAGCCGCTGGATGCAGACGGCTTCCAACCGGCCAATCTGGAAGTCATTAGGGACATTGTTCAGCAGTTATTTATTTATTTATGGCTGAAATGATGATGATAATCAATCTATAGAAAGCTTGTACTATGGCGACTAGAAAACTGAGAGACATATTTAAACACTTTTTGTACGGCATCCAAGACTCACTTACGGAGTGCCCAACGCAAAACCAATTCTTGATAAAAATTAACAATGCTCTTTGATGTAATTTTATTGTAATGAAATTTACAAAGATTAAGTTGCCTAATTTGCACGTAAAATTAAATTTTGATTGCATTTAATTGCTAATAATGACAATTAGAAGTCATCATGTTCATCAGTGGACGTCCAATGGCTGTTATCTTAACAATATTAACAATAAGAGAAAAAATGGTAATTAACAAAATACAGTAAACAATATGAGATTGACAAGTGCTGTCGTGAGATCACGTGGTAAATTGACATCGTTATGATAGATACCAGGGCCCTAACCATGAACTGTTAAAACAATCACAAATCTGTCAAACATTATCATTTCTGTCAAATTTTGTATGAAATGACTTTGAGATTGTTTTAAGAGTTCATGGTTAGGGGGCAGGTAATGATAACAGCCCCCTAACTATGAACTCTAAAAACAATCTCAAAGTTGTCAAATCTGTCAATTTTGGTACGTCATTTCATACAAAATTTGACAGAAATGATAATGTTTGACAGATTTGTGATTGTTTTAACAGTTCATGGTTAGGGCCCTGTAATGACGAACCTCGACCTTGCTTCACTAGTATAATGATAGATATAATTAGATGAGTCCAATGGCTGTTATGATTATCTTAATAATCATAACAATAAAAAAATAAGAGAAAAAATGGTAATTATTATAACAAAATAAGACAAAACAATGTTACAGTGGAGTGTGTTTAAGCTTTTGCAGAAAAAATGTATTCAGATTTTTTGCAACTTACTGATTTACATCTTATAAATGCCAAAAATCTCAAAAGTCCTGTTTACATTTTCGCAGGGTGGAGTAAGGTACGAAACAGAGGAAGGGCCAGAAATGGATGAGACCATGCGACCTTTTACAAACAGCCATGGGTTCCCATTCTTGGAGTCAGTTGAAAAGGTAAACATTATCAATTAATATTCTATGTCATCCCGATAACACATAGTATTAATTTTAAATCCATATGAAAGTTACGAAAATATGATACCAACGGTCAAATGATTTCTAAGATGTGAATGAACTAAAATAAAGGTAAGGATTTTTTATTTGTGAGAAATGACTGTTTTACCTTCGTGGCCGAGAGCGAGCATGCCTTGGTATCGCCATCTCTAAAGTCCGGGTTCGATTTCCGGTCGGGTCAATGTTAAATTCGAACTTTTCTTTATTGTTATTTAATTTGTTAGGTGATTTATTTAATTGTTGCTTTAAAAAAAAGAAAGAAATGTTAAAACGAAAAAATGAAAAATTTAAGTTTTGGGCACAATTTAAATTTAGAAACGTTTCATGTACAGACGGCATGTCAAATTACTCAAAAAGTTAAAGGTCATACAACCGATTTTCAACTTTAAGTCAAACACATAGAGATCATAATCAATTAAGATAATTTGACGTTTTGTGGTAGGTTGACGAGCTGTTGTCTGTACCAAATAGGTAGTTACAGTTAGTTACATGCAAAAAGATACGAATACTGCTGATTTCTTAAAATGACTTCTATTTTTATCTGCAGAAATTAGATGTTGAAAGCAAGAACGAACTTGAAGAAGATATCCCAAAAGAAGAAGAAGTAGTCATAGAATATATACCGGGAGGAGACGATGAAGAATATATATATGAGGAGATATATGAGGAGGTAAATATACAGGGTGACTGGTATAGGACCCGCTATAGCAAAATCTCGTATGGAGGAGGTCATTTGCACCCTATTGAAGCTTAAAAAAATAAAAAAAAGTTAAGGTCAAATTTTGCGAAAATCGTAAAACAGATGAATAATTACCCCATCTCCTAAACTATAAAACTTTAGTTAGGGAAAGTAAGCTTCAATAGGTAGCAAATGACCTCCTCCACACGAGATTTTTCTATGGCGGGTCCTGTACCAGTCACCCTGTATAGTAATGTTACTGGGACCAGGGCCATAACCATGAACTCTTAAAACAATCTCAAAGTTATCAAATCTGACAATTTTGGTACGTCATTTCATACAAAATTTGACAGAAATGATAATGTTTGACAGATTTGTGATTGTTTTAACAGTTCATGGTTAGGGCCCCGATCGAAACTGAATTGCGGCTATTATTAAAATACGGGAATTGTGCTTCTGGTAAAGGTTTCAGGAAGCCGCTGAAGGCCGCTTCTAACCAGCTTATATGGAACTATGTAAGTCATTGCAAGAGGCCTATGTTCAGCAGTTGTCGTCCTATGACTGAATTAATGATGATTATGATAAAGTCAATCCTTATTTAGAAGTATTGTGTATTTATATCCTTTCGCACAGATCTTAAATTAAACTTGCATTCTAAATCTCAGTGATTGAATAGATGAATTTATTATAAAACTAAAATATTATCTCATATATAGACATCTATGACATACCTATACTTGCTTATAATAATAACAATATAATGTACCTACATTCTAATAAAAAACATACTGATTTGACTTGTATGATATTTTTTAATAGGTAATAAAAATATACAGGGTGTCCCGTAAATCAAGGTCAACCTTGTAACCACATATTCTATACATCATATTGAACAATTTTTGTTCTATCACTTTTTAAATTATGCATATGTTTTTCTTTACTGTCTTTACAAATCTAATTGACTAATTTGTTAATTTTGTATGGGAAGTCAATAAATTTTCATACAAATTTGCAAAAGTGATAAAACAAAATTTGTTCACCATGATGTATAGAATATGTGGTTACAAGGTTGACCTTGATTTACGGGACATCCTGTATATTTTATCCTGTATATGTAGTGTCAGGGCGGTGAAGAAAAAACTGTTTCCTTATACAGTCTTATATTTTCAAAAAGAAACACAGGAGAGTACAAGTCTTATTCCAACGGATCACCGGCCATCTTGCTATTCCATCTTCCGTCTCCCTTACACGCATGCTCTCTCGCTCTCACTCACACATACCTTCCTTTGTCATTCTATTTTCAAATCCTACATATATATATATTTTAATTAATTAATTAGGATTTCAGAACATAAAAATGCTGGCTCGTTCCTCGCTCAAAGGCTTAGCTTAGCCAGACAGCGAGGAAACGCTGCTAGCGTTCTCGCCTCTTTGCCTCTTGAACACGCGTTTATTTTTGAGTAGGTAGTTTATAATTTTAAGGTTAGTTTAGTTTATTTTAATTGCTCTTGTACATTTAAATTAACATAATAAAGAAATAGTTTTATAGGTAACTAATTCGAAATATAAGAGTTTCTTTACACAATTGTCTGTTACAGGAGTTTCCAGTAGATATCAAAATTACAAAACAAGAGGAAAATAAAGAAATTCCAACAACTGAAGCTCCAGAGGTAATACAATGATGCAAAAAATAATGTGTAAATGTGAAAATTAAATTATTAGTCTCGTTTTTCCCTAAAAACATAAAAGAAACATTGTTTTTATTATTTTTTTAGATTTCAAAAGAAATGTCTACAGAAGCAAAGATAGAAGAAACTACCGAAACGATAACGGAGGTAATTTAAGAATTAAATGTTTTTAAATAATCACCGATAATCATGAGACTACCAGTAGTATAGAGCCAGGGCTTAGAATTAATCCTTGGGGGACACCTTGGCGCAAAACTCGTTTCTACTAATTAAACTTAATCTGTATTATTCCGAGTGCATTTGCTATTCCGGGACTAAGGTTAAACCACTGTTTTAACGTACAAAAATCAGTGGTTTAATGTTAACCTTAATCTGGACTAGTAAATGCACTCTGAATAAGACAGAATAAGCTTAATATAGTACAATAATATTAGAATAGTTTGTTACGGGATTGCTACCATGTACCTTATTTTTGAGTTCCCGATATTTCTTTCTAATGTGTCTAGTGACCATGAAAGTTTAAAACAGTGCAATAATAGTTTGGAATTAATTTTCCCAACACAATGAAACCACACACTGAAAAAGACTTAATTTATTCATATTAGTTGGAAAATTATTATTATTATTTCAAAGTAAAAAATTCCCCGTTTATAAGTATTATGGAAAAATTAACAAGACTTTTTTAATTAATTTTAAATTTTAGAAAACCGTACTTGAAGAAGACGTAATAAAAACCAGTACAAATCCAGAAACGACAACAGCAACACATTTGATGGAAGAACCAACACAAGCAGTGACTGTAAGTTTTGTACATACGTTGATTATAAAATGGTTCTGTTGAAATTATTTAAAATAATCGTTGTTATTTTTTTGTTTTTGTAGGTTAGTCAGAGTCCGATTACTACTTTAGATACTGAAGAACCCGTTTTTGAGATAAAGGTAAGTTTAGATAACAACTAAAAACAAAAACTATCTATTTAACTTCGAACATAAACAAATCTTTGTACTTTTCCAAAACAAACAGTAATTTATTATGACCGCCAAATTTTTATTCAACAATTAGTTATTTTTGTCATTAAAAACGAAAATAAATTAGATTTAATAATTTTTCAGGCAAAGACCGCTCGGAATCTACTTTTTGATCAAGTCAAAGAAAGATACTATTCAAAACCTAATGAAACACAGGTATTGTTTTTACTTGAAACATATTTTGAACTTTATTCCCTTTTAATACGGTAGAAAACCAATGAAAAACTTTGACTTGCTAGGCCTGGTAAAGAGCAGCCTGTCGATTCTCTGAACAAAAACCACGATCACTTCGATATCACTTTACTAATCAACAATTAATATTGTGAAACAACTCTATAACAAAATATGTTGGTTTGTACTTTATTTTATTTATTTAATTCAGGCAGCACATTATAAATAATACAGGTCCATATTATAAATACCTTATTATCTAACATACATAAAATAATAAATTTAAAAATACACTATAAATGACACACTATTTCGACGGCGTAGTGTTGCGCAACTTGGTGTCAGGTAGCCGGCCACGAAACCGACGATACACAACACCTGTCGGCCAAAATTCCACTTTCATGAAGGTCGACAGCTGTTCGGTCGGAACCCTTACCACACACGAATTGAAATTCGTATTGTGACGAGATTCTAACCGTTCGATCCTCAGTGTGAATTTGGTCTTCAGTCGGATGTACTCTACAATCTCCTCGGCCTTTGTAGAGTAATGAAGCCGGGACACGTAAAGCACGTTTGTTTGTACTGCTTAGGTGATACGCGCTGTCACTTTAACACTGAAGTGGCGCATCGAAAATAGTACTTTGAACCCACTTCCTAGCGGAATAGAAGCTATGTTTATTTATTTCGCTTTAAGTGATATTTAGAGCGAGTTTACTTGCATTTTTTAGAGAATCGACCCCCTAGACGCTAGGTCTTTCGGGCGTCGACGTCGTAGCAGCGTCCAATCAGAGTTGACGCAACGCTTGCGCAGCGACATTTACTTGACGCTGATTGGACAATGGCACGACGCCGCGACGTCAATGCTCGAAAGACGCTAGTATAGCAAGAGGGGGGGGGGGAGATCTCAAAGTTTTCATTTTGTATTTCTGTTACAGAACACTTCCACAACAGCAGAGAGAAGGAAAAGAGAAATAGATATGGTAAGTTTTAAATACAGTTAAGTTCAATTGTGTCTTGGCTCACAAAAAACAATTGTGATGGTCACACGATTTTTGACGACCTCCGTAACTGAGATGCGAGCAGCAGGGCCCCAAGTCTGCTAATTTAAAAATGGCATAATTGAATATTAATTGGATCTTATTGTAATTTTTTGACGCATTTGGTATTCTGCTATCAACTTAATTCTTAAACTCAATTCTTAAATTAGTAGCAAAATACCAAATGTGTAATTGTTTGATACATTTGGTATTTTTGCAACTAATTTTAGTCTTAAGTTTAAGTCAGTTAATTAGTACCAGAATATTAAATGTGTCAAGCAGTTACAATGAGATCCAATTGATATACAATTATGCTACTTACTTTAAATTGGCAGACTTGGGGCCCAGGCCAGACTTGGCGTCGGCATCTCTGAGGTTCGGACTGGAATCCTTCTATATTGTATCGGGCCTGGGTGTTGTGGTCGTCCTTGTTTCTGATTTTTATAACAGAAGTGCTTAACTACTTACCTTAGGATCAGAGCAATGTAGGTAATTGATGTTGTCTAATGCTATAATTAAGATGAATTATCTCAAAATGTCTGCTCAGCAGCACATTCCAGAAGCACCGAGACTTGGCGAGCTAAACTACGATAGCCTACCGCCATATTTAAGAAGACTGATGATATCTACAGAAAAACCAGTAAGCTTATCTTTTTCCATCGTTTTAAACCATCATTCTTTTATTTCCGTTTTTTTTAAACCTTAACTTGACATTATAGGTCAGAGACATCAATTTTTGGGTTGCTTGATATTATCTAAATAGGTAAACTTTTTTGGCATTACAGTCACAGAAACAATCGTGGGTCAGTTTGATACCAGCCATTAAAAAATCTGAAGGTTGGAATATAGTTAAATCCAGTAACATTAATAATATGCATTTAGTTCGTTCGCGTTAAGAATACAGTGAGTCATACTTGTCCACCGGCCTAGCTCAGTGACCCGTTGAACGCATCAGAAACATCATCGAAAGGTTGTAAATTTTTGTTTTTAGCAATTCCATGCAAGGTTTTAATTAAAGATAAATAACACTTGAAAAAAATCATCGACCTCAGGTGGGACTCGAACCCAAGTCCCATCGCATGCCGGGCGAGTGCTTTACCAACTAAGCTACCGAGGACGTCACGTGACAAGATGAGATTCCCTAAGTGTTTTTTTCTCGCTGTCAGAGCCTACGCTCGCTGTCAGAGCCTTCTGATCAATGTTGTAGCTATATGTATTAGCTGAGTAGTATACTACCGTCAACACCCTATAGAAATATTTTTACAAATATTTGACTATTGGTTAAGATCAGAAATGCTTAAACATTGTAAATTTTTGTTTTTAGCAATTCCATGCAAGGTTTTAATTAAAGATAAATAACACTTGAAAAAAATCATCGACCTCAGGTGGGACTCGAACCCACGTCCCATCGCATGCCGTCTTCTTGTCACGTGACTTCCTCGGTAGCTTAGTTGGTAAAGCACTCGCCCGGCATGCGATGGGACGTGGGTTCGAGTCCCACCTGAGGTCAATGTTTTTTTTCAAGTGTTATTTATCTTTAATTATCATCGAAAGGGTTATGAATACCACTGTGAATATAACTTTACCCTGCAGTTGTACTGATGACTCACTGTACTGCATTATTAACGCGAACCTATTTAAGCTAAAATATATCAATACACTGATACGCAGCAATACTATCGAAAGTATCGATGAATCCCACAATAATAGCAATCAAACTATCGGTAGTATCGATAGTTTGCCTATCGTTAGTGGAATATCGTGTGGCAACACTACGAGTAATTTGAAAGCCCTTAACAATTGTTCTCTATCTCTTAACTTATATTTGACACTACTTTGGGACACCCTGTAATACTGAATAAATAAGTACTATTATTAGAAAGCGGGAGATCGTACTCTTTGGCAGAGGTTTACTTCTGAGTGGGAACGCTTACGAGTAGTCTGTGGACTGCAATAGGCTAAAATTATATAATAAATATAAATTGTTTCCACAATGACACCAATTATCTAGCCCCAAACTAAGGAAAGCTTGTGCTATGGCGACTAGATAACGGATAAACATACTTAAATACGTTTATAAACATCCATGACTTAGGTGCAAAAACATTTGCCCCTCGCGGGATTCGAACCCGCAACCGCCAGGCATTGTAGTCCGGTGCGCGAACCACTACACCAGACGGTCGTCAAATTATGATGATAATGATGAAATTTGACTGCAATATGATTAAATGATGATGATGATGATGATTAGTATTATTTTTATATATTTATTACAAATTTAGCTTTTGCAGAAGGCCAGAATAATCCCTGACTCGGAATCAGATGAAGAAGAAAGACTAGACGATATCGAGAAGAGAATACACAAATTGATGTCTTCATTGAAGACAGCAGACAGTTCTGAGGAGAAGCCAAGAACTTATGGCATGAACCTGACAGGTGACAGCGGTTATGTTTGGAATGTAAGTTGAAGTTAAGTTATTGTTAAAATGGGTGTAAGTATATCATTGTTTAAATATAAGATCTTAAGCCACCGCCAAAGTCAGACTTCTTATACAGGGTGACTGGAACTGAAACCGCCATAGCCAATTCACGTAAATAAGATGTTGAAATATAAGATAGCTCTAGAGAGCCACCGTCCGTGTCAGACTTTTAAACATTTGCTAAGGCCGGTTCAGTTCCAGTCACCGGCTGGAACTGACCGGCCTTAGCAAATGCGCATATACAGGAGATCATATACTAATTATTGGACCTTACTTTCTCTAACTGAAGTTTTCTAGTTTCGGAGATATGCCAATTATTATACATTATTGTTTTTTTCCAAAATTTACCCTTTTTTTACTTATTTAAAATACGTCTTACTAAATGTATACTTTTCAATGTTTCTTTTGTAGGACATGACCGATCCCGGTTTTCATTACCAAGTGGAAGCTTCAGAGTCGATAGAAGAAGAAATAAAGGTAACCTAATTTAGTTTTAGATTGGGACTAATGACTCCGAAGCCATTGTTTTCAAAACTTTGTATATTGTTCTCATTACGACTCCTAAACAATTTTTGTCGAGTTAAAGTAAAATTGTTGAAAATTAAAAAGTTTAGAGTCAAATAAGAGAGATAGTGTTACCAATTTGATTTTTTATGTCAATAAACAAATAAATTAGAATTTGAAGGTAATATGCATAAAAATATGGATAAAAATGTATTTAAAACTTGTTACATGACTATTACTATAGTCGTTTTTGCAACATAACCTAACCTAGCGGATGCCAAACACCACAAAACCGAAGTCTGTAAGTAGTGTTGATTGTAATCAGTCAAATTAACTGGTTAAGTGTTTTGATTGTGACATATGTTTTTCAATTTTAGGAGACCGACAGTACTGTTAAACCTGAGTCTTTAAATCATGATCAAGTTAATCATGATCAAGATAATCATGATCAAGATAATCATGATAAAGACAATCGTGATCAAGATAATAACGATGAGAGATCTAACGAACACGTAAGTTTTAGTACACATTTTTTTGTTATTCTGATCAACGATTAACTCATTTAAATACGAATTCAAAAAAACTATTTACAAATAAGTACGTTCACCAGAAAAGCAAAATATTTGTTGCGACAATGTAAGATAAAATAAAAAATATTCTTTTTCAGAATTCTCGTGAAGAAAAACATGAGGAAGAACGCGAAAACAATAGTGAACATGACAACGATGATCACAAAGTAACAAGTGAATCTATGGAAGATGTAAGTGCAGCTTATCACGTTACAAAATGAAAATAAAAATGAGCTATAGATTTATGAGAGTTACAAACATACTTATAAACATAGTGCAACATACATGTACAAATAATAGACATTCCAAATACATAAAATATACTAGCTTTTGCCAGCGACTTGTAAGCGTGGTTTTTTAAGACAATTCAATTGTTTACTCGGTCAAGGTAGGTATTTCATATTTTGTGCACGTAGCCCTTATTATTTTTTTTACCTCTTATGAAATCAGCTACGTGTCATGAAAGTCCATTTAAGATCTGTCTAACCATTTCGGAGATTAGCCGGATTAGACCGAAATTTAAACTTGCATATTTTTTGACTAAACAAAGAGACATTTAAATTTTATTTGTATACATGGTACCTAAGTTACCTAAGTGTATAAACTGATAATAATAACCATTTAACCTGAAGTAAAATATTTTCAGAGTGTGAACAGTTTCGAAGATAAAGGCAGAAAGAGGAATAAACATAAAGAAAATGATGATAGTATGGATCAGTTGATTGATAATGTAAGTTAATAACGCATAGACTTATCTTCTGTCTTATTTTATTTATACGTCAGAGAAAGAGATGCTAGAACCTAAATTTCGATTATTTAAAAGAAAATATCGTGAGAAAAACTCGAACTTTAAAATAACATTGGACGTGTAGACATAGTTATTCTGTTGTTTTACAAAGTGTTGATGTTTTTGATATCTGCTGCTGAAACCAGAATAACCTACAACATATAAAAAAACCGGCCAAGTGCGAGTCGGACTCGCGCACGAAGGTTTCGTACCATTATCTATAAAACGACACAAAAATCACGTTTGTTGTATGGGAATGTTGCTTAAATATTTTAAATATTTATTTTATTTTGGTTTTTAGTATTTGTTGTTATAGCGGCAACAGAAATACATCATCTGTGAAAACTTCAACTGTCTAACTATCACGGTTCATGAGATACAGCCTGGAGACAGACAGAACGGAACCCTAAAAACTGATATTTTTGATAGTTTTTTTTTTGTATCTTTATTTTATTACAAACCCTCACTATACGCTTTTAAGGTTTGATCCATACTTTCAGGGACATGTATATCATAACCTACTTTAGTTAGCTGTTACAAACCTAACTATACTTTATTTCTTTTCCAGTTTAACAAATCACATCCAGCTTATTTTAAGCATTGTTTAGGATTGTTCATGAATGTTTTATTTAAATTCCAGGACCAATTCTGGAAGTGGTTAGCTGACTGGACTTCTGTGTACATGGATGTATTGACTGAGGTACGTTTTTCTTAGTTTATTTTTAACCCCAAAACACATACACACAGGAATACGAGGGTAAAATATATACATCTCACATTTGGTACCTTCGTTGTTTCTGATTTCTATAACACAAGTGCTTTAGCAACTTACCTTAGGACCAGAGCAATGTATGTGATGTTGTCCAATATTTATTTATTAATTTATCTCAAAATACAGTGAGATGGATAGACAATGTATTTTTTTAGACTTTTTGTTCTAATTGTAAAGAAAAACTATGAACCACTCTCAAAAATTTGGCTTACACTATTTTTTATGAAAATTAGTAGCAGCATGTCTGTAGCGTGCCATGTCTGTGGCACTAGTTGCCATAGAGACACGTTTTTAATAGAGAGTAAAACTAAAATACAAGAAATTGTTATTCACATGAATAATTATGCCAATTTCACTTCTCAGCACATCAAGGAAGCAGTCCATCAAGAAGTCATAGATCAAATCAAAGCACAAGAAGAAGATGAACATAATAAAGACAGCAAAGCACCTGAAGAACAAAAAGATATTCCAAAAGATAATGTCAAAGAAATTGATTCTGATAAACCAGGAGACATAGATACTGAAAAACTTGATGACGAAAAGACAACTCCTGAACCAGCAACGGATAAGGTTACAGAGAATAATCAATCTGGTAGTGATAATAAAGATGAGAAATCAGATGTAGACGAAGAGGATTTACTTAGAAAACGTAAAGACAAAGAGGATAAAAATAATAAAGTCGAAAACCCTATCATCAAAGATGAAGAAACAAAAAATAAGGAAACAAAAAACGAAAGTAAACCAAAAGAAACAACTAAACTTGAAGCTCAAAACATATACGGAAATACTATAGGAGGAGATAAAGTTACGAACATTTTCATTTTCTATCCTAACCAAGATGCGGATAAGGTTATACAAGACATTCCAAAATTAAATAATTCTAATAATTTTCAAATTGATGTAAGACTAAATGTCTCTGATAAGGATAAGGATGACGATATTTCTAAAAAAGATGCATCAACTGCCACTCCAATTGAAAAGAATAAAGAGGTATCAATTGATATAACAACTGAGATCCCTAAAGAAAGTTCTAAAACTACTGAATCTTCTATAGATATTGAAGAAAAATCAAAGGATGAAGCCATATCAGAAGTGCCTACTACTAATGACCAAGAAGCTACAACTACTGAACAAACAGATCTAAAGAATACGACGGAAAATGAACCTAAAACAGATAACAGTAGTGTCGAGAGTACTACTGAATCTGGAAAACATGATTTACCGAAAGACAAAATCAAAGATACTACGAAACCAACAGATCTACAGAATACAACGGAAAATGAACCTACAACAGAAAGCAGTAAGGTCGAAAGTACTACTGAGCTTGAAAAACAAGATTTACCCAAAGACAATATCGAAGATAAATCCAAAGCACCCAAAAATGATAAGAAAAAAGACGAAGAGGTTATTGAAAAAACTGAAGAGTCAGAAACAGAACAAATTGAGAAACATCAAACTACGAAAATAGACAATGAAACAACAACTAAAAAGATTGAAAATAAAGAAGAAATTGTATCTTCAACAATCATTAGTAATCCTGAAATTAGTACAGAACCTTCTGTATGACAAAATATAAGAGTCGAACAACATTATGGGTTAACATAAAGTAATGTAACACTGTGGGACTGGTTCACAATGTACTAAGGTACCAAATAGCTATGTAACAGATAAAAATATGTAAAAGATAAAAGTGTTAATATATTATTTGTAATTAATGTGTCCTATAGCGCTATTAGAAAGTGTTGAAACGCAAAGATAGTGTTTATCTTTCGTATAAGTAGAAAGTAGCTTATTCATAACATATGTAGAACTTATCTACATTGTGTAACAGACTCTTAATCGAGAAGCATCGGCATTTCTTAATAGCCCCGCCCGCCCTTCCTAATATTCAACGTTAAGGTGTCTTTTTAGTAATTTGGTATTTTGCTGATTCAGGGCCAATTTATAATAAAATATATCCTAATAATCTTAGGATAAGAATTAGAATAGTTTGTTACGGGATTGCTACCATGTACCTTATTTTTGAGTTCCCGAGTTACTCCGTGATCATGGCGCTTGCAACAGTGCCGAAATATCGGGAACTCAAAAATAAGGTACATGGTAGCAATCCCGTAACAAACTATTCTAATGTTAGTGACCATGAAAGTTTAAAACAATATATTAGGATAAGAAATTGTGCTTTGTTTTTTTTAACGTTCTCTGTTCATAATATGTGTGAGATCTGTTTTTTATAATTATTCTATTTTGTAACTTCCACCTAGAAAACCCACAAAGCTTTTCAGTATAAAAGTAAAATCGTCATTATTATTAGTCAAAAGTGATGTCCTTTAAAAATGATAAGGATAGATTTTGATCTAAATGTTGCAAATAACTCTTTAGATCTGACTGTTTATGTATAAATTGTATATTTAATATTATACCTATTATATAAATTATATTTTATGATAAAAAATAAAAGATCAAATATTTTAGTAACACAATTTATTTTTAAACCACTGTATAACGAGTCCAGATTTTATGGCACATATATAACACTGACTTAAATCACCCGCTGACTATGGCGTAGCCTTACGCCATCTTGAAAAACGGCGCTTTTTCACTTTTGCAGAAACAAGCTTGTTTAGTATATCTACTCAATGCAACGGATGGCCTTATAGTCAGCTAATAATCTTGACATCACGCGTTTTAAAAACATTCACAACAAATTAAGATTGTTTTTTTTTTCTAGTGTTCAGACAATGATTCTAATCTATTTCTTAACTTAACTATAAGTAGTTTTACTTATCAGATTGGTATAGTATCAGTAGTTTCTTCACATTTACCACCAGTTCTCTTTATGTATAGTTGTCCATTACTTGAAAGTTGCCTGGTAGAGATCGGCTAACTTGTACATCTGTTTATAAACATCAACTGTAACTTCTTCGTGTGATGTGCATTAAAGAGTATCTATGTATCTCCCATTTTATTTTGTATAACTTTACTGATTGACTTCTACCCTATTTAAAAGTTGGCTCATGGAAATTAACTTATGCATTACTTACATTGACGACCTCCGTAGCCGAGAGGCGAGCACGCCGGACTATATGGCGTCGCCATCTCTGAGGTTCCGGGTTCGATTCCCGGTCGAGTCAATGTGGAAAACGAACTTTTCTATATTGTCTCGGGTCTGAGAGTTGTGGTACCGTCGTTGTTTCTGATTTCTATAACACATATGCTTAAGCTACTTACCTTAGGATCAAAACAATGTATGTGATGTTATCTGATATTTTTACATACAATTTAAAGAGAATTATTGCTGACTGTTAAAAGACATCGAATATGTCGAATCGTACTTTTTTGGTGATTGTAACTGTTAAAAGCACATCGGCAAGTCTGGATTAAGTCCTCCCATGGATTTAAATATCGCATTAAAAGGTTTCTGTGATATATTATGGTATTAAATAAATCACAATTAATATATTTCAAGAGATGCCAACAAAATATACGTTTTTGCCAGCAAACTGTAAAAGAGCAATGAAATTTCACTGTTTCGCACGTCAACTTGAGCTACTTTTGAATCTGTACTAAAAGTGACAACTCCACTTGCTACGTAGGTGTTACAGCAGTTTTCTGGTACACTTAAATTTTATGTCGACACATTCTATGATAATAAAAAAGACATTAAAGTTATGTTCGGTACCTTTAATCATAGTTTTATGAACATCTAGCATTTTTTACTTGTAACGTATGCCAATGTACATTTTACTCGTTGAACATACGGCCGTATTTCTTTTTTTGTTCAGTTTTTCATTGAAATCGTGAAACATTAAATTGCTGATGCGGCCAGTCCACAGACTGTCTCAATAGATTAAATGTCTGCTGTCGAACGGTTCAACACTAGCAAATTGTCAAATTGACATCATCTTCGAAGGTTCAGAAAGGGAGAGCAGCTCCGTTCGTAAATTTAGTTGTGGTACTAATGCTAGCCCAAAGTGCAGCAAGCCTATCTATATTAGGAAACCTTTGCTTGCAGTTAAATTAATATTTATTTTATTTATTTATTTATTTTCTTTATTCAGGAAACAAACAGCTTTACAATATATAATGAATATATAGGCCAACACATTAATTCCTCTGATCCAAAGATAGAAATTAAAATCAATGACGGTATCACAACACCCAGAACCGATATAATATAGAAAAGTTCGCTTTATACATTGACCCAACCGAGAATCAAAACTGGGACCTTAAAGGTGGCAACGAGTATAAAATTTACTGCCTGTCTACCCTGGATGATATTAGGTCCTATTCTAATAGTTAACTTTCTTTTAGGGGAATCTGCAACTCATATACTTTTACTATGGAGACCAACATCGGAATCCCAAAAATAAAGTTTTATGTTATGCTCATACAATCTACAACAGCTAATCAGCTATGTAGTATGAAGTGTTTTTACCCTAAAAGAAACTTAGCGATCGGTATTTTATTTTACACATGTCCTTTTCAATTGTTTTCCACCATATAAAACTTATACAACATAAATATAAAATATAAAATTGATGATCAATATAACTGAAAAATGAATATAATTTTAAGATCTGATACTAAACCAATGTTTAACGAATAAAATGGCAGTTAGGAAGCTTGCACAGTTTTTAAGCGTAACCTATATAGAAATATAATTTAAATATTAGGTACAAAAACACGTGCAATTATTTTTAACCACATTTTTGAGTGAACAACAACATAATATTATGTTTAATATGACTAATTACAGGGAACAATAATTCAATTTAAACATATTTTATTTATACATTTCTGTTGAGGTTATAGTATAAAATTGGAAGGCTTTAAAATTAAGGCTAAGTCGCTATACTAAATTACAAACTATACAGACTTATGATAACGATGAACAAAAAAATATATAAAAAGTTAACTATCAATTTTTAACAAAAGCATTTTCAAAATTTTGCAAAATACAACAACACACTGTTTGGGCCAAGGGTACCTAATGGGATGACTAAATTTAAATATTGCCATACATTTTATGTATAATGTTATTTTATTTATTTCTATTTATTACTTTTAGTCATTAATGAACTAGAATAAGCCTCTATAAATATTTATTTTACTTTCATCTTATAAATGTGATTTTATTAAGCGTGTCGAACTAATTAATATAGTATTTATATTATATATTTCAACTTGTGCATACAAATATACTTTTGCGTAAGTGTAACAATCTAACCATATGTATAATGTAGGTACTGATTAAGTTAATATAATTCTACTACGAAAAGAGAAAAAACGTGCATATAAAATTGACATTAAAATGTACCGAATTTTATTTTTTTTATCTGGTACAATAGCTACTAACTAAAAATACCTTGAAGTCCTATTAAATTGATTAACAGTTGTAAAATTTTATATAAGATGCGAAAAAACTTATACACTAATTTGTTTCAACCAAACCCTGATTTTTTCTAAATGTATATTACTCTATGATTATGAATCTAATGTATAAATCGTTGCTTCATGAGCAAAACTTATGCTATATTAAAATCCATTTAATCTTAATTATATTTGACAAGATATTCAATAGGAATAAAAACAAAGTTTAAAAATTGTTCTTTATATAAAACAAAAGGGTAAATATTTAAATAATATAAAAATAGAAATCTTTTGAGGCAAGATGGTTTCTCTACATAAAATTCATATAAAAATATAAATAGATAATATGTAATGTCACATCAATATTATATAACTTCAGGATTAATTTAGACTCTTTATATTAAATTATATATGTAATATACAATAATAAGAAATATTGATCTTAATTTCGAGACAACAACGATATACAAACTCCATCAAGTGTATAATTAAATTATACGACTTACTTATACAGGGTTATATCGCAAGGTAGTACCAACATTTAAAAATAAACTCTAGGAAACAATATAATAAGAGACTTCATTGTATTATTTTGGATCATTTACCTATTACTTCAATATAAAAAAAGAGAAAATCACGGCATTTGTCAGAGATCACTGGCGTACACCAATGGGAAACCCATTATGCAGTGCATATACGGTGCAATTTCATGGACCGATCATAATTTAACCAGGCCTACAATTTTTACCGCAGATTGGAATAATTATAAATGAAAAAAACTTTCTTCTTACTTTACGTAGATAATTTTTACAGAGTCGGTTTTAAAAGTTTTCCACCATGCAAAATAACCCTGTATATTATTTTGTTCGATAAAATTAATACATAATAAACATGGGCTAAATCTCAGTTGGTATTTTGACTTAAATTTTTTTTCATTACTCATATCCACGATATAATAGAAAGCCCAAAATTGAGTAAAAGGTTTTATTGTGGAAATATAAACTGTTACCCAGCAGGACTATCGTAGACTTTTGCAGGATTATTGTACTTACTGATGATTTTAGTCTGTGATCCTCAATTCTGCTAATTCCTTCTCCTCGTCTACTTCATCTTCGTCATCAGATCCGTGCACTGATGCTGCAGGTGTTGTTAATCCTGTGGAGAGAATGTATATTTAAAATATATGTACACATATTTGAATTATACAGTACACTGTATAATTCAAATATGTGTACATAATATACATATTAGCGGTGTGATGTTAAAATGTTAACTTAAGTCGGATTTCTACTGGAGTATAATGAACATAACGGTTTATGAACTCTTTGTTTGTTGGACAAACCACGATTATATTGTAACTTTTTTTATAATTACTGTATGTGCCAAAAGAGTGACGGATTTATTAAAAACCTGCTATGAAATTACCAAAAAAATACAGTTTATATCTTTTTTAATAATCTTAAGCCGAAAATGACAATAAATACGTTTTCAAACAATTTTCTTCCCGAAGAAAATACCTCAAAAGATGAGTTAAGAACTTAAAATATATTTCACCAAACAAGCTACAACTAAATACTATCAAAGAAAAAAACAAACTAAATATTTCCAAGCATGTTATGTATACGTTTTATTATCTAAATGGAGTTTTAATCGCTCCAATTATATTACATTTATACAAACATATAACTATATAAAAAATAACTAAACCGCGTAAAACAGTGATATAGTGTCAAAAATCAAAAACAAATGTTTTTCAAAACCAGTGTGAAACGCGATCTACTAGACCAAGTCGATTAAAAATATAAATATAAGAAGATTATATAAGGGGATCTGAGAATCTATAAAGCGCAGGTCACATTGAAAGCGAAGCGAAACGATGCAAAGTTTAAGTTTACTAAGAGTCTCGCTAAGCTACGGACAAACGGACAGGACAGACATGGCGAAACTATAAGAGCTTCTTGTTGAATTAAAAAATGCGGTAGCGACATGAGCAAATCGAAGGAATCACTTCGCTCCCAGTATGGCCTTTGCTTAAAACCAACGCTACCAACCACACAAAATAAAACCTATTCAATTTTCCCAGCGCAGTCGTTTAGTTTAGCGATCAACTGGTCAATCTGTTCAGCCACTGCTTCGTTAAGCGGCTCCAAAAAGTCACTAGGAGTCCTAAAGTTTTCTTGCTCAGTTTCCGCAAAATTTGGCTTTTCAAAGGTAACTTCTGTATCTATGTTCTCATCGTCGACAATGTCGAGAATCTCCAATGATTTCTGTACGTTGATTGCGTTCTTTTGATGAACGTCTATGGTATGCTCCTCTGTGGTTTGGACTTGCTCGTCTTTGGTCTCTTTCTGTATTTCCTTGATGAACGACGTGGATATACGGATCGGGTGTTCGTGGCGGCGAACTGATGCGAATAATTATATATATAATAATTATATGAGAATAATGATAATAATGCGACGACCTCCGTAGCCGAGAGGCGAGCACGCCGGACTTTAAATGGTGCCGCCATCTCTGAGGTTCCGGGTTCGATCACCGGTCGGGTCAATGTAGAAAACGAACTTTTCTATATTGGCTCGGGTCTCAGTTTCTATAACACAAGCAAGTGCTTTAGCTACTTACCTTAGGATCAGAGCAATGTATGTGATGTTGTCCAATATTTCTATTTATTTATTTATAATATATAAAAAATATATTATACTGAGAATTGTAAATTAAACTAGTTATGTCCCTACTTTGATATTATACATTACGTCTAAGACACAATTGTTTTTCTATCTTTTCTTTTACTGTCGCCAGTTTTTATTGGGAATCGTGAAAAATCTTTTCACATGACAAGCATAGTGTGTATAATACATATGTTAAAAAAAGTGACATAAATCGTTTGCATGTTAAAAATATAGCTTTTTGCTTGCTAAAATAAATAAAACTTGCTTTGGGTAAATAACCATTTTCTTATTATTGTCAATTCAACAACTTTCTCCCATATTTTCAATAGATAAATATACCTATTATTCAGGGTGTCAATATTTTTATTAATAAGCCCGTACATGTTTCATTAAGATTCAAAACATTGAAAAATGGTTGCAGGAAGCCACTGGATACAGGCCGCTTCCAACCAATCTGGAAGTCACTGGGGGAGGCCTATGTTTAGCAGTGGACGTCCTGTCGCTGAAATGATGATGATAATGACTTTCAAAAATGATAAAATGCAAACTTACTAGAGTGGGTAGGACTGGGCGGCTCGGATATAGGTCGCGGGTAGTTGAACCGCTTGCCCAACTCTTGGTCCATATGATCTACATAGTCTGGGTAGACTATCTTCAAAGCTTGCGCTCTGGCTTGCCGGTAGTACTGTAAAAATATATGAACAGCGTAAATTAACTTGTTAAACATTATTCAGCTAATTGACAACTTAAGCTATAAGTAATTAATTTTTTTGCTAATGTACAAAATGTTTTGTTTCCCAGTTTTCAAGTATTACATACGCGAATGGTTGCAAGTTTCATCGGGCGCACAATATTTTTTTATATATAAATAAATTAGTTATTATATTGTTTATGAAAGTTTATGTATTTATTTATTTGTTAAGGTTAATTATTTGTTATATTTATTGTTATTTATGTAGTTTACTAACCACGCAGTAATTACGAACTGAGCCACCTAGGGCTCGAATCATAGTATGCATTCTTTTGTGTTTTTTTCTTGTTGTTTAATGTTGTTATTTGTATGCCTTTTCTTTTTTATGTTTTTTGTATTTTGTATGTATTCTACTTTTGTATTGTTGTGTGTGTCTAATAAAATACTTCTTTCTCTCTCTCTCTCTTTCTCTTTCTCTCAAGAAAAATGATTCCACTCTCTAAGGGCCTGTTCAACAATGTATGTGAACGATTGAAAACGGTCGGGTTTTTTACACGGCTAGATTGAGTTGGTCATATTTTATCATAAGACTGACAATGAGACATGTTATTTTAGTTTGACAGGTTTTCTTCCGAACCTAAAATACATTTTCGTACTAGGCCTCCAGGCTCTAAATGAATCCTTATTTTTTAAATATTTATGGCTTAGACAAAAATACACAAAAAATATGTTTTTTTTTTGTACGTTTTAATTGATTATTTATTATTGTATTTCTAACATTGTATACCTATTTATTTTGTGGTAATCTATGGCAATAAGACAACATTCCAAAACTTTAATTATATTACATTTAAAATAAAATTTAGGTACTTAATTATTTTAAAATTAACATCCACACGCCAGCTATGGTAAAATACACTGTTTCATTGTTCAAGCCAATATCTTTTTAAATACGTGTATTTTGGTAATAATATAATAAATGTTTTATTTCAGACACAGTCCATATAAATGAGTACAGCCAAAAATCAGTACTTAAAAAAAATAGATTTAGAAAAAAAAACAGGTATTGTTTGTCCAGGTTATTGGTGGGAACACAGATTCCCTATGCTTAGCCAATTATGTAGCTATGTCCAACCAGTGCCTTTACATCCCAGTCTCAACCAGTCGGTCATTCAGTTCTCTGATAATACCGTTTTTACACGTCCCGTAATAAATTAATTTAATTTGTATTTATAAACGTTTTTGTTTTTGGTAGGAATAGTAATGGCTGTTTGCGAGAGCGAGTTACATTTGCCAAAATTACCTAAAAAGAAAGAAAAGTTTTTAATAAAAGTATTTATTGAAAGATGGATGGGCAGCGTTCGGGAAACTACGCAACATCTTCTCATCCAAAATACCTCAGTGACGAAAGTATACAACCAGTGTGTGTTACCAGTGATGACATACGGAACAGAAACGTGGCCTCTTACTATGGGCCTGCTAAGAAAGCTTAAAGTTGCACAGCGCGCTATGGAAAGGGCTATGCTCGGTATTTCTTTGCGAGATTAAATCAGAATTGAGAAGATCCGTGAACGAACCAAAGTCGCTGACATAACCCGACGGATTAGCCGGCTGAAGTGGCAGTGGGCGGGGCACATAGCACGTAGAACTGACGCCGATGGGGCAGAAAGGTTCTGGAATGGAGGCCACGTACCGGCAAGCGCAGCGTAGGACGCCCACCCACAAGGTGGGCAGAAGACCTGGTAAAGGTTGCAGGACGACGCTGGATGCAGGCCGCTTCCAATCGGCCGATCTAGTCACTGGGGGAGGCCTATGTTCAGCAGTGGACGTCCGCCGGCTGATGATGATAATGAAATAAAGGAAATACTTACAATGCCTAGATTTCTCCAGTCCATAAGATCAGACAGTCTCTCGGTCCTGTTCCTCTGGATGATACGCTGCCTTCTTGTCAATCTGTAAAAAATACCATTATACAGGGTTACTTTTGGACCCCAGCAAAAATTAAATAAAATTTAAGGGAAGTAATAAAAAATATTACAGGATTTTTTTTTTGCTTATATACAATATGTACAAGGGGAAAGAACACTCCTAAAAACCATGTGATCAGCTGGTCATATACAACGACTTTTTCTATGGGAGCAACATCGAAATCGATAAAAAAATCAGCTTCTCCATACAAACTTACTCGCATACCTCGATGATAATGTATGGAGCATCTGAAAATAAAATCACGATTTCGATGTTGCTCCTATAGGAAAAGTTGTTGTATATAACCAGCTGATGACATGGTTTTAAGGATTGTCCAATTCTATTGTACACCCTGTATAACCGGATTTTACAGTAACTTTTTAAATCCTATATTCCTAGGCGCGTTCGATCACCCTAGCGCTTGACACGCCGCGGCGCCTACGCGCGACACGTTACTCGTCAGAGAACGTACCTAGCGCATACGAACAAACGAGTGGCTACAATTTTGTTTTGTGTTTGGAAAAATAAAAAGTTGAGGTCGATGATTTTTTTCAAGTGTTATTTATCTTCAATTAAACCTTGCATGGAATTGCTAAAAACAAAAATTTACAAAATAAAAAGTTATTAAAACAAATGTTTTTGATGTGCTGCTTCTACAGGATTCTGATAAAATCCAACATATACAATAGGCTAGTTGACACCACCAATCAATTGACATACTTTTTATGAGCTGTCAAAACGGATACCTTCCTTATAATTTGTATGGCAATATCGGATTATGACGTCACTATCCGATAAACTCAACTGCCTTACATTTTTACGTTTTTAAAGCAATCAAAAATCAGTTTGTATCTTAAATGAAATTGTACTGAGTTATTAGGCCTAAAATAAAGTGTCTGTTTTAATAAATGATGCCTTAGAATTATTTATGAATGGGGTCAACATCCCTATTGTTGCTCGTAAGGCCGTGCCCACCCTAAAATCCTCTTTGCCCACCCTAGAATTCATGATTATTTATGATTTACGGCACCAATTTTGATATCTCATTAAGTGATGGTTCAGCTAGACAACAGTTGAAAGAAAGATATTATTTTAGCCTTCAAATTTTTCTTCACAGCGGACCTAATACCCAAAGGCATTATCGACCAGTCAATCACTAGACGAGGCAGAAAATATATACTTACTTGGTAAAATCGAACATGTACTGCGCTAGTTGCTGCACCGAGTTCTCGAGCGAGATGTAACGGCGGTCCACCACGTAGATGCCGTACGACATCGGGTCCGCGATGTGTTCCTGCATGAAGCAGCCGAAACCTGCGGGGTGAAGTACGATAATTACTACCTCTTTTAATTATTTAAATGTTTTTACATACATAAGCAACTGATCCCAAGATCACTATATCGCAGGGCTCTTTTCTCTTTCTTAGATAGAAACATATGCAATGCATTGGCACATACATCATTGAAAAAAAACGTGATGCACTCACTATCACGTACACATACACACATACACATACGCACATACACACACACGCTATCGCGAACACCTTACACACACTCACCACACACACATAAGCACACACACACACACACACACACACACAGACACACACACACACACACACACACACACACACACAGACACACACACACAAACACACACACACACACAGACACACACACACAAACACACACACACACAAACACACACACACACAACACACACACACACACACACACACACACACACACACACACACACACACACACACACACACACACACACACACACACACATACCATGTAGTACTTACTTACCTGTAACTAATATCTACAATTATATTCATAAAAATTGTGTTAGGCACTAAAACTAAAGATAGATAATCTAATTGGTGGAAGAATTAGCGTCTGTCACACAGTTATTTAAAAACTAGTATAGACGCTAACAATCCTCATCTTAATTTTGAGCTTTTCATGCAAATGTTATTCTTTGTTAAGATAACTTGTACCCTTTTAAGACACAATAAAGATTTATTATTATTTTACCCACGACGCAACGAAGATATAAATATAAAAATATTGGACAACATAACATACAGTACCCAGCGGTAAATACTGCACATCGACCTTTGAAAAGGAATTAGTTTTACAGCTCTATACAGGATGAACAAAAGAATGGGACACTCCTTGAAACCACGTGATGAGCTGGTCATAAACAACAACTTTTCCTATGGTAGCAACATCGAAATCGTGATTTTATTTTCAGATGCTCCATACATTATCATCGAGGTATGCGAAAGCTGGAAAAAAACTATCGATTTCGATGTTGCTCTCATAGGAAAAGTTGTTGTACATGACCAGCTGATCACGTGGTTTTAAGGAGTGTCATATTCTCTTGTACACCCTGTATAGTTCACGCGGAAATCAAAACAAAACATTGTTGTTTTGATTGTTGATTGTTTGTTCAAGAATTTAGTTCTGAATAGGCTAGTTGACACCACCAATCAATTGACATACTTTTTATGTGCTGTCAGAACGCACGTCTGCCCTATAATTTGTATGGCGAGAGCAAACTTTAACCGGCCATTTTGTACAATTACCTGATAGATTAGTATCCTTACCTGATATTTGTAGTCCTAACTGATAGATTTGTAGTCCTACCTGATAGATTTATTTGTAGTCCTATCTGATAGATTTGTAGTCCTACCTGATAGATTAGTACTCTTACCTGAGAGATTAGTAGTCCTACCTGATAGATTAGTACTCTTACCTGATAGATTATTACTCTTACCTGATAGATTAGTACTCTTAACTGATACATTAGTACTCTCACTTGATAGATCTGCACTCATACCTGATATATTAGTAGTCTTACCTGACAGATTAATAGTCTTACCTGATAGATTGGTTGTGTTACCTGACAGATTAGTATTGTTACCCGAGAGATTAGTAGTGACACTGGGTATCCCCATGACAGTGCACTCGGCGGGCGTGTACCCCCAGGGCTCGTAGTACGAGGGGAACACGCCGAGGTGGCAGCCGCGGACGAACTCCTCATAGTCCAGCCCGAACAGGGGGTTCGTTGATGTTAGGAACTCCGGGTGGAAGATTACCTGAAATGAATTGTTAGTTAGAAAGTCCGTTTACGTTTTCGAATAATAAGTTTTAACAGTCACATTCGTTATTTAGCCCTAAACTAAGCAAATTAAAATTTAAATTCAAATTCAAATTTATTTGCTTATAAATAGGGTACATATATAGATAGATAGTCTTTATTGCACACCAAACAAAGAAGTTACAGTTGATATTCACAGAAAGATGTACAATTTAGGCGGTCTTATCGCTAAAAAGCGATCTCTTCCAGACAACCTTTACATTACATAGACATGTGATCATAAAAACATTAAGAAATAGAGCCTTGATCTAAATAAAATAGCATGCAAATACTTAAATATGATAGATATGGCAAAATATCATTTTTACAGTGAGGTAAAAGTTAAAACATATTGATTTAATTTTAAATGTCAAGAGCAGAAATTTAATTCGTGCGTCATTTTTTACAAAATTATTAATAAATAAATTAGACTGCATCGACTATAATTAAGGTTCCTTATGTTTAATGAAATCCTCCATTGAGTAGAATGCCTTAACCAGCAACCATGTACGCAACAGGATTTTAAATTGATTTAAAGGCAAATCTTTAAAGCTGTAATGAATTTGATTGAAGATGGTTTTGCACATAGCATAACAATTTTTGTGAAACCTTCGGGTTTTTGGAATGATGTCTAGGACTAATCTGTGACAATTTCTGGTTGATCGCTGATAAATATTCTTCGCCTGTTTGAACTTAGTAGTTTACGTTTAACGAAGAGTGCCACTTCAAATACATAGAGACATGGTAGGGGTAATATTTGAAGAGATAGAAAATATGGCAAGCATGATATACTAAGCAAAGATAGTAATATGGCGACTAGATAATGGATAAACATACTTAAATGTCGTCCGACTTCATTATTGTAATATACAGGGTGAACAAGAGAATAGGACACTCCTTAACCTATCAAGCTTCAATTGCCCCACCGGTTGGATCGCATAATATATTTTTTATTGTGTCTCTTGACCTTGGCCTGACAGGTTACAACCAGGTGACCAGCAGGTCATACACAACAACTTTTTCTATGGGAGCAACATCGAAATCGATAAATTATTTTCAGGTTCTCCATACAAACTTACTCGCATACCTCGATGATAATGTATGGAGCATCTGAAAATAAAATCACGATTTTGATGTTGCTCCCATAGGAAAAGTTGTTGTATATGAACAGCTGACCACGTGGTTTTAAGGAGTTTCCCATTCTTTTGTACACACTACAACCTGTATATAAGTAATACTTTAATACATTGCGGCGGCGGCAGGTATTTTTTAAATACTTATTTTTATGGTTCCGTACCCAAAGGGTGAAACGGGACCCTATTACGAAGACTCCGCTGTCTGTCTGTCTGTCTGTCTGTCCGTCTGTCAGTCACCAGGCTGTATCTCATGTCATAGTTATAGAGTTGAAATTTTTACAGATGATGTATTTCTGTTGCCGCTATAAAAACAAATACTGAAAAACAGAATACAATAAATATTTAAGGGGGCTTCCATACGACAAACGCGATTTCTTTGCTCCTTTTTATAGATTATGGTGCGGAACCCTTTGTGCGCGATACCGACTCGCACTTGACCGGTTTTTTTAATATAACGGCATAATAAATTGCCACAAACCTTAACATTGTCGTGAATAGTGTTGAAAAGTTGGCATCTCCTTACGCCGTTCAGTACTGGGTCGCTCCAGTCGTCCACCTATAAACAAAAAGTAAAATAAAGTATACCTATATACTACAATAGAATATATGTAGAATATATTACAATAATCTAAAAAAAACTGTGTTAAAATAATTTAAAACTAAAAAACAGAAAACGAGTCTAATATACAGAATTAAATTTCAAATAGTGTAAAAATACACTCATATAACCATTTCTTATGTAACACTAAAAAAAAAAACCATATATCGGGTGTAAAGATTACTACATATTATACGTATTATTACGATCATTTTTTTCTTTTACACTATACCTGGGAAATGACAGGTTACCGAGTTATTGACAGTCAAAGTTCCAATTTTTTTTCAAAGATTTTTACAAAATTGAAGTCTGTTTGATAATACTAAACTTTTTTACAAAGAAACATGATCCGCTTACACACACAGGCATAGTCTGTGGCGTGCGCGCTATACATTGCGGGTTAGAAATAAGTTTTTTTTTTTTTGATACCCAAAAATAAAAGTCATTTCCCAGCAATTATTTTTTTTGCATTCTAATTGGTTTTATATTGGTTAGGAATGCGTGGTTTAAGGCTTCGTTAAGCCTTTTTTTACAGCCTGTATAAGTATATATTTTTTTAAAATTTTAATTTTTTATTGTTTAAATTTTTTTTGGTCTATTGCATTCACAATGATGATATCAATGATACAATTTTCCCATAAAATGCAGTTTGTATACTCACAATATTATGCGTAGTGACGGGCGGCAACCCATCCCTCTGCAGCGCGTATATACAGCGCTTGAGGCGAACCGTGTCGTCTTTCTGAAGGAGGTCCGTCGGTTCGGGGAGGTGCCCTCTGTAATATATTGTAGATTAGGGATTACTAAATGTATTTCTTTTCTAAATTGGCTCGGGTCTGGGTGTTGTGGTACCGTCATTGTTTCTGATCTCTATAACACAAGTGCTTTAGCAACTTACCTTAGGATCAGAGCAATGTCTGTGATGTTGTCCAATATTTATTATTATTATTATTTATTTGACATTTGTCTCGAATCGGATTCGGGGATAAATAAGTCATTAACAATAGGGATTTAAGAATGTAATAGACAAATGTTATTTAAATAAGAATTGTTTTTTTTTCTTTTTACTCTTTAAATTGAGTAAAGTATGCGGTGTCGTTGTTGAGCGGTGGGGCAGAGAGTTGGGATCGCTTTGCGCATCTTAGGGTACGTCCAGATCTGGCGAATGCGCCGCAAATGCGCAGGAGACGTATTTTTGAAGCATTCGAAATGAATCTTGAATTCGAACACGAATACGATTCGTGTGCGAACTCTATTTCTATTGCTCCCGATTTTACCCATTTTGAATCACTCGAATTAAGTGTTGCTATTATAGTGAAATTTTCGTAATTATTTTCGTTTCACGCAGAAAATATTAAATACTGGAATGCAAAAACTTATTGATTTTAAAAACCGGCAGTGAATCGCATAGAACGGAACGAAAAAGTTTTTAATCTGTGAACCATATGTTTACTTGTCAATGTCATACTTCCAAACTTTCTACTACTATAATCGAAATACGAGTGGGTCGAACCACTCGTTGCAGAATTCACGGAATGAATTTTCAAAAATAGGGATTTTAGTCATTCGCATTCGAATCTTGCCATTTCGTATTCGAATTGAATAGAATAGAATAGAAAATGATTTATTTGACACACACAGAACAGAAAAGAAATACATAACAGGATTAAAAATAAAATATGTGTCAAAAAGGCGGGGGGGGGGGGGGGGGGGGGCTCAGCATTTGTCGTGACAGTCAGGGACGTATCACGACGCTGATTTTCAGCAGGGACCCTAACGGTAGGCTCGGAATTGGAATTCGCATGATTCAAAAATACGTCTCCAGCACGCGTTCCGTTACTGCAATCGTTTGGTGCGCCTCTTTAGTGCAAGGCTTGTATACTTGTAATTCCAGTTCACGTTTTAAATTTTGTTTTTTTAGCAATTACCATGCTAGGTTCATCTAAGATTTTTTATACTTGAAAAAAAACCGTCCGCCTCAGGTGGGATCCGAACCCACGTCCATCGCATACCGGGCGAGTGCTTTACCACTAAGCAACCGAGACGTTAGTCAACTCGACGAAATCTTTCAAGTGGTTCTCGCTGTCAAAGCCAGCGTATTTTCTGATCAATTTTTCGGTATATACTACTACCGTCAAACCCCGATAGAAATATTTTTACAAATATTTAACTGTTTTTGAGGAGGAGCCTGCCTCTCGTAGCACAGGGGAACCTTATACGAGAGCAGTTCATACATTGTAGTAGGTTAAGTGTTTTCATAATAAATAATATTTCATTTCATTTCATTTCATTTAGATAAACCTAGCGATAAACCTAGCATGGTCATTGCTAAAACAAAAAAATAAACTTTTTAATGTTTGAAAAAAACAAGAGAACCAATTTATTTCTGCAAATAAGTTTGAATGATTATTTCGAACAATTATTACTATTCATATGAAGAACTTTCACAAATCCCAACTATTCACTCATAATATATCGTTATTTTGTACTGATCCATTATCTATAAAAACGGCAAAAAAAAACACGTTTGTTGTATGGGAGCCCCTTTAAATATTTATTGTATCCTGTTTTTTAGTATTTGTTGTTATAGCGGCAACAGAAATACATCATCTGTGAAAATTTCAAGTCTCTAGCTATCACGGTTCATGAGATACAGCCTGGTGACAGGCGGACAGACAGACGGACAGACAGACAGACGGACGGACGGACGGACGGACAGACGGACGGACGGACGGACGGACGGACGGACAGACGGACAGACGGACAGACGGACAGACGGACAGACAGACAGACAGACGGACAGACAGACAGACAGACAGATAGACGAACGGACAGACAGACGGACGGACGGACGGACGGACAGACGGACAGACGGACAGACATACAGACAGACAGACAGACTGACAGACAGACAGACAGACAGACAGACAGACAGAAGGACGGACGGACGGACGGACGGACGGACGGACGGACGGACGGACGGACGGACGGACGGACAGACAGACAGACAGACAGAGAGACGGACAGACAGACAGACGGACAGCAGAGCCTTAGTAATAGGGTCCCGTTTTACCCTTTGGGTACGGAACCCTAAAAAAAGCTACACGTATTTATTTACTTACCTCAAGCAGATATCATACATTCTCTTCCCAACCTTCAGTTGTATATCGTGAATGGTATCCCTCAAAGCCTTAGTGACGGCATGGCCGCGCAGACTTTCAACGTTGAAATTATTTGTCTTCGCCGGGAAGATTAAGAACGCAACCACTGTTACGTCTGAGCCAATAGACTGGAAATAAATTTGTATATTTATACAGGGTGTACAAATGAATATGACTTTTAAAGCCTGTTTAACAATGTACGGATAAAGTTACAAATAGCTAACATAAATAATTTTCAGGAAAAGATTTGTAAGGGAATAAAAATTGGGTAAATTTTCCCGGAAAATTTCAAATTCTGGAAAAACTGAACTTTATATTTTATAAGTTTTTTTTTTTCTACTGACTGGGAACTAAAGAATGTTCTGGTAAACTGTCCCCATAGTCAGACGGTGGTTTGATCAGAATTTTGATATTATATTTATGATTTCACCATGTTATTTATATATTACATATGTTAACAAAGGCTAGGTTCGACTTGAGCTAGTTTATTTATTATACAGGGTTATTTGTAGAACATCAACAACCTCGCAAGACCAGCAGGGCTAGCATGCGCAACACGATAAAATTTTGTCGTGGCATTTTATCGACTTTTGACGTTCGACGGAAAAAGAAAAAACCAAAATATCATGCAATGCCGTGTTATAACGTAAAAATAAGTAGCTACGAAGAACGGGAGACCCTGAAAATATTAAGAAAAAGGATTCGAGACGTCTGTAATTAGGGAAAACGACAAATATCGTCGAAGACAAAATTTGTCTTGTCTATCGATAAAATAACCGACGCGCGCATGCTAGCCCTGCAGGTAGCTAACATCATATAAACAACAACATTTGTTCTACGACTTTTGAAAATTAGGCACAGTTTATTTTCATACAAAAATAAATATCAATTAAATTTTACGTCTGAATGATTTTATCTCTGTGCGCATAGCATCGCGCGCGTCGCGCACGTCTCCTTTTCGTATGTGAATCGAACATAGACTTACAAATGTCACAACAGTACAATAAAAGCTTGGAAAATCATTTTAAATTAATGTATTGAGTTATGATAAAACTCGTAGAACAAATGTTGTTGTTTGTGATGTTAGCTATCTAGTCGTGCGAGGTTGTTAATGTTTTTTAAATAACCCTGTATATTAATAAGTGAGATTACCTTCAAGTAATGGTTGAGCCGAGCCAAAGCCTCTATAAATATATCGGCTCCTTTATTCCCGTACTCGTAGCGGCCCGCGATGAAGAAGTATAAAGTCTTGTCTAGATCGAAGTTGAAATGGCTGTGAACAGAGTAAATAAATAAATATATGTGCCAGAATACAGACTGTTAAAAAAGTGCGTGCCGTAGCTTAGCTTTGTAGTGCGTGTTAGTAGCTTAGGTTCAGTGTCGATAAACGAACTAGTAAAAAAAGCGTGTACTTCCGGCCGTCTGAGCCAGAGTCCTAGAGAGATCTCGCATATCTAGGCTGATAACGAATCGTAGGTGACGCCAATATACCTAGGTTTCATCGTTTGTGACGCAATAGATTTTTTGAAAATTGAAAAAAACCTGGCTCAGACAGCCAGAATTTCACGTTTTCCGACACTCTGGATCTCAAATTCTAGAGGGTTTTAGGGCCCCGTTTCTTATTAAAAGTTTAGTGACGCGATATGTGACGGCATCTTAAGTAGTTTCATCCATTTTGATGCAATGGTTTTCGCGGAATCATGAAAAACGTGTGGTCAGACAGCCTGATATCCGGCTGTCTGAGCCATTTTGTTTTTGCAGATATGTAACGAAATATCACATTTCAGACTCATCTTTATGGATTTTACTTTAGGGACGCGATATGTGACAGCTCTCGACCAGATTTGAACCTTCGTTACCCACGCGTTTAGGAGACATTCTTAAAAAACTGTTGGCACAGACAGCCGGAATCCGGCTGTCTGAGCCATCAAGTTCTACCACTTCCAGGTGTTCTTGGTGGCTGGAAACTCATCTAATCGTTAGTGACGGTGATGGTTAATACGAATTATCGTTTGTGACGGCTCTATGTGCCGGCAAACAAAAGATACAAGTAAATCAATTGTTCTCCATACATCGATGCATTAGGGTGACCACACTTCCCACTTTATTAGGTATGCAAATACTAGTATAGTAGAAAATCGAGGCAACTCGATTTACGACAGCTGCTTGCCGTGTTCTTTAAATACTTTATTAGGTACGCAAATACTAGTATAGTAGAAAATCGAGGCAACTCGTTTTACGACAGCTGCTTGCCGTGTTCTTTAAATACGTATTTATCTGTGATTATTACCATGTCCATTTTATCTGTGAATGTGATATTTGATTTAACAATATTTACCATACTTTAGAAATAGCACTAGCACTCGCGCACGAAGGGTTCCGTATCATTTAAAAACGGCAAAAAATCACGTTTGTTGTATGGGAGACCCCTTAAATAATTATTGTATTTTGTCGTTTAGTATTTGCTGTTCTTTCAACTCTCTAACTATCACGGTTCATGAGATACAGCCTGGTGACAGACGGACAGCGGAGCCTCAGTAATAGGGTCCCGTTTTACCCTTTGGGTACGGAACCCTAAAAAATCATGAATTTCTTATTTTCTGCTCCTCGTCCCAAATGGGCCGTAGGCATGTGGGACGAGTTGATAAATTACTCAATGAAACGGGAGATGACTTGCAAACTAAAGGTATTATTTAAATTCATTTTTTGCACCTTGTCCCTAATGGGCCGTTCCAGCATTTCCAGTAAAACATAGCAAATTACTCTGAATAAGAGTGTTCAAACAAATTTTCCTCTTGAATTACTTACCCTAAACAAGTCACACTTAACCCAAAAAGCAATTATAAGTGTTGATTGGTCCTTCATACCAACGTATACGCAACTACGTATTTAAAGAACACGGCAAGCAGCTGTCGTAAAACAAGTTGCCTCGATTTTCTACTATTCTAGTATTTGCATACCTAATAAAGTGGGAAGTGTGGTCACCCTAATGCATCGATGTATGGAGAACAATTGATTTGCTTATATCTTTTGTTTGCCGGTATATAGCGCCGTCACAAACGATAATTCGTATTAACAATCACCGTCACTAACGATTAGATGAGTTTCCAGCTACCAAGAATACCTGGAAGTGGTAGAACTGGATGGCTCAGACAGCCGGATTCCGGCTGTCTGTGCCAACAGTTTTTTTAGAATGTCTCCTAAACGCGTGGGTAACGAAGGTTCAAATCTGGTCGAGAGCTGTCACATATGGCGTCACTAAAGTAAAATCCATAAATATGAGTCTGAAATGTGATATTTCGTTACATATCTGCAAAAACAAAATGGCTCAGACAGCCGGATATCAGGCTGTCTGACCACACGTTTTTCATGATTCCGCGAAAACCATTGCATCAAAATGGATGAAACTACTTAAGATGCCGTCACATATCGCGTCACTAAACTTTTGATAAGAAACGGGGCCCTAAAACCCTCTAGAATTTGAGATCCAGAGTGTCGGAAAACGTGAAATTCTGGCTGTCTGAGACAGGTTTTTTTCAATTTTCAAAAAATCTATTGCGTCACAAACGATGAAACCTAGGTATATTGGCGTCACCTACGATTCGTTATCAGCCTAGATATGCGAGATCTCTCTAGGACTCTGGCTCAGACGGCCGGAAGTACACAAAAAAGCCGGGCGAGTGCTTGCGATGGGACGTGGGTTCGAGTCCCACCTGAGGTCGATGATTTTTTTCAAGTGCTATTTATCTTCAATTAAACCTTGCATGGAATTGCTAAAAACAAAAATTTACAAAAATATTATTATTGGTCTTGGCTGGCATGAGCAAATGGCTCAAACGACCGCGCGAGCCGTTCCCGCGACTTTATGTAGGTTAATATTAGCATTTAAACAAATTAAACACTTTTTTGAATCAATTTTATTACTGAACGATTACTAATTAAGTTATTCGTTGTAGTACCTAATAAATTAGGTTTATATTATGATAATTTTCGTTTTTTTATAACTATTTTTGGGATTTATTTTTTAATTAGCAATTAGCCATGGAGTCGTGGTGGAAGGATAGTGGTCTATCGGTGGCTGAGTTTTGGTCTTCACATATATGAAAGCCTGAGTCGACACGCAAAGAAGAAGATTTTTTAATTTTTTACCGGTTCCTTTCCGATACTGAACTCACCCTGAAGCTATGGCACGCACTTTTTTTACACCCTGTATACACCAACTGTCATGATCTCGAAGTAAGGAATTAAGTCTAGTCTTACGAGCAGGGATCGGATATTCGGATGCATTTTTACCTAAAGTTCAGGGTCCCAAGTCAGCTAATTTAAATTTGGCATAATTAAATATCAATTAGATCTCATTGTAATTGTTTGACAGATTTGGTATTCTGCTACTACTTTAAGTCGTAAATTTAAGTCCTAAATTAGTCCAATTGATATTTAATCATGCAGGTAGGTAGCAGGCATATTTAATCCAGCAGTTAACTGCAATAGGCTGACATACACGGGTGTTTGCTAATGGGTATATGAAGCCAAAACTAGCCTATGTTAACATATACTTATAAATTGACATATAATTATAATTGGGACGGCTCGGCGAAATACCAACTTGCTGCACTTGACTCGGTGGAACACAGAGCCAAGAGAATAATAGGCGATAAAAAACTGGTGGCGTCCAAGCTGCACGGCCTGGCTCACCGCCGCAAGGTTGCTTGCCTATCGGTCTTCTATAGATTTTGTACTTCGGAGAGTGTGCTCATGAGCTGCATGAGCTCATACCACCGTCACCTTTCTTCCATCGGACATCCAGACGCACGGCCGGCCACCATCCGTTCTTAGTTGATATACCCATAACCCGCACTAAGCGCTTCTCATCATCTTTTATAATGCGCACAGCTAAAGATTGGAATTCCCTGCCTGCGTCTGTATTTCCGAGTGCATATAACCTGACTCTCTTTAAGTCCAGAGTGAATAGGCATCTTCTGGGCAAGCTCGCTCCATCGTAGATCCCATCTATGCTCTAGCTAGAGCAAGATTGGGGTCAAGAGTAAGCCCATCTCAAATAAAAAAAATACTATAGTGAAATCATACATTTGATATAGTCATTTTTTTAATTTTCATACAAACCATGATTTTTAGAATCCGATTTGTATGAAATTATTTTCTTCAAAAATGATGATATCAAATTTCCGAGTTCACAATAGTATTTATATGCTTAAATTAACAAAAGCTAGTTTCGGCTTAATATACCAGTTACCTAACATTTTTTATACAAAGAATAATAAACTTATTTCTCACCCATAGAAGTGCCCTCTAGTAAATTCGTTTATTTTCTCCTTGGCCAACGCGTGGAGGTTCTGAAACTCGTGTAACGCGGAAAACTTCTTCACGTTCAGTCCGTTCGGCGTTATTATGTCTGGCTTGCGTTTGAGCAGATGCTCTGCTTCGTAACCTGGGTAGAAAAATATGGAAATTGTACAGGGTGTCCCCCAAAAAGAAGGTAGAAAATTAATTTGTTCAATTAAAGCATATTTTTTAGAAATTGTGTTGCATAAATGCGCAGCCGAACATAGCTGTTATTATTCGAAAAATTCGAAATTGATTTGTGGCTTGTATAAATGTTTTTGTGAATTGTAATTTTAATTGTAACTATGATATTTTTAATAAAATATATACATATACCCCGTGCTTTTTTAACCGTCTTAAAGCCGAAGGCCACTTAAAGTATCCAATAACTACTTGTCATTTGTAAAATAAAACTTGATAATTATTAAGATTTCAAAGACAAAGAACTGAAAATAATTATTAGCAGAATTTAGTTCGAAACATCCTATATACGGATTTGGTAGTTCAAGTGGATGGTGCTGCACGCGTGGAGGCGGCAAGGTCAAGGACTAGCATTGTTGAAACCGCAAACATTATAAACAGGATGATACATTACTATCTTGAGTTATTTGTTGTTTTTTATTTAAAAATTATATGGATGATAAAAAATAACACTAGAAAAAATAATCCTAGAGGTTTATTAAGATGGTAACATAACGCGGGCTTCGGCTTTAAGACGGTTAAAAAAGCACGGTGTATACCCGGCTAAAACACGACAAAAATTACAAAGAATCGGTTTCAAATAAAAATTGGTTAATAATCATTACGTATTTGACGGGACCTTTCGAAAGAAATTATTACCTTAATTAAACTCTTTACCGTCTAAAAAGTTATATAACTTACCAGTAATATCAGAAACAGTGGTAAATATGTGAGTCATGTGAGCGGCGGCCCGCTCCATGCAGTACCGGTGGTATATCTGTCTCTTTCCCGCCTCCTCGTCCACCGAAAACTAGAAAGAGACAACCGTATGTTTCATTTATTGGTTAGGCCAGGAAGAAATTAAATCTACTATATTAAATTGAAGAAAAACAATAAATGTTTGACTCAATTACAAAAAAAAACTTAGTTCTAAAATGATATACATCCCGTATATATGCTTTTATATTTTATAACCAGTGACCGGGGTAGATAGTACAAATTAATATTAACTGAGTGACGGTAGTTATATATTTTTTTCAAAATATTTTAAAGACGAATAACACCTTAGTATACCTGTGACCACGTCAGGAACGTCAGGTTAAATAAAATGTTAATAAATCGCGAAATAATCCGTAAAAGTGTTTTCATCTAAATATATCGTGTTCGCGTAAATAAAAGACAACAATACTTTACCTTATCCAAATTATTGTAAAAATCAGTGTTGCCAGCACACAGATATCTTCCCAACAGTGTTGCGTGAGTCGTGAAGACAGTGGCGACATCTACATGGCGAACTCTAAAACCAAACGATAAAAAAACGATAAACTACTATTTGAGTTTAATTTACGGGGACTAAATATTAAATTACTTCCTTTTCTAGTGCTTAAATATAACGAATTTTTAGTATGCGACTAACATCGAAATCGCAAAATAAAGTTATGTTCAATTTAACTTATCTTCGTCTTCTTTGCGTGTCGACATAGGCTTTCATATAATATGTGAGGACCAAAACTCAGCCATCGATATAGCACTATCGGTGGCCTTGGAAAGATGGCGTGTGCAGGTGTAGGGACACGCAGGGCATGACAGGAGATGTGCCATTGAGGGATTTGGTCGTAAAGAATTTTGCCTATAGTAGCAACTAAAGATTTCCAGTGCTCCGCTCAGATTCCTTTCGACCTCCTCAAAGGAAGGCGCTTGAGATGTCAAAGCCAGGTCGTCGGCATAAATGAAGCGTTTGGTATTTGACTTATACCAAGTTGAATGGGTATTTAGTGTTTTTTGCAAGTCCCATTAAATAGTACTGCAGCTGTAGCCCTTCAAATGGAGTTAATAAATAAAAAGTCCTTATATATGACCTCCGCTGTATAAAATGGTACAAAAATCAAAATCAAAATCATTTATTTCTGTAAATTGGCCATAAAAGGCACTTTTACATGTCCCAATTTTTTTACCTACCACTGCTTCGGGACTATTGTGGGCTAGTGCCGAGAAGAAGCAGCGCAAGAAACTCGGTCACTATTGTCAGCCTCTTTTAAAAATAAATAAATATTTTACAAGATTTGTTGTGAGCTAAGCAGTTTTAAATCCACACATTTTTATCATTTATATACACCAACAAAGTTACCAGCCAAATTGATTGCGTAATTTTAAGCAGTTTAATCACCCCTTTGAATGGAAATAAATACAGCCCAGCTATATAGCATGTTTTAAAGTACCAGCCAAATTGACAACTTTTTTATGTTCCACCTGCCAATTTTTTTGTACTTTGACGTAAGCGAAATTGACTGCATAATTTACGAAACACTTTAAATTTACCTAAATATTTTTATATTTTTTTACCTCAACATAATGAGTCCAATCCCGGCCTGCCACTCGTGGAAGTGCGCCACCACTCTTGGGGGGGTGTCGCTATAGTCTTCAGCTGCTTTGCGGAACTGGTGACAAAATGTGATTATTTTAGGAAAGAATCTCTGTGCCTTTTGTAATAAAAGAATAATTGATTGTCTGTAAAGTCGATTTACGGGCGATAATTTTACGTGATAACGTCATAAGAAAGCATTGATGCTATTTGGGCATCGGCCGATGGAGTGGAAGAGAGATAGATGCGTCACAAGCCGAACGCTTAGGCCGATTGTGCCTCTCCATCGCATATTCCGCGCTCTCACTCGCACGCGGAAAGTGACACTGCTTCGTGCGTGCGAGTTTCATCGACGTGACGATGACGGTGACGGTAACTGTGAAAGTGACGATGACGGTGCCAGTAGCTCTGACAGTGTCGGTGACGATGACGGACACAATTACGGTGACGTTACCAGTAACGGTGACGACGACGGTGACGGTGATCTTTAATATACGGGCTCATAACTATATGGGCTTGTATGTTAAGTTGCCTGTAATAAACGAATTTTATTTATTTAATTTAATTAAGGTGTCGGTGGGTGGCACAGGACCAATCTTCGTGGAAATCCTTGGGGGAGGCCTATGTCCAGCAGTGGACGTCTTTCGGCTGATGGATGGATGGATGAAGGTGTCGGTGACAGTATCGATGACGGCGACGACGACGATGACGGTGCCGAAGGCGGTGACTGTGCCACTATGAAACCGAGTATGACGTGACGGCGTCGTTGGCCTTTACGTCCAGATTCGGGATGCCTATTAAGGCGACAGTGATGGTAACGGCGAAAGGGACGGTGACGGTGCCAGTAGCTCTGACGGTTTTGGTGATGGTGTCGGTGATGGTGACGGTGTCGAAATCAGTGATGGTTACTGAGAGAGTGACGGTAACGGGCACAATTACGGTGACGGTACCAGGAACAGTGACGATGCCGGTGACGGTTTTAGTACTATTGTCAGTGACGGTGACGGTGAAGGCAACAACAACGATAACGGTGATGGCGACGGCGTCGAACTCGGTGACGGTGACGGTAACTCACCTCAGTGATGAACTGCGCCACCATGAACCCGAGTATGACGGCGTCGTTGGCCTCCACGTCCAGATGCGGGATGCCTATCGAGGTGGTGTCCCACAGCTCCTGCTTGTACCCGTCCAGCTGCCACGCGCCGGAGCCGATGTCGAAGAGTATTATTTGGGGGTTTCCATCCACTAACCATGTTCCAGTGTGAAGCTGTAATTTTAAATCATAGTTTTAGAATTATGTATATAACACTTTTTCATATGTATATCGCAGCCAACGAGGAGAGGATTAACTCCATTTTTGTACTTCTGAATAACATCAGGAAATTATTTGCTTTTTTTCACCACAACACAACTCACATTGATCAAAAAACTCCTTCTGTAGCCGCCATCTTGTAAACAATACGAAACAGCACCGGGGTTGCGGAGAAATATACTACTTGTATTATAAGTGCCATAATGATTCAACTAAATAACTAAATGGCGCTGTTCAATAAAAGGGCTAGCCGTGCAATTAAACGGCTATTTTAAATTGGTGGCTGCTGCGACATAATATTTATTTATTAAGAAACAAAATGTCCATTGTATGACAGTGACAGGTGACAGTGCTCCCTGTCTCCTGGTCAAGTTAACAGGGTCCATAACACTATGGACCCTGTTAAGCACGCAAATAGTAGATGTTACAAAATAATCTCAGACCAGTGTTGGTCTGACATTATTTTGTAACATCTACTCGTGCATTATGATTTTACAATAAATTATTAGGAATCAGACAAGTTTTGTATAGAAAGAAAATTTTCAAATTCCGGAAAATTTAAATGTTATAAAATATCTAAAACAGGAAAATCTGAATAGGATGAATAGGGAAAATTCACAAAAAAATCCTTTTTACATGTTGGGCCATCCATAAATTACGTCACGTACACACCGTTGATCCCCTCCCTCCAGAGGGAGGGGATCAACAAATTGTGACATTATCTGACAAGGGGTGGGAGGGGTTCCTAAATTTCATGACGGCACATTTTAAAATCTTATGTCTAGTATTGAAACGACGGACACACAAAATTGGATTATTATATGCAAGTCCTAAATTAAAAACATTCATGTCATACCTTATACCCCTGGCTTCTCATAGAATTGACGGCGGTGCTCAGAGGAGAGTTTGGAGGGAACTCCGCCTCTTCCACCTCAGTTCGCGCGTGATGCTCCTTGTATGGGCCTGCCAAAGTTTTTTTAATAATACAGGGTGTACAAGAGAACAGGACACTCCTTAAAACCACGTGATCATCTGATCATGTACAACAACTTTTTATATTGGATCAACATCGAAACCAATAGTTTTTTTAAGGTGCTCCATACAAACTCACTCGTATACCTCGATGATAATGTATGGAGCATCTGAAAAAAATAATTACGATTTCGATGTTGCTGCCATTCGAAAAGTTGATGTATATGACCAGCTGATTACGTGGTTTTAAATAGTGTCCTGTTCTTTAGTACAACCTGTATACAATGCAATATAGGCGGTACTTCGAACCCCTTAAGGCTCATTTTGATATCAAATTTTATCGACAAAAAAATAATATGGGGTCAACACGAATCCGCAAAAAAATACAAAAATATAAATTTTTGTCAAAAAAAAAATATGTACATTTATTTTCTAGCTGAAAAAATCCTAAACATCAAAAATTAAGTTGTTGGTCAGAAACTCAGTTCTTTTAGCTATCTCGTGGTATTTCTTTGATGTTTCTACGACACATAAAACCTTGGTTATTGCCTAGTGTTAAAAAACAAAAAAGGATGTTTGGGGTTTGTTGAACCCCCTTTTTTTGACGATAAAATTATGGTTAGAACTTAGAAAGTACCGCCTATATCACATTGTATATGATTTACTAAGATGTTTATACTTAGTAATAAAGATGGTATAACAGATGATAACCTAAGTCAAATCAAGTACAAGATTACATTGCAAGGTTGTGCCAAATCATGACCGACGACAACAGCCGATAAAAACTAGAACTTGTGGATAATTTACGATTGGTTTATTAAATTGCCCCTTATTTGCACTTTACATAAGGTCCTTGTCGGCGCGGTCGGCGTACGCCTGTGATCTATTCTACTAATATTATTGACGACCGTCTGGTGTAGTGGTTCGCGCTCCGGACTACAATGCCTGGCGGTTGCGGGTTCGAATCCCGCGAGGGGCAAATGTTAGTGTGATGAGCACGAGCATTTGCACCTAAGTCATGGATGTTTATAAACGTATTCAAGTATGTTTATCCGCTATCTAGTCGCTATAGCACAAGCTTTGCTTAGTTTGGGGCTAGATAATTGGTGTGATTGTGGAAACAATTTATTATTATTATTTATTATTATAAATGCGAAAGTTTGTAAGTATGGATCGATGTTTGTTACTCTTTCACGCAAAAACTACTGAATGGATTTGGATGAAATTTAGCATACATATAGAATATAATCTGGATTAACATATAGGATACTTTTTATCTCCGATAAATGATCCTGTGAGATACATTGAATAAACTAAAGATCTAGCGAGCGAAGTCGCGGGCAACAGCTAGTCTAATAGAGGTATGACCGAGCACCACGCGTTTTTCTCTATTGTTTTATTGGACAACATCACATACATTGCTCTGTAAGTTGCTAAAGCACTTGTGTTATAGAAATCAGGAACAGCGACGGTACTACAACACCCAAACCCGAGACAATATAGAAAAGTTCGTTTTCTACGTTCTACATTGACCCGACCGGGGATCGAACCCAGAACCTTAGAGATGGCGACATCATGTATAGTCCGGCGTGCTCGCCTCTCGGCTACGGAAGTCGTCAGAATTTTTAAAAGATTATAATGTTGTTTTCCGGAAACTATAAGGTTACAATTAATTAGAATAAGCTTATGTTGTGTGCTCTTAAGTTCAAATTTTAAAAATAAGGACTAGTGTCTAGACCTTTTTTTTAAATATGGCACTACTTTGCAATGTAACTTGCGTTGATGTCCCGCTTTTGAGCTCTTTTAAGACGCATCCCGCCAGACCTCGGTTCCTACTTCAGAACAGGGCATAGATTCATCGGACCCTTTAATAAATTACACATATCCTATTACTCGACTCACTCCCCCCCCACCCCTCCCCTGCTACACCAATGATTAATCTCAGTAAAGTCTGTTGTTTTAAATAAAGGAGTAACTATAGTTATTTTTTTTATACCGACTTATTTTATCCCAGTCCCGCTTTTTTTACGTTTAAGTCCCGAAACTTAGAAATACGGATCTGGCAACGCTAAATGTAGCCCTGTTTAAGTGTAGGTTTTTATGTTTTCATAGTTTAATTTGTTTTAGCTTAATTTGTCGGTTTATCATTTAGCCACTTTCAACCGGAAAATTTGGGGGAGGCCCATGTTTTGCAGTAGACGTCCTATGTGGCTAAAATGATGATTATTGAAAGGCTTTCTTAAAGTTAAGTAAGATTTGTAAATAAAGAATAGTTATTAACTAAATTACTTACTAAGAGTTATATATTTAGACTAAATGCGCCTATATAATAGTTTATATTGGCGCATTTAGTCTGAATAAGCATTTAATCGATCCATATTGTTCAATCAACACAAATTGTGATGTATTGTTGTATCATGCTATTCCAATAAAGAAATTTCAAAATCAAAATCACTTACCAAGAAGACAGTAGTTATCCCCCATCTCTTCGGTAGATACATACGCCTTCGATCTTATTACTGTGTAGATTCCACCGACTGAAACAAACAATTAATATTAGAATATAATAATGATAATCCTTTGATTTTATACATGTCTTGATTTCCTGTTCGAGTGTCATAAACGACAAAAAATATACAGGGTGTCCCAAAATAAGCATGTCACAGTGACACCGAAGATAGATGTGCCTAAGACGCATCGAACAAGCCTAACATGTCCATATAAAAGTTTTATCAGTTTTAAGTATGACCAATTTTAGTATTTTTTTAAAAATCACCAATTTTTCAGAAAGTTTGTATCAGAGTTTTTTATAAAGCGCTTTATTTTACTTTTTTTGTAAGCCTACGCCTTTGGCAACAGTTGTTTATGGTGAAACAATCATTATCTAGTCGATAAATAGTGTGAAATAACGACAATCGATAGTCAATCTCAATTCAATTTTTACCTAAAGAAAATGGTTCTGACTTTGAGGAGCAACCGTGAAAAAAAAATATAAAACATAATGAACAAACACCATTAAAAATTTCACTATGCTATGGCAATTCCAAAATGGTATAACACTTAACGAAAACGAACTTTTCTATATTGTCTCGGGTCTGGGTGTTGTGGTACCGTCGTTGTTTCTGATTTCTATAACACAAGTGCTTTAGCTACTTACCTTAGGATCAGAGCAATGTATGTGATGTTGTCCAATATTTATTTATTTCTTATTATTTTAGTTGCTGCCCTAACAGGGTTCATGTCACGGTACAGTAAACAAATAGAAATATCACCTTTGTAAACCACACGAGTGCAATAAATATATTTGAATTTGAATTTGGTATATTTGTATGTATTATATTATATGTATATTTGATGTTTATATATTCTATTTTATTTATTCAAGTATGTTAATTTAGTAGAAGTTTCTTAATTATTTTATTTTTTGGCTGTATTTTATCAATTACGTGCACCGCGCCTTTTAAAAACTTTCTGAATGAACCAATGGTTTGCCTGGCAGAGAATGCTTCTAGCATTAAGTCCACCTCTTGTACATTATCTGTAAGTTGTGCAATAAAGTTCTAAATAAATAAATAAATAAATTTGAATCTACCTCCGCTGTCAGTGTGAAATGCTAATTTCGAGACACCCTGTATAAATAACTTCGTGCTAACAATCTTAACGCTTCCCAACTCCATCTCAAGACACTGACACCCCGTTTCTTATTGTTTCAAACCGGCCACCATTGTTAGAAAGCAGTGACCATGCTGGATCGTCTTACGAGATGGACTAGATTTGTAGGTATTATCTAGACAGGCGCCGGTGATTATACTAAGTTTAAAACAATAGTTTAACTGTTACTATAGAAGTAAATAATAATAAAAATAATAATGGGCGGGGCACATTGCTCGCAGGACTGATGGCCGTTGGGGCAGGAAGGTCCTTGAATGGCGGCCGCGGGCCGGAAGGCGTAGTTTTTTATTTTATTTTTTATTTGAGATGGGCTTACTCTTGACCCCAATCTTGCTCTAGAGCATAGATGGGATCTACGATGGAGCGAGCTTGCCCAGAAGATGCCTATTCACTCTGGACTTAAAGAGAGTCAGGTTATATGCACTCGGAAATACAGACGCAGGCAGGGAATTCCAATCTTTAGCTGTGCGCATTATAAAAGATGATGAGAAGCGCTTAGTGCGGATTATGGGTATATCAACTAAGAACGGATGGTAGCGGGCCGTGCGTCTGGATGTCCGAAGGAAGAAAGGTGACGGTGGTAGTGTTGGCAATGGCGTGCATTGGTTTTATTTCGAGGTAGGCAGTAGATACTTACTAATGAGTTTTATTGATGAAAATTACTGGTTTTCAACAATATTACCCATTTGTAAGTACCTACTGCCTACCTCATTTCATTTATCAGGTAGGCACTGCCTAATTGCCTATATGCACCGCACGCCCCTGTGTTGGTAGGCCCTCCACAAGATGGACCGACGATCTGGTGAAGGTGGCCCAGGGCCGATCTTCGTGGAAATCCTTGGGGGAGGCCTATGTCCAGCAGTGGACGTCTTTCGGCTAATGGATGGATGATAGAAGTAAATGGTCGAAAAATCTAGCGTCTCGCCTCACATACTAGGTTCCAGCCCACAGGAGCGTGCGGTGCATATTAGGCAATTAGGCAGTGCCTTCCTGGTAAATGAAATGAATCAGCGTGTTAAACCACAGATTTTCATCAATAAAACACAGATCTACTGCCTACCTCGAAATAACACCAATACCCGCCACGTAAAACTGGACCCTATTACTAAGACTCCGCTGTCCGTCCGTCTGTCTGTCTGTCCGTCTGTCACCAAGCTGTATCTCATGAACCGTGATAGTGACACCTTAAAATTTTCACAGATGATGTATTTCTGTTGCCGCTATAACATTTCACGTATTTCGGCCCATGGTTCTTGTTGTCATGCGAATCACGATACGATGTATTTATCTACGAGTATTAGATTAAGAATCGATTAATTTACTAATTATGTTTCACGTCCCGTATGTTAGGAGCTCAGCAAACAAACCGCACACACTATGATACCACTAGTAGGTATAGTATTGTCATAGTGATTGAGGCATAATATCATGTTTCAAGCAAGAGTTAACCTGCTAAGAGTTCCAACATTATACATATATTTATGTATATAATATATTGTACGCGGTGGTGTTAAGGTTTATGACATTGCAAGCAGCGGATTTTTCCTGAGCCTTAGTAGGCCCTAGGGTGGTCAATTATAAGGGGCGGCCAATCCTGTCAAGCTGCCTTTTCTGTGTGAAGGCAAGAGAACAAAACTAGTGACCCTTGCAACCGTGAAAGCTTTAACTAGCTACGCCTATATGTAGTACCTTTATGATGGGAGCTGAGAATTGGGAAGTGGGACTACTCGGCCTAGGCTACGGCTGCACATCCGCCGCTGACAAGAAGGTCTTAACGTTTTCTATCATCATTATCATTTCAGTCGGCGGACGTCGACTGCTGAACATAGGCCTCCCCTAGTGACTTCCAGCTTGTCCGGTTCCGCGCAGCCTGCACCAGCGGCTTCCTGCAACCTTTACCAGGGCGTCTGTCAACCTTGTGGGTATGAGGCCCACGCTGCGCTTGTCGGTACGCGGCCTCCATTCCAGAACCTTTCTGCCCCATCGGCCGTCATTCCTACGTGCTAAGTGTGCCGCGCTCTGCCACTTCAGGTTACTAACCCGTCGGGCTATGTCAGCGACTTTTCTTCGTTCACGGATCTCCTCATTTCTGATTTGATTTCGATCTTATTTTCTATACAGGGTGTAAATTAAGTCTCAATATTATTGGAAGCGAATGAGATTCAACTGCTGAAATTGCTCTATTTCAGCAGTTGAATCTCATTCGCTGCTTTGAGAGTGGGTAATATCTAAAAACTAAAAAAAACATGTCTCCATATAAACTGATGTAAGTTGGTCTGCTGTTTTGGATGTGGAAGTGTTATTTTTGCGATTTCGAGATTTGACCCATAGAAAACTTATATGAACATTAATTTACCTCCTATAAGGAATGTAGCTAGTAAATTAACACCTTATAACAATAGCAACCGAAACGAAAACGAGGTAGGTAGTTAATTATATTATTTTTCTTGTTTTGACATTCACCTTTTTTACCAGATGGTCCAGATGTTTCCCTACAAAAGGTTTTCCCACATTTAAGACCAATAGATCATCTCTTATCACACACACACACTATCATTCTTACCTTTGTTAGCAGCCTCCCAAGCGGTCTCGAAGGACCACCGATTCTCATCGCTGGCCGCCTGCCCTTTATCCATGTACGATAACAGATCGTGCGTGGAGTCGGAACGGTAGAACCGCCGGGAGCTGCGGTCGCGCGACATGGTGCTCTGTGGAGTAAGGAATAAGGTTTTAATTAAAGGTTAAGGAAATTTTCGGCGAATAGAAAAAAAATATCTAAAACAATATAATCTGTGTTTTTCTCTATTTCACTATTAATCGACATTTTGAATGAAGCTGAAGAAGTACAGAAGGAATTTTTTATTTTTAGAAATTCCATGCAAGGTTTAATTAAAGATAAATAACACAAAAAAATCATCGATCACCACTGACCAGTGGGTCTAAAACGGCCGCATTGGATGTTTCATATTCCGTTCATAATATGTTTCATTTAGCAAATCTTAAAATGAAATGTTATTTCATAATCATAAAATGAGCCTCGAACATTTCATATTTGCAGTTCATCTAATTTGACAGTTTTGTATGGAAATTCGTTAGTTCTCATGGCTGTCCATGGTATACGTAGTAGTCTTCGCCAACACCACATTTCGAAGGCATCAATTTTGCTGCTATCGCGACTTTTAATGCACCACGTTTCTGCCCCGTATAGGAATATGGAGAATACCAGCGCCCGGACCAGAACATATTAACATAGACATGAACATGAGAACTAACGAGTCAATACTTTCAGAGCTCAAAATAACCAAGCGACTCTCAACCATATGCCAGGAACGAGCTCTCAACTTCTTCGGACATATAATGCGCTCATCTAGGCATCGTCTGGAGAAGCGTCTAATGCTGGGGCAGATGGAGGGTAGACGTGCTCGGGGCAGGGCGCCAACTAGATGGACGGACGCGATAAAGAGGGCTGTCGGAGGAAACATATATGATGCGGTCCATAGAACTGAAGACCGCGCGGCTTGGAGACGTGTCGTGTATGGTCGCGATCCTCAGCACTGAGGGAACGACGAAGAAGAAGAAGAAGTATGGAAATTCGTAATATGGTCCACTTATTATGAAAAGAGTAATTCATATTAAATGTCAAATTGGTGAACTACCATTTTAATGTTATTTTTATTAATATTTTGTTTTGATATTTGTAGAACACAAAAAACTTGAGTATTTTGAAACATTTTGTTCCTTTGTGTTGTTAATAACATTCATTTTCACAAAAACCGTAAAGTAAGATTTGACGCGTCACTATATTTTTTTAACGTCATCAAATATGATCCATTTGATGAAATGAATTGCATATGATTCATTTATTAATGTGGCCGTTTTATGGTTTGCAAATCATTTCCGCTACATTTCACTAAATGAATCAGATTTAAAATGAAACATCCAATGCTGCCGTTTTAGACCCGCTGAGGTCGATGATTTTTTTCAAGTGTTATTTATCTTTACAGAAGGATTTTTTTAAGATAGGTAAGTATAAGAAATATTATATTATTTTCTACAAGAGCATGCTGCGTACCTAAAGAAAATTGATCGAAGTTAACCAAACAAGAAAAGAAGATTTTACATTCAAACTGTTTTGTGATATTTCAAAAATTGTGCCTTTCATAAAAACTAACGGCACAACTACGTATAGCATAGCGGCGCCGGCGCGCTTTTCTATTTCGTACTAACGGCTTAGTTACGTTACACGTGTTTTTCTGAATCAATTCGGAATCAGGATATAATCCGGTCAAAAATAAATAAATCTAAACCTGAAGATAAATAACACTTGAAAAAAATCACCGACCTCAGGTGGGACTCGAACCCACGTCCCATCGCATACCGGGCGAGTGCTTTGACCACTAAGCTACCGAGGACGTCACGTGACAAGATGAAATTCCTCAAGTGTTTTTTCTCGCTGTCAAAGCCAGCGTATTCCGATCAATGTTGTAGCTATATATATAGCTGAGTAGTATACTACCGTCAACACCCTATAGAAATATTTTTACAAATATTTGACTATTGGTTAAGATCAGAAATGCTTAAAACATTGTAAATTTTTGTTTTTAGCAATTCCATGCAAGGTTTAATTGAAGATAAATAACACTTGAAAAAAATCACCGACCTCAGGTGGGACTCGATGGGACGTGGGTTCGAGTCCCACCTGAGGTTAAAAACAAAAATTTACAAATCTAAACCTATTTAATTTCGCTGAACATACATTATGGGAGTTAATTCGATAGGCATTAGTATCGTCTAACATCTCTGTCGACCTCCGTAGCCGACAGGCGAGCACGCCGAACATTAAATGGCGCCGCCATCTCTGAGGTTCCGGGTTCGATCCCCGGTCGAGTCAATGTAGAAAACGAACTTTTCTATATTGTCTCAGGTTTGGGTGTTGTGGTACCGTCGTTGTTTCTGATTTCTATAATACAAGTGCTTTAGCTTCTTACCTTAGGATTAGAGCAATGTATGCGATGTTGTCCAATATTTATTTATTTAACATCAGAAACCCACTGGTACACCCTTCTTGGGACAACCTACGCAGGATGTTAGGAAAACGGTATATCAAGCCGAAACTAACCTATGTTGAGTTAACACATGCATATAAATAAATAGTATGGTAAACACAGAAATTTAATATCATTTAAATGTTTTTAATTTTTATACAAAACAATTTTTTTAGATTCAGATTTATATATATTTTTTAAAATGATGATATTAAGTTTTCTGACTTCACCATACCTAATATTTTATACGCATACTATTATAGCGACCCGCCCCGGCTTTGCAGAGGTGCAATGCTGATACTAAATACACTATATTATACATATAGACCTTTCTCTTCAATCACTCTATCTATTAAAAAAAACCACATCAAAATCCGTTGCATAGTTTTAAAGATTTAAGCATACATTGGGATATAGGGACAGAGAAAGCGACTTTGTTTTAGGTGCGGCGCAGACGACAGAATATTTGTGACGCACTTTTTAGTCCGTCAAAATAGTGATTAACATAGGGTAATTTCTTAATATACCATTTACATAGCAGCATATATGTATAACGTAACGTCACGCATCATTTATGTCACACTTTTTACTCTTTGACACACTACCACGTTTAAAACCCCTTCCCCCGTGTCTATGACGAAACGCCACTTGACGCTTACCCCCTAGTGAAATCTCATTAAAAGGTAATTTACACAACAACAATCAATCACTATTCATAGTCGAAAATGCATGACACTTCTATAAATATTCCGCACGAGTATGTGCATGAATGGATTTGGATGACGTCCAATTACGTGTGGTTATGTCAATATATGACGTCATTCTGAAGGTGTGACTGTTGCTTGTAATGTAATAATGTAGGTACATAATATTGGACAGCATCACATACATTGCTCTGATCCTAAGGTAAGTAGCTAAGCACTTGTGTTATAGAAATCAGAAACAACGACGGTACCACAACACCCAATTTCTGCACCGACCTGACCGGGAATCAACCCGAGACCACGGAGATGGCTATAATAATAATGAAGAGTAAAGTATGCATAAATATGTGCCACTGCATGCCACAGGCCTCACCCCTTTGAGGTGGTTGGACCCATATGATAGAGGGGGGCCACAGCTATTGGGCCATACTTCACCACACAGGCCCAGTGCGGTGGAGGGGTGTTGTAAGGCCAGTGACTAAACCTTACTGTCAGATGTAATCAAGCCGCCACAAGGCCTAGGCTTCACGACCAGTATCAAGCGATATCAGCCGCGACCAACTTTTAACGTACCTTCCAAAGCACGGACGGAGATGCTTGTGATAAACGTCACTATACGGTCGTAATGGTCACCCATCCATTTACAACCGCGGCGTGGGTTGTTTAACTTTGGTTATCACTACCAACGCGTTGCCGCCACCGAGCTACAAGCGCACTTCTTGAGGTCATCATCATCATCATCTCAGCCTATTGCAGTTCACTGCTGGACGTAAGCCTCCCCCAAAGAGCGGCAAATAGCACTATATCCCGCTTTTTTCATCCACTGTCATGTGCCAGCCGTCTTTCTAAGGTCTTCGGACCATCGAGCTGGGGGGCGTCCAAGTCAGTGGCGTGCGGTGCATATAGGCAATTAGGCAGTGCCTGCCTGATAGATGAATTGAGGTAGGCAGTAGGTACTTAAATATGCGTCTCAGGGGTCAAAACCATTAATTTTCATCAATAAAACACTCATGCTGGGGCTTCACCTGCGTCTAATGTCGTTAATTAGTGCTCTATTTGACGTAGTACGCAGGTTTGGACGGTCTTTGTGCGCTAATTTGCTTCAATAACATTAGACGTTAGGCGATAGCTCGAACGACGGTAGCTTTTGACACATCAAAGGGATTAAGCGGGCGTCTAGTGCGTTGTTGTGGCTACACCTACTACACTAAACATGTTAAAACACGGTCACATTCAAAAACTCTTTGTGAAATATATGTTAAAGTGCATTGTTATTAAGTTAGGATGGAGTATACAAAATAAGAAAAATATTGAGTTCTTGGAAGCGTTTTTTTTTTATTTTAAAGGCACATCACAGATCACACGCTAACTACGTCGGTAGACGCTAGAATCAAACGTCAAATAAGTGTGGCCACGCACTTAGCGCGTAGCTTAATGCTTTAATTTAGTTAACGCTAATCATGCCGTTATTTGAACGTAAGGCGTCACGCAGGTGAAGCCCCAGCATTAGAAAGTATCTCCTGCCTACCTCGAAATAAAAACAATGCCCGCCACTGCGTCCAACACTACGTTTGCCTAGGCGTGCTCTTACTTCTTGAGGTACTAGACAATTAATTTTGCGAGTGGCATCTCCTAGTAGATACATCATCATCATCATCTCAGCCACAGGACGTCCACTGCTGAACATAGGCCTCCCCCAGTGACTTCCAGATCGGCCGATTGGAAGCGGCCTGCATCCAGCGTCGTCCTGCAACCTTTACCAGGTCGTCTGCCCACCTTGTGGGTGGGCGTCCTACGCTGCGCTTAGTAGATACACCGAGACCGATTCGAATTGGGAATCAAACATGTGACCCTTTTCATTCAATACGGTCCGCACCACTATGTCAATCTAGTTATCGAATGATTATTATCGATTCTGAATCGAATGTTGTTATATTTCCATTCAGCCAATAAATGATGACCTTGTTTCATTCTTACACTTGAAGCAACTTGATAAGCATTCAATAAACCGTTATATGACTTTAATAAACTCATCAACGGATAGTTTTTTGATAACCAATATCGGTATAATTCTCCATATTATGTTTTTAGGGTCCTGTACGCAAAGGGTAAAACGGGCTCTATTACTAAGACTCCGCTGTCCGCCTGTTTGTCTTTCCGTCTGTCACCAGGCTGTATCTCATGAACCGCGATAGTTAGACAGTTGAAATTGTCACAGATGATGTATTTCTATTGTTCTACCAAATTCTGTACCATACTTTTCTGTGTGCCAAATAAAGAAAAGAATAAAGAATATTATTATTATTGCCGCTCTAAAAAAAGATACAAAAACCAGTTTTTACCCCTTAAAAATATTTTGACTCTAGAGTCAAAATATTTTTTAAGGGGAGTCCCTTACTATAAACGTGATATTTTTTTGCTCGTTTTTATAGATAATGGTGCGGAACCTTTCGTGCGCGAGTCCGACTCGCACTTGACCGGTTTTTTATCTAACTTTATCCTTTATCAGTTGTTTGAATGGTCTTCTCGAGAAGACCAGTGAATAAGAATAGTAAACTTGCATTCTTGTCAGAAAAGTTACTAAGGTTTAAAAATACTCGGACTTAAAATAAACTTGTCGTTCCAAATTTTGGACTGCAATAAGGAAGAAATTTATTCATTAAAAAAAGTAATTACTTTTTAGGGTTCCGTACCTAAAGAAAGAAGAAACATTTGCCTATGCACCCGGTTAACTACTGATCTGCCTCGTTATTCCCTAAAAATTAGCGATCAGCAATAATCGCGCAGTCATCGCCCGATCGATTGATGGTTAGTGTCAAACCCCTGACAGTAAGTAGATTGCTTTTTTTTTATTTTTGCTGTCAATTTTCGATTTTAGAAGCCAGTATTGGTAAATTTTCGCTTTCGCATTGCTTTTGCAAGATACCGAAATTGGGGGCCTGGCACGAAAGTGTATCTTTCGTTCAGTCGCATAAACCTAACATATTAAAATGGCCAGTCTCATGTGTCAATCCTTTGATAAAATATGACCAACTCAATCTAGCCGTGTAAAAAACACGACCGTTTAAAGTTTAAATTGTCAAACATATGATACGGGGGAATGGATTTTTAAATTTCGATCGGATAATATGACCGACCGAACGATGCGCTTTTGTATAAGGCCTCCGGGGTATGGGTCTGATGATCTGATCGTACCCTGATCTGACCCTTGTAAACCACATGAGTGCAATAAATACATTTGAATCGTATAGTTTGCCTGTTTACATGTGACATGTTGACGTGCGTGCAATGATGGCATACACGTCACTACCTCGGTATAGTACGTTCGCGTACGATAGCGAATTTAATAACACACGATAACACTTATCAGTCATTATTGAGTCAAAGAACGTTATACAATGGAGTTAGTGATCAGTTTTGGGTTCGATATTGTTAGATTTACTAGTGGTGAACTGGTGACTAGTCGTAGCTAGTCGCTGCTGGTCTATTATTCAGTATTGTTCAGCCCTCTTCCAAGCACTTATAGTAGGTACTTAGTAGAATTGCAACCCATATGTTTCTCAACCCGGGCAACGTTGCATTCGTTGCGTTGTGGTATGTGTAAGCGATGAAACCTTTAAGTATTTTATGTTTTTTTTATATATGAATGAAAAAAGACACACTGTCTTATTCAGAGTGCATTTGCTATACCGGGACTAAGGTTTAACCACTGTTTTAACGTACAAAAATCAGTGGTTTAACCTTAGTCTGGACTAGTAAATGCACTCTGAATAAGACAGATAGATTCTAAACGTGGGATACCTACTAAACGTGGCATAACAACTTAGATTAGATAGATAGATAAACTGTAGCTAGCCTGGTAGCTTTGGTTGGCATAAACAAAAAACAATCTTATTTGCTAAAAGTAATAGATGTGATGTGAATAGAAAAAGATTTATTTGACACACACAGAATGCAAAAGGAAAAACATTTACAGGATAATAAAAAGCAATATGTGTCAAAATGGCCCCCGCTCAGCATTTGTCGTGACAGTCAGGGACGTATCACGACGCTGGTTTTCAGCAGGGACCCTGACGGTAGGCTCGGAACATACCCGACCGGAAACCCAACTTAGTTAGCGCAGAATCAATCCATCGCTAAGCAAAAAGGTTCTTTTGAACGGACTCTTGCGGATGCTTACGGATTCCGGCAGAGTCTATGTACCTATGTAGATGCCTAGTAATGTATTAATTATGTTTTTTCACTTTGGCTAAAGACTAGTTGTGTTACTATTATTAATTGAGCAAATAGCGGAATCTTATAGGCTAGGCTATACTGTAACTGTAAACAACCCCTGCATAGTCTTAACTAACAAACAGAACGTAAAATTGGTTACGTTAAAAAGTATATTCTAACTTGCATGAGGCAAAACAATTATTTTTGAGTCTGAAAGAATGATCTTAAAAAACAAATTGTTATGATCCGGGCCCGGTAAGAATGGCCGGCCAGGCCCAGGCCAGGTGGTTTGCAATCTCTAGTACTTGGGAACTGGGTCTTCTACACCGGGTTCCTATAATGTACTATGCGTAAGTGTACATCAGCAACAGATCATATCGGTGTCAAAAGTAACGAGCCGTTATAGTCGTTCCTATAAAATTTTACGAAGCGTCATTAATAGGAACGCTTTTGAGTATGTCAAGTTGACATTTCCTACCATCCGTTAGCAAAACCAACCGTTTCTCGGATATAGGAACCGGGCTTTAGTCGCACTTAGATTAAATCACAGTTACTAGTGTTCATAGCCCTCCACTAACCACACCCAACAGCTACAGTTACCAGTACTACGGTTCAAGTTGAGACACTAAACTTGCCTAACTGTCGCAGTTACTAAAGTTCAAGTTGCACCACTAAACGCGCCTACCAGTCGCAGTTACTAATGTTCAAGTTGCGCCACTAAACGCGCCTACCAGTCATATTTACAAATATTTAAGTCAAGCCACTAAACGCGCCTACTAGTCGCAGTTACTAATGTTCAAGTTGCGACACTAAACGCGCCCACCAGTCGCAGTTACTAATGTCCAAGTTGCGCCACAAAACGCGCCTACTAGTCGCATTTACTAATGTCCAAGTTGCGCCACTAAACCCGCCTACCAGTCGCAGTTACTAATGTTCAAGTTGCGCCACTAAACGCGCCTACCAGTCGCAGTTACTAATGTTCAAGTTGCGACACTAAACGCGCCTACCAGTCGCAGTTACTAATGTTCTAGTTGCGACACTACACGCGCCTACCAGTCGCAGTTACTAATGTCCAAGTTGCGCCACTAAACGCGCCTACCAGTCGCAGTTACTAATGTTCAAGTTGCGCCACTAAACGCGCCTACCAGTCGCAGTTACTAACGTTCAAGTTGTGTTACTAAACGCGCCTACCAGTCGCAGTTACTAATGTTCAAGTTGCGCCACTAAACGCGCCTACCAGTCGCAGTTACTAATGTTCAAGTTGCGCCACAAAACGCGCCTACTAGTCGCATTTACTAATGTCCAAGTTGCGCCACTAAACGCGCCTGACAGTCGCAGTTATTAATGTTCAAGTTGTATCACTAAACGCGCCTGACAGTAGCAGTTATTAATGTCCAAGTTGCGCCACAAAACGCGCCTACTAGTCGCATTTACTAATGTCCAAGTTGCGCCACTAAACTCGCCTGACAGTCGCAGTTATTAATGTTCAAGTTCTATCACTAAACTTACCTACCAGTTGCAGCTACTAATGTCCAAGTTGCGCCACTAAACGCGCCTACCAGTCGCAGTTACTAATGTATCAGCTGAGACACTATACGCGCCTACCAATTGAGCTACTAATGTTCAAATTAAGCCAGTAAAAGCACCTTCCAGTCGAGGTTTTTACTAGTTAGAGCTTAATACCTACTTAAAAATTTCATTCATTAATGTGGTTAAATAGAGAGTAATTAAAATCACTTTCAATTATTTCACTGATAAGAAAATTATTTAATACCTTATCATGCAATTATAAAGAAATTAAATGATGAACTCAATTGCATTTATGCAAATAATCTTTATGCTACAGTAATAAGCGATTGAGACTTAGCAACATATGGCGAGCTTATGCTGACCTTACGATAAAGACATTTGATACAAATTAATGATTAGCATTGGGCATGTCTAAGTTGTGCTAATGTTGACTGAAACTTATAGAGACAAAATAAATTGACACTTAGTTCAGTTCTACTAATGAGGTAAAATCTATGTAATAATTATGTAATAATTATATAAAAATGCATTGCTGTTCGTTAGTCTTGCTTCAACTCAAGAACGGCTAGACCGTTTTAGCTAATTTTGGTCTTGAAATAATTGTGGAAGACCAGGGAAGGAAAATGTGGAAAAATTGGGAGCAAAATACTAACAACATCAATTTTATTTTCCCATACAAATTCAAAGGCATACATACCACTTAAAATCTGACAGAATAAGAATGGCAAATATAAGAGAATGTAACAAATTAAAAGATGTCACAGCCAGAAAAAAAAAAAAAAAAAAGAAAAAAAAAAGAAAAAAAATATTGGACGTGTAAAAGCGCTTAGTTTAAGCCTATTTACAGAAATAAATTGGTTTCATTGGTTTCATTGGTTTCCACAATAAAAAAGCACAAGTGGAATTGGACAGGACACATTATTAGGGGAACAGACAAGTGGAGTAAGACCTTTAATTACTGGTATCCCAGAGCTGGCATACGGAAGCGTGGCAGACCATACAAAAGATGGGCAGACGAAATCAGGGCAGTAGCAGGCAGCTTGTAGACCAGAATAGAAATATGTGGAGACAGTTGGGGGAGGCCTTTGCCAAAGGGCAAACAGATATTTAACTAAGAACATAAGTTAAAATTAGAATGTGTTACTAGGTATATATCTGAATAAAGGCTTTTGTATGCTTATAATATATTGATCCATTGTCTGATTACTTTAATAAAAGCCTGACTTACAGTGTGACTGGCAAGTTTCTTTTTTCGTGTTTTCTTTTCTTTGGCAGATTTTCAAGAAACACAGGTCTAAACCAAGTTCAGTCCTGATTGTTGCTTAACATCCTTGAGATTCTATTGAAATTTAAGATGTCTGATTTTAGGAGATTTATTAATTATCTATTATCAGGCAGGCCATTGAGCATTAACATTAATTATTTAATTAATTGCACAACTTCCGCAGGAGTAGTGCAAACGAGTGAAAATAATAATTATAAATAAATGAATATTTGTTCAATTTTATAACATAGGTTTTATTTTATTATAACTAACAAATAATGAGTCATGTTACTTGAATAAATAAATATGTTATTATTATTATTAATCGGTTGGAGTATAGAAAAGGATGTGCAAGGTGTTTGGGACTTAGAAATATTTTCATAAAAAAATATAAAACACACACATCAACATACTGAATAGACAATTAGATAAACTTGAATTTAAATATTAGAAAGATACTACATATGAGATGATTTGTAGTATCATTGATTATTATTGTAGGTACTGATTAAAAGTTGGAAAAGTGTATTCCTTTTGAGTTGAATAGAAACAAAACTCAAACTATAACATCTGCCATAGACAGCAGGCTCTATAAAAAATATTTTCACAAAACAGTTAAAATGAATGAATTATTCATAATAAAAAATAAAAAAAAGATTATAGAAACATACAATTAATTCTCTATTCAATCTCCCAAATGAAATACAGGTAGGAAGAAATGTATTTATTTAAATTCAGAACATCTATTTTTATTTTTTTCCTAAAATAGGTGCAAAAGGCAATGATAAAGATATAGTCTAAGCACAAACTAATAAGAAAAATAAGTAGTTCAATAGAATTTTATGATACTGTAATCAGCCAAGATATCGTAAATTTATATGACGGAGATAAATTATTTACGACAACAAACGTTAGGTAATTCACGCTATTTTTACCCACGATGCCGGATGAATGGTACGACACGTCGTGGATCATTGAAAAGTAATGAAAAGTTACATACCGATAAATAAAAAAAAGAAACTCTCTCACTGGAACCGACGCTTGGAAAACACTGAATTATCACTGAAACGTCCACTTTGCACGTGCTGAATTGTACTTTTATTCACAATTGTACGGTTTGACGACTTATTTACAAGTGTTAGACGCAAAATACATGTCTACGCGGGTAGGAAATTCAAATAAGAATAGTTTTGGAGGTTAGAAGACGTCAAACCAGTCTGATTTGAAGGTCACCTTGGGTTGACAGCTCAGCTGGTGGTAATTGTTTACGAAGTTCGTAAAACTTTATAATTAAAAAAAAATCCCAATAAATAAGATGAAATTATTTTTATTTAAACTTTCTTATTAAAAACGAAATTTGAAAGTAATCTTGTTAAGTTTAAGTATTTTAGTCTGCTAAATAAATTCTAGTAGCAGCAACAAACTTAAGTGGCGGTCCCTGTGACGTGCAATGTCGTGATATAGGGTGGGTGTGCCTTGTGTTTGGTGGTGTCCTTTCTGTACTTGCGTAGGTAGATAAGATGCTGACCAAATTCTAATAAAGGTGAGACTACAAGTGCATTATACCGGCTTCAGACACACTGAAAGAAGTCAATGAGAAGGTTCGCCTAGACTTCAATGCTCATCATGTCGATAGTTCACTTCTGTTCTTGTCTTCATCAGGTAGGGACTTTGATAGTTCGGCGGCTTTGTTTTTGTCGGCAGTAGCGTAACGTCGTGGTTAAGATTTTTGTATGTGACTATAAAATAGGCTCTGCTTGTAAAAAATCTAATATCCTACATTTAAAAAAAATGCTAGTTATAAAATTGAAAAGTACTCGATTAAAAAAATATTAAAGAGCTTTTTCAATTAAACTATAAACGGCCTTACGGCATAGACCTGTATGACCTGTATCATATGCCACGCCACTTTTCAGGTCGCTCTGGAGACCAAACTAGAGTAAAGATAACCGTAGAAGCGGGCAAAAATACCGATGCCGATAGTAGAACAGGCGAACGCGACAACAATTAAATTTTACCAACGAACATATTTATTTACGTTGCCAGGATCTTAACTTTTAAGAAATATGCACCTGTTGCAAGCAACATTAAATTACTGTTAATTTTATTATTGTGGCAACACTGCACGCCACTTCCTTCCTTTCTTTTCTACATTAAAAAACGTTGTATAACGATTGTGGGTCTGGAAGCTATAATAAATTCTAAATATCCCCAGACATATTCTATGCACCCAAACAGCACCTGTTTCTAGCCAAAAATAATACCAAGTTATTGCTTAAACATTTTATTTAACAATCAACAATGTACATAATCACAAAAGATATAAAAACACGTTAATCGTTTAAAAATACTCAATCAACAGTATGCTTAAAACGTAAATTCGGTGTAACTGGTAATAACTGATTGCCATGTTTTGGACCCTATCGCTTTGCAATACGGTTGAGTTTACATTAATAAGAATAACCTTTTTTATCCGTATATTATTCATTTATACAGGGTGTCCTGAAAATTTTCGTCAAGCAGAAGTCCAGAGAAAAACCTCTAGGAGTGCTTTATCTACTGGCTCTCATTTGATACCATTTTAGGACAACCTGTATAATACGTATGGAAGGTCGAGTTAAAATAAAATCATTTAAACCTTAGGTATACTATTTATAATCAATAATAAAAGTGTTATCATCACAGTAATTAAGGTAATACGTTCTACTTACAATAAAGGCACAAGCAGGATAATATTAAGACCACTCAAAGTTGAGACTCTATTATCGTATGTCATCGTAACATATATCCTTTGATTATAAACATGTCTAGATAGAGTGTGGTGCTGCAATTGTCACCAAAAGAACAAGAGACGTATTTTTGAAGCATTCGAAATGAATCTTGAATTCGAACACGAATACGATTCTTATGCGAACTCTATTTCTATTGCACCCGATTTTACGCATTTTTGAATCAGTCGAATTAAGTGTTGCTATTATAGTAAAACTCTTGTTATTATTTTTGTTTCACGCAGAAAATATTAAAAACCGGAATGCAAAACTTATTGATTTTAAAAAACCGGCAATGAATCGCATAGAACGGAACGAAAAAAAAGTTTTTAATCTGTGAACCATATGTTTACTTGTCAAAGTCATACTTCTGAACTTTCTACTAGTAGAATCGAAATACGAGTGGGTCGAATCGAACCACTCGTTGCAGAATTCACGGAATGAATTTAAAAAAATAGGGATTTTAGTCATTCGCATGCGAATGACTAAAATCCCTATTTTTCCCGATTTCGTATTCGAATTGGAATTTGCATGATTCGAAAATACGTCTTCTGGCCAGATTTGAGTAAGTTACAACTATGGTTACTATGGTAACAATTATGGGTTGCTGTGGTAACAAGCGCGCCACTAAGCGGGTGAAACAAACTTTGGCGCCAACTATTATACTATATATTTTTTGACGTTTATGACACTCGAACAGGGAATCTAGACATGTATATAATCAAAACATATATCATAAGATTGAGTAGAATAATGATTTAAAAACTGAAAGACGCAATTTAATATGGCATGGTCGTATTGACAAGCGAAACAACAGGCACTTAACTTAGAATAACAGTCCGAAATCAGCTTTAACATTATTTGTAACACTATACATAAAATTGTTTTTGTGAATTTTAAATTCAACTTATCAATATAAGACAGTTTATAAACCTATTTAAAACAGACACTTAATATCCTTTTTCTCACACTCACTTCTTTTTTACATTACAATAGTAGGTATTGTTCAACTCAACTTTTTTGTACATACAATTAATCTTTAATTTGTCATAATATTTACATTTTTTAAACAAAAATTGATAATATGATGACGACCTCCGTAGCCGCGAGGCGAGTACGCCGGACTTTTAATCTCTGAGGTTCCAGGTTCGATCCCCGCTCGGGTCAATGTAGAAAACGAACTTCTCTATATTGGCTCGGGTCTGCGTGTTGTGGTACCGTCATCATTTCTGACTTCTATAACACAAGTGCTTTAGCTTACCTTAGGATCAGAGCAATGTATGTGATGTTGTCCAATATATTATTATTATTTTAATAAATATAGCACTTTTTCAATTAGAAAGGAAGAGAACCTACTCTAAACTCAAAGGCGGACTACCATCAAATTCTTCTGCAAAATGGTCTACTTCTTCAGTTAAACTATGCTCTTGAGCATTTGAAAAGTTTAATTTAACAGGATTTATGTTTTTAATATACGTCCTGTTCATTTGAATGATCGGACTCGACTGATTATCTTTACTACTAATTTCGGTAGATTTTTTCGCACTGGCAACACTGGATTGAGCCAACGGACTTTTGTACGAATTGAACGCGTTTTTAGACTTATTTAGAATGTTCATTGGACTTAAAGGAGGGGGTTCTCCAATCATTTTTAATTTTGCGATTTTCTCATTGACTTTCTTTTTTCTTTCTTTACTTTTAGGAGATAGTTCTTGGGTGTCTGTCTGTCGAAATGTAGACTCAAAGTCTAGGCCTGTAAGGTTTAAATTGTCTTCGCGTTTTGCTACCAAAGGACTGTCAATAAATACTTTGTTTTTTGTTAAATTGACGTCATTGAATCGATAAGGCGATACGTTTTCCGTAAAACACTTATTGGAGTAATTATTCTTTAGTTTTATACACTCCCCGCAATATTTCTTCTTATCTAAGCCACTCATTTTCTTCTCCAATTCAAAGATCATATTCCTAGCTACCATGTTTTTGGGAGTTTTAGTAAAATATGTAAACTCGGTAACCCTGAATTGTGGTATGGATTTTCTAGTGTTGCCAGCTCGCTTTTGCAAATTGGTACATGCAACAATTTGGCCTGTATCCAAGACATTTTGAAAGCCGAACTTTTTAAGGCCTCCCCAGAAGTTGATACAAATTATATTCCTCTCACCGTCGGAGAGATAGATATTTTGGAAGGGCTGTTTTGGCGATTCTTCATCAATTTGAAATATAAAACCTACAGTATCCACCTCGTTGTAATCTGTAGTCATAGTAGGATTTTGAGCAAGGTCTCCCACAGGGAAGTATTTTCGGACCAGTGTTTTTAAATATGGTTTAATCTTTTCATTCTCTTTGTATTTGCATTGATTGAAGATAGATTGCCTTCCGGCAGATAAGTGGATTTCCGTGTATCTGAAAACATAATATAAGCAAATAAATTGACCGAAAATACATCGAGCTCACAAAAATAATGGACGCAACTATTTTTTAATACGACATGACCGGATACATAGTAGGAATATCAGCTACAATACTATATACCAGCGACATATTCTAAACATGATAGAGATGTGTTTCATAAAACCAAAGCTAGCCAGTAAAAAGCGAAGAAACAAACGTGAATTTCACTTTGGGCAGAAAGACACAATTTAAACTTAGTCACCTATTTCAAGCAAATAAACGATTTGATTTGATTTTAAAAATTTATATGGGAATTTCCATAGCTTGACGTAATGGATAACCCCTAAGTCTGTTTTTCTATGGGTTTTATATTGTAACTAAAGTGTTTTTTTTTGTCTAGTTTAGTGTTTACTAGTTAAGTAGTATCTAGATGTTATAAATATTACCTGATAGCAGTTGGAACCACATTCATAACTTCAATCCACGAATCTTCTTTGATTATTTCGGCCAGGACATCGTTCGGTTTCCATATTGACATGAAACCTATAAACATAAACTTTTCTTATTAGTTTTGATTTTGTGGACACCGCGAATTGGACTAGCTACAAACACCATACGTCACATTACAGACAGTACGTCATGGTATAATTTTCGTCAAATAAAAAGAACGCTGGAGGGTGTCGCAATTTGTCTCCACCGAACACTTATAGCAGTACTGAAAATGTTGGTTCCTATTTTGCCCACCGCTCTTTTTACGTGACGCCAAGTATAGCTAAAATTGTCAAATTTCTTCAAACGAATTTCAACTTAATTTTAAGGCAATAGAGTTTATTATACATTGTAAAAATTTGAAAGTTTATGGCAACTTTATGTGCTGTTAACTTTACAATCTACAATATGCTTAAGCTTATTATATTTAAGGCTAGAATGTATGTGTGTTTGTTGAAAGAATTCATATTAGATTATTAGTTTATTAAAAGTAGGTCAAAGTAAACTTCTAAGATAAGATAACAATTTATTACCGTTGTTAGTTATTTAATATATTTAATAATGTGTCTTCTTAATATCATAAATAGTGCCTTGTCAAATGTGGGCCTGGTGACCTGTAATAGTCTTTCACAAATAACAGTACTGAGTAAAAGTTACAACTCATATTATTTTGTTTGTTGTTTGTGATAAGAAATAGACAAATAATATATTTTTTTTATGTATGAGTAGCGACACTGTGACTAAGGGATGAGAGCGAGCTACAATAGAAAGAGACAACATTACCGTGCTAGACAAAAATAGAAACAACATACCCTTAGTGACAACGATCCCACTTTTCTCTTCAACTCCAGCTACTCTAATCTTCAACAGCGTCACGACATTTCTCCCAACGTTTAGCCCTTGTTCTTCTATCTTCTTTCTCACTCTTTCTTGGATGTTCTGTATTAACTTCTCCCGGTTTCTGTTAGACTTCTCTTCTAGGGATTTGGTTTGGGATTCAGTTATCTGTAAGAAGATTGAAGAAAGAGAGAGATTGAAAAAAAAAAAAGAGAATGAGAAATATATGACGGCGGGTAGTGTGGGCATTCATTATGAGGCAGGTCGTCGTTATTGGAACGTGGCGAGGTCGGAGCGAGGTTGACGCGCGTCCGTACGGTTCGGTGTCCCGATACCAAGTGATCACAAAACTGAATTAAAACCGTCGTCCGTCACCGTTACGTCAACCGACACTGACAGATGACATTTACAACTCGCACAAGGCTGCCAACCTCCGTTTCTGAACACGCCCAAGTCGGTTCAGGCTTAACGTTCCGCTTGTATCCACGACATATAATTTTAATGAATTGTGTGGGTTATTATTATCCATTTTGATATCAATGTTTGCAACGTGAATGAAATACGTTTTAAAACTATTCTTTTTTAAAACGCCGACAAATTTGTACTAAGAAGTGAACATTTAGAGATTTGGATGTTGGTAACGTAAAACGTTATTGGATTTGAGCAGTCGAATCAAACCGTAGAAATAAGTTAGCCAATAGGCTAGTTGACACCACCAATCAATTGACATACTTTTTATGTGCTGTCAAAACGCCCTATAATTTGTATGGCGATGGCAAGCTTTGACGTCATTGTTTACCGGACTCAACTGCTTAACTTTTTATTGGTTTTGAAGCAAACAAAAATCAGATTCTTCGAATAAATAATAATGTACCGGGTTATCGGGCCTAAAATAAGGTGACAGATTTAATAAATGAAGGGTACATTCCTCTCAGGAGGTGATATTGAAGCAAAATTGCAACAAATTTCCTGATAAACTATCATCAATATTTTAAAAACTCAATGAAACGGGAATTAACGCGATCATAATTAAGGTACAAAATGTTACCTCTTTTGCCTGACGTTTCGATCGGGTTACACCAAATACTTACTATTTTAATATTTTGTACAAATTTATTTTGTACAAAATCGCGTTATCGCGTGATCGCGTTAATTCCCGTTTCATTGAGTTTTTGAATTATGCAACGCGAAAGTTAAAAAATAATTATCATCAATATATTTAAAAACGCACCTTCCCATACAAATCTTAGCTCGTTTTGTAGTTATTATTTGATTAAATTCAATGAAACGGGAATTAACGAATTTGGGTAAAAAAATGTTACCTCTTTTGCCGTTTCGTTTCGATCGGGTTACACCGACCGTGGTCACAGGCTGACTGGAACAGCGATGTCTTCACTCCGTATGAGAGGCAGATTCTTCATCTACCCTCATAATATTATTTTCACGCAAGTACAGACTACCGTCACACACTACACCCACTGTGATCTATGTGTCACTATGATCGCGTTAATTCCCGTTTCATTGAGTTAAAAATATGCAACGCGAAAGTTAAGTAATTATTATGTGAGATTTTTTTTTTAGGATTTTCAAGTTGTTGTTTGTAGCAATTTTGCTTCTACATCACCTCCTTAGAGCAGCGATACTCTAAGTGTGTTCCGCGGAACCCTAGGGTTCCTCGATACCCCTGTAAGGGTTCCGCAAGAATCCAATGCTTGCCAAAATGGCTCTGAATATTCTTCTCTCGTCCCAACAACATATTGTGCCACACAGGATTCTCAACCTATGCAGCTACGAAAACAAAATACCGCAATAGAATGGACGCCGAACCTGATATGAGACTTCAACTGTCCTCTATCAAACCTGATATCAACCGGTTGATGAAAAATAAAAAAACAGTTTCATACCTCCCATTAGTTAGTTATTTTTTTCAATATTTTCTATTAATACTTGTTATGTAAGTAAGTAATAAGTAACTCTTACATGGTAGGTACTTTTATTATGCTTATTTATAAAGAATCCACTTTTAATAACTATTGATTTATTTTAGGGTTTCATCAAGTATATCGCTTTCCAAAAGGGTTCCGTCACCAAAAAAGATTGAGAACCGCTGCCTTAGAGGAATAAATTGTTTATTTTCACCCTGTATTTATTTTCAAGACTTAACTTACGACGCAAAGTAATTACATACCATAGATCCAGAATGTTTCAGATTTTTCAGCTGAGATGAGTCTTGAGATTCCTACAAAATTAAATAGCAAATGATTAAATTTTAGTCATATGAAAAAATACGTCGGTCCATCAAGCTCGATGGACCGACGACCTAAGGAAGATGGCTGGCAGTGGATAGATTAAAAAACCGCCCAAACGCGAGTCGGACTCGCGCACGTATGGTTTCGTACCATTATTCATAAAAACGGCAAAAAAAAACATGTATGTTGTATGGGAGCTCCCATAAATAATATTTGTTGTTAAATTTTAGCATTTGTTGTTATCGCGGTAACAGAAATACATCATCTGTGAAAATTTCAACTGTCTAACTATCACGGATCATGAGATACAGCCTGGTGACAGACGGACAGACAGACACGCAGACGGACAGCGGAGCCTCAGTAATAGGGTCCCGTTTTACCCTTTGGGGACGGAACCCTAAAAAGCGTGAGATCATGCTCTTTAGCGCTCTATACACACGGCTTACGTCACATTTACGTCTAGCAACGGACTGCAATAGGCTGAGATGATGATGATGAATCATGATGATTGTACACTCGTTATTATAACCTGATCTGAAAGTTCCTTCTCCACTTCTTCATACAATTTCTCCATTGCGGTCTGTCTATCTGCCTCATACTTGATTTGGTGAATATTCTCTAATCGCTCTGAACGAGTCACTGAAAAACAAAAAATAATACGCTAAGAAATTAGCATGTGTCCTCAGACGATTTTCAACTTAAACACCAATTAATAGAGTTAAATATCGATTGATAAAATTTCACAAACAATTAACAAATGTCCTTAGCCGATTTTCAACTTAATCGCCAACTCATAGAGTTCAATATCGATTGAGAAAATTCCTTGTAATTTGTTGACAGGCAGTTGTACTACCTTCGTAAACGTAGGGAAGTGACCTAAGGCGGTGACCAGACGGCAGACCATTCCTGATGACCTTGCTGTCACTGACCAATGACAAATATTATTTTTAATATTTCAACAACTGCTCACTCCTTAAAACCACGTGATCAGCTGGTCATATACAATAACTTCTCCAATCGGAGCAACATCGAAATCGTGATTTTATTTTCAGATGCTCCATACGTTATCATCGAGGTATGCAAGTTAGTTTGTATGGAACAGCTAAAAAAAAACTCGATTTCGACATAGAGAAAAAATTATACTACGTAAAACAGAGAGTCAGTCTCGGTACTTTGAAAATTTCCACCTTAACTCGCGCGAAAGGCAGCGAAGGTGGTGAGTAAATGGAACTAAAACTTACCTACGCTATCGTTTGTTTCATTCTCTGATTAGATGGCGCTATCTGCGCAATGATAGATAACTTGCACATAATTCATAGAGCATAATTTATTTACATTAATTTCTGGTTTGTTCCGTCAGAGAATGACAAACCACCATAAGGTTTACAATTGTTTGCACACTTCTGTCAAAAAAATATAAACACTTGACAAATTTCGAAAATCGTTCCAACGTCCTCGTAGCTTAGTTGGAAAGGCACTCGCTTGTAGTGTAATGAGACGTGTGGGTTCGGATCCCGCCTGTTGCGGTCTTTTTTTTCTAGTGGTTACATTATCTTGAATAACTTTTTGTTCGCATTCATAACTTTTTTAAGATATTAAGTACTATATTTATTTTCATTTTAGTCGGTTTCTGATTTCACTAGCGTATGATCCTAATTTTTATGAAAACTGATGATGGCGAGCTTTGACCCATTTTCTATTTGTTATTTATTTTGTGAATGTTATGTCTAAAAATATATGCAAAAGTTTAGTACAAGTTTAGTAATTAAAAATTGTTTTAAATATAAATAAACAATTTTACATCATTTTTTTTTAATACAAGTCTGGATTTCGAAAAATTATTGCCGCCGACCAAGATTCGAAGTCGCGCCCCATGGAATATTATCCCGAATTATTAGCACTTTGGGCATCGATACTTGACAATCAATAACGAAATTACTAATTAGGTTTTAACTTGAAACGACCGTTTATGACATATTTAAGTCATTTAGACTTGACCTTTGGACGTGACACACAAATGCCTTCAAATAAAATTCATTGATAATCAAAGTTGATGAAAAAAATTGAAATCGAGATTAGGGTTACCAAATTGTCTTTTTTAGATTCACCGTAAGAATTTATTCCAAAATTATTGCTTTTGGAATCAAATCTCTCTCTCGATCAAAGCAAAACTCTCTTAAAACCCTTTTAGCCATTTCAACCATTTTTTACCGGTAAATTATTTTTCCAAGGTAAACGTCCAAACGTCGATGCAACATGATAATTTCAATGTTTGAGCGTAAGCATGTAAATGGTATGCCATGCAATATTTTGCAAAGAGTACGTTGTGCCAAATGAATCATTTCATTAAATAACATTTGATTAAATGAAACATGACCAAACAATTATTTGTTATACAATAATATCCCAAAAAAGAGATTTCGTAACTAAAAAATTGCAATGAGTTGTTTTGATAAATGCTTTTTTGCCAAATGAAAATTTGCGTAAAATAGATGGGTTGTAATATTTTGGGAAACGTTTTCTGGCTAAAGATACCAATGTATTCAATTTTTGTCAATTTTTATTTTTTATTTGATTGATTTTTAAAATAACTTCCCAAATATTAAAACAAATCCCCATATTACAGAACTACAATGCTCCAACGGTAGCCCTGCCCTACAAACAAATATTTGACGGTTGTCGAAAACCAACATAATTTTGAAGCTTCTTGCTTTTGACCGTTAATTACCAGAGAGTATATAATTACTCATTTAAAAAAAATACTTATATTTTAAATTTTAGATTTCCTTTATTTATTTTTATAAATTATTCGATAAAATAATACGAAATGCATATTACCTCTATTATCAACATAAATGCCGTGTTTAGTTTTTTTCAATCCAATAACTGACGTTGCGTTTCCATAAATGATAGTTTAAGTTAAAACCGATAGATGGCATTATACAGTAAATGTTTTAAATTTTAGGTAAAATGATTCGTTTTGAAATAAAATGTTAAAATTCTATTAACATTTCATTTTTAAAAAACAAAAGTGTTAAAAATGTGTTTTGATAACGTTTTTATCAAGAGTTATCGTTAATTGAAATTAACCCCAATCCTAATGAGCCTTGTAGTGACATCTATTCGTTTTATAATATGTACTAAACCTACGGCATATGGCGTTGACCAGACATGATTTCGATGTTGCTCTCATACAAAAACTTTATTAAGTTATTCCTAATAAAATAAAAATCAAATAAATAAATATATGACCAGCTAATCACGTGGTTTTAAGGAGTGTCCCATCCTTTGTACAGCCTGTACAAATAAATTTGCATTTAATTTATAGAAAACGAAAGTAAAGTACAGCCCACGGCTGTCAACCTACCCAAAAAGTTAAAGGTCATCCAACCGATTTTCAACTTTAAGTCCGACATATAAAGTCCATTATCAATTGAGAAAATTTGACGGTTTGTGGTAGTTTGACGAGCTTTTGTCTGTACTGTCCAACAGACTGGAACTCTTTCTGACTTATTCAGAGTGCATTTGCTAGTCGGGGACTAAGGTTAAACCACTGATTTTTGTACGTTAATACAGTGGTTTAACCTTAGTCCCGTACTAGCAAATGCACTTTGAATAAGACATTACAGGCATTTTAATCACTGACTCAAGTATTATGGAGTAGCCTACTTTATACTAGCTTGCAATGTTTGTAAGTATGCAATAATTTTTAAAATTTGCAACCTTATTTAAACCGAGTTTTTAAAAGGAACGTTAAAGCACGGTAATAATTAATATTATAATTAATATTATTACCGCGTGGTAAAAGTTTCTATTCTAGTTAGTACAACCTTTACAAAACACTAGATGGCGCTGTACCGTTTTACACTGCGGTATGTTTTGTTTTTTCCCAAGTATTAAGTACAGCTTTCCATTTCTTCGTGTCAATGAAATGATGATGAATTTTTGCAAGTGACTACTTTGATTAATTTCATTGTGATCACTTATTAATCGTTAACTTAGATTATCATAATAGCCGGGTAATTTTTAGGGTCAAGGGTGACAAGTTGTATTTGGGAGGCTTGCAAAGCAAAATTTAAACAAAGGAAGCCGCTTTGCACAGGCGTACGTAGTGGTCATCTGAGCTGATTTAGCCAAACGTAAAAGCCAAGTTATATCAAAACGGTTACAGGTTAGAAATCGATATCATATCGATAGCCTTAACTTCATAACTGATATTACAAAAACTATAAAGCCGCAACAAAACTTCAACTAACGCGCGAACACATGATACGAAAAATCATAACGATATGACAAAACGCAGGAAAAATTCACCAGTTTCTCCTGTGCCATGCTAATGCAGCTTCGTTAGGCAATTCAAACAATTTTTTTATATGTATAGTTCTTATATACCATCTATCTATCTTAGTAGTACAATAGATTTATGAAGTGTATTTTTCTTTAATTCAAATCGCCTGTACGTTGATCGTGCGATGAGTGTGCGATGTGCGATGAGTTTATGCTGTATTACTTTGTGCTCTTTGTTGAAATTTTGCAAGGTACCTAAATCACCTTACATACCCGGCTAACGTTCAAGGCTTTACAGCGCCATTACACCATTGAATCAAATCAAATATCAATTAACGAAGAAATCAAATCAAATTCGAGTCATCTGATATTAAAATATGAATAATATTAAGACTTACCAGTACTCCCATCTTCGAACTTCTCAACATACAGCATTGGGTACACTCTAGTCACGTACAATCGCAGTTTCGACACTTTCCCACCTTCTGGCTTGACAGACGACAGTTTGGTCAAGATGGCCGTGTATCCATGGCAACCGAGGCGGGCCTCCCACCGCGCTCTACGTGTGGAATTGCCGTATATCTTGAGGCGCACTGAAGATGTATCCTGAATAAAATATATTCTACGTTATGTGGAAAATTGATGTCAATGTTACAAGCAAAACCATTAAAAATCTACATAACTAAAAATTTTGACGTCCTTCGAAGCTGAGAGGCGAGCAGACCCGACTTGGCGTTGCCATCTCTAAGGTCCCGGGTTTGATTCCCGGTCTGGTCAATGTAAACCACTTTTTTATATTGTCCCGGGTCTGGATGTTGCGGTACCGTCGTCGTTTCTGATCTCATAACGCAAGTGCTTCAGCTACATACCTTAGGATAGTAAGTGATGTTGTCCAATATTTATATTTATTATTATTAAAACCTTACACTTAAATTATCAGAAACGAGAACATCAGACAGAGGACTAACTAAAGTAATGGATATAGTACATAAATGTAGCAAGCTTAAGTGGCAGTGAGCTGGCCACATTTGACGCAGCAGAACCGATGAAAGGTGGAGTAAACGGGTTCTCGAGTGGAGACCACGCCTTGGCAAACGTAGTAGACGGCCCCCAGTCCGATAGACCGACGACCTTAGGATTTAGGAATATGGCAGTGGATGGATGAAAAAAGCGGGAGATCGTGCTCTTCGGCGCTCTTTTGGAATCATTTGTTAAAATATAGACTTTACACTAAAAAGTTCTTAATGAAATTAAATTAAGATGTTGAGTTAATGGTGTTCAGTGTTAAAAAATATTAAATCCAGTGTAAAAAGCTTTAAAAGGTATTTTTGCCTCACAAAGTGTTTTCATGTTCTATGTAAGTGTTACTATAATATTGTCTTGTTAGTTATTGTGTACTTGTACTTAAATTTATTGTTTTAAATAAAGAATTCTGAAAAGAAAGAAAGAAAATAGGCTGATATGATGATGATGTAATCTTACATGTGACTTGCAATAAAATCTAAATCTGAAACAAACCTCCCAAGGAGCAACGCCTTGCTCACAGTTCAGTAATTCAGCTCCATTCGTCACGATTTTACATTCGACGGTTATTTTCTCGTCATAAACAAGTTTAGTCAGCATTTTGTCTATGACCGCCTTTACAAAGTACCAACCGTCTGTGAGTAGGAGTTCCACGTTTGATGTTATGTTGGTAACACTGTAATAAACAATTATGTTATTGTAAGTAGTTTTAAGTCTGGGGTCTAAATCAGGAAAAAAAATAGGCACCTATATTTTCTAAGTTTATAAATTAATAAAATTTAAGTGTCTGTTTGTTACGTCAAAACTAAAGAGCTTTACAAAAAATTGGTTGTCTGTAAAGTCGTTTTACGGGCGTTAATTTTACGTGAGAACGTCATAAGAAAACATTGATGCTACTCGGACGCAGAGAACGAGGAGAGATAGATGCGTCACAAGCCAAACGCTTAGGCCGATCGTGCATCTCTGTCGCTTGTTCCGCGCTCTCGCTCGCACGCGGAACGTGATATTTTTTCGTGCCGGTCATCGATTTATAAGTCGTTATCACGTCAAAAATTTTGTTTTGGCTAATCTCCAAAACGGTTGGACCAATTTTGATGGGGACTTTCACAGCTGATATTATAAGAAGTAAATTAGGCTACTTTTATTTTAAAAAAGAGTTCCGAGCAAAAATAACTTGAAAATTGTGAAATCCAATTAATGTAAAGTTTTTATATAGATTCAAACACCACGCTAAAGAATTCGCTGACAACAGCCGATCTATGACCACATGAGTAAAGAAACGGAACAGAGACAAAGCTTCTAAAGAGCTAGCAAAATTTATACCTATTTTGGTAGGGTTGGCACAATTGATATAAATGTTCTTTTTTTTTTCACATTATTTATTAAAATAGCCTGTCAGGCCAAGGTCAAGAGACACAATAAAAAATCTATTATTCGCGGCCACCGGTGGGTAATTGAAGCTTGATAGGATAGGTTTTTTTTTTTACAAATTACATACTCTAAATATATTTTTTTATTACTTTTGGTTTTTAATAATTTGTTGTGTCTTTTAATCGAATGATAAATTCTAAATTCATTATAAAGTTTTTTCAAATAATCCAATGGGAAATAATCACATGGCATAAGAAATGTACAATCTTGCAAACGTGCTAATATGTCATTACCAATATTAACAATTTGTACATGGAGATTAAAATATTCGCAAAATTTTTGCTCAAGCAATTCAACAAATGCAATAAAATTGTCAGGAGGTATTATTACACACAGTACAATGTACAAACATATTTACAACACTTTTTAAATACTAAAACAAAAATATTACTACGTATTATGTGAGAAACTCGATAACAAAACAAAACACGCACGACATTCGAGCGTCATGTCACGCCTGCAAGCCCTGAGATTGACCACTGGCTGATCTAGTTTGAAGCGGTTTTGGCTCATACGTGACAAGCAGCCAGTGGTCACGCACAAACACGCGTTGCACTTGTAGTGATGTACCTATCACAGCGCATTCGTATGTAGCTTTGTCTCTGTTCCGTTTCTTTACTCATGTGCTATGACTCCCCCACACTAGCATCTTTCGAGCGTCGACGTCGTGGCAGTGTCCAATCAGCGTTAAGTAAATGCCGCTGCGCAAGCGCTGCGTCAACACTGATTGGACGCTGCCACGACGTTGACGCTCGAAAAACCGACTGCATAAATAGACTGACTTATTAAAATATAAATAACAAATTATGAAACGGGAATTAACGCGATCATAATTTAGGTAATGTTACCTCTTTTAGTGAGTGTAGTGTGCGACGGTACTTGGCGTGAAAATAATATTATGAGGGTAAATGAAAAAACTGCCTTTCATACGGAGTGAAGACATCGCTGTTCCAGTCAGCCTGTGATCACGGTCGGTGTAACCCGATCGAAACGTCAGGCAAAAGAGGTAACATTTTGTACCTAAATTATTATCGCGTTAATTCCCGTCTCATTGAGTTTTAAATTATGCAACGCGAAAGTTTAAAATTATAACAATTTGATTACCTGCTGACTTTGACTCCATCCACAAATATCCCAGCAACACACAGAACCATAGTTTTTGAAGCAGTATCATCCTTTTCTAAAATCTTCCTTAACACTGGTCTTTCAACATTGTACAACTCTTTGTCAAACCTATATTTTAACTGCTCAATTACGTTTTTCACTGTACACACTCTATTTAATGTTTGTGTAAATTTTATTTCATAAGAAATCAACTTCCAAAGTATTAGTTTTAAATGGATATCTAACCAACCATTAGGAATCAATTTCTTATTGACTAGTTTAAGAAAGTATTCTTTTAAACCTTCAATTGTTAAATCGCCATCTGTTATATCATTCCTTCGTCCAGTGAATTCGAAATCTAATAAATTATCAATATCGTAATTCAAAATGAATGGGTCTGGATTCATTTTGTCATTTGATTCTTCAACTTTAGCTAAATCTTTTAATGTATATCTTTTGATTTTCTTGTATTCATTATTAAATATTAGAATATCATCAAGTTTAGGGATAATTCTAGCATCAATAGTGGGGGTTTTACCATCGTTTCTGTATGGGGTGTTGAATTTTCTTCTTTTTGCTCTAGGACATGAAAGAATCGGACTGCCTGATCTTTTGGATTTATTTGGAGTATCTTTGTTAAAATCTTCACTGTATAAAGTCTGCTCAAAGTTATTTAGTATTTGTGTATCTATCAGTTTTTCTACATTCTCTTCATTTAACACTTCAGTGCTTGTTTCTAATGTTTTTGTTATATTTTTAGGTTTATGTAAATCTGTAAGCAACTTTCCTGAATCTTTTAAGGCAATTTCTGATACTTTAATATTATTATTTCCAGTTTTAAATCTTATATGAGTGTTAGTGTCTTTGCTTGTGTCATTATCTTTGCAAGCATCTCTTAAATTAATATCTTGAAATAATTGTCGCGATTTTTTTAAAGCTTCTTCTGATTTTTTCACTTTTTTCTTACTTGCCGTTTCGAAACCTTTAAATTGAACGATTTCATTGTCTATGAAATCATTCTCTTTAAAACTGTCGATGTCATCAAAAATCCTTTTGGATCTGGCCAACGCTACTTCAGAAACTTTAACAGAATTGTTATTAGCTGTTTTGAAACCCAGAAACTGACTTGAGTTAGTAAAATTTGGAATTTCATTCTCAAGTTCTTTGAAAAGTGCTTTACTTTTAGCTAATGCGTCATCAGATTCTAGAACTGGCTTTTTGCTAGCTGTTTCAAACCCTTTAAATTTAGGTACAATATCTTTACTTGTTGAACTATTATTTTCAATATTGTCTACAAGACGAAAATCGTTGAATAGTGCTTTCGTTTTAGCTAATGCTTCTTCACATATTTTGACTGGTTTCCGGTTAGCAGTTTCAAAACCCATAAATTTGTTGGCATCGACTTTATTTGTTATATTTTCTTCTTCAATAATATTTTTATTATCAATGTCTTTGAATACTGCCTTACTTTTAGCTAAGGCTTCAGCAGATATATGAACAGGTTTTTTACTAGCAGTTTCAAAACCTTTAAACGCAAAGCCACTATCTAGGTGTTTAAGATTATACTGCTTAACATTTTCTTGTTCCTTATCAATATTTTGGAACAATTCCTTACTTTTGGCTAGAGCTTCAGCTGATATTTGAACAGGTTTTTTGCTAGCGGTTTGGAATCCTACAAAATTAGGTATACTGTTCTTATCTGTCATATTATTATTATCTTTTTTGGTATTATCAAACTCTTTTTCAATATCTTGAAATTTGCTTATAGCCAACACTTCAGATAAAATTTTAACAGATTTTTGACTAGCTGTTTGGAAACCTTTGAACGTTGGAATGTTGTCTTTATTTTTGTTAACAATATCGAATTGTTGATCATCAATATCTTTGAATATAACTTTGCTCTTAGCTAAAGCTTCGTCAGATATTATAACTGGTTTTTTGCTAGCTGTTTGAAATCCAACAAAGTTATTTAGATCTTTTTCCATATAATTTGTTTCAGAATCATTGACAATATCTTTAAATATATCTCCAGATTTAGCCAAAGTGTGAGATATTAGTACAGGTTTTTTACTAGCTATCTGACAACTTTTAAATGGCTGTACATTATCTTGTTTCTTAGCTCTAATATTCAAAATGTCATCATTATCAATGTTTTTGAATAACTCTTTACTGTGAGCTAAAGCTTTAGCCGAGACTTTTATAGGCTTATTATTAGCAGTTTGGAAACCTTCATGTTCTGCTACTGCTTCGACTTTATTATCTTTTATTGAAATATTTTCAACGTTTTCATCGTCTATATCTCTGAACATCTCTTTGCTTCTGGCTAATGCCTCATTGGATATATTTATTGGTTTTTTACCTGCTGTTTGAAAGCCAATAAAAGATCCTTTTATATTTAAATCATCATGTAGATTTTTAAAGCTTTCAATGGTAGTTAAAGTGTCTTTACCATTGGAAAGGTATTTATTTGTATTTCCAAAAGATTTATTTTCCATTGAAACCTTGTCAGTTCGCAGTGTGTTGATATTATGGAGTTCTGTTTTAGACTTTTTTAACATTGCCGGAGCTAATGTTATATTTTTTTCACAATCACTTAAATTATCACTAACTTTTAAATCTTTAAATACATTCTTACTATGTTTTAAGGCGTTTTCGGAAATATTTATAGGTTTATTGCTAGCAGTTTTAAATCTACAAAGCTCTGGTGTATGTTTTTTTTCGATGTCTAATAATTCACTGTTGAAAACCTCGTTGAAATCGTCGTCTAATTCTTCAAATTGTCTATCTTCACAAACATTTGTAATGATATCTTGCAAAATACTTTTACTTCTAACCAATGCTGCATTAGAAATTTTTATATCTCTATTACTTGCCGTTTTAAAACCACCAAAGTCTTTGCTTGTTGATGGCAGATCGAAATTTTTAGTATCAAAATCTAAACTATTTAGATCTTTGACTTCAGATGTATTTATTTTTGTTTTAGTTTCTTCGCAAACATGTATATCTTTATGTAGACTCTTTGCTTTTTCAATGGCTTCTGATGATATCTTTATTGTGTTATTGCTTGCTGTTTTAAAACTTATTAGTTCTGGATTTAAGTTTAATTCAGTTTTAAAAAGAGTACTCATGTTTTCTTTTGTTTGTAATGGAGCTTTTTCTTTGGAAAATTCGTCATTTGCAATGCCTTCTAGAATTCTGTCACTAAAATCTATTCTATTGAAGAACTTTTTACTTGTAGCCATATGAGCATCTGCGATTCGAATTTCTTCATTAACTGGATTTTTAAGAGTTTCTAATTCAGTTTCTTGGGTTTTATCAGTAATTAGAGACATGTCATTTGCAAATTCTTGAAGTATTTCCTCATCTATTTGTGTATTTGTTTCAAGTTTAGCATCAATACATGTTTGCACTCTATTTGCATGGTCATTGATATCTTCTTTTAAATCGCCTGATGTTAAAAGTTTTATTTCGGCGTCATTTTCTATGTCATAATTGTTATCCAAGCCAATATCTTGAAATACTTTTTTACACCTGGCTAAAGCCATATCTGACAGTTTAATTTTTTTCCTACTGGCTGTTTTAAAACCTTCAAATTTTCGTTTATCTGGTCGCTTCAAATGATCTATTTCTTTTTCCACAAAATTAGTACAATCTGTTTCTTCTAAATTCAATATAATTCCTGTGTTTCCAGAGTTTAGCCTAAATTGTGATGAATTAGGAGTATTACTAGTATTTTGTTTAGCAGATAAACTGTCTACTAAATCTGTAAATGTAACTCTAGAGGACAGATTTTTATCTACTTCGTCAAGTACGCTTTTAGCTTTAGAAAACGATTCCGTAGATATTTGTATTGATCTGTTGCTAGCCGTTTGAAATCCTACATACATGGTTTTGTCTAACATGTCTGGTTGTTCATAAAAGGAAGTTTCTAAGGCACATGTAAGTGGAATATCTTGAAATTCTTTATGTAAATACTCGATTTCTTCGTCACTGCTAAACAAGATTTCATCTTTCAAAAAAGTACTATCCCTTTCAGTTACTTCCACTGGAATAGGCTCCTTATTGTTTTCATCTTTAAGATTTACATTACTGCAATCAGTTTTGGTAATTTTAAGTCTTTCAGCACTGATTTTGAGCACAGGACTTAGTTGTTCTTTCTTTTGACCAAATTCATGTTCTATGTTAGTTTGTATAAACAATTCTTTTCCTATAATTTGAGAATTTATAAGCTGTTTAGCCGACCTAAGGTCAGTGTTTTCTTCTATTATTGGAACTGCAATTTTTTCGAAATTTTCAAATGCTCCTAGGTCAAAAACTAAAGGTGATGGTGTTTTAGATTTTTTAGCTTCAAACACCATACTAGATGGGATTTCTATATCTATTTCAACATCATCTATTACATTTAACTTTGTTTCTATTTCTATTAGCATTTCTGTACAATTATCTGTTAGTAGCTTATTTTCTTTTGACATATCTTTATTAATACAACTAAATGCCTTATCTTCTGTTTTTTGGACATTAAAATTAGGATTTTCTTTTGTTTCATTAGAAACTGCTAATCTTTCTGAATTACTATTATTATTATTTGTATTAAAAACATCAGAACTCCCAATATCTGTGTTATGAATATTAATGTCTGTGTTACTTTCACTGTGACTATCATTTTTAAGTATAATTTCCTTTTCTTTACACACAATATATTTTTTATCAATATTTACAATCTTTTCAATGTCTGTTTGGGAGAATGTATTATCAAATTCTTGTGTTATGCCATTATTATCAACAAGAGCTTCAGCATTATCAATTATGTCTATTAATTGAGTATCAGAGACAAACTGAGTCTCAAATTTGGTTGCTGGGGTTTTGAGTGGTACCTAAAATAATTTAGTTCTTAATAAAATTTGTTAATGATGCATAAACATAGATAATTAAATTTATTGGTGATCATAACATAACTTGGGCATGATAACATAATACTATTTTCAGTTGAAGTCATGAAAATAAAAATAATATATTTGTAACTTTGAATTGAATCTCTTGCTATATAGGTTTCTTTTATTTATTAAAAATGAGAAAAATGAACATTTTAAGTTTAGGTTTTTTTCTGAAATTATTATAACTTATAAAAATTTGTGTGGATCACACATTGTCATATGCTGTTGTTACAAACAGACATTTGTTGAACATTTGATAAAAAACAAATATTCACATGAAATTCTCATGATGTTCATGCAAAAAGAATTGACATTTATTTGCCAGTTATTAGTGAGAACACATCATAACAAGTCTGACTCAAATATAAAACAAAAATCTTCATCATTTCAGCCACAGGACATTCACTGCTGAACCTAGGCCTTCCCCAGTGACTTCCAGATCGGCCAATAGGAAGCGGCGTGGGGCATCCACCCACAAGGTGGACAGACGACCTGGTAAAAGTTACAGGTAGCAGCTGGATATAAAACGATAGTAAAAAATATATATTGTATAATAGTATCTTATTGAAACTTACCTCAACATCTCTTGGTAACATATTTACAGGTATAAATGTAGATTTTTTGTACCTATCCAGTTTCTTCCTATCTTGTCTTGAAGTATTAAGAACATCTGCTTTGTAAATAGCTTTGATTTGAGTTGATACTTTGGAAATCACATCTTGAATACTGTGTGAAGATAGGCCTTGACCACTTCTTTTCTGTTCTTTATATAAAGCTAAGGGTTCCTTCACTGCGTTCTGCTTTAAAATTCCTTCAAATTCCTTGATTAAATCGGTAGGATCATCCATTTTTTGTAAAAGATTGTGAAGTAGAATTTCTTTGAGTTTTAAAATTGGATGTTAGATAGCAACCTGTAAGTTGAAATAGGCTCTTCTGATATGTAACTACATTTAAAATGTTTCTTTCTAAACCCTGAATTATGAAGTAGAATTTACTTATTATTATAAACATAACAACACGCGCGAATATTTTTTATTTTTTTAACCATTTTTTGACAGACAGCTAAGTGCCAGTTGACAGCAACTTTCGGTTTCATCCCACGCAAGCTACCCACAAACAGCTTCCGACCACCAAATTATTATTATATGTATTTGTTTATACCCAACAAAACGAAATGACATACAATAAATAATGAAACTTTGATAAAAGACAACGTAGCCGTTGTTATATTTATCCTGTTGTTATTAATTGCATGATTTGCATGTTTCGTAGTCATTAACACTAATAAAAAAAACTAGTCATAGTCTTCCGTACCTACGTGAAACGGAACCGAGACTATCAGACTATTAACGTTCAAAAATGTTTATGCCGGATTTGGCTATTTATTTCTTTTCTTCATTTTGATTAGGTTTTTACCATAGATAGGCTTTGCAATAATTAAATTATTTGCATAAAATATCTGTTTTTATTTCATTAACAAGTAACAATAAAAAGTATACTTCAAGTCTCACGAAGCATTCAACCAAGCAAACACAAAAGCGCGTGTTATTTCAGAACGCATTCAAAGCTTCATCTTCAGGAAAGCAGCGGATAATTCTCAAAAAATATTGTTTTACAACAAATATACTAGCTAATTCAGCGCGAATTACCTCATCGCTGCGTTAATAACAAATCTCTTGTTCAAAATGGTAGGTGTAACATAATTTTACATGTACTAATAACGATTTTGCTTTTAAAATATGGCGGTAATTTGAGGTTATATTTTTTCCAGTCTCATACTATTTTGCTGGTCCAACCCGGCCCCAGGCCTGAAACAAGAACCTATTCTGACTACGAGAGTGTGAACGACTGTATGGAGGGCGTGTGCAAAATATACGAGGAGCATTTGAAGAGGCGAAACCCAAATACACCTACGATCACCTACGATATTTCGCAATTGTTTGATTTCGTTGACCAGGTAAATTCGTGCTGTATTTTTTAATTAGCTGCGGCATACTCTGCAGATTTATATATCTATTTGAGTCGGGTAGTTTGAACTAGGGGTTAGATGTTTGATCAGGCTGGGGTTATTTTTCCTACCCCATGAGAACTCCGCCAAAACACGTAGTGTTGTTTTTATATCTCTAATATGTGGTTTTATTATAAATATTATTAATAATAATAAACAATTTCAATTTATTTGCATTCCAAAATGTTACAATGGTTGTAAAAGATCTAACTACGTTTGGAGTGTAGCAAAGGGTGTGCAAGGCATTCTAAATGTTAGGGGGCTTCAATATTTCATCACATTTTATTATTAAACCGTGTGTTAGAAAGAAAAAATCACAAGTATAAAAAGCATTTACTTTGGGCGCCTTTATACGTTAAAAACAAAGATAATATATTTATGAAAATTTTTCTAAACGCCTTGCACACTCTTTGCTACACTCCAACCCCAACTAGATATGCGAGCCGCGCCGGCTAGCCGCCGCCATGAAGAGATAGCGCGCCGCCGCCGCAGCCGGCTTTTTCAAAATACGCGCCCGTTCGGTCTGCGTGGATTCGCATTCCCCGCTATGGGTCGGCGGAAGGCAAACTCGCGTCTAAGCTCAGCCTATTTCTGATTCTAATGTAGAACAGGAACAGGATTCATTTACCCAAAATGATGAACAGCACTATCGGTTTGGCGGGTTGGATCACTTTTAAATATTGGACAACATCACATACATTCTGATCCTAAAGTAAGAAGCTAAAGCGCCTGTGTTATGGAGATCAGAAACAACGACGTTACCACAACAGCCAGACCCGAGACAATATAGTAAATATCGTTTTCCATATTGAGCCGACTGGGGATCGAACTCGGGACCTCGGAGATGGCGACGACGCTTCATAGTCCGGCGTGCTCGACTCTCGGCTACGGGCAAAAACTTTTCAAATATATTAAATCAGCAACACCAACACGTTGGCATAGCGTACTTGAAATGCTCGAGAGCATGGTCCACTGCTACAATCGCAGCCCAATCAACGAGATGCTTCAAAAATAGGTCAGTCTGATTTGAAAATTACGCAATCTGACTGGAATTTGTTAGAAGATTTGGTGAAGATTTGTCGAAGTTTCGGGAGGCAGTAACGATTATATCATCCCAGAAACGTAGCAGCCAGAACGTTGCACTGGTTCTCCAGTTCGAAATAACGGATGTGTTGACTTCTATCCCAGACAACTAAACCTTGATCATGCTGTCCTTGAAAAGAAATATGATGAAGCAAGTAGACAAAAGGTTCCCTACAACATAAGCAACCATAGCACCAGCACTGCCAGACTACAGGTTCATGGGACTGACGAAGATAGACGTGTATCTTGAAAGGCAGAATATGACTCGTGCATCTTTTCTGGCTTGGTATTTTAAGGATATTGTGGGACTGGGAACCAGTGAGAGCGAGACTACTCAACTAGTTCCCAGCACTAGTACTGTCCTTGTCCGTAAAACAAAGGACACAAGCTCTTCTCAGCTGTTGTTAAAGTTAACCAAGAAGCATTGCTCTTAAAACAGTATTGACTTTCAAAACAAAGATGCCATTGATCAAGAAACGTGGAAATATCTAGCAGCTGCCGATTCCACTGAACTTTGATGGCGACCTGCTATTGATATTTTTGAAAAAAAAGAACAACCTCTTTTCCATTGCTGTCAACTTTGGCTAGAGCGATGCTGTGTGTCCCTGCCACAAGCACACCGAGTGAGCGGGTATTTTCTGTTGCAGAACTAGTGCTCACTGCAAAAAGAACACATCTGATGCCCCAGAGCGCAGCGTGTCAATAAAATAATATTCATCCACGATAGTTATCGTGTGTGCAAAGACTGCTGCAGTGTTATCGCAGACGCAGATGACTGAATAGTCTAAATATGATTGTTTGATTTATGTATTCTTTTATTTTTACAACAATGATCAATCGTTATGTCATCATTTCATCAACATCATTCGCATTTTCTTGCTTGATTTCAGCCTAAAAGTTAGATTAGGGTAGGAATCAAAAACGAGCCGCCGGCTAGAAGCCGCCGCCACGATAATTTTGCTAGCGCGCCGCCGCCGACTGTTTCACACCCGGCTCGCATGTCTAACCCCTAATACTACTACTCTAAGTAGTAACTAAGCAGAAACTGACAATAGTTACTTAGCTTAGCTGGGCAGTTCCTGCACTTAGCCTCTTGATCAGACCATTGTGCATGCTGCATCTTTTTCCTTACTCCAACTGGCCCAGGTCATCCCAGAAGGTAAGCAGCCTTTTCAGGCTCTTAAAGGCTTCTGGGAGTGATCCTGGTGATTGGAGAATCTGTGCCTGTTGTTCTGCCACGCTCCCACAATCCATGAGCACATGCTGTGAAGTTTGTTTTGCCTCCATGCATCCTCTGCATATGGGGCTGTCTGTTACTCCTATGTTACATGGGTGCTTGTTTAGAGAAAGACAAACTGACGAAAGTCAGGACCCTGGGATTAATTTCAATAGTGCTATTATAATGATAACCTTTCCACCATTTCCAGTTAGCAGACCTAAGCTGCCTCGTTTACCAAAAGTCAACGAACACATACGCACCATACAACAAAGATTGGATCAAAGAGAAGATCTATGTATTACTACGTCAAGCGGCAGGGCAGAGTGACTAAGTTAGATGTAAGTTTTCTAGTTTTACGGTAACCGATATTGTATGGGAGGTAACGATAAAAGTAATTCATGTGAAGACATATTTTGTTTACAACGGTCCATGCTAGTTTTAATTCACCTATGTAGCAACACTTAAGTGTTAATCCACGATAGTTATTTCACTTTTGCTCACAGAAGCGCAGTCACCGAGTCAAATATTGCTATCCACCTATTCACACATTACCTAAAATGACATAGGGTTTTAAGCGTCATACATGTCATGCAATCTACTCCAACTTAGCTATATGTTCGAGCACTGGCATTCTTTTTAAAATTAAACTAAAATTTTGTGATCAATAAATATGCTAAAATCAATGTCTACATTTTGTTTGACAACCCACTATAACACTTCAAATGTTGAATAATAATCTCTTTGAGCTATAATATTCGTCGTTTTAAGTAATAAAATTGTATTTAGCTATAGTATTACGTTATACAAATTGCAACTTCAATGTATGATGACTCGGAATTAACGTTATTGAAGATATTCCGTACAAATTGTACTGAATTTTGTTAGCAATAAGATATTTTAGTTGTGTCAAGTAATAAAACTGTATTTTGTTGTCGTATTTCATGTATTACAAATTTCAACTTAATTGTATAATGATTCAGACACCTAGTTTTAATTGAAGATATTCCGTACAATTTTTAATTGATTTAGTATTACAATCCTCCTGATACAATTTCGGTTACCAGTTATTATGACAAATTGTAAAAAAAGTTACTACAGTACATCGTTTTTTGACTTTAATTTGATCTGCAAAGCTTTATCTTGAAGATAATGTTGGTGATTCATAAAAGTTTTATATTGATACGGAAACGGTGCAGATTTCTTATAATCATTGGTTTCAATGGCAACCGTTTTGCTAAATTAGATGTATTTTTGAAGTATTCATAATCTAGTTCTCATACACAATCCCAAGAATAATTTTCGATATACCAATTATCAAAAAAAATCCTAATAATAATTACACCATCTTTACAATTATTTCTACTTAATTACTCATTAGAAAATTATTTAGACACAAAACTATTAACACACTATAATAATTACTATACAGGGTGTCCCGTAAATGAAGGATAACCTTGTAACCACTTATTCTACACATCGTAATGAACTTTTGTCCTTACTTACTATTTAAAATACTATGCATATATTTTTTGTCTTTCTGTACAAATTTAATCGGTTGTTTGGTAATTTTGTATGGAAAGTCGATAACTTTACATGCAAATTTACAAAAGTGATAGATCAAAAGTTCTTCACGGTGATGTATAGAATTTGTGGTTTCAAGGTTATCATTTATTTACGGGACACCCTGTATAACACAAAAACTTTTATTCTAACAGTTTACTAATTTTATACGCAAATATTTTTGTAATGATGTGTCAAGATTCGTTTTCAATATTTGTCAGCTAAAGATAAGAATCAAAACGTTTTTTGGGATTTCGATTTAGAATGTAAATCGCTTCAAATCTAATATGGTCATACAATTTCACGTTTGACATAACCTATAATTATGGTAACTAGCTGAACTAGATACTTTGTACCATTATCTATCAATTTATGGTAATTTGTACCATTTATCCTGAAGGTGATTTGCTTGCCATTCATCAGATGACAATTTTGTATCATTAACTCTGTTAAAGTATTTTTGTTACTTGCAACACCCTACTATAGTATTGTCATAAAACAAAAATGTGTGGGATTGGTAGTTTTTTTTAATATTGTGTGATGATTTCACTATGTTTTACGGTGCCAGGTATATTTTTTATATATTTGTCCACTATTATTAGTGCTCTAATATGACGATTTCACTATACAAACTGAACCAGCACGCGTTTTGGCTGCGGCTTTGAACAATTTGGTGGTAATTTATTTGCAATAAATAAAGCCGCACTAACGTACTACAAAAAAAAATACATTTGATTTAGAAATTTATCTTTTGGAATTAAGGTTGAAAATTGTTTGAGTAAATTTGTCATTTTACAAGTTGAAGAAATGCGACTAAACATAACATTACTGTTTGTCTGGTCTGATGATTTAATTGTGAAATTTCCAACAAAAATACTACAACTTTTTATTACTTTTAACAATCCATCATTATTGAACAACGCTATAACCCAAATAATTTCATAGATTCTCAAAATATACACACCACTGTAACACGCCCAAAGAAGGAGTGCTCTTGCTTTTTATCAAAATTGTATGCACGATATCACACCAACCAACCTTAAACCTTATTGTCAAAGTGTCAATTTTTAATTCTAATAATGTAAAAACTAGACATACCTTGTTGCCATCCAAGTTTTGTACATTGACCAATAGAGAGATGTTATTTTTGTTTCGACTTTGGAAGTTCAAAGGGTTTTTTTTTCCTTTCTTTTTGTTAATGTCTTAATATAAGATAATGTAAGTATTAGTGTAAGAATAAAGTTAAAATTGTATTTCATGACTTTCATTTTATCCTTAAAAATATCAGTATAACAAGGTGAATTTTCGTTGGTTTTTCTTATAGAAATAATGTGAAGTCTTATTTTATGGGAAGTAACGATTAAATTTCTTATAGAAGTATTGGGAATTCTTATCTCTGGCTTGATAAAGAAGAGTTAGTCTTTATGGTGTCGTTGACGACCTCCGTAGCCGAAAGGCGAGCACGCTGGACGCTGGTCGCCATCTCCGAGGTTCCGGGTTCGATCCCCGGTTGCGCTAATGCAGAAAAACTTTTCTATATTGTCTCGGGTCTGGGTGTTGTGGTACCGTTGTTGTTTCTGATTTCTATAACACAAATGCTATAGCTACTTACCTTAGGATCAGAGCAATGAATGTGATGGTATGAGGATTATTCCCAAAAAGCCCGGTTCCTATATCCGAGAAACGGTTGGTTTTGCTAACGGATGGTAGGAATTGTCAACTTGACAATCTCAAAAGCGTTCCTATAAATGACGCTTCGTCAAATTTTATAGGAACGACTATAACGGCTCGTTACTTTTGACACCAATACGATCAGTTGCTGATGTACACTTACACATAGTACAATATAGGAACCCGGTGAAAATGAATAAAGCGAGTACATAGAATACTAATAATTTATTATCTATAAATATTACAGAAATGTTTTTGTATTTACAATATTAAAACTACTATAAAAGTTAAAGAATTAACAAAAACAATGAATAAACAATTATATGCATCTGCAAAAACAGATCAAATACCATAGACTTAAAAGTTAAGCGCTGTTTACAGACTCTATTAACTACATACAGGATTACCTTTGGACCCCCCGCCAAAATTAAATATACTTAATTTATGGAAAGTAAAAAAAAAATAAGCAAAAAAATTATTTTGATTACCCGCGTCATAGAACGTACCTAACGCATACAAACAAACGAGGGGCAACAATTTTGTTTTGTGTTCGGAAAAATAGGAAAAAAAAGAATGTTTTTTATTTCATAAATTTGATGTACAGGCAAAGGTGAAAAAAAATGGCGGGGCGTCCAAAAGTAACTAAAACTATTCCCTACTCAGAGACTTCAATTAGTTACCTACTTAACATTTTTGATCATTCAATAATGGTCTTTATTTGTATCGACTTTAGTGTCAGGTATTACACACATATTCCGGCTGGCAATGGCATTAATCGGGCAAGTCTGCAAAACCGAATAATTATGTGTAGTAGATCAGTGTTTCCCAACCTGTGGTCCCCGGACCCCTCGGGGTCCGCCGACGGCCAACTTATCTCAGACGGTCCGCTAACAGAGAATAAGGAATAGTAGAGCTTATTAGTGCAGCTGAACGGTATAATGGGTCCGCGGATTGTAGGTATTTGGCGTAAGGGGTCCGCCCTTGAAAAAGGTAAAGAAACACTGGTGTACATTACTGTAGATCAGCCATTCTCAAAGTGTGCTCCGCGGAGCCCTTAGGGCACATGAGTAAAGAAACGGAACAGAGACAAAGCTACATACGAATGCGCTGTGATAGGTACATCACTACAAGTGCAACGCGTGTGTGTGCGTGACCACTGGCCGCTTGTCACGTATGAGCCGAAACCGCTTCAAACTAGATCAGCCAGTGGTCAATCTCAGGGCGTGCAGGCGTGACCCGACGCTCGAATGTCGTGCATGTTTTGTTTTGTTATCGAGTTTCTCACATAATACGTAGTAATATTTTTGTTTTAGTATTTAAAAAGTGTTGTAAATATGGTTGTACATTGTACTGTGTGTGATAATACCTCCTGACAATTTTATTGCATTTGTTGAATTGCTTGAGCAAACATTTTGCGAATATTTTGATCTTCATGTACAAATTGTTAATATTGGTGACATATTAGCACGTTTGCAAGATTGTACATTTCATATGCCATGTGATTATTTTCCATTGGATTATTTGAAAAAACTTTATATTAGATTTAGAATTTATCATTCGATTAAAAGACACAACAAATTATTAAAAACCAAAAGTAATACAAAAAAATATTTAGAGTATGTAATTTGTAAAAAAAATAACCTATTTTAATTAAAAATGTGAAAAAAAAGATCATTTATATTTTAAATTTATTCAATTGTGCCAACCCTACCAAAATAGGTATAAATTTTGCTAGCTCTTTAGAAGCTTTGTCTCTGTTCCGTTTCTTTACTCATGTGCCTTAGGGTCCCCAAACCCCCTTTAGGCAGGAGCTCGGCGAGAGTACTTGTAATAATAATAAGATAGTAACATGATTGTTAGTAAGAATACACATAATTGTTAAAAAAAATGGGGCATGTCAAATATTTCGCTTGCCAAAAAGTTTCCGTCAGCAATAAAGTTTGAGAACCGCTGCTCTAGATTAGATTAGTAAGTAGATACTTACTACTGCCAAACCAACAAAGCCTGCCAGTACCCTTATTCCTTATAAATTAGCAATCAGCAATAATCGCGCAGTCATCGCCCGATTGATGCTTAGTGTCATAATGTATGGGCAGCACCACAGAGTAAGTATTATACTGCAGCACCGACAGTAGATTGCTTTGTTTTTGTTTTTTGCTGTCAATTTGCGATTTTAAAGCCAGAATTGGACAATTTTCGCTCTCGCATTGCTTTTGCAAGATACGGAATCAGGGTACCGATTATGTGTGTAAGCTACCCTTACTCTGATATTACGTTTTTAGCACTTTTTAAGTAATTTCAATACTGGGTATTCTCCTTTCTTGTTACAATAACGTCTTGCTAATAGTTAATACATTGCAAGGTAGTGCCAAATTTAAGAAAATAAGATCAAAAGAAACAAAAAGACTATTGTATATAGCAAATCATTTTAACCTTTTTTTTAAATATTTACTTTTATTGCAAAAAAAAGACGTACGCCAAAGGCGCCCCAACAAGGACCTTAAGCAATGCACATACGGTGAAAATTAATGATTTTAAATCTCTACTAAAGTTTGGCAACAACTTGCAATGTAACCCTGTATAAGGGTCTGGGTGTGGTGGAAGACGCTGTAGTAAATTATAATTCTCAACTTCAAGAGCAAAACAAATTGGTTTGTGTTCCTTATATAGCTATATATTTATACAAACGGAACCTCGTTTGAAATAATAACTACCATACTCAGAACTTACACATAGATTTTAATTAAATACCAACCCTAGTTATCATAATTTTATTTAAGAGGAAAATATACACAACTCTCTCTCTTTCTGACATACTTTGACAGACAAAGACAGCAAACTATTTCATGTACAACTGTCTCTCTCTCTCTCTTTCTAACATACTTTGACAGACAAAGACAACATAGTATTTCATGTACACTTCTTGCAACTAACGAATTAAAACAAAACACTGTTTTTCCATAAACAATAGAAAAAAAGTGAAATCTAGCTTAACATGTCCAACGTAGTACTCTGAATAATATATTTGAACTATAGTACTATGTTATAAGGTTGTCTTTTCTTTAAAAGAATACATAATTTTGTAAGGTTGAAACTTAAAACAAAATGAACTAAAATTGCAAGAACTATACATGTCTGGCATTAATTCTTACATCAAAATTATCGTTATTCGAGTTTTATTAAGAATCTACTATTAAATAATCTAAATTAAATATTCACACCCAACCAATATTTATTTACAGAAAAATACCTTTAAGAACTAACACCTTATAGAGCTGATATACTTATAATAATAATGGTAAAGTAATTCTCTACACTATCCCGATTTATAAGATGCGCACGCGTCGACCACATACCCTATTCAGGGGGCCTAGCGCAAAAGTGTATCGTTCGTTCGGTCGTATAAACCTAAAAAATTAAAATGGTCAGTCTCATGTGTCAATCCATTGATAAAATATGACCAACTCAATCTAGCCGTGTAAAAAACCCGACTGTTTTCAATTGTTCATAAATTGTCAAACCTTTGATACGGGGAATGGATGTTTTAATTTGATCGGTTAATACGACCGACCGAACGATACACTTTCGCGCTAGGCCCCCAGGGTGTAAATAAATTTAATTAATTTAAAAAATCAAATAACCCGACTGCTTAAAAAGTGAACTTAAAAGATGAAAACATGATTTAATGAATCAATTTGCAGTCGTAGGCATCAAATCCATGTTCGACCTTTTCTACACGGATTTAAATTACTTAATAAGGTACTAACGCAGTGCATACCAAGTCAATCATCATAATGCTGTTAATGGATTGATCTATATATATAAAAATGAAACCCGTTTTCCGTGGTCACGGCATCACGCGTGAACGGCTGGACCGATTTCGCTCATTCTTTTTTTGTTGTGTTTGTTATTGACAGGAGAAGGTTCTTATGAAATAAAAATATAAGAAAAAGGCGCGGAAAATTAAAAAAAAATACAAATCTAAAGACAACGGGAACGAAGTCGCGGGCAACAGCTAGTATATTATAATTTTATATCCGTTGAACGGTTTAGGCTGTAGGGCGTGCCAAAGAAATAGACATACATACGCTCGAAAAACATAACCCTCGTTTGGCAGTCGGGTAAAAAGAATTCGACACTTCAAAACTACGTGATCAGCTGCTGATAAACAAATACTTTTCAGGGAGAGACATAGGAATCGTGTCTTTTATGCTCGATACATTACTATCGAGGTATTCAAGTTAGTTAGGGTTGACTTTTCTTCACTAAGGAGAATGCGCGTTAGCGCTTAGTATGGTATGGAGTCAATACCATACTAACTTACTCGCATACCTCGATATCGATGTAGTAAGAAAAAGTTGTTATATGCATTTAAATGGATTCGTGCTAATATAAATTTTAGCGCAATTCGGAACACCCCTTGCGCATTGCGAATTGCGCAAAAGGGGTGTTCCGAATTGCGCAAAAACAGTAAAGATACACATTAAATATATGGCATTTCTACTGTTTAGGGTACGTGCTCCATGCTTTATTATAGCCCCATTAGATAGTATATTTGTACGCTACACCCGATCTTATTTCGATTGCTATGGCTTTAGTTGCCATGGTTACACAACACATCGGCCATAGACAAACATTAGGACAGTATCCAAACTGCGAAGAGCGTTGAAAATAGATTTATCATTATAAAAAACACGATCTACTTATAAAGAAACGAAGATATTTTTATTCTACTCTAATACTTAATATTAATCTATATTTACAAAGGTTTTGGAAATAACTCTTCATATGAAATCAAAGACTTAAATTATTACTTGTATACTGTTTTACTAACTGGGCCCCGAGTCTGCTAATTTAACCTATCAAGCTTCAATTGCCCCACCGGTTGGATCGCATAATAGATTTTTTATTGTGTCTCTTGACCTTGGTCTGACAGGTTAAAAGTGGCATAATTGAATATCAATTGGATCACATTGTAATTGTTTGACGCATTCGGTATTCTGCTACTAATTTACCTCTCAAATTAATATCTTAAATTATTAGCAGAATACAAAATGTGTAAGTGTTTAACACATCTGGTATTCTGCTACTAATTTAAGTCTCAAATTCAAGTCAATTAATTAGTGGAAGAATTTTATATGTGTCAAACAATTACAATGAGATCCAATTGATATTCAATTATGGCACTTTAAATTAGCAGACTTGGGGTCACACGGAACCTATACGAGTTGACCTAGTCGGTTTTTATTTTTACTAACTCAGCTGCCTAAATTTTTATAGATTTTGAAGCAAACAAAGAACAGAAATTTTCCAATAATAACTCGATGGATAAAACCTCTACGTCTACCAAGGTATGTTCGAATTATGAAAGCTGCTTTTGAATATTTTTGAGTGACGCGAAGAAAAACAGTGATTTCGTTTTTGAGTCAGATTAAAAAAAAAAGTCTAGAAGAAAATTACCTTTCATCAAAAGAATAGAAGAAAAAAAAATATACCGGGTTACCAGGCCTAAATTATGGTGTTAGTTTTAATAAACGATTACTTAGAATTATTTTAAGAATGTTGTCAACATTCTATGAAAGTTGAACCAAGATTAATAGTTTTAACATTATTCGTCATCTCAAGAAACATATACAGATAAAATTACATACAAATTACATACAATATAATGTCAACTATCTCACTTGCTCTCGGCCGCCTTCTTGCTTTTCGACTTCGGATGCATTTTGTATGTATGTTTTCTTAGTTCCTTCTGTTTCATGTACCTGTGAGTAGCAATGTTTGTATGGTCAGAGCTTGGATGGAATACTCATACATTTATATGTGAGGAAGTGGGGGGGAAGGGGGGTTCATACAAAATGTGAGTTCACACAAACATTTGCGCGAAATTCAAACCCAAATCCGCCTTGGATTTGGGTTGTAACCCGGAGCTCGAACCTCTACACAAGAACCTCTGAAAATGATGATGATGTAACTTAGACACTGACCTCCTAGGGAACTGCTTGCAGACATACTTAAAGTCCTCTGGGTCCCCATGCACCCTTAGTTCGTGCCTGTCGCGACTGCCTTCAGACGCACACGAGCGTTCTTTAGGTGAACTATGTCCAGCAGTGGCTGATGATAGTAAAGCTTATACTATGGCGACTAAATAACGGATAAACATGCTTAAAGACATAATTTAAACGTTATATAAACATCCAATTAAATACAAATGGTCGTGTTCATCACACAATCATTTGCCCCCTGCCGGATTCAAACCCAAGTCCCAGGCTTTGTAGTCCGGAGCGCGAACCTCTACACAATATTATAACCTCTGAAAATGATGATGATGATGATAAAATTATTCACTGAGCTACTAAGGCACTGCTTGCAGACAAATTTAAAGTCTTCTGGGTCCCCATGCACCCTAAGTTCGTGCCTGTATATTCCTTTTCCTGTAACTTTGTTCCTTTTGTGTGATGTGCTATATATCTATCTTCGAAACGAATTCACTAATCTGCTAGGGCACTGCTTGCAGATATACTTGAAGTTCGCCAGTGCCATCAGAAGCAAACTAGTATTCTTTTTATTTACGTTTTTTGGGGGATCTTGTCCAGCAGTGTGCTTCGAAAGACTAATGTTAATATTTATGTACCTTTACTTGTGACTTTTTTTTGTGGTGCGTAATAAAGGTACCTAATTTATCTATCTATGATAGGAACTATGTCACTAACCTGCTAGGGCACTGCTTGCAGACATATAAGTCTTCTGGGTCCCCATGCACCCTTAGTTCGTGCCTGTATATTCCCTTTCCTGTAACTTTGTTCCTTTTGTGTTTTGTGCTATATATCTATCTAAAAAACTAATTCACTTACCTACTAGGGCACTGCTTGCAGACATACTTAGTCTTCTGGGTCCCCATGCACCGTAAGTTCGTGCCTGCATTTACCTTTCCCTGTAACCATGTTCTGTAACTTACTACCTGTCTATGTAAGATATGAACTATGTCACTAACCTGCTGGGGCACTGCTTGCAGACATACTTAGTCTTCTGGGTCCCCATGCACCGTAAGTTCGTGCCTGCATTTACCTTTCCCTGTAACCATGTTCTGTAACTTACTACCTGTCTATGTAAGATATGAACTATGTCACTAACCTGCTGGGGCACTGCTTGCAGACATATGTAAAGTCTTCTGGGTCCCCATGCATCCTTAGTTCGTGCCTGTCGCGAATGCCTTCGGACGCGAACGAGCGGTGACACGTCGAGCATTCGTACGGCTTCGTCGAACTGTGCGACTGTGGGATTTAATTAGGGTATTTTAATTTGTAAGATAAATACACGATGTACTTCATAAAAAAAACAGGTACCAAGCACCATTATGACGACCTCCGTAGCCGAGAGGCGAGCACGCCGGACTTTAAATGGCGCCGCCATCTCTGAGGTTCCGGGTTCGATTCCCGGTCGGGTCAATGTAGAAAACGAACTTTTCTATATTGGCTCGGGTCTGGGTGTTGTGGTACCGTCGTTGTTTCTGATTTCTATACCACTAGTGCTTTAGCTACTTACCTTAGGATCAGAGCAATGTATGTGATGTCGTCCAATATTTATTATTTATTATATATTTATTTATTATCTATAAAAAGGAGTAAAAAATTCATGATTGTTGTATGAAAGCCACCTAAATATTTATGTTATTTCAGTTTTTGGTATTTGTTGTTATAGCGGCGACAGAAATACATCATCTGTGAAAATTTCAACTGTCTAACTATCACGGTTCACGAGATACAGCCTGGTGACAGCAGACAGACAGCAGAGTCTCAGTAATTGGGTCCCTTTAACGTTGAGTTGAACTCGCGTGGGGAGGGTTACGTACAGTGCCAAAGTCAAATGAGTGCGCCTTGCCACTTTATATTCAATTGATAGAATTCTTATAGGTTTTTTTTTTTTATTTGAGATGGGCTTGCTCTTGACCTCAATCTTGCTCTAAAGCATAGATAGGATCTACGATGGAGCGAGCTTGCCCAGAAGATGCCTATTCACTCTGTACTTAGAGAGTCAGGTTATATGCACTCGGAAATACAGACGCAGACAGGGAATTCCAATCTTTAGCTGTGCGCATTATTAAAGATGATGAGAAGCGCTTAGTGCGGATTATGGGTATATCAACTAAGAACGGATGGTAGCCGGCCGTGCGTCTGGATGTCCGATGGAAGAAAGGTGACGGTGGTATGAGCTCATGCAGCTCATGAGCACACTCTCCGAAGTACAATCTATAGACCGATAGGTTTTCCTGTAATCTACAAGCAATGAACTATGTTCTGTTTTTTTTTTAAATTCTGCATTTTTAGTTTGCTAATTTGTTTGCTAACTTGTGTGACACATGTTTAGGTCAAAAAATTACATCATCCTATTAAATGTCACCTGATTAGGTCCAGTAGATTCGGATCAAATTGGCTGTGACAGACGGACTGACAGACAGACGCTCGAGTGTCGATCATATAAGGCTCGGTCTATAAGCTGCCGGAATCCGTTAGCATCCGCAAGAAGCCGTTCAAAAAACGACCTTATTACTTATGTGGTGGATTGAATCCGCGTTAACCCGGTCCGGTTTCCGGCTGGGTATAGACCGAGCTTAGAGTACCGATTTTTTTCATTTTTACGGAACCCTAAAAACTCTCAACAAACTTACGACTTTCATGTGTCGGCTGAGATTGGAGTTACATCCGAAAGTAGCGTTGCAGATCTCGCAAACGAACGGCCGCTCGTTTCTGTGGGTTCTCTCGTGGATCTGAAACAATTATAATAGAATAGTGTCAAAATATTTCATCAGTGTGCTCCGCGGACCTCTATTGGAGCCCTAGAGGTCCGCAAAACCTCTGCGAGATAATTGTAATAGTATTAAGATTGTAACATGATTGTTAATAAGAATACACATAATTATAAAAAAAATTTGGGGCTCCATGAAATATTTCGTTTTCCAAAAAGGTTCAGTCAGCAAAAAAGTTTGAGAATCACTGATATAAACGATTACGACTCCACACAAAAAAAAAAAAAAATAGAAACATAGAACACCTTGAAAAACCTTTGTGTTTAAGATTGTTTTCTACCACATTATCGGCGTGATTTATCTTATATGTATTATTGCGAAATTACATTTTACTATCTGTGACAAGCCGCCGGCAGACAGACAGACAGTCGGACCTTATATAAGCCCGAGCATTACTGTCTGTATGTCTGTCCGAATAAAACAAAATATTCTTACCTGCAAATTGAATTTATCAAAGAACGCCTTCCCGCAGAAACTGCAGTGAAACGAGGCGCCTTTCTGAAGCCTCTCGTGTGATTTCATATGCACCTTCAGTAGCGCGGGCGAACCGAACTTCTTGGGGCACTCCGGGCATTCGTGGGTTTTCTCCTGGCGAATTATAAATAAATAAAATAGAATAGAATAGAAAATGATTTATTTGACACACACAGAATACAAAAGAAATACATAACAGGATTTATATTTAGGATTAGGATGTGCAGTGTGGTGCCGGCACGTTAAAATAATAGCACCACCCCTTCTCTCCCTATGGGTGTCGTAAGAGGCGACTACAGGAGAACCGCCACAAGAAGACGGGCAGCAGCGTCTCCTCTCCACCATTGGCCAAACTGCGATCGCCAACCCGCCTGCCAAGCGTGGCGATTATGGCAAAATCCTCTTTTTGGAGAGGCCTGTGTCCGGCAGTGGACTGATACAGGCTGGTGATGTGACATAACAGGATTTAAAATAAAAAATGTGTCAAAAAGGCCCCCCCGCTCCGCATTTGTCGTGATAGCCAGGGACGTATCACGACGCCGATTTTCAGCAGGGACCCTGACGGTGGGCTTGGTCTAAACCCAGCCGGAAACCGGACCTAGCCAACGCGGATTCAATCCATCGCCCTGAATAAGATCGTTTTTTGAACGGACTCCTGCGGATTGTACAGGGTGTACAAGAGAATGGGACACTCCCGAAAACCACGTGATCAGCTGGTCATATACAACAACTTTTCCTATGGGCGCAACATCGAAATCGATTCATTTTTTTCAGCTTCCTTTAGGTGTAAAAAATGTGACAAGATGAACAAAATCTTTTATTCATAGGACAATATTGAAATCTGCCCGGTAACTTTATACAGGGTCACTGTAAGGTCATACATTGTGACTGTATAGCCAATACATTGTGACTGTTTAGGTAATACATGGTGGGTGTATAGGTAATACAATGTGACTATTTAGGTTATACATGGAGAGTGTATACGTAATACAGGGCGACTGACTGCTTAGGTAATACATTGTAACTGTTAGGTAATACATTGTGATTCTTTAGGTAATACAGGGTTACTGTGTAGGTAATACAAGGTGACTGTACAGGTAATACATTGCGACTGTTTAGGTAATACGTTGTACCTGAATAGGTAATACATGGTGAGTGTATAGGTAATACAGGGTGACTTTATATGTAACACAAGGTGATAATAACTCACCAAATGCGTGTCTTTATGCTTCGACAGCGAGTGCGCGTACTTGAACCGCTTGGGACAGTGAGTACACTGGTAGCCGGTTTCGGTATTGTGGGTGGCCAAATGAGCCCGCCACGCGCCCCACCCGGTAATCGATTTGGAACACATCTTGCACTCCCGTACTCTGTTTGTGTGGTATCTGGGAACAAAATTAATAAGTTGTTATAAATAAATATAAATATTGGACAACATCACATACTTGCTCTGATCCTATGGTAAATAGCTAAAGCACTTGTGTTATGAAATTGGATACCACGACGGTACCACAACACCCAGACCTGGGCCAATATAGAAGTTCGTTTTCTACTTTGACCCGACCGGGGATGGAACCAGGAGCCTCAGACATGCCAACATATTGATAATATCAACATTGTCCAGTTGAAGCGGCCTGCATCCCGCGGCTTTTATCAGGTTGTCTGTCTGCTTTGTGGGTAGACACCCTTTGCTTGCCGGCACTATGGCTTTACACAAAAATTTCTAGGTTGCACAGCATGCTATGAAAAGGGCTATACTCCAACAATGGCTCCGTGTTTCTTTGTGAGAACCAGGAATTAGGATATTAGTAAGCTGACATTAGCGAGCTAAAGTGGCAGTGGGCGGAGCCTTTAGCACATAGAATAGATGGGGCGGGAAGATTGAATTAATGAGTATTTGAAAATATTTAATACCTAATGCAATTTCTACATTTTATAAAAAAGACTCGTCCCGCCGTCTGTACTCTTAGATCTTTAAAACTACGCAACGAATTTCAATTTAGTTTCAAGATGCAGGTTTTATTACATATAATAAACAAAAGTTGTAATGTCTCTCGAGTGGAGACCACGTCTCACCAGACGCGAGCTCGATGGACCGACGACCTTAGCAAGATGGCTGGCAGTGGCCAGATGAAAAAAAGCTCTTTATTAGCATGAATGCTTCATTCATCTGACCACACTATAACATCATTGCCTACATCATCATGTCAGCCTATTGCAGTCTACTGCTGAACTGAATAGCCTCACTCAAAGAGCACAATCTACGGCTTTTTCTATCCAGCCATCTTCCTAAGGTTGTTGGTCCATCAAACTAGAGGGCCGTTCTACACTTTCTCATAGTAAACTTTTAATTTTACTTAATTAAGCTCTCACCGTTTCCTATGGCTCTCCAAGCCACCTCGAGCATGGAACACTTTGTCGCAGTCTTTGCAGGGCCAGGGCCTACGCGTCGGAGCCTGACCCTTCTCTAACTGACGCGCCTCTTTGCGTTGATGTTTTCTGTAATATAAAATTGTAGGTTACGTAACTAATTCCGTTCATTTTATAAATGATTCCACCTATAAATTATAGTATTTTGTTTGTGATTGATGTAAAATTACAAAAAATGGTGTCATTTAAATTTTAACTTCTTACCTGCTGTAAATTTTTGTTTTTTAGCAATTCCATGCAACGTTTGATAATTAAGCATTTCTGATCTTAACCAATAGTCAAATATTTGTAATAATATTTCTATCGGGTGTTGACGGGTAGTATACTACTCAGCTATACATATAGCTACAACATTGATCAGAGATACGCTGGCTTCGACAGCGTGAAGAAACACTTGAGAAATTTCGTCGTGTCACGTGACGTCCTCGGTAGCTTAGTTGGTAAAGCACTCGCCCGGCATGCGATGGGATGTGGGTTCGAGTCCCACCTGAGGTCAATGATTTTTTCAAGTGTTATTTATTTAATCAAAACTTGCATGGAATTGCTAAAAAACAAAAATTTACAATGTTTAAGCATTTCTGATCTTAACCAATAGTCAAATATTTGTAAAAATATTTCTATCTGGTGTTGACGGGTAGTATACTACTCAGCTATACATATAGCTACAACATTGATCAGAGATAAGCTGGCTTCGACAGCGAGAAGAAACACTTGAGAAATTTCGTCGTGTCACGTGACGTCCTCGGTAGCTTAGTTGGTAAAGCACTCGCCCGGCATGCGATGGGACGTGGGTTCGAGTCCCACCTGTGGTCAATGATTTTTTCAAGTGTTATTTATTTAATTCTTACCTGCTTTCCTTTTCTTTGGCCATTTCAATTCTTTGCTCGTTGATGAGACCGAACAAATGCCACTTCGTGTGTATCAGAAACCGTTTAGGATGCTTGAAGAGTAGGCTGCAGTAAGGACACTCGTAGTAATTGTCGGAGTGGTTGCCTGTGGAATAACACAAATAACATTAAATTAATGAAAGTTATAAAGGACAGGATACTAATAATATTAAATCTATACAAATAAACCACGAAAAACACAGGTTTTATTTTTGTCCGTCTATATGTTTGTTCAATTTAATCTCCAAAACCGCTGGACCAAAGAGATGACTTTCACTGACTGTAGTAACATAATTAAGCTACATATTTTGAAAAAATAATTATTACACCAAACAGATCAAAACCGAATGTTTTTAGGGTTCCGTACCCAAAGGGAAAAACTGGACACTATCACCACAAAGTATTATACTACGTAAAACTATTACTAAGGCTTCGCTGTCCGTCCGACTGTCTGTCTGTCCATCTGTCACCAGGCTGTGTCTGAACCCCAATAGTTAGACAGTTAAAAATTTCACAGATAATGTATTTCTGTTGCTGCTATTGTAACAAAAAAAAACTAAAATAAAATAAATACCCGAATAAAATAAATATTTAAATGGGCTCCCATACAACAAACATGATTTTATTGCCGTTGTATGAGTATGAGTGTGGACTCCCTTTTCCGCGCTTAGACTCAAAGTCGGTCCTTTGTACGTGGGGGATGTGATGGTTACGGTTGCAACCAGCCTAGCTCCGCCCAGGAGCGCAGAAGTTTCCTGGGTTTTTCACAGGCTTCGCGGAGGGACCTTGGGTTTTCAAGGATTTCATTGCGATGTGATGCTACCACCTCGCATTCCAGGACTACGTGGGCGGCGGTTTCATCTGTAGTTAGACAAGCCCTGCAGAGAGGGCTGTCTGTGTTGCCTATGGTGTAAAGGTGTTTGTATAGGAGACAGTGCCCGGTCACTGTCCCCACGATTATGCGCAGATTTTATCTTTCAAGGTCTCAAATTGACTCGGCTTATACTCATATAAGCCGAGTCAATTTGAGTGCGACCCCTGAGAGGGTCAGTTTCGATTGTCTGCATGCTGTACTCATGGTCCATCGTTTGTTTTGTTGGGATAGTGCCCTGTGTCTAATTGCCGTTTTTATAGATAATGGTACGGAACACTTCGTGCGCGAGTCCGACTGGCACTTGGCCGGTTTTTTTATAGTTTTATCTGTAGACCGTTTTTCTCTGTTTATATTGTAAATGTCAAGATTGTTTGATTGATTTCTTTAAAATGGAACTACAACAAAAAAAGAAGATGCCTTCAAATAATCACCAAATAAAGATTTAGTTGTTATTTTGGTAGTTTTTTTAAGAAACTAAAATTCTTGGTGTTGATATTAATTACTTACTATTTTGCATAACAATAGTGGCTGCTGCTACACTGTTCTCACTATCTATTATATTTGCACACCCTACATCCTCTGGTAACACACCGTGGACATCTCTATGAAACGGTGCTGTGTGTTCCGTGTCTGTCCAACTAGATATCGGTTCAATTTTAACCTCTACTTCTTTCACTTCTTCAATTTCTTCCATTTCTTCTTCCTCCTCTGGTTCTAGCTTAATTTTAACATTTATATGGTCTTCTGTATGCTGATTGTCATCTAATTTAACTTCGATTTGTGACATTTCATTGATCTTTTCAGTCTGACTGTTAGAACTGTCGTCAACTTTAGGAGATTCTATTGATACTTCTATTGTTTTTATGGTTTTTGGTTCCGTTCCAGAAATATCAGTCCAACTACTTGAATCTGTTTCTTTATTTTTTGTAACCATTTCTAAGTTTTCTACAATATGATGTCTTGATTCTTTGTCCGACTGCAATTCTCTATTTTTAGTCGTATTTATTAGGATGTTCTCTATTAATCTCACTGTGTTTTCTAAGTTTTTACGTCTGTTGTTGTCAAGCAGTTTTTCATGTGGTTTTGTGCTAAGGTCATTACTGAGACTATCATATGGCTTAAAATGGTTGTTAATCATAGATTGACTATTGCTTTCACTTTCGAAGTGTCTCTGAAAGAAATTATTAGGTACCTGTGGCACACTTAACGGCGCTTTTGACAAATAGCCTGGTTCCTTCAAGTTATTCACATTTTCTGGTGTTCTTCTATCAATATTTGGGTAAGTGGACATATTTTGAGCTTGCTCACTGTGCATATTCAAATTCATGGGAACCATGCCGTTCTGCCAGTTCAAATTAGGATTCACAGTCGAACTTTGAGGCATGTAACTTGGTTGAATGCCTAAGGCATTGTAGCTTGGAAACAAGTGTGTTTGGGGCTCCACACTCGATGGAGCACCAGCGTATGATGGGTATGTGGGCAGGCCGTAGTGCCCTGCTGCTGTCTGTGGAGTGTGCTGGGGGGTTTTGCCCAAATTACTCATGTTTTGAACCATATTCATTGGTGTATTCATCTGCGACCCATTTAGAGGCGCTCCCATGTTGACGGGCGCTTCATTAGCCCCGTAAGTTCCAGTATTGTGCATCATTATTAACCGTAACACTCACTAAAACTGTGTTTCTGATTAAGATCTACGTTTCTTTTGCTAAATTCAGTTTATAAACAAGGGCGAGGATAGCCATTTTGACATTATTCCGTTCACCCGAAAACCGATAAAAAAATGCACAGATAATATTATCATAGTTTTAGGCTTGATACACATGGATGAAAAATCGAGAATCGAGGAAATGTTAATGAAATGCAAAGTATTTTGTTTGTTTACATTCGCTATAAAGTTTTAATTTCAGTTATTTTGTGTTGTGTGTTTCTTAACAATAGCCAGTAATAATTATTTTCTCGATTTGAAATACCGGTAAAAACCGATAGCACATACTTAAATAGGAAATATAGATGGCGCTGTTCCATTGTTTCATAACATGAGTCTTATTCCCGTGTTATAGAACTTAAAATACATTGTACAACGTATTGCATGACGCCTCACGTAATTAATTGCCACTTGTTACATTAGCTAATTTCCGACTCTATTATCAGGTTTTTAGCGCTAAATTTGCCTGCACGGCCTGCACCACCACCCGTTCATAATCTATTTGACGTCTTCCTTCAGTGTTCAATTTTTTATTTATATTTATTTATTTTCTTTTCTTCGTTGGGGATAGTCGTGCGAGTAGTGAGTCATGCGTAAATAATTAAGTTTACTCACGAATCTCATTCAAATTCTAAGTTTTAATTAGGGATACTCAGTGTAAGTGTGTAGATTATAGTTGATTTACAAAAATGGCGTTGACCGCCGTAGCGGAAGAGTATTTCCGTACAATGAACCCACTGGCTGGTAAAATTCACGAAGATATTGTTGAAGCAAAAAGTGCTTATGAAAATATGTGGGAAACGCTAAGCGAAAAGGAAAAGGTGAGTTATGATTATTTCCCTGTACGACTGCTAGTTAGTGTTAAGATTTATCATCACAAAAAAAATTAAAATAATTAATTTTATTTTTTAAATATACTGGACCACTCCAAATAATTCAATTTAAGATCAATAAAACTTATTGGAAACAAAAAACAGCAACTTCAGTTGTCCCAACTGCCTGCCTGGCCAGAAAAAACAACAGCAAATTAATGTTTAAATTTTAAAAATATTAACTAAATTTATTAACGAACTTAATACTTAGAAATTAATTAATAAACCAATAATAATTTATTAATAATCTATTGAGTGACCAACCCATGATTCGCCCCATGCACAAGTGTGATAAATAGCTGGCAAAATTTACTGTTGACTGTGTACAAACCCCAGGCTGTCTAGGTCACAGTCCAGGGAATGCTCGGTTGCTTTGCTTAAAATAAAAGCCAACTTCGCAAACAACGGTATATTGTCGACAGATAGTCAAAACTTCAGGGAACACAATTTTGCTATATATGATTCCATGTAAACTAGTTACAACCGCGGTGCAACTCTGCACAGTGACATCTATGGATAATTTAAATAACTAAATTCACTTAGTTGTTATAAATTGTACAGACTGTATATAATATGATTGTATTAGCTTTACTATCTGATTGTACAATAACTATGTATGTAATATTCACACTGTTGGTTTTCTTGAATAAATAAAATTAAAATTGTAATACCTCAAACCTAAAGATATTTAAGATATCCTGGTAAAGGTTGCAGGACGACGCTGGATGCAGGCCGCTTCCAATCGGCCGATCTGGAAGTCACTGGGGGAGGCCTATGTTCAGCAGTGGACGTCCTGCGGCTGAGATGATGATGATGATGAAAGATATTTATTCCTATATGTTGTCTTGCATAAGGCTTATTTATTTATTATAATTAGTATTGATAACTAGGAGACTATTAGTTTAGTAGGCCAAGGCCGAGTAAAATGAATGTATCATCATCAATTGTCATAGTTTTAAACCAAGAAATTAACATCCATTAGTGTTATTGTCCATGAGGAACCTGACAATTAATTTTGTTACGAGTGGTTCAACACCATAGACTTAGAATTCGCTATCCGTAATCTATGCTCAACGCATACCTGTAAAAAATAAGTTTTTGCTTTCTTTGATGTCGTTCATAGCTGAGACGCAACTGGACTTGGTGTCGCCATTCTGTTGTCATGAGTTTTGTCCTGGCGGGGTCACTGTAGAACAGAAACTTTTCTTAATGGTCTCGGGTCTAGGTGCTGTGTTACCATTGTTGAAATTTGAATTTTATGACAGAAATTTATAAATAAATAAATAAAGGACAATGTCACATACATTTCCTTGATTCTAAGGTAAGAAGCGAAAGCACTTGTGTTATAGTAGTCAGAAACAACGACGGTATCACAACACCCAGACCCGTGCCAATATAGCAAAAGTTCATTTTCTACATTGACTAGGATCGAACCCGGAACCTCAGAGTTAGCGACGCCATTTAAAGTCCGGCGTGCTCGCCTCTCGGCTATGGAGGTCGTCAAAAAATGTATGTATGGTGGAGGCTTGAGGGGAGGCCTTGACGAACATAGTGTAGGACGCCCCCCCCGCTTGATGGACCAAGGACCTTATGGAGATGGCTGGCAGTGGATGGATGTAAAAAGCGGAAGAATGTGCTCTTTGGCGCTCTTTAGGGAGGCTTACTTCCAGCAGTGGATAGCAATAGGCTGGAATGATGAGGATGGACAGATTTTTTGATATTACTTATTATTAATGATTAAGTTATTATCACATACTTTAAGTTTAAAGCACTTAATTAAGAAATGTATTCAATTAGTTAATTGCTTTAAATTAATTACTTATAAGTACATTAAATCGTATTATATTATGTTATTAATTGTTAAACCCTCTTATTATAACAAAGTATGAGTATACTTTTTCAATGATGAAAATTTATCTTGAGAAAGTACTAAATGTTATTTTTTCTATTTTTAACGCTGTCTGCATGGTGGAGTATTGGTCACGTTAAAATATTATGTAATATAATAGGTCATACACCAGAATAACACTAATGAGACAATTGATTTAAAAAAAATAGTACATAATTTGGCCATATGAATAAACTAAAGACCATGTGAACGGAGTCGAGTTTTTCAAATTCCAACTCCAACACTAAAAACATTCTTCTCTCACTGTTTTAGCTGTTTCTTGTTTCCTTTAAAAACTGTTCCGCATCTGAAACAAAAGTTCTAATCACTAGAATGCTTCTGAAGTGGACATACGATAACCCAGAAAAGTTCAGCAAGGCAGCAATAAAATGGCAAATACAACTCTACCATTCATTCTCTCTCTCTCTCTCTCTCACACACACACACACACCCCACACACACTTTTTTATTATTTGATAATCGTATACTGTTCTCCACCAAATCGACAAACCCGATTATGCGTTAGCAACCCTCATATAACTGTAATATATAATTTCAGGTTGAAATAATAAACGAATCAATAATCAAGCCAGAGATAGCGCTCAAGTATGCACTACTAGACACTCTAGACTTCGATATCAACGACCCTCCAGTGAGGAAGGATGACCTCATGTCCTTCTTCGGGAGGGAGCATGCTCAGAGAGTGATACAGGACGAGAACACTTCGTATAAGTGAGTTTTAAAACTTTATTTATAAAATTTTACATTTTGTTTTGAAAGTCACTGGGGCTGGCCTATGTAACCTATGTTCAGCAGTAGACGTCCTGTGGCTGAAATGATGATGATGAAATTTCGTTTTTATAAATTCTGAATGATAATTGCACGTTAACTGTAACCAAACTACGCGGTTTTATCTAGACGATTTCGAACTATGATAACTATGATTTTTTTCAAGTGTTAGTGTGTGTGTTATATCGGGTGTAAAAAAAGGCTTAACGAAGCCGAACACCACATATTCTACGTATTATTACGATCATTTTTTTCTTTTACACTATACCTGGGAAATGACAGGTTACGGTTTTTTTTCAAAGATTTTTTACAAAATTGACTCCTGTTTGATTATACTAAACTTTTTTACAAAGAAACATGATCCGCTTACATACACAGGCATAGTCTGTGGCGTGCGCGCTATACATTGCGGGTTAGAAATAAGTTATTTTTTTGATACCCAAAAATAAAAGTCATTTCCACGCAATTATTTTTTTTGCATTCTACTTGGATTTTTGTATAGAATTCGTGGTTTAAGGCTTCGTTAAGCCTTTTTTTACACCCTGTATAATCTTCAATTAAACCTTGCATTTTCAACTATGATAAAACCAAAAAATCCAATTTATTTTTGCAAATGGGCTTAAATGAAGCGTTTTTACAGTTACCAATGTTTTTTAATCTACCACTGCTTTGGGACAATTTTGGGCTAGCGCCGAGAAGAAGCAGCGCAAGGAACTCGGGTCATTTTTGTCAGCCTCTTTTAAATAGTGTTAAACATTAATTACAAATAGTATAATACAAGATAAATGTACGGACAACAGTCAACAGCTCGTCGACCTACCACAAAATGTCAAATTTTCTCATTTGAAAATGATCTCTATATGTCAGGCTTAAAGTTGAAAATCTATTGGAGAATTTTTGACTTACATTTTGTACATACCTGTGCGAGCAAGGCGGTATTTAATTTCTACATTTTTGTCATTAAAATAATCATTTAAAATAATCATTAACAGTATAATACCCTTTTTTCATAGTTTAAGAATCATTTTAACATGAGCTTTAAATATAAACATGGGCAGTTAAGCAATGGATGCTGGTAATTTGTTGAAAAAGTGAATACATTTTCCCATGAACAAATTGCGATAAGGCGCTTTGCAGACGGCAGGGCAGGCCGGGCCGGTCTGTCCGCGAGCGAAGCAATAAAGACCGCGTCTGCCCGTCGATGTCCGCGGCTGCCCTCGCCGCGAACACAAAGCCAAGGCCGCGCCGCCAGTGTCCGCCGGGCACCTGCGGCGCGGTCTTTTTGTCCTCCGTGTGCGTTGGTAGTATTAGGATTCCCTTTGCGCTATCCTTCGCGGTGAAATTGACCGGCCCGGCCCGCCCCGCCGTCTGCAAAACGCCTAAGTAAACTACCCGGTTAATAGAAACCTTTCTATTATCGCTGTGCTGTGTCTAAACCTAAACTTCTTCCATCGGATATCCAGACGCACGGCCGGCTACCATCCGTTCTTAGTTGATATAAACATAATCCGCACTAAGCGCTTCTCATCATCTTTTATAATGCGCACAGCTAAAGATTGGAATTCCCTGCCTGCGTCTGTATTTCCGAGTGCATATAACCTGACTCTCGTTTAAGTCCAGAGTGAATAGGCATCCTCTGGGCAAGCTCGCTCCATCGTAGATCCCATCTATGCTCTAGAGCAAGATTGGGGTCAAGAGTAAGCCCATCTCAAAAAAAAAAAACTGATAATAAGAGTCTGAGTAAGCAAACAGACAGACGAACATGGCTAGACTATAAGGGTTTCGTATTGACTGGGGAACCCTAAAGCCAAATAACTAATAGAAAATCAGCATTTACCCTTGCTGAAAATAGTTGCGTTCTGCGTGAACTATGCGAAACTGTGTTCAAAGTACATTCAACAGCACGTCGACCTACCCCAAAAGTCAAAAATTCTCCAATAGATTTTCAACTTTAAGCCTGACATATAGAGTTCATTTTCAAATGAGAAAATTTGACATTTTGCGGTAGGTCGACGTGCTGTTGTCCGTACATACATTACAATAGCGTACATGCAACTTCCGTATTTATGAATAACAACTCATAACTCATTGCGCACCTATTGGGAAACTACCGATTTGTATCTAGTGGGGGATAAATAAAATTAACCATTTTATTAATAGAATAGAAGAAGATTGTATTTTGTATTCTGTGTGTGTCAAATAAATCTTTTTCTATTTCTATTTCTATTAAAATAGAACAAGATTGACACACACAGAATACAAAAGGAAAAAACATTTACAGGATAATAAAAAGCATTATGTGTCAAAAAGGCCCCCGCTCAGCATTTGTCGTGACAGTCAGGGACGTATCACGACGCTGGTTTTCAGCAGGGACCCTGACGGTAGGCTCGGACCATACCAATAATAGAGATTTCTTGTGATTGTTGTTTTTGTCAGATACATTTAAAGACCTCCATGGCCGAGTGGCACGCCGGACTTGGCGTAGTCATCTTTGAGGTCCCGAGTGCGATTCCCGGTCGGGTCAATGTAGAAAACGATTTTTTCTATATTTTCTCGTATCTGGGTGTTGTGGTAGCATCGTTGTTTCTGATTTCTATAACACAAGTGCTTTAGCTACTTACCTTAGATCAGAGCAATGTATGTGATGTTGTCCAATATTTATTTATTTATATTTTATGTTATTTTATTTTGGGGAAATTGTTTTTATTTTATAGCCAATAAATTACTGTAACGCTATATCTGCGTTATTCGTCGTCATCCTTTTAGTACGTCTAATATTACTTCGACTTAATATTGGGTTTAGGTTAAGGCAAACGTAGTGTAGGACGCCCCTCGGCTCGATGGGCCGACGACCTTAGTTCAAGTTCAAGTTCAATCGTTTATTTGCTAAAACACAGTAAAGACAAGTTGACAAAAAATTTATACAGTACGTGTTTAGTCTGCTCGCAGACGTGCAAAAATTCATAATAATGCTACAGTTCTCTAAATTAACAAAATAAAATTATAATTAATACAAAAGAATGTCATAAATGTAGATTTAAATAAAATGAAATAAAATTATTATGAGAAGGAAGATGGCTGGCAGTGGATGGATGAAAAAAGCGGGAGATCGTGCTCTTTGGCGCTCTTTGGGGGAGGCCTACGTCCAGCAGTGGACTGCAATAGGCTGAGATGATGATGATGATGAATATTGGGTTTAAAGAAACTTTATTCGCTTAAGAACATAATATTTCACATACATGAGTTTAAATATTAAAATCTTTAAGTAATAATATAACATGTATTGAGTTGAAGCATGCATAATTAAATAAAAAACTAGGAATAGTTAAACTTAACAATGAATCTAAGTTAATATGCTCATTGAAATACATTTTGTTTACTGGGGGCCTAGCAAGAAAGTGTACCTTTCGTTCGGTCGTATAAATCTAACAAATTAAAATGGACAGTCTCATGTGTCAATCCTTTGATAAATTATGACCAACTCAATCTAGCCGTGTAAAAACCCAACCGTTTTCAAATGTTTATAATGGTTTCTTGAAAGCTGCAAGCCCTTATTTCAAAAGATACGCGTATTGTTTTTGCCATGCATGTATATTCGAGAAATATGTATCTTTGTAAAGCGACATCCGAATTATTTCACATCACATGCTGAATGTCTCGAAAGACAAACAAGGCATAAAAATAGGTTATTTTATCCCAAATGCAGCTCTAGATTCTATGCAAACAGTGCTCCTATGATGGCTGTAAAATATTTAATAACTTGCCTAAAAATCTTAAAGACCTGCCTCTGAATAATTTTAAGAATGAGATTAATAAATGGCTTCTTGACAAGTGTTACTATAGTATTAAGGAATATTTTAATTGACCTCAATAATATTTAATGTATTATTTAAATTCAATCTTACTGACATTCTAAAAAAATTGATGCCGCCTGCCAAGCGTGGCGAGTATGGCAAAAACCCCCCGATGACAGAAGTCACTGGGGGAGGCCTATATTCAGCAGTGGACGTCCTGTGGCTGAAATGATGATGATGATGATGATGATGTAAATGTGACTTTTAACCAAATATTTTGTTTCCAGAGACGAACACTCAGCCCCCTTCCTCTACCAAACGAAAAGCCAACTAAACCTCTGCATCCTAGCCGAGCATCGAACCCAGAAGGACACGAAACCAACCTCACCGCTACCCGTCATGACAGAACTAGCGATATCCCACTCAAAAGTGGTATCCGAACTGAAAAACGCACTCAAAACCCATGAAAAGTTAAAGAGTTACCGGGAAGAGAGTGAAGTGACTTCACCAGGGTTCATATCGAAGTTCATGAACAATTTTAAGACTAAAGACGAGGAAAGAGAGTGTTTAGTGGTGGTAGCTCCGACACATATAGTGGCATCGTCGGATAATTTCTTCAGAACGAATTTCAAGAGTCCACAGAACGAGAAGTATGAGTATAGGAACAGCGTTGTCAAGTCTAGCAGTGGTGAGTATTGGTTGTTTATTTCAATTCTCTCGCTTTAATTAGAGATGAGCAAGCTGACGTGGCAATGGGCTGGCCATGTCTGTCGCAGAACCGACGAGAGGTGGAGCAGGAAGGTTCTCGAATGGAGACTAAGCTTAGGCAAACGTAGTGTAGGACGCCCCCCGGCTAGATGGACCGATTAGCAACAGTGGACTGCAACAGGCTGATAATATGACTTAGAGATGTCTCTCTCTGAGCTGTCAATCATCTTTATCAATAGATGGCGCTGTCAGTGAATTAGATCGCGATATTCTATGTTTTCAAAATAGAGCAGTGATGAGTATCTTGTTAATGAATTTGACGACCTCCGTAGCCGAGAGTGAGCACGCCGGACTTTAAATGGCGCCGCCATCTTTGAGGTTCCGGGTTCGATCCACGGTCGGGTCAATGTAAAAAAAACGTTTCTATATTGACTCGGGTCTTGGTGTTGTGGTACCGTCGTTGTTTCTGATTTCTATAACACAAGTGCTTTAGCTACTTACTTAGGATCAGAGCAATGTATGTGATGTTGTCCAATATTTATTTATTTAAAAAAAAACACCGAGCATAGCCCTTTCCATAGCGCGCTGTGCAACTTCGAGCTTCCTTAGAAGTCCATGTTTCTGTGCTATATGTCATCTCATCACAGACAGTCAATAAAATAATCATATAAAGGGTTTATTCATTTCTTTTGCGATACGGAACCCTAAACAATATTTATATTCGCTATTAATGCATAACGAAAACCTTTGTCCAAATGTTGCAACAATATTATAAATTGTTATCAAATCTGTGACTCAAAATTAAACAGCGTTGTCTAATTCTAAACAAAGATTGGTCATTGTTGACATTATGTTGTATAATCTAAGTACAGTCAACAGCACGTCGACCTACCCCAAAAGTCAAAAATTCTCCAATAGATTTTCAACTTTAAGCCTGACATATAGAGTTAATTTTCAAATGAGAAAATTTTACATTTTGTGGTAGGTCGACGTGCTGTTGTCTGTACATTTTAATTAAACAATGATAGAACACGTTGCTATGTGATTATGACTAATCGTTTTTGAGTTAGAACACGTGTTTGATTTCCGGTCGGGTCAATTGAATAGATGAATAAATATTGAAAAATATCACATATTTTGCTCTGATATTGAAGTAAGTAGCTAAAGAACTTGTGTAATAGAAATCAAAGACAATGACGGTACCATAACACCCGGACCCGAGACAATAAAGAAAAGTTCGTTTTCTACATTGACCCGACTGGGAATGGATTCCGAGACCTCAGATATGGCGACAGTCCTCTGTGCTCCGGAGGGTTTAAAATAATGAATAAAGAAAACGTACTTTCATAAATTGGCACATGTCTAATTGTTGTGTTATCTGGATGTTGTGGTATCCCACAACACCCAGACGCAACTTAAGATATTATGTTGCTTTTGTTAAGCACAAAAACACCCATCTTTTCGACCCAGGCCTACATACTAAAATAAATAATATAAATAAATAAATTATTTCCACAATCACACCAATTATCTATCCCCAAACTAAGCAAAGCTTGTGCTATAGCGACTAGATAACGGATAAACATACTTGAATACGTTTATAAACATCCATGTCTTAGGTACACATACATTTGCCCCTTGCGGGATTCGAACCCGCAACCGCCAAGCATTGTAGTCAGTCTTTGTAAATAAAATAAATATGCATTGGCACACACTATTGTAATTCTAATCCTATGTAATAATTATATCATTTATTAATGGTTCGATTTTTTTTCAACTTCTCCACACAAACTTACTCTTATACCTCGATGTAATGTATGGAGCATCTGAAAATAAAATCACGATTTCGATGTTGGTCCCATAGAAAAAGTTATTGTATATGACCAGCTGATCACGTGGTTTTAAGGAGTGTCCCATTCTTTTGTACACCCTGTATATTACAGGGTTATTGGAAAAAGATCAACAACCTCGCATGACTAGATAGCTAACATCATAAACAACAACATTTGTTCTACGAGTTATATCATAAATTCGTAAGTGATCATAACTCAATACATTAATTAAAAAATATTTTCCAACTTTTTATTGTACTCTCGTGACAATTGTAAGTCTATGTTCTATTCACACACGAAAAGGCGACGCTAGCGACGCGCACGATGCGATGTGCACAGAGATAAGAACATTCAGACGTAAAATTAAATTGATATTTATTTTTGTATGAAAGTAAAGTGTGTCAAATTATCAAAAGTCGTAGAACAAAATGTCGATGATGTTAGCTACCTAGTCTTGCGAGGTTTTTGACGTTAGGATATACAAAGCATTTTATTTATTTTATTTTATTTTGTTTGAGATAACAAAACAATTGCGCAATAATGCTTCATACTACTACATTAATATTAGAAAAACTTATATAATTACGCAACCAGCACCATTATCCTTATAATAATATTATTATTATTGTTTTTATAAATATTGGACAACATCACATACATTGCTCTGATCCTAAGGTAAGTAGCGAAAGCACTTGTGTTATAAAAATCAGAAACAACGACGGTACCACAACACCCAGATCCGAGCCAATATAGAAAAGTTCGTTTTTTACATTGACCCGACCGGGGATCGAACCCGGAACCTCAGAGATGGTGGCGCCATTTAAAGTCCGACGTGCTCTCCTCTCGGCTACGGAGGTCGTCGATATTAGAACAATGAATAGGTATTTAGTACAAGCAAACCTTCCACCATTGGCCAAACTGCGATCGCCAACCCGCCTGCCAAGCGTGGCGATTATGGCTTAATCCTCCTTTTGGAGGGGCCTGTGTCCAGCAGTGGACTGATATAGGCTGGTGATGTGAAACCTTAGCGAACAAACATTGTCTTTACATTTAATGAGAAACGTAAAATCAGTTAACCAATATTCACTAAGCTATCAAAGATACACTTTCTAAATTGCGTTGATGACAAGAAGAATAAATCAATATTTGACGACCGTCTGGTGTAGTGGTTCGCGCTCCGGACTACAATGCCTGACGGTTGCGGGTTCGAATCCCGCGAGGGGCAAATGTTAGTGTGATGAGCACGAGCATTTGCACCTAAGTCATGGATGTTTAAACGTATTTAAGAATGTTTATCCGTTATCTAGTCGCCATAGCATAAGCTTTGCTTAGTTTGGGGCTAGATAATTGGTGTAAAAATTAAAAACAAAAAAAAATTGTAAAGTAAAAAAAAAATTATATTCATTCATTAATAGCCGTAAAGTAGTAGGTGTAGAATAATACTCGTTTTCATGAAATCACTATCCATTTATTGTAGTGAAATAAAAAATACAGTTTTGCACACATCCTCCATTATCGCGATATCCGACCATAGAGAGCCCGTCATCCATTACCATAGATCAGTGTTTCCCAACCTGTGGTCCCTGGACCCTCAGGGGTCCACGGACCTATCTCAGGGGTCCGCTAAAAGAGAAAAAGGAATAGTAGAAGAGCTTATTTGTGCGGCTGACCGGTTTAATGTGTCCGCGGATTGTAGGTATTTGGCGTAAGGGGTCCGCCCTTGAAAAAGGTTAAGAAACACTGCCATAGATAATATAACCTACTCGTCTTTGTCGAAGATACTATAAGTAATGTGTACAAACATCTTACCTTTATTCCAGATCTTTCCGAAGAGAACCGAGGCCTCCTCTCTTCTAGTCAAGCATCCTCAGGCACCGACTTCCAATCCACAGAAACTCTCACAGATTCCACGGTACCCAAAACTGGATACGACTTTCTGGACAACTGGTAATGTAGGTTAGACGAGATACGTCCTTAAGTCTGGTTCTTAAGGTTCAAAGTCCTATGCACATATGGTACCTAGTTGAAATAATATTGGACTTTTAGAGAAACGATCTTAATTGACTTTAGTTTTTCTAAGTTTTTAGTAAGTATCTTTAAACAAAAAAACTGAATCCAATCATAAGTCGAGTCTTATTACAAAACTGCCTATTATTTCTTGAGTATATTTGTGTGTTTGAAAATGAGTAGGTATTATTAGGGTGACTTGCGCACACGCGAATTAGTTTAGTACGAGATTAAGATATTATTCTGTCTCTGTCATCGTCATACTAACTGACAGCTAAAGAATGATGTTTAAACCGTGTTACGGGATTAAAGTTGCTAATCCCGAGATGCGCAAGGGCCTATAGTAGCTTTAGCTTTGATATTTTTTGAGCTCTAATAAACCGGTTTATGTAGGTTCGAATATTCGTATTTAATTCGGCTCCGAAACGGAACTTATTGATAAAACCGGTTATACTCTAATAAAACCGGTTGATTTTAAACGGGTTTCAAGCTCTGCTTTACACTAGTTTATCAAAATACGGACAAATCGAATAACAGTTTGAACAAGTTGGTATGATACGGCCTAGCCAAATTTATTATACAGAGTGAGTGGAAATTTTAGGGTTTTAGAATTGAGTCTAAAATCCGTTAAAATAATTAAAAAATAAAAAGGGTTGTTTATGTATGATGAACTTGATTTGATTCTAAACCAACCCCTAAAATTTTACTTGCGCAACACCCCGTATAAACGCAAAATTAAGTTCACAATGGCTTAACAGAATGACACTATCGCATACTGAATTGTATGTTTTGGAAATGTGTCGTTTGATGTGTAAAACGCCATAAAGTTAAATAAATGGACTTTTTTTAAGACATTCTTTGAATACATTGCATTTCGATAATCGATTCAAAATCTTGTATAAGGAGCTATACAAGTATTACGTAAGCATCAAGGTGGGTTAACGAAAAGTTCTGGAATCTTCTTCTTTGCGTGTCGACTCAGGCTTTCATATATGTGAGGACCAAAACTTAGCCACAGATATAGCACTATCGGTGGCTTGCAAAGATCTTCGCGTGTGCAGGTGTAGGGACACGCTGGGCATGTTAGAAGATGAGCCATTTTCTGGGGGGAAATACCACATAGACATGCACCCTCCAAGCTGTAACCCCACCTATGCATGTTCTTCCTGCTTCGGCCTACCTGGGTCCGTAACCTATTTAAGGACTTCCAGGTTGCCCAAGGCAGATCATGTCCAGGAGGGGTCGCTCTGATAGCTCTATATTCGGGTCTATGGGATAGTTCTGGAATGGAGGCCACGTACCGGCAAGCGCGGCGTGGGACTCACACCCACAAGGTGGACAGACGACCTGGTAAAGGTTGCAGGAAGCCGCTGGCTGCAGCCGCGCGCAACCGGACAAGCTGGGAGTCACTGGGGGAGGCCTATGTTCAGCAGTGGACGTCCGCCGGCTAAAATAACAATGTTGATGATGATATAAGTTAGTTTAGGGACTTTGCTTTTCCAAATTTTGATGATATGGGGGTGGGGGGGAGGGGAGATTCTAGTAACACATATTGGTTGTAGACTGTCTTTAGGTACTGAGGTATTTTAGACGAGAAGATGAATGATGAAACCGTCAGTATAAGATACAGGGTTACTTTTGAACCCCAGCCAAAATTTAATATAATTTTAGGGAAGTAATAAAAAAAGAACAAAAAAAGTTCATAAATCATTTCATAAATTTAATGTGCTGATTCTACAGGTGACGTGAAAAAAGATGGCAGCGGGTCCAAAAGTAACTAGTAAATATTGAGTTTTATTTTTAACTACTCAAATACTCTTACGTAATACTTGATAGGCCCGTATTAATAAAGTCCTAGTGTTCTAAAATTTTTAATTATGTTTCTACAACTCGAAAGCATGTTTTATTGTGATTAATTTATTATTAATAATTTGCTAGTGATATTATTTTGAAATACTTACCATAGTTATACTGTAACTTACTTGAATAGGAACTTCACTGTATACATGGTGAAAGAAAACCATTCTGTATAAGTGGGTGTCGAGGTCCGATCTTAAAATTCATCACTTCATGATGTGGCCGGCCATTTCATAAAATTTTCCTATTTCATGAAATGGCCAACTAAAACTGGCCATATCGTTAAAACGTCAACGTTTAATGATAATATATCATTAAAATAAGTATAAATGCTTTTACAAGTTACTGGGATTCGTTTAATACTAATTTTGGGCAATGAATAAATAAACCAAAATAAATATATGTGATTTTGAAAGAAAACTATTAAATAAAAAGATTGAAATAGTTAAATAACCTAACAAACCTTCCAAATTATGTGTCGAACTTTGTCTTTTTGTCATTGCTCCTTTTTTCGAGTGATTTTTATAAAAATCGCCTAGCTTGATGTCGTAACGATAATTCACTGCACTTGAATCTACAATTTACACATAACTATTCCGCCGCCATGAAGTACCACAATAACAAAGCGACATCAGCGCCTCTACCGGTGGATAATGTAACATTTTTACGATATGACCACCAAAGTTTGGGCATTTCATAATGTGGCCAGCGGGTACTGTGCCGCATCATGAAAAACGACCATTTTATGAAATGGTTGGCAACATCACGAAGTGATTAATTCTAAGATCGGGCCACGACATGGGTATAGTATTAATATTGCCAAATATACATATAAAAAGCTTGGTAATCTCATTTTTTAAGACTGCAACCGTTGTATAGGTTAATTAGGGTATACCAGGGTGTGTCAGGGTACACACATAATAAGTATTAGACAACATCACATACATTGCTCTGATCCTAAGGTAAGTAGCTAAAGCACTTATGTTATACAAATCTGAAACAACGACGGTGCCACAACAGCAAGACCCGAGCCGATATAGAAAAGTTCGTATACTACATTGACCCGACCGGGAATCGAACCCGGAACCTCAGAGATGGCGGCGCCATTTAAAGTCCGGCGTGCTCGCCTCTCGGCTACGGAGGTCGTCATCGTCACAATCGGACTGGGATTGTCGGTTCGGCAGTTTAAGTCGAACAACAAAGCCAACCGAAAACCTCTAAGCTGGACTAATACGAAAGCGCATCATTCGTTCGGTCGTATTTTCCGATCAAATTAAAATATCCATTCACTTGTATTAAATTTTGACAATTTATTTTATGAACAATTGAAAACGGTCTGGTTTTTTACGACTAGATTGAGTTGGTCATATTTTATCAAAGGATTGACACATGAGACGGGTTATTTTTATTTGTTAGGTTTATACGTCCGAACGAAAGACACCTACGTGCTAGGCCTCCTGGGTACTCACCTAGCCGTGTAGCATGTAACGTATCTGATGCTGTATCTCGGCGGATCACTGCGAGCTTAATGTGCTCCGGTTTGCATTTTTCTTTGCTTGTTCAATATTTAATTCAAATAATGTTATCAATTCATTTAAAACTTTAAATAGACACAAAAATAATAAGTAAATATAAACCATCTTGTAATTATTATTTAATACAATTTCCTTTTTATTTTAATAAGAAGTTCATTGATTTTATACACTGATATTTTTGTAAAGAGACTTGCCGAGATTGTGTATAATATTTCATTTTATTCATTCAATAAACAATATGCATTGTGTTTGAATATTTTACATAAATTATAACAGATATGCATGCAACTAAATAACTAAAAATCTTCTACGCTATACAGGCACCTTTCCAACAGAAATTTCTTTAATTTATTTTCAAATACGGTAAACCTAGTCTCTAGTTTTAATTCTTCTGGCAGTTTGTTAAAAAGCGTTACAGCTCGATTACGTGGACAATGTTTCACAATTTTGAGGCTAGGCTAGGAATAATTGGATAAGCAAAGAAAAACTGACTATAATAATATACATACCCTGGTATCATGTTTTAAATACTCTGTAATGAACGAAATTGTGTTAAAATTGGTATTATTCTCTAAAATTGCATTTACTTTTTGTATAATTTATTTGATTTTTACTAAGTATGTAGTCATAGTAATTTATTACTTATTGTAATACACGAATACATGTCTTGCTTTAATAAGTATGTTTTATTTGAGTTACCTTTTGGGAGTCTTTATTGATACATAAATGTGGCCGAAAATCGATAGTTTGAAAATCAGTTATCGACAGTATTAATACTCTAATATTGATACTATCTATCCTTAGCGTGGTTTACGTAAATACTATTAACATGTGTACAGGGTGTTTGGTAAAGGGCATATCAAGCCGAAACTAACCTATGTTAATATAATATGCATATAAATAGTAATAATGTAGATCATCATCATAAAATATAGTATCGTGAAGTCAGAAATTTGATATCATTTTAATTTTCATACAAAACAATTTTTAGAATCCTACTTGCATGAAAAATTTTTTTTCAAAAATGATATTAAATTTTGTGATTTCACCATAGATGCATATTAACATAGGCTAGTTTCAGCTTGATATTCCATTTACTTAACACCCTGTATATAGAAATTATGATAATATAAATAATACAACAAATATTTTATGTAACAATTTTATTCTTATTCATATTTTAATCAGATCAGCCAATATACAATTTACGTCACTTTTAGTGATTATGCCTTATTATTATTGTAACAAAAAGGATCACACATTTGTGAAATGCAAACTTATTTATAACATAACCGACTAACTTTGCTTATGCAAAATTTAATCACATACCAATATAGCTGCCCCTCTAGCATGTAGAACAAAACACGATATGATACGATATGATATAGCGATTTATCGCATATTTTTTGTCAAAGTATGAACTTTTATCAAAAAAGCGAGCATAACCGTGACGTCGCCGGCACGGACATCCTTACTGTTTCAATAAAAGTTCAAGATGGCGGCTATTTTATCATATTTTTTAAGTAAATAGGCGATAAATCGCTATATCATATCGTGTTTTGTTGATCGTGCTAGATGGGCTGGTAGTAAATCTCTTTTTTTCTTTTCGAAAAAGAGTCTCTGTAGACCTTTCCTAGTTTTAGGTAGGGTTTATGACTAGAAAGATAAAAAACTTACTACAAATGCAGTAATTTAATAAAAACAATATTTTTGTTTTTTAAATAATATTCATTAAAACCAAATACCATCGATAGTTTTGTTCCCTAAGAACTAATAAACTATCGAAATGTGACTTTTATTTTATAACTTTTATGTTTTGCGTTTTTTTTTATTTATACAGGGTTATTTGAAAAAAATTAACAACCTCGCACGACTAGATAGCTGACATCATGAACAACAACATTTGTTCTACGAGTTTTATCATAACTCAATAAAATAATTTAAAATGATTTTTCAAGCATTTATTGTACTGTCTTGACATTTGTAAGTCTATGTTTGGCGATAACCGCCGGCCGACCGTCGCGCCCGATGTGAAGCGCACAGAGATAAGAGCATTCAGACGTAAAATTTAATTAATATTTATTTTTGTATGAAAGTAAAATGTGTCAAATTATCTAAAGTCATAGAACAAATGTTGTTGTGTATGATGTTAGCTATCTAGTTGTGCGATGTTGTTGATTTTTTTCAAATAACCCTGTATAAACATTACAGGTTTGAAAAATCATACAATATGTGGAAATTTCAAATAATGACACCAGGCATTCTCTACCAGCTGATATTCATTTTATTTACAAATGTGTGATAATTTAAAGTGTTTAGTATCCAGTAATAATCATTCCTTTCTCCACCTGGGCTGCCGTGTCCTTGTCTACCAATATCTCGATGAGCGAGAGGCCGAACCAGTAGGCGGTGCCGGGGCCCTAGAAGGAATAAATAAATAATAATAATAATAAATATTGGACAACATCACATACATTGCTCTGATCCTAAGGTAAGTAACTAAAGCACTTGTGTTATAGAAATCAGAAACAACGACGGTACCACAACACCCAGACCCGAGACAATATAGAAAAGTTCGTTTTCCACATTGACCCGACCGGGGATCGAACCCGGAACCTCAGAGATGGCGGCGCCATATACAGTCCGGGGTGCTCGCCTCTCGGCTACGGAGGTCGTCGAAGGAATGACATTGAACATTGAACTTTGCAGTTCTAGGTTGTACAAAGTTAGTGCGTATTTTTTATGAATGAGACAAGATTACCCACGCGTACCATCTTTTAACAGCGGATAGTAATAATTAAATATGAAAAAACGAGTTTGGTTTTTACGTAGATCGATTTTGTTACTGATTCTCCCTGAAAGATTGGCACTACCTTAAAAATTTGCAATGTAACCCTGTATTTATCTCACTCACCCTGCTAGTGACGATGTTCCCGTCTACGACCACCCGTTCCCCCTCCACATACTTGTAGTTGTCGGTCGGTATCTTGTTCTTGGTGGAGGGGTATGACGTCACACGCTTGCCGTGCGCCACGCCGTGAGCCACGAAGGCTGTGGGGGCTGTAAGGGAATATCGACGTTATTGTTATGTGTGTAAGGTATCTTTTTGACGACCTGTAGTTAATGGAAGAAAATACATTTTTCACTTCTCATGCTCGTAAAGTTCGTCTTTATGTCGGGTATAGGATGCATAAAATGTTTGTTTTATGCACAAGGACATCACACACAGCAAAGAACAAAAAAAACAATAAATAAATATTGGACAACATCACATACATTGCTCTGATCCTAAGGTAAGTAGCTAAAGCACTTGTGTTATAGAAATCAGAACCAACTACGGTACCACAACACCCAAACCCGAAACAATATAGAAAAGTTCGTTTTCTACATTGACCCGACCGGGGATCGAACCCGGAACCTCAGAGATGTCTGCGCCATATATAGTCCGGCGTGCTCGCCTCTCGGCTACGGAGGTCGTCATATCTAAATTATAAGAACCACTCAACATGACTGGTGCTTATTGGTTCGTTGAATTAAGCTTAATATATTTTCAGGCACTTAACACACATTTACTAACTTTGTTTTCTAATGCTCGGGCTTCATCTGCGTCTAATGTCATTTATTAGTGCGCTATTTGATAAAGAACGCAGGTAAGTGCGCTAATTTGCTTTAATGACATTAGACGTAAGGTGATAGCTCGGACGGCGGTAACTTTCGACATATCAAAGGGATTTAGCGGGCGTCTAGTGCGTTTTTGTGGCTACATACACTTACTACACTAAACATGTTAAAAACACGATCACATTCAAAAACTCTTTGTGAAAATGTTAAAGTGCATAGTTATTATGTTCGGATGGAGTGGACAAAATGAGAAAAGTATTGAGTTCTTGGAATCGTTTTTTATTATTTTAAAGACTAGGATACGCAGATCACACGCTAACTAAGCCGCTAGACGCTAGAATCAAACGTCAAATAAGTGTGGCCACACATTAAGCGCCTAGTTTTGTGCATTAATATTAATTAATGCACAAAACTACGCGCTAAATGTCAACGCTAATTATGCCGTTATTTGAACATTAGGCGTCACGCAGGCGAAGCCCGAGCATAACGAATATTTATATTTCCTAATTTTTCAAGTAAAAAGTTGTCAAGATGAGGCAAAACTTACCAGCGCAGATAGCAGCGACGATCTTCCCAGCCTTCTCGTGTTCCTTCAACAGAGTGCCTACCACAGACGACTTGCTGAGGCGGTCCGAGCCCTCTAGCCCTCCAGGAAGTATTACCTGTGTTATAAATATTATATTTATCATTTTTAAGGTTCCGTACCTCAAAAGATAAAACGATACCCTTATAGTTATCACTTTGTTGTTCGCTCGTCCGTCCGTCTGACTGTCAAGACCCTTTATCTCGGAGCGCGTGGAGTTTTCGAGTTTATATTAATATACTCAGGTAGACAGTATCTTGAAGCTGTAAAAAAATCAAAGAAAAGATACTGCTGTTTATGCCGCAAAACTTATATTTCGACACTCTCAAGGGAATTAAAATTTATAGGGCATTTTCCGTTGACCAAGAAACTATCAGCATACCATAAAAATCTTCTTATCATTTACAGAAGCTGTATATCTAATTATCTATTGCACTTAGATGATGATTCCTGATAACTTAAGTAACGCAAGCTGAAGTAATGCACTCAACCAGGAATCAAACCCAAGACATTTTAGCGTTCAAACTTTCAAAGCTTAAATATATTACTGTCATTTACAAAAATAATATTAATACCGTGAACAAGTATAACTCACAGCATCATATTGAGGTTTCTCAGCCAGCGCATCAGCCAGGGACTTGTTAGGGACTAACGTCACGTTGCGGGAGCAGAGAACTGGACCGTCGCCGTCCAAGCCTGCTAGAGTCACTTCCACCTGGAAACGGACGAAACAGGAACACCTTAAGGGACCCCTCACACTAGCGTCATAATCATAATATCTTTATTGTGGAGCACAGGTGTACAATAAGGGGTTTACAATACAAATAGTGGTTTGTCTTATGCTGGGGCTTCATCTGCGTCTAATGTCGTTAATTAGTGCTCTATTTGACGTAGTACGCAGGTGTGGCCAGTCTTTGTGTGCTAATTTGCTTCAATAACATTAGACGTTAGGCGATAGCTCGGACGGCGGCGTTAACTAAATTAAAGCATTAAGCTACGCGCTAAGTGCGTGGCCACACTTATTTGACGTTTGATTCTAACGTCTAGCGACTTAGTTAGCGTGTGATCTGTGAGTGTCTTTAAAATAAAAATAAAAACGCTTCCAAGAACTCAATATTTTTCTCATTTTGTCTACTCCATCCTAACTTAATAACTATGCACTTTAACATATATTTCACAAAGAGTTTTTGAATGTGATCGTGTTTTAACATGTTTAGTGTAGTAGGTGTAGCCACAACAACGCACTAGACGCCCGCTTAATCCCTTTGATGTGTCAAAAGTTACCGCCGTCCGAGCTATCGCCTAACTAACGTCTAATGTTACTGAAGCAATTTAGCGCACAAAGACCGGCCACACCTGCGTACTACGTCAGATAGAGCACTAATTAACGACATTAGACGCAGGTGAAGCCCCAGCATAAAAATACGATCGCGTCTTTCGAGCGTCAACGTCGTGGCAGCATCCAATCAGTGTTGACGCAACGCTCGCGTAGCGGCATTTACTTAACGCTGATTGGACACTGCCACGACGCCGAGCTCGAAAGACGCTAGTGTGAGGAAGGCCTTAACGGCCTCACTGCATGCAATTGACATGTTAAACTGTGTGCGATCTTAAAATAGTTAAGCGCGAAAATTTAACATACACCACAAGTATCAAAACACAATAAATTAAGTTGGGTCTAATAAATAAATATTATTGGGCCCCCAGCTCGATGGACCAACAACCTAAGGAAGATGACTGGCAGTCGCTGGATGAATTAAGTGGAAGACCATGCACTTTGGCGCTCTTTGAGGGAGGTTTATGTCCAGCAGTGGACTGCAATCAGGGGCATGCAGTGTATATAGGCAATTAGGCAATGCCTACCTAGTAAACAGAATGAGGTAGGCGGTAGGTACTTACAAATGTGTGTTGTTAGCAGTGGCGGACATTGGTTTTATTTCGAGGTAGGCAGTAGATCCATATTAATTTGTTTTATTGATGAATCAGTGGTTTTCATCAATAACACACATTTGTAAGTACCTTCTGCCTACCTCATTTCATTTATCGAGTAGGCAATGCTTTATTGCTTATACGCACCGCACGCCCCTGGTTGTTAGTGAAAATCACTAATTTTCTTCAATAAACACTTAATTCACACATTCCTTGTCCCAGAACAAATGGTAAAAAATTACTAGTACGTCCAACTAAGATCAGGTGCCTCAGGTACCTATATAACTATATGTCTGCGATAATGTTTGCAGTTATATTCAAACATCCTGTGAAATATACATCGTAGAGTTAATTAATGGAATATGACTCCAGCTGGAGTCATAGGCGTATAATTTCGACACACACATGAATCCTTTGGAGTCATTAGACTGTAAACGTGTTAAGTATCTTTTGCCTACCTCAAAATAAAAGTGATGCCAACCACTGACTGCCATAGACTTAATATATAGATAGAATAAATAAATATAACTTACACCACCTCGTCTGAGCATGTCAACGGTGATGACAGTTTCCATCTCCTCCGCTCCCTGGGCTAGGATCACTAATGCGGTCTTAGTCATGGCTCTTGCTGTTGATAATAGCCTGTTACAAAAGGGATTATGAGATTAAGTCGTGGAAATGATGACATGAGGCTGACTAAAATTAATGCTTGACACTAGCGGAACCAGAGTGCCACAGCACACAATTGCTGATATTAACCATTCGACCTCCTGTGTACAATGACATGCAGTAACTAGTTACCACTTGGGAGTTGAAGGATTAATAACAGATATGATAACAATAATTTAAGCCTGTTATTCAGACTATGCAGCATTTAGATTCATTTACATGTTTGTTGCTTGCTTCTAACTTGCATGTCTGTTTGCCAGTCGGGAAAGGGCTCCAACCTTCTTTTAACCTGTCTCTAGACACTCGGTCCCATGTTGTTCCAACAACTGATGATATCGATCGGATACACATACTTCAATAATGCACATTTATTAAGTTCAAATCATCTTGGGCCAAATGGAAGGCAGACATGCTCGGGGTAGGGCACCCAGGAGCTCATGCACTTCTGCTCCTCACAAACATTTGACCCTTGTGGTATTTGAACATGCATCTGAGCTTTGTAATCTGAAGTTGTGCAACAAACTTCTATAATATAAGACCTATAGTATCTTATTCAGAGTGCATTTGCTAGACCGGGACTAAGGTTAACCCACTGTTAATATATTTTTTTATTAATACCCAACGACACTGTACTCAAGTATTTATTTGCATACCAAGTGTGTACAGTTCTTAAATTAGGTACAATTGTGCTTAAACTTAGTAACCTTATTTACAGGTGTTGAGTTACTTAATATAGAAATAGTTCTTGTAGATTTATGTTGAGTTAGAGACCTAAATCTACAAAAATGCTATGAAAAAACTTACTACGTAAAAATAACCTTACAAATGCCGCAGGTAGGCCCGTCTCGCAAAATAGTGCATAAAATCTAAATAGAAATCTGTACTTACTTTCTGTTTGGGTAAATCTCTCTAAATAACAGTAATTTAGAGTTGTGAGAAGGAAAAAGCACTTTTGGTAATGCAACTAAATTTTTCGCCGCAAACATAAGTTTTTGACACTTCTGAAGGTCATTCAGAAACCTCAGAAGGACAAACATAAAACCAAATCAAAGGTAAACAAAACAACGCGCGGCTACAAACGTTAGGATTTATTACGTCATTTTATTCTAGTAATATAAATTTAAACATAATTATTCTTTTCAAATAATATATTAAATACTACAACAAAAGCAGCAACGACAAATGATTGGAATAAAACCTTATTATTTATTTATTGTTTGTTTGGTCAGTTTCTGAACGCTATACCATTGCTTGCTTTTGGTAAAATATAATGCTGCCATGTTATATTTTCAGGTTCCATAAAATTGGGTCAATCGTAACTGGACGGGACGTGAATGGATAAAACTAAATATTAAAATATTTGTCACAACAAATAACATTTTATAAGTGGCATCGAAATATTGCAAAAAAGAAGACACCATTAAGTGGCCACATCCAAACATACACATACACAATTTGCCCAAAGTCAGTATTCTTAACTCTCATCTGTTTTAACCGACGAAAAAACAGTGGAGGTTCTCAAGTCGACGCTTATTTCTTACTTGTGATCACGCCGAAAAACTGGAAAGCAAAAGTAATAAACTCTTTTTCATATTTTAACCTTAAAACTAAGTTCTTTAACTTATGTAAGTACCTATACCTAATCCGTTCTTTTTGGAATCGGTGCGAATGAACACAACACATTTTAACTCTCAATGGCCGGCACCGACTTCAAAAAGAGCTGATTAGGTATACTTACATTAGTTAAAGAACTTTGTTATTATTTTCAGTTTTTGGGTGGTTTAATTTTTTGTTATTGTACAATGAATTTACAAAACTTTTGAACTTTACCCAATGACAGCATGGTTGAAAACTTTAGATTACACAGAAACGGAATAATCCCTAAATGTTGATTCTGTAGTAGATATTTGAATAAACTTCACACATTACACGCACAAGCAAACACGCACACACACACACTTTTAATTGTTTAATTTGCCAAACTATTTAGACCTTATGTATAATAATAGGAAGAGAGGCTCATTCTGGCACAAGTGCAATAGCACTTAAAAGAATGAGTCAATCTATATTTTAAGCAAAATTTGTTAAAGAAATCATCATCATCATTTATCAGCCTGTTGCAGTCCACTGCTGGACATAGGCCTCCCCCAAGAGCGGGCAGCAGCGTCACTGGTGCGAGGCTCTGTGCTGCGCTCACCAACCCGCTTGCCCAGCGTGGTGAGTACGGGCATATACCCCCCATGACATGAGTGTTAAAGAAATAAACATTTATTATTATACAGGGTTACCTATATTGCAAGGTAGTGCCAAAATTTAAAAATAAGATCTAGAGATGTAATGCTTAGATATGCTACTTAGATAGACTCAGACTAAAAGCAGCAGAATCTGGGTTTTTTTTTACAAAATCCGTTTTTAAAAAAGACCTTATTGCTTGAGCGACGCAAGACATTGAATCCGGGCTTATTACCCGAAACCGTTTCCGGCTGCTTATAGTCTAAGCCTTAATGTTTTTTATAACTTGTAAGGCCGATTGTTCAGTCACTGACACGACACGACACGATCCTCGCCTACTGCCTACTTTTTCGCTGCTAGAGCTGCTGCTATAGTGTCAGTAGGTATCAATCTAGATTGTAAAAGTGTTTATTTTACTCATATAATATGTTCTTTATAGCATTTTATCAAATAAATTATAATTTCCTTAAAATATCACAGATAGTAAAATTGTAATGATGATTATTTTGTGCATTTACATTAGCTTTTATAACTAGGGAAATATGAAATTAAAATTAGGGAAATTTGAAATAAAAATGCTGTATCCCTGGACAGATGTTCGTTCGTTTTCGTTACACACTATTCTTTAGTCAATGGTCGCTTCCTTTCTTCTCTTTCATTCACATCGTTTTTAACGTCAAATTGCTACAGAAATCATTTTAATTTAATATTTTACAATACTTCAATCGTGATGGTGAACTAGAATTATTAATGGTTGTTTATTTAAGACATATTTTTTTGTAGAATATAGTTCTACTAGTGAAAAATTTAAGATAACTAAAATGTACTTTTTATAGGTTAAAAACAATTTTTGATTGCAATTTAAATATTTTCTTGAATTAATTAGTGAAATAGAATAATCTAATCATGGATTTCGTCAAGCGAGAGGACCCAAATATTATTGATGAAGAGAACTACAAAGTCTACCTTGAAACTGTAAGTTTTATTTCTTTGTAAAATCCGAAATATCTACATCTCTGTTTTTAACAGTAAAATTAACCTTTTTGTATCACAATTTAAAATACTGTAGCTATGAGGTTTGCCAATCAGGATATTGTTGAAATGTCGAACAATAATATTTTTGCCGTTCGTAAAAGTAGGTAAAGTAGGTAACTTATTTTAACAAGTTTTTTATTAGACTTAATTTAACAGCCTATAAACGACCCTGTTAAAAAAAAGGCAAAAATCGAGAAAAAAGAAAATTTGATTTTTTCTTAAAGTTTTGTGCCCCATAGTGCCCCTTTTCTTATACTCTTGACTCAAGTAACAATACCAAATATAAATATTGAATTTTTAACAAATCCATATTAGTGTTAGTTTATTTTATTTGCATCATAAGAAAAAAACAGTAATATTTAAAAATAACCAACACGCAAAACTATAATTTACTATTTTACATAGTTATTTTTTTATAATTTACCTAACCAATTTTATTTTATTACAGCTACAATTAAAATCTCAGCAAATGGAAATGAATGAGTATCAACATACTCCGATATCGATGGAGCAACTCCACCAAGCAATGCAGAGCTCCCTGAACGCCGGCACAATAATGCACAACTTCCAACTCCCCCTATCTCCACGCCAAATGTCAACGCTTATGCTCAAAACAAACCATTTGAGCAGGAACCTAAATTTCAACGACATACCAGCTCATTTACAAAGGAACTTAGAACTGGATTTAGTCCACAACTTAGCCAACGAGCTACCGCAGAATTTGAGGCATGACGATCTATTACTGAGCAGAAATCTGGATTTAAACTTAGCTAGGAGTCTGAGTAACGAATTAGAGTTACAGAATGGTTTGACTCAATCGCTTGTTCAGAACTTGAATGATAATTTAGCTGATTTAAACCTACCTCAGAATCTAAGAACTGATCTGCCTCATGATTTGAACCATGAAATAGATTTGTCTCATCATTTGAACCGGAACTTGGAGCATGAACTACTTCAGAGTCAAGAAAGAAGAACACCGATGCATTCGCTACCTGACAACATATTGGAGCAAAGCTTGGCTCAAAGATTGGACCCTAGGTTGGAGCAAAGTTTGGGCCAAAGATTGGACCAAAGGCTGGTCCCGCAGAGTATGAATTTGCATGAAAACCAAAGACTAGAAAACGAGCATCTGTTGCCGATGCCGTTTCATATAAAATCAGAACAGGAAGACGATGGATATTTCTACGAGAACATCAATCAGGCTCAACCTCTACCCAGCGTTAACACAATGAATGGTAAGATTCCAAAAATTTTTAAACAATTTAATATAAAATCACAAGGGTATTTTATAGCTTGATTTTACAATCTCTGTGCGGAAATAGATATGTTTTGTTGTACAATGACAGCTTTCTGTTAATTGATGACTACATTTACGTAATGGTTTGGTGTTTCGCCTTGAATGCTAGGTTCCGGGTTCGATTCCCGTGTCACGTCAGATCAGAAAACGATACTTTTAAATGAGTCTAGTCATAAGTGTGCTGGGAGGTACCCCTGGCAAAAACCATTGTTTCGTACCTTGTATTGATTGAATTATAAGATTGAATCAGAATACAAAGATTGAATAAAGATAAAATCAGAAATGAGGAAATCTGTGATCAAACAAAAGTCGCTGTCATAGCCCGACGGATTAGCAAGCTAAAGTGACAGTGGGCGGGTCACATAGCACTTAGAACTGATGGCTGTAGTGTGCAAGCGTGCGTAGCGTGGGACTCACACCCACAAGTTGGACAGACGACCTGGTAAAGGTTGCAGGAAGCCGCTGGCTGCAGGCTATGCGCAACCGGACATTTTAGAAATCATTGGAGAGGCCTATGTTCAGAAGTGGACATCCTGTGGCTGAATTGATAAATACAAGGATGTTAACTCCTTATTTAAATTGACAGGGCAATTTATATTTATTTACAATAATCTATTTATATTCGGTCCCTGCTGAAAATCAGCGTCGTGATATGTCCCTGGCTGTCATGACAAATGCTTAGCGGGGGGGCCTTTTTGACACATTTTTTTTTTATCCCGTTATGTATTTCTTTTGTATTCTGTGTGTGACAAATAAATCATTTCTATTTCTATACTGGATGACTTTTTACCGTCAAGAAAATAAACGTGTGAAGTAGGTAAATTATATAGGTGATGATAACATGATAATTTAAAAAAACAAATTTCATTTTTGATTTTCTTTTTATTAACTATTTATCCTCATAACCATCTAATTCTAAGTTAATTTTTACTAACTGACCATTAAAAAACAAATTTTGGTAAAATAATAATAAAAATATGAAACCGACCACAACTCAAACGCATATTCACTGATGTATTCTATGTTTATGCATTTTTTTGGCATTCCAAAATTTATAAAATCAGTTGTATTTTATAAACACACTCACATAATATCACATAGTTTTTAGGTACAGAATACACAGTTATTTTTTCCTGACGGTAAAAAAAGTCATCTAGTATAATCCATTATAATGTCTTGCTAATCTGTATAACGCCCAGTGATATTTCAACGACTTTTTTTTTCCTTTTTCTAATGAATATTTATGTTGTTTGCATAAAGGTCACTAGCATGTAAGTTCATATAATCCACTTTCTTGACTGTCAAAGTTCATGATGCAAACATTATGTCATGAAAAGACTATAATTAACTGACGACCTCCGTAGCCGAGAGGCGTGCACGCCGGACTATATGGCGCGCCATCTCTGAGGTTCCGGGTTCGATCCCCGGTCGGGTCAAGGTAGAAAACGATCTTTTCTATAATTTCTCTGGTCTGGGTGTTGTGGTACTGGTATTGTTTCTGGTTTCTATAATACAAGTGCTTTAGCTACTTACCTTAGGATCAGAGCAATGTATGTGGTGCTGTCCAATATTTTATAATTAAAATCGGTAAATTATTTTATAGCTAAATTAGTAGCATTTGTGCTTTAAATTTAATATTGACATGGTAAAAACAATATTTTCTAAGGTTTCCCTGTTTCCATCTCAGAGGGACCGCAAATAGAATTAATAGTAAAAGACCTACTTCTTTTTTAAAATGGCCAAAATATCTTGGTTCACACTGTTGAATTCCGCCATTACTAATACGGCCAAGCGTTTTAAGGGTCCGCGGACTATAGTTATTTCGCCTAAGCGAATTTTAAAAAGGTTCAGGAGACGTATTTTTGAAGCATTCGAAATGAATCTTGAATTCGAACACGAATACGATTCGTGTGCGAATTCTATTTCTAACACTCCCGATTTTACGCATTTTTGAATCACTCGAATTCTGTGTTCCTGTTATGGTAAAATTCTTTAACTATTTTCGTTTCACGCAGAAAATATTTAAAACCAGAATGCAAAAACTTATTGAGTTTAAAAACCGGCAATGAATCGCATGGAACGGAACGAAAAAAAAAGTTTTTAATCTGTAAACCATATGTTTACTTGTCAAAGTCATACTTCTAAACTTTCTACTAGTAGAATCGAAATAAGAGTGGGTCGGACCACTCGTTGCAGAATTCACAGAATGAATTTTCAAAAATAGCGATTTTAGTCATTCGCATGCGAATCTTGCCATTTCGTATTCGAATTGGAATTCGCAGGATTCAAAAATACGTCTCCAGAAACGTTCTATCTATGTATTCAGCCTTTTGCAGTCCACTGCTGCCCGTAAGCCTCCCTCAAAGAGCGCCAAAGAGCACGAGCTCCCGCTTTTTATCTAACCACTGCCAGCCATCTTTCTAAGGTCGTCGGTTCATCGAGCTGGGGTGCGTCCTACCCTACATTGCTAATATGTGGTCTCAAAGTCTCTCCACTCGAGAATCCGTTTACTCCACCTTTCAATGCAATAGATACACGTACCATATTGATCTCGGAAAAGTTATTCATGTAATATGTAATCATTGATTTTATATGTTAATTCGTACATAATTATCGTGTCTAGCGTATAAATTTGCTTCTCGACCATGACCTCTTGGCAGGTAAAAGGCATTTTTTATTCGGCCTTGACTTTGAAAAATTGTAATTATGTTTTTATTTTGCTAAGGAGTTCGGACCGGTCATATTGTGACCTAAGATATTTATAGCGATCTTCGTTAGCTAGCCTTCAAGTTTAAAAGATATAAAGCTTGTACTATGTACGGCTACCAGATAACGGATAGACATACTTAAATACGTCTTCTAGAAATCACTACTTAGGTACAAATGCTCGCTCATCTCACAATCATTTGCACCTTGTGGGCTTCGAATGCATACGCCGGCTATGAGCGCGAACGACTAGACTATTCAACCGTCCGATCGTTCAGTCTTTTTGATCATGGTTGTTGAACAAAATAATGGGATTTCAACTTTAGTGGATAGTTGATGGGTTACCCCCAGAAATCCATGACCATAACAACATGACAAAATGACCATGTCATTTCTTACTGCCGAATAGACAATGCCGGCACAAATACGTGTGTCTGATTTCGATGTTGGTCCCATAAAAAAAACATCGACGCACTGTTAAATAATTTCATTCTAGGAAGCGATTTTCGTTATAAACATTGCTTCTCCATCATACTGCCCTGATACGAAAGAAGGCGGCTAACCCATAAAATCAAATTTCGTTTAAAAAACTAAAAACGCGCGGAATTGAGTTTCTTGAACTCTGTAAATTTTTGTTTTTAGCAATTCCATGCAAGGTTTAATTGAAGATAAATAACACTTGAAAAAAATTTCGAGTTCGAGTCCCACCTGAGGTCGATGATTTTTTTCAAGTGTTATTTATCTTCAATTAAACCTTGCATGGAATTGCTAAAAACAAAAATTTACAATGTTTAAGCATTTCTGATCTTAACCAATAGTCAAATATTTGTAAAAATATCTTATAGGGTGTTGACGGTAGTATACTACTCAGCTATACATATAGCTACAACATTGATCAGAATACGCTGGCTTTGACAGCGAGAAAAAACACTTGAGGAATTTCATCTTGTCACGTGACGTCCTCGGTAGCTTAGTGGTCAAAGCACTCGCCCGGTATGCGATGGGACGTGGGTTCGAGTCCCACCTGAGGTCGATGATTTTTTTCAAGTATTATTTATTCTTGAACTCTATAAGTAAAAAAGTTAAATCTTTTTTTTGACTTAGAAATTTGATTTTGTGTGTTAGCCGCCTTTTTTCTTATCAGGGCAGCTCACTGAACCGCCGATACGACGGCCTCAGTTTGTATGAAGCAGTGAAGTAGTTGAAGTTTCAGTCTCAGCAAAGGTTGCTGTATTAGAAGAAGGAAATTAACTAATAAATTCGGATATTATAATGGTATTTTACCCTTACTAATCACAGATTTATTTACTTACAGGTCACATACCAGACCACTCTCAGACCCAAACCGTAAATCAAGACCTATACGTTTACTCGAACCACGTGCCCAACTTGCCCACCATAAACAACATAGACCTATACCCGCGTCAAACCTACCCTCCAAACTACACGCCCGCCAGAGACAACCCGCAGAACTTGGTCGTCCATAGAGAATTTGAAAACAATAGCCCTTATGAAGACCCCAAAAAGGATGAACCTGTCAAAATTGATAGTTCGAAACCAGAGGATCCGAAAGAAAATCTAAAGCCAGCGGACCAAAATAAAATCTACTATCATGAATACCCAGGTTACGATGTCAAAAATGAGACGGAGAAATCCAACGATTTGAGTTTAGACATAAAAGGGGAGTATGTGTGCTTCAAATGCAATGTGATATTTCCATCGAAGAGATTGTTGAAACAACATACTAAATCTTGTACGGACACACAGCCCGACGAAAATAGTGATAAGCTAGGCAAGTTCGTTTGCTCACAGTGTTCGTACAGATGCCAAGCGCCGGCTACACTAAAAATACACGAAAGAATCCACACGGGCGACAAACCTTACTCCTGCAATTTCTGCAATTACAAATCTGGCCAGAAAAACAATGTTGCTAAACACATCCTAGTCCATATGAAGCAAAAACCATTTCGATGCCAGTACTGTGATTATAGATGTGCCCAAAAAAACAACCTCGTCGTCCACGAGCGAACGCACACTGGGTATAAACCGTTCGCGTGCCCGTTCTGCGATTACAGAACCGTTCAGAAACCAAATTTAGTCAAACATATGTATCTGCATACGGACCAGAAACCGTTCAGTTGTGATATTTGTAGCTATAGGTGCGTTCAAAAGACAAATTTGACGAAGCATAAACAGAGACATTTAAACGAGAAGGAGGGCGATAAAATCGATGTGAAAACTCAGGTGAAACCGTACAGGCCTAGACAGAAGTCTGTTAAATGTCCGCATTGTACGTATAGATGCGTTCAGAAAGCAAGCCTGGAGAAGCATATTATGTTTAAACATAGTGAGATGGCTGATCAAGGGTTAAATCTGATGAAAGAAGTGGAAAGCGAAGAAAACATTCAGAATTTGAGTGTGAAGAAGGACGCGGTATTTGATAGTTGTCAAGATGCGTTGCAAGCTCAGTCATAGTGGTAAGTCGATTTAGTTTTTTTCTTGTAGCATTTGTAAATACGTTCATCGCTTCATAGTGATATTGAATGAATTGTGAAAATGAGGCCTTTTAAGAACAAATTAATTGTTAAAAGTACATACAATTACAACGATTATTTAATTAATTAAAGATTAAGTAGAGGAAAATATTAGCAACCGCGTTCTATTATACCGGCAGCGCCATCTCTTGGTGGCGTTAGGAACAGCTAGTATACAAGATATTAAGGTTGGCGTCGACTAGAACCGAAATGCGTACCGAATTGAGATATGTAAGCCTAATTGAGTACGCTGGTTAATAATCGACATGTTTCTTATTTACCATAGTAACATAAAGGTTTTATATAAGGTCCGATTTTATTAGTGTTCATCCTGTTAACCTGTGACTATATAGGTGAAAAGCAATCGTAAAAACCAATTTTCAAATGTGTACCATAAAAACTAAAAAAGTTAAAAATCAACAACATTGACTTCATATTGCATAAACTCGTCCTATCTTTGCTACGTTTAACCATCTGATTATCCGTCTTATTCCTTCCCCTTGTACAGAGCGAGAAAGAGTTGAAGATAGGACGAGTTCATGCAATATGAAGTCGATGTTGTTATTTTGTAATTTACTTTTAACTTTTTTAGTTTTTATGATAGACATTTGAAAATTGGTTTTTACGATTGCTTTTCACCTATATAGTCACAGGATAACAGGATGAACACTAATAAAATCGGACCTTATATAGTTTTTCTATAAAATTTTAACTTTGCCAAAGAAACACGAAACGAACCATTAACAAAAATTGGACTAAAATTCCATTCAAAATGCCTGGTCAACCGATTGATTCGGAATGGAAGATCCAAAACGTTGTTTTTTAAATATTTTGTATACGTCATTATAATAACAATAATTACATACATTGTATGTAAAGTTTGAATACTGATCAGGCGAATTTATTGTGAATTCAATTCGATTCGGCAAGTCTAGTCAACGCTAGCCTTTATTGGTTAAAAATAGTGATGTTTTGACTAGTCCGATATAAAATGTTTCGTAGAGATTGAATTGAGCTATAAAATTATAATTTAATCTTTGTTGACTAAACAATGCATACTAAGCAACTTTAAATATCACAATTTGATCATTTTTAATTTAAATTCGAATCGTAAATGCTAATTTTATATATTGCTATTGCATTGTGTTTATTCAAATCAAATTTAAATCTCTTGATATTGATATTTTAATCATTTGTCATATAAATATTGTTTAATAAACTATTTGCCATTTACCACTGTATACACAATAAAAACAAAGTAATGTTCTTTATCATTACAATTTTAATTTAAATTTGTTTTTTAATTTACGACGTTTTTAATCTTTAACACTGTGGTTTGAGTTATTCTTAAAAAAATATTTTTGTCAAGTAAAATCAATTCCACCCTGTATAACTACAGTTTAAAATCATAAGGCCTCATTATAATGTGATAAATAATTAAGGCGTTGTGCTCTCTTTGTTCCTGTGAATATAGTCTTATGTCGCAGTTGATATGGAAAATCAACATTTTTACGCTAAGTCTAGTTTAGTCATTATTGATACAGTTTTTTAAAGCCATTACAACGGAGTAGGTTAGCTAGAAAACTGATTTGATTAATATGTTTGCATTTTTGGCAAAATATTTTGATGTAACAACAGTGAAACACTGAAAGGATTGACTTTTAAACTATAATTATGAATGCATAAAAATCTGGTATTTTTATTTATACAGCGTGTCCAAGAGAATAGGACACTCCTTAAAACCACGTGATCAGCTGGTCATATACAACAACTTTTCCTATGGGAGCAACATCGAAATCGAGATTTTTTTTCAGCTTTTCCATAAAAACCTACTCGCATACCTCGATGATAATGTACGGAGTCGGAGTATCTGAAAATAAAATCACGATTTCGATGTTGCTCCCATAGGAAAAGTTGTTGTATATGACCAGCTGATCACGTGGTTTTAAGGAGTGTCCCATGCTTTTGTACACCCTGTATAAGTAAATTAAATCAGAGTGGGCTGGATCCACTCCCTGGAGGAGAAAACTGTCTAAAGGTTAACACACTAAGGGCCGATTTTTCAAACAACAGGTATCTTTTACCGATGAATAAAATTCATGTTTTGACAAATTTTCTTTACGAAAACTGACAGTATGTTTAGCATATTTTTCATATAAACGTAATCTGGTTATTGAAGAAAAAAAATATATCGAATTAAAGCCTTAAAAAACTATATTCTAACCAATTTTGGGTACACTAATATCCTTCTCATAATATTATATATTTTTTATTTGTAACTTTGATTACAAACCAAATAGTGTTTAAAAAATCAATTCTAGGATCACTATTTTAATAATTCTTCCACATCGACCACATATCCTATGGAATAGACCAACAATATGATCAATTTTCTCCGAAACCGATTAGTGATATTTCACTTACTGGTAAGAAATGACAATTACTGTCAATTCTCGCCCGTACTAAAAATATTACTCGACATTGGCAGATATAAACCTCGCACACAGAGGTTTGGTTGCCATAGGAAAAAACAAAAAAAAAACAGTACAGTCACAGCACAGATTAAATATTATCAGTTTTTTTTTAATACAAAAAAAATATTTTTTAGGGTATGTGTTCCTTGTTTTTCCAATAATTAATCTGTACGAGGAAATGAATTGAATAAAATTGGATATTTTTCTAGCTTATGCTAAGGCTGTGAAAGTGTGCGTTAGGGATTTGATATTTTGCAGTTGGTCAAAAAATAATGATCTCTAAAAGCTGTCACACACTGGGCCACTAGTGGCGACCACAATACTATACTTCGGTACCCTTACTCCCTAAAAATTTGCAATCAGCAATGATCGCGCAGTCATCGCCCGATTGATGCTTAGTGTCAAAATCGATGAGCAGCACTGACAGTAGATTGCTTTGTTTTTGTTTTTTGCTGTCAAGTTGCGATTTCAAAGCCAGAATTGGTCAATTTTCGCTATCACATTGCTTTTGCAAGATACGGAATCAGGGTACCGTATAGATGAAATAAGAATTTATGTAAGCATAGCAACTGTCATTTATTATAGGTATTTTTTGCATTGCTAGTTAATATAAGATCAATGTATGAAGATGAATCGTTACCAAGAGATTTGTGTGTACCTTTGAGACATGCGTGCTGAGCATCACGATTTTGTATAATTACAATAAGTAAATATAAGTTTTTAGCTAGTTTTACGTTAATCATTTTTTGTATTGTTCTTTTTGTAATAAATGCCGCTTACCAAAGTATTTTGGATTATTATTTTTTGATATAAATAAAGAGTTAAAATTTTCGACATTACATCGTTTTACTGCCTTACTGTAATCAGCACAGCAATATTGTGCTGCTGATGGTATAGAAAAAAAATCAAAATCATTTATTTCTGTAAATTGGCCATAAAAGTCACTTTTACACGTCCCAATTTTTTTTCCCCTACCACTGCTTCGGGACTATTGTGGGCTAGTGCCGAGAAGAAGCAGCGCAAGAAACTCGGTCACTATTGTCAGCCTCTTTTAAAAATAAATAAATATTTTACAAGATTTGTTGTGAGCTAAGCAGTTTTAAATCCACACATTTTAATCATTTGTAATAATGTGTGTGTGGTAGTACGGACAACAGCTCGTCGACCTACCACAAAATGTCAAATTTTCTCATTTGAAAATGATCTCTATATGCCAGGTTTAAAGTTGAAAATCTATTGGAGAATGTTTTTACTTTTTGGGTAGATCGACGTGCAGTTGACTGTACATTTCGCAATTTTGTGGATGATACAAATTACTACAACTCAATGTTGTGCCCCTTATTTTGATACACTAAAACGATTTGTAATCAGCTGATACATATTCATATCTAGTAATTCTAAGACCAATCAACAATTAAAGTCTGTGAGTGTGCGGGGGTTTTAATTTTGTCTATAATAAATTACTAGTGCAATCACAAATTGTGTGGACATAAAGATAAAAAAAAAACTCCTATGTAAGATTATGAGGGACCAGACAATATTTTTTTGCCAGGGACATCTCCCACTTCCCACTAACAACACAATACTACCTTAATCACAGAATACTAAATCTTAGCTTTAGCTAGAGCCCTATTAATGGCTATGTTTGTTATCTATGTTCTCATAGATTGTATCAATGCTATTCGAGTTCCGAATAAAATAAAATAAAATGAATTCATGAAAATTAATAGTAGAGAGAAATTTTTTCGATGCGTTTATCTATAACGAATTCATTTTGTTGCAGGAAGTATCAAAGATACTTAGTATACTTTTACGATGATTAGTTTTTCCTATTTTTTAAATCTGCAATCAATGTCTAGCCACAAACTAAGCAAAGCGTTATGGCGACGAGATAACGGTTAAACTTCTTACATAGATCCGTGACGTAAGTAGAAATGCTCCTGGTCATCATGAAAGATTTGACTCGAATCAAGAGCTTTGCAGCAAAGTTTCCGAAGCGCAAACCCAAACTTAGCAAAATTTGTAGATACCGTGGCGACGAGCTTCTATACAAATGCTCGTGCTAATCATAGAAACATTTGCACCTTACGGTATTCGAATCGGCTACCGCCAGGCTGTGTTAGTCCAACAAACATTTGCACCCTACGGTATTCGAATCGGTTACCGTCACGCTGTGTTAGTCCAATCCAAATAACTACAAGAGTCAAATCATATATGTACTGTGGTTAGAAAGAAAACACTAGGAAATAGGAATTCCTATAAGCTGCCATCTGTTGACTAGTTCCAGAACTTAATTGTATAATGTTTGAGTTAGTAGCAGCGCCATCTAATGAAAATTAATGCCAATTATTTACTTCTATTCCCCGATAGATGGCGGTAAAATATACATTCAAGCTGAAATTACTCTCATACTACTCGTCACTAGATGGCGCTGTAAGATCTGCTTGTCGTTAATAAACGCTGAAATTTTATGGCTCATCTTATTTTACAATCAATTGCAAATTTACCAATTTACTGAGTAGAAAGATAAAAACTTAGACAAGGGCTTAGTTAGGCTTAGGGTACTGACTTTGATAAACAATGATTTGAATATTATTTTCTAAATTAAATTTTGAATCGATGGTTGATTATTACCTAGGTACATTATTAAGCCTCAGTGGTTGATACTCTATCTATTGACATTTAATACGACTTTCGCCTGTTCTATACAGATAATAGATTAAAATAAAAACCGAATTAGGTTTAGGTTTTAATTTATTTTCTCAGTTTTGACTAAACTATTTCTAGATGTCAGATATTTTATAAATAGGAAACATCCTATTAATACAATATCAATTGAGATCGCTGTTCAATGGAAAGGCGCCCAAAAGGCTGGCAATTATAGCATTAAGGCACGCTGGATAGCTGGGCCAATCCGATGCCCTAGGTGTAAGCCAGTCTTTGAATCGTGAGAAGTCTTAACTAAACGCGTAGACTTAGGCCGTTTTCTAATTTATCGGCTCAGCAGCGGCGCCACATCAGCATGCTCGGTATACGCGGTACACAGAAAGTATGGAATCTGTGCCTGTTTGTTTGTGTCTGTTCTACCCCAAATGGTTCAAATATGTTAGTTTCTCCAAGGCTTTCATATTTGCGCCGTTTAAGGACCTCGACCCACAAGGTGGACAGACGACCTGGCAAAGGTTGCAGGAAGACGCTGGATGCAGCCGCGCGCAACCGGACAAGCTGGATGTCACTGGACTCACTTCACTGGGAGAGGCCTATGTTCGGCAGTGGACATCCTGTGGCTGAAATGATCATGATGATGAGGACCTCTGCAGAAGCAGCTACCGCTTGGTTGCCAGTCGATGGAAGATGGGCAGGGGCCAAAGTGTAGCCGCAAGTCGCGTCCCACACTAATGGCATTTGTACTTTAATTTTAAAATATTTTTTATTGCTAAAGTTTTAATAAATAAATTTAATTTTAGTTAAGTTACTGTCCATTATTACTCATTATAGCTCGCCTGAACTTTTTATTTGCCCAAATATTAGCCCAAAATTATATAAATGCAAAGATTTTAAAGGGTAAGTTTTTTTAACTTTATAAGAAAATAACTTTATAAGAACCAAGTCAATTAATGACGCATAATTAATATATATTTTCGACCTCCTTTTATATCGTGGCTCCAAAGCAAGCACGCCGGATGTCGCAATCTCTGAGGTCCCGGTTTCGATTTCCAGTCATATCGGATCTTTCTGTATTGTCTGGGTCGTGTGGTACCGATTTTTATTTCTGATTTGTTCGTGACGTGATGTTGTTCAATATTTATTAATGTTTGCAATGTGTCCTAGGTACTGTGAATTTGTGTCTTTTTTCGAATAAATATCTTTAAATCTAATTACCCCAACATACTTATTTCCTATAGCATGTTTTATCAAACCTTTACAACCAATTTATATGCCAGTAAAAAAACTTTTTAAATTAGTGTTGAGTTTTTTAATTGCCTTCTCCTTTTAATTTAATTTCAACCCCAAATACAAAACAACCTGTGGAAAACATCCCCTCACTTTTCTAAACGAAAAACAAACTTCTAATCTAAACGTTACCTTGCTACAGACAATTTTATTCAATTTGAAATTCAATTTTTTAAAACCGAACGCACGCAAGCCCGCCAATCAGGCAGTGTTGCCAACCTGACGGATTAAACCTGCCGGGTGAATTAAGGAAGTGCTTGCGTCTGACCGCGCCGCGGGCGACGTCAATCAACGGTAGTGATGCGCTAAGCTAGACTATCGATATGTATATTAAATTCACTGCACCATTACGATAGAGTATGTAAAGATATTTGGAAAATATTACACTTTATTTGTGTCGGCTTTGGCTTGTACATAATGATATACTAATGAGAGAACGAGGTTGTTGGCCTAAACCGGACACGACACACCGTGTCCGGTTTACGGCCGGCTGCCTCGTTACTTTATTTTGTAGCTTAAATGGGAACTAATGAAATGACATTTACGCTTAGGATATGGCAGCTTGTCTCGACGCTGCTTGAGTGGATTACCAGATAAGAATATTAACCACACTGGTTGGTTAATATTCTTATCTTATTATTCTTATAAATCGCAAAAGAGATAATTCTATAATAAAAAAAATGTAAGTTAAGACATTCTTCTATCGCTTTGCCTCTTTCCTACTCTGGGTAAGTACGCTTGACCATGACCTAGAAATGGTGTTCTCCTTTTTCCCATTAAGTCTTGCTATCATGCGCCTCATTGTGGTTGAGTAGATACGATATTACCTAAACCCTTACACAGGAATCAGATCATTTTTAATCAGACCTAAACATCCAGTGATACGATGTTTTCCCTTGCCAACCACTTACTTAGTTGTTAGTATAAATATGATTATATTATACATCCACCCACCCACACACACATGTAATTTAAAAAATACCGTGCCTACGTTCAAATGAACGTTTCCAAGAACAGGTAGGTTTTAGTTATTCAAAACTTAGACTTAACTTAGATAATCAATGTTCTAAGTTTTTAAATATCGAAATTAATGAATTACCAAATTTCGATATTCAAACATCGTTATTAGGAACAACACTACCCGCCCGCAGTAATTCGTGCCACGGCCAGCTCCCGGATTTGTATTCGGAGTTTCATTTCATTATTATTAATTATAGCAATCGGTTATTTGCAGGAGCCCATCGACAATAGCGTTTTAAATGGTTTTAGTATTTAGTACTTCATTAGGACTTTTACCTTTTTAAATAAAGGTAAAGATTAAAGCTGAAGGGAGACTTAAGATGGGGGGATTTATTTAAGAACCTCACATAAATAAATAAATATAAATATTGGACAACATCACATACATTGCTCTGATACTAAGGTAAGAAGCTAAAGCAATTGTGTTATAGAAATCAGAAACAACGACGGTACCACAACACCAACACCAGAGACAATATAGAAAAGTTCGTTTTCTACATTGAACCAACCGAGGATCGAACCCGGAACCTCAGAGATGGCGGCGCCATAATAGTCCGGCGTGCTAGTCTCTCGGCTACGGAGGTCGTCACATGTTCTTGAATACGTTATTTCCACAAATCTTGATCTCCAAAACTACTAGGCTTAAAACTCCCCTCCCCCAAACTTCTGTCTGAGTCTAGGTACTGGGTGTTGAGGTACCGTCGTCTTTTCTGATTTCTATAACACAAGTGCTTTAGCTACTTACCTTAGGATCAGAGCAAAATGTATCTATGTGTGAAGGACTTCAACACTTCTTGTTGTTTGGAGTTTGGAGAATCTATCGCACCTCCCACAAAACATCTCTGTTTAGCATAATGGTCGACGGGTAGAGAATGCCTCATGGCATTAAGTCCACCTATTGTATGATTTTTTTAAATCTGTGCAAAAAGTTTAAATAAATCTAAACTATTTACTAAGTTTTTGTTTTTAGCAATTCCATGCAAGGTTTTATTAAAGATAAATAACACTTAAATAATAATCATAATAAAAAGAAATAATCTTCGACCTCAGGTGGGACTCGAACCCACGTCCCATCGCATGCCGGGCGAGTGCTTTACCAACTAAGCTACCGAGGACGTCACGTGACACGATGAAATTTCTCAAGTGTTTCTTCTCGCTGTCGAAGCCAGCGTATCTCTGATCAATGTTGTAGCTATATGTATAGCTGAGTAGTATACTACCCGTCAACACCCTATAGAAATATTTTTACAAATATTTGACTATTGGTTAATATCAGAAATGCTGATAATCAGAATATTTTACTAAGTGCTTACTTACCAACAAAAAAAAACGTTTATAAACTTGTCACTCCCCTTTCAGTTTAACCCTTCGATGATCGCAAAAAAGGGTTTAAAACTTACACCGTTTTAATAATTACAAATGCGGAGTCGTAACTTAGTTCGAAAAGAGATAGACGACAGAAATACAATGCAAATGTTTTATAAATACTTATTGGACGATTTTACGGGTCATTAGTTCTATAAATATTGATTTATTGGTATTTTTTAAACCCTTTTAATGATAATCTTATACGTACGTATGTACAGGTATTGAATACTCTTATTTTATTTTATTTCATTTTATTAATTCAATTTATCTATCAATTCAATTATATTACAATTTAATTTATTATTCGGTTTGTAATGTAATGTAATTTAATTAATTAACTAATAATAATGCAATAGGTATAACTTATCATGTAATTAATTGTAATTGCCTTTGTGTTGAAAATGTAGCTTATGGGTTAACGTTACCTGAAATAAATGAATTTATTTATTTATTATTTATTTATTGGGTGTAGTGTTACTTAAATAATGTACCTAATAATACAACTTATTAAACTCAACTAAAGTAAATACGAAGATTTATAATCATTTGGCAATATTTAACTAATGGTGTTTGATCTTCTGCATTTCACATAGGTAGGTACTTCCAACAGTCAGTGTATAGATTTCCATAATTATGGTATCTTTTCTATTTACACTTGTGATTGAAAAGACTGGTAGGTTTGAACTTAAGTTTTGTACTTTTAGTTGGACTTAGTAAGGGCCTGAAATTAAATGAAAATGAAATGAAATTAAATGAAAAGAAAATTATTTATTTGCTTTAAAGATAGTGTTATAAAGATGTGAGTTATATTGCAGTCCTCATGTTTGACTTTTTAGTCATGCAAAAATTTCATCATCATCATCACCAGCCTATATCAGTCCACTGCTGGAGACAGGCCTCTCCAAAAGGAGGATTGTGCCATAATCGCCACGCTTGGCAGGCGGGTTGGCGATCGCAGTTTGGCCAATAGTGGAGAGGAGACGCTGCTGCCCGTCTTCTTGTGGCGGTTCTCCTGTACTCGCCTCTTACGACACCCATATATATTTATATGCAGAAATATTTACACTATAAAAAATATTTAACATTGATTACTAATTGATAGAAATTTCAATAACAGGGTACAAATGTCACACTTATAATATTCCTGGTTACATTCTGCATTAGTTCTGATTAAGCTTTATTTTGTTTATCTGAAGGATTAACACGATTTTCAAGCACTTTTATTTTTATTTTATTTTATTGTCATGGAAAACAAACAGCACTTTTAAAACAGATGTAGACATAAATAATATTTATTATTATTTATCCTCTACATATTTTTATCTTTTACATAACTTTATCAATAATTGGCCTTATTACAATAAAGATAGACTAGGTTTAAGCCATGTCTAAAAATAACCAACCAATTTAAATGTTGACACATCAGACGTATTTTGGTAATAATGACTCATATCTATTGCTGAACTGCCCATGTTTAAATTTAAAGCATATGCAAAACAGATTCTCATGAAAAAAGATATTATACTGATAATGATTATTTAAATTTTAATTTTTGTTAATTTTAAGAAAGAGCGGGGTCTCCAAACACAGGTATCATACTTAAATGGAGACTCCAGCCACTTGTTATGTACCTTTGTAAAGATAATGAATAAACATTTTTTAAATTTTGAATTTTTTGAATTTTTTGAAATGATAAAAATGTTTGGATATAAATACTGCCTTGCTCGCACAGGTGCATTTATCTTGTAATTAAATAATTTTGTTATTTATACTTAAAACTTTTTAAAAGAGGCTGACAATAGTGACCGAGTTTCTTGCGCTGCTTCTTCTCGGCGCTAGCCCAAACTTGTCCCGAACCATTTGTAGGGAAAAAAATAATAATTATGGGACGTGTAATAAGCCTATTTGCAAAAATAAATTGGTTTTATTGGTTTTGGTTTTATTGGTTTTCATAGGTATTTTAAATTGGTTGGCTAATCTTAAGATATGGTTTAAATCAAGTCTATCTTTTTTGTAATAAGGCCGAATAGGTTATTCTGTGATTACTGTGGCAGACTAAGGGCCTGTTTCACTAGGTATAAAGTGCCAAATAGATACGTGACAGGTAAAAATATGTAGAAGATAATAGTGCTTGAATTAATATGTGTTAAAGCGCTATTTGACAGTTATGAAACGCAAAAATCGTGTTCATCCTAAAGATAAGTATCAAATTGCCTTTAAGAACTTATGCAGAACTGATTCGTACATCGAGAAACAGGCCCTTATAATAATGAGTGACTTGTTTTCCGTTAGCTAGGGTACGTCTATCTATTTCCTCATAAAAGTTGTAGGTAACGTAGTAACACAAAATGACGCCATTACTTTACTCTATGATGACGCCGCCGCTATACGTAATTTGTGGTAGTAATATAAATTCCTTGAATTACTACGATATTCCTATTTCAAATTTCGAATGCTTATTTCGTTCAATTGTTTCTCAGTTCTGAAAAAAGAAGCATGCGTTCGAATTTGAAAATGGAAACTGCAAAGGTTCCGGACGAGTTTGAGTGACGGTGGGCTGACAGGAGTGTTTTTGACCGGAACCGGTTTTGGCGAATATTTTCTAAAACTGTAACGAAGCAGTTCCAAAATGAATTTATGGAATAGGAAAAGGTTTTCGTAAAATGTACACCATGGGCCAGTCCAGGTTAAGGTTTTAAGAGGCCTATTACAAAATGTTGTCAGTTTTGCGATTGCTTGGTGATAACTGGTAATTTAAAAGATAAATCGAAAATCGGAGGCCGCTACGTACTATAAAAAAGGGAAACCTACAAGCATCAGTAAGTATATTTTATTAAATCATCATCATAACATCATCATCACAAAGCAAAAAAGTAATTTCCCTATTTTATGCACGGTCCTAAAAATTTATACCGCTTTTGCAGTTATGACTTATTAATTATGTTTGTCTTTTGTTATTTTGTAGTTCGTAGCGGCCTCCGATTTTCGATTTATTTTTTGATTCACCAGTAATCATCAAAACACCGCAAAACTGACAAAACTTTGCAAAAGTGACGACCTCCGTAGCCGAGAGGCGAGCACGCCGGACTGTATATGGCGCCGCCATCTCTGAGGTTCCAGGTTCGATCTTCGGTCGGGTCAATGTGGAAAACGAACTTTTCTATATTGGCTCAGGTCTGGGTGTTGTGGTACCGTCGTTGTTTCTGATTTCTATAACACAAGTGCGTTAGCTACTTACCTTAGGATCAGAGCAATGTATGTGATGTTGTCCAATATTTATTTATTTATATTTAAAGTCTAAATTACTAATAGGAATTGAGTTAACATTTATTAACTTTTTCAATCATGGTAGAAATAACTTTTCTCATGCATCTCCATCGATTTTTATCTTAATATTTTTTTGTTTTTAAGCAAGTTTATTGTAATTAATAGAGAATATTATGGACTATTTAAAACACAGTTTACCCACACAAAACCAAGTTCTCACGCCCGCACACGCAAGTGCAAAAAACAGCAAAAAAATTACAAAAAAGACAACTCGTAACATTCTAGTAGAGATTACCAGTACAATAGCTAATCTATAAGACCAACATTGGAGGCCACACACATAACATCTTTTAGCAAAGTTGGTCAAGCGCGAAAGCTATGATAACTATGATGTTCCGTATAATTTTGGCGTCAGACGCTTTTATTGGGAGTAAAACGTTTGGTTCTAATTTATTTTAAACTTCTTTTTAGGAACTCTACTGCGCATTTACTTTTTATTTATGGGACGAACCTAGAAATCTGTACAATACACTAAAAAGTATTTTATTGGTTTAAAGAATTATATGCTTCAGTGAGATAACTCATGTGCAAGACGGAATACTTATTTATGAGTCTTTTTCAGGTTATCATTGATAGACACTTTGGTTAAGGATAGCATTTTTCTTGTAAGTTATATCCGCGTACGAAAAATCGGGTGTACGAACGTCTATTACAAATTGATTCAAACGTTTTATCTCACTTGCGTTGAACCCTAAGAAATCAATCCCCAAACGTCGAAATCACCCCTTTAAATTAAAAAAAGTCTAACGCATCGTCGCACCTCTACAGAGCGCTCCAATATGGCCGCTAATTTGACATTAAAAAACGCGCGAATTCCATTCACAGATAATTTATCGATGTTTTAAAAAAAGAACGACGTTTTATTAATGATGTTTCTAAACATTCATTGTGTCGTATTTCTAGGCAATAAATTTTATTTTCAAAGTGTTTATACGCTACAATTGATTTGTTGAAATGTTTACAAATTGGACGATTTTTATAAAATGAAACTGGTTTTGAGATGGTGTAATTAGGAATCTTCCAGTACATAAATTCTTTGAGTGTCCTTATGAATGAAACTAACGGTTGTACTTGTATCATGGTGTATGCAAATTATCATTTTTTTATTTTGGAGGCATTAGCTCTAAAATAAATAGATGAGATACTCTTTTGTTGGTATTTTAATAATTTGTATAACTTTAAATAACAACCTCTATCTGGAAATTGTGATTATTTCAATCGAGTTTTAATCTTGAAATGTTGCTAGTTTTATTTAATGGAAAATGTGTCAAAACGTAACTTTTTTCCGTCGAATATAAGCTTTAAAATAAATCGTTTATTTGCCTAAAACATAGTATAAAATGATAATATTAAACAATAAAAGTTGACCTCCGTAGCCGAGAGGCGAGCATGCCGGACTTTAAATGGCGCCGTCATCTCTGAGGTTCCGGGTTCGATCCCCGGTCGGGTCAATGTAGAAAACGAACTTTTCTATATTGGCTCGGGTCTGGGTGTTGTGGTACCGTCGTTGTTTCTGATCTCTATAACACAAGTGCTTTAGCAACTTACCTTAGGATCAGAGCAATGTATGTGATATGTTGTCCAATATTTATTTATTTATTTATTTATTAAAAGTAGATATGTATTATCGCTTATGTTATGACATATCATGCAAATCAAATAAAATGAAAGTAAGTTAGGTAGGTATTAGCGTTAAAAAAATCGGGTCCCTAACTTTACTTATTATAAATAAAAAAATATTTAGTCAATTTACTTTGGAATCGTTTATATTTAAAGTAAGTAGTATTAACTATCAAATATTAGTAAAAATAGTGGTACATTAAACTATTACCTACATAAAAAATTGAAACAAAAAAAAACAATATTTTTGGGGTGGGCCACCCTTGCTTAGGGGTATGAAGAATAGTTTACGGCCTATTTATCAGACCTACCGAATATCATCATCATCACCAGCCTACATCAATTCACTGCTGGACACAGGCCTCTCCAAAAGGAGGATTTTGCCATAATCGCCACGCTTGGCAGGCGGGTTGGCGATCGCAGTTTGGCCAATGGTCGAGAGGAGACGCTGCTGCCCGTCTTCTTGTGGCGGTTCTCCTGTAGTCGCCTCTTACGACACCCATAGGAAGAGAAAGGGTGGTGCAATTCTTTTAACGTGCCGGCACCACACGACACTGAATATACAAACAAAATTTTATAAGAATCGGTCAAGCCGTTTCGAAAGAGTTTTTTTACAAACACTGTGACACGAGTATTTTATATCTAAATTAGATTTTATACTGAGACGTCTTAGAAACGTTCGTTTTCAGAATTAATTGTACCGGAAATAGAACCCGAGACCATTTGCGATCATGGGGAATCGTTACGCCACTAGACTATCGGGTCGTTAAATATTAGCACTATAGCATTGTGTAAGTGATCATTAATTTATCTGAAATAATAGTTTATGTACACTAACCCCTCGGGGAACCGAACCCACTTGCCTATCGAGTTCGCTAAATGTGTGATTGTTTGCGAATTGCCCCGAAACGCAATACGAATTTAAGAGCGGGCAGGGGCGGGCTCGGGGTTTAATTTTGATAATATTTGATTCTGTTTTTGTTTAAGTTAAATGTTGAGTATCAAGAAGTATTTCTTTGTCGAAAATAAACTGTTAATAGACTTAAAACGTTAAATATTTTTAAATGTTTGCTCGGAGAAGCCTAAACCTATTGACTAATCGGAGAGGAATACAACAAAAACATGTTATTGTGCCGAACAAGACCAACAAAACATCCAAAATTCAATATACTCTCTTGCAAACCCTATATACGTCCTAAACTTATCGCTGAATAAAATGATAATTGTGAATTAGTTTAGCACAAAAAAAATATTAAGAACTTATCATGTTCAGTACCTATATACCAGTATATTTGTTTTACAAATTACTTCTGTTTCTACCGTGTACCTACGTTTTTATGAGTCTGTAATATTGCGGCCGTGTTGCAAGCGTCATGACGATCATATCGGATACATATAAAAAAAAGTCGTTAGTCAGTGCGTGTTTAAGGAGCTACATGTTAGAAATCCCAATTTAGTTTAAAAGGTATCCATCAAAGTTTATATAAGAATATTTTTTCTTATTTCATCGATAAATATTGTTTTATTGAGCCCTGCCCCTCTAGCACGAGCAACAAAACACGATATGATATGATATAGCGATTTATCGCCTCTTAACTTTCACAATATGATTACAGTAGCTGTTGCCCGCGACTTCGCTCGCGTGCTCTTTAGTTTATTCCATATATCCCACTGGAACATTTAACCGTAATAAAAAGTTCTATATGTTAATCCAGATCATATTTGACGACCTCCGTAGCCGAGAGGCGAGCACGCCGGACTTTAAATGGCGCCGCTATCTCTGAGGTTCCGGGTTCGATCCCCGGTCGGGTCAATGTAGAAAACGAACTTTTCTATATTGGCTCGGGTCTGGGTGTTGTGGTACCGTCGTCGTTTCTGATTTCTATAACACAAGTGCTTTAGCTACTTACCTTAGGATCAGAGCAATGTATGTAATGTTGTCAAATATTTAATTTAATTTAATTTAATAATATTCTATATGTATGCAAAATTTCATCCAAATCCGTTCAGTAGTTTTTGCGTGAAAGATTAACAAACATCCATTCATACTTACAAACTTTCGCATTTATAATATTAGTAGGATATCCGCAATCGTGAACTTTCATCGAAACAGTAAGCATGTCCGTGCCGGCGACGTCACCGTCATTCTCGCTTTTTCGATAAAGTTCATATTTTGACAAATCGCTAAATTATTTTGGCTGACCCGTCTCTGTCATTATTCAGTGCGTGTTTAAAAAGCTACATATCGGAAATGCCGTATTTGTTACCGAAGTATAATTTAAAAGATAACCATTAAAGTTTAAATCATATTGTTTTACTAAGCCCTGAATTCGTCCCTGCCGTTATTCAGTGCGTGTTTACAACCTTGTTCACACACTACGCATCTGCAGATATGTGGGTAGCTGTAGTTATTGAGTAGAGAGATTAATAGGCTGTGCTTTTAGTCAGTGACGGGATGACCAGCAGGGCTAGCATGCGCGCATCGGTTATTTTATCGATAGACGAGACAAATTTTGTCTTCGTCGATAATTCTGTCGTTTTCCCTAACCTAACGGATCACAGACGTCTCGAATCCTTTTTCTTAATATTTTTCAGGATCTCTCGTTATTCGTAGCCACTTATTTTAACGTTATAACCCGGCATTGCCGTGATATTTTGGTTTTTTCTTTGATATCGTCGAAGACAAAACGACATATTTACGTCAAAAGTCGATAAAATGCCACGACAAAACGTTATCGTGTTGCGCATGCTAGCCCTGCTGATAACAAGCCTATCTAGCCATGATATACCTATCATACGATAATCAATTAAAACTGTTACTAGTTTTTTTTCAATGTTTTAACCTTGTGCGGATTGCCAGAGGAGAAAAATTTACATCGTTAAAAAAAATTTCGGCTATTTACGAGTTAGTATTAGTTTTCTCTATGGTATTAGAGAGATAGTAAAATATTTTTTTGCGATTTCGATCTTTTTAGGATCACCTCCTACCATCATTCGCATCGGGGAACCGCTGTATTTTTATTAATGTTGATTATTAATTTAAATTAATAAATTAAATTGAATTGGATTGGATTGGATTAATTAAATTAGATTAAATTATGTTGGATTGAATTGAATATAATTGGATTGGATTAAATTGAATTGAATTAGATTAAATTAAATCAATTGTTTAAAAGTATACAAACACTAGTTTCGTAAGGAAAATTGTTACTAACTATCTATGGGCGTCGCCTGAAATAAAATATTTGAATTTAAATTATTCATATTTTTGACTTAGTGACACCACCAACGAACCTTTTTAGGGTTCCGTAGCCAAATTAATTTAGGGGGTTCCCCATACTTAGAACTGAAACTCAAAAAAATTCGTAATGTAACATTAGTCCACAATACAGTACAAAAGATGTTCATTTTGTTACAGAATGACCTTCTAAGGCATTCGTGATTTTTTAATACTAAACAATTTAAATTAACATTTTTTAACATAATTAATTCCAATTTCACTTATAAATTTTAATCATACAATACTAATATTAAAAATAATCACAAATTGTCACAATATATAATGTTATATTAAATAAAATTAAATACATGATGAATAATAATAAATTGTAATGTCAAATAAATTAAATTAATGTCAAAGTCAAATGTATATCAAAAGCCTGTCAATAATTTTAGTTAATTAATAATTCTACACTATTTCAATTTATCATCAAAAAATTCTCAAATGGTACGGAACCCTTTGTGCGCGGACTCCGACTCGCAGTTGGTCGGTTTTTAATACAGGACCTACACAAAGATAGTTACGTACTTTCTACACTTCATATTACAGAGGTTTCTAATATATACTGGACTTAATAACCTGCCTAGCTCGCACTTACACTATCTTGTAATTGTATTTTCTGTAATAAAACCAGGCTGACAAAGGTGACTAAATTTCTTGCGCCGTTTTTTCTCATCACTAGCCGATATGTAGTCCCGAAGCGGTGGTAGGAAAAAAAAAATTGGGACATGTAAAAGTGCCATTGATGGCCAATTTGCAAAAATAAATGACTTTGACTTTGACTATATGTTGTGTCTATTAATAGTTATTCTTTATTAATGTATCGTCTCTCATGAGCAAACATTCTGACCCCTAAAGCACTTTGCAACGAGGATAGAGTTACAGAACATTAATTTGTTGATACTTGTGCACTCTTTGTTTTGAGGTCCACAGACAAATAGATTTGTCGGACGTATACCTACTAACTGCGATGACGTCGCCATCTCTTAGGTTCCGGGTTCGATCCCCGGTTTGGGACAATGTAAAAAAAACCGGCCAAGTGTGAGTCGGGCTAGCGTGGCCTAGCTAGGGTTCCGTACCATTGTCTATAAAAAACGGCAAAAAAAACACGTTTGTTGTATGGGAGCCCCCTTAAATATTTATTGTATTCTGTTTTTCAGTATTTGTTGTTATAGCGGCAACAAAAATACATCATCTGTGAAAATTTTAACTGTCTAGATACAGTCTGGTGACAGACGGACAGCAGAGCCTCAATAATAGGGTCCCGTTTTACCCTTTGGGTACGGAACCCTAAAAACGAAATTTTCTATGTTATCCCGGGTCTGGGTGTTGTGGTACCGTCGTTGTTTCTGATTTCTATAACAAAAGTGCTTAGCTACTAACCTTAGGATCAGGGCGATGTATGTGATGTTGTCAGATATATAAAACTATTGTTAGCGTATCTTTAAAAGAAATTGAGCATAATAAAGAGCAGAAACTGACCGTCTCCGTAACTGTTAGTGACTTTTCTTTACATTTAGGCCGTTTTCTGATTTGTCAGCCCAGCAACGGCGCGACATCAGCATGCTCGGTATACGCGGTACAGAAAGTATGGAATCTGTGCCGCGCCGCTCCCGCGCATACCGAGCCAATCAGGAACGCTCCATTGAAATATAGGCGCTCGGTAAGCTTTCTGTACCGCGTATACCGAGCATGCTGATGTCGCGCCGCTCCTGCGCCGACAAATCAGAAAACGTCCTTAGTAGGAAATGACAAGTTACATAACTCTCGTAAATAATAAATTAGGACAGTTATCGATAAAAAATAGCAATTTTTTTTCGAACATAAAATGAAATTCTATACTTAGGGTATTTTTTTAAATATCATTGGCTTCAAAGAAAAATATGTTTCTGTTTTTAGCAATTTGTGACGTCTTTAAGACGAGTAGGTACTTAAATTGCAATCGCGAGTAGCAAGGAATCAAATCGACTAAAGCGTAGTCATGCATCCCAACCAACAACCTCGTATACAGGGTGTACAAAATAATGGGACACTCCTTAAAACTACGTGATCAGCTGGTCATATACAACAACTTTTCCTATGGGAGCAACATCGATATCGTGATTTTATTTTCAGATGCACCGTACATTATCATCGAGGTATGCGAGTAAGTTTGTATGGGGAAGCTGAAAAAAAATTATCGATTTCGATGTTGCTCACATAGAATAAGTTGTTGTATATGACCAGCTGATCACGTGGTTTTCGGGAGTGTCCCATTCTCTTGTACACCCTGTATATATTTCAAAGATGCGCAATTTGTCGAATTTATAAAAATAGAAAGGGGTATTTCATTGTGCTGTCAGTAGCAGAATGTTTTATCTTATCTGTCCCTTTGAAGATGTGAGGGTATTCGGATGTCTTGCTTGAATGTTTTCACCCCCTACGAGGGGTGCAAGTTGGAAAATTTTGAAGAGACATCTTTAATAGTATTCAAAGTTAACGTTTTGTTTACAGACAGTTTAGTTTAGTTATACGGCCATCTATTTATTTAAGGTCCTTTATAAGTAGGTGAGTTTATTTAAAGGGATGTTTATACTGCTCAATTAACATCTTATAATAAAACAACAATTAAAAAAACCTTGTAAGCATTTTCATAATGATGACGGGATTTCTCGCCTCTTTACTTTCAAAATATGATAAAATTGCCGCCATCTTGAACTTTTATTGAAACAGGGAGAATGTCCGTGCCGGTGACGTCACGGTTATGCTCGCTTTTTCGATAAAAGTTCATATTTTGCCAAAAAATATGTGATCAATCGCTATATCATATCGTATCATATCGTGTTTTGTTGATCATGCTAGAGGGGCTGGTGTAGTAGTTCAAGCCCCGGCCTACATAGCCAGGCGGGTTTGAATCCCGCAAGGAGCAAATGTTTCTATATGAGCACGAACATTTGTTCCCAAGTCTTGGACGTTTATGAACGTATTTAAGTATGTTTATCCGATACCTAGTCGCCATATTACAAGCTTTGCTTGATTTGGGTTTAATTAATGGTGTGGTTATGTTTTTTTTAAATAAATAAATTGAATATAGGCATGCCAAATCAAGAAGAAGACGGGCAGCAGCGTCTCCTCTCCACCATTGGCCAAACTGCGATCGCCAACCCGCCTGCCGAGCGTGGCGATTATGGCAAAATCCTCCTTTTGGCGAGGCCTGTGTCCAGCAGTGGACTGATATAGGCTGGTGATGATGATGCCAAATCATGATGTGTTTTGATTTGAATTTACAACTTGAATACAATCGAACGAATGTGTATCATCATCATCATCTCAGCCTATCGCAGGTCATTGCTGGACGTAAGCCTCCCCCAAACAGTGCCAAAGAACACGATCACCCGCTTTTTAGGGTTCCGTAGCCAAAGGGTAAAACGGGTCCCTATTACTAAGACTCCGCTGTCCGTCTGTCTGTTTGTCTGTCCGTCTGTCACCAGACTGATGTCATGAACCGTGATAGTTAGAGAGTTGAAATTTTCACAGATGATTTATTTCTGTTGCCGCTCTATAATAACAAATACTTAAAGTCATGATAAAATAATATTTAAGGGGGCTCCAATACAACAAACTTATATTTTTATTTTATAGAAACTGGTTCGGAACCCTTCGTGCGCGAGTCCGACTCGCATTTTTTATAGAAAATGGTGCGGAACCCTTCGTGCGCGAGTCCGACCCGCACTTGGCCGGTTTTTTTTTCATCCAGCCACTGCCAGACATCTTCATAAGGTCGCCAGTCCATCGAGCTTGGTGAAAATGTGTATGCTTCCAATTATTTCCACACCACAACCCCGGGGCAAACACAAACCAATAAACATTAAATCAAGCGAACAAGATTATGCATCGGGTAGGACTCGAAGGCACAAATGCGTAGGAAATCCTCACAAGTGGTCACGTGGCCGACACGCGCATGACATCTGGTAGAAAGAGAGGGGTACAGTGCGAGGGAGAGAGGTTATTTAAAAATTGTTCACGAGGTGACTGTCGTATCTGGCAGACAGACGTCAAATGTTTGTTTTTTCTGTTTTTTTTAGTAAATACTACTACTTCAATGGTGCGGCATTATTACGTAATTAATAGCAATTAGCAATAATCACGCAGTCATCGTCCGATTGATGCTAAGGGTCAAAATATATTGGCAGCACCGATATAATTTTCGTCAAATAAAAAGAACGCTCGAGGGTGGCGCTACTTGTCTCCACCGAACACTTATAGCAGTACTGAAAATGTTAGTTCCTATTTTGCCCACCGCTCTTTTTACGTGACACCGAGTATAGTTGATGGCTTTGTTTTTGTTTTTTTGCGATTTTAAAGCCATTGCTTAAATATCTCTATCGCATTGCTTTTGCAAGATACGAAATCAGGGTACGGGGCTTTATTATAATTATTTATTTTGGCTTCAGAGTGCTGTTTTTTTATAAACTTAACTTCGTATCTTACTACAGCTTCTGGAATTTTCGGAATCGGGGAAAGCCCGACGAAAAATGTGTCAAACAAAATTCTAGAGAGATCTATATGATATGCCCTTTGAGGTATAATGTGATATGCCACTTTTAAATTAGCAGACTTAGGGTCATGATCAGATAACACTGGATGTGTAGCCAAAGTCCAAAACTGGTCTGGTTTTCAAGTCTAAGGTTTAAATAGGTAATTAGCAAATTGTGAGAAACAGCTTTATAAATTAGAACCCATCTTTTTTCGCAATCCTCACAGATATGCTGATATCATTGGTGATTATCATCATCATCATCATATCAGCCTGTTGCAGTCCACTGCTGGACATAGGCCTCCCCCAAGAAGCGCCACAGCGCACGATCTCCCGCCCTTTGCATCCAGTCGCTGCCAGCTGCCTTCTTCAGGTCATCGGTCCATCTAGCCGGGGGGCGTCCTACATTACGTTTGCCTAAGCGTGATTGGTGATTAGATTCTGTCCAAATTACTAGTATTTAAGTACAAAGTAGTGTTGTAAAAGAACCGAGTCTTTTAGTCCTCATTTTGCAGCTATGAGTTCTTTTTGCGGAACTCAAGACTAATTAATCTTCCGAGTCCTGAGTCTTGAGTTCTTTTGAGTCTTTTTAGTTCTTTCAGTCCTAAAATTGTTTGAGTCGTAAGATTTATTCTAAGTCCTTTCGGTTTCTTTCAGTCCCTTGAGCTCTTTGAGTCATACTCAGAGAGACTTGAGCTTTTACTTATTCTTTTTTGACTTCGAGTCTTAAAGAAGGACTCTAGTCTCAATATAAGGACTAAAAGACTCAGTTCTTCTTACAACACTAGTACAAATGCAAATTAAAACTAATTAGATCACTTACTAACACTCAAAATTAATTGCTAATATCTCCAAATTACTCAAACAGATCTCAATTCGTAGATTATTTATTCAAATCTCAAGTAATAAACGTATGTAAGTAGGGATCAAAAGCGAGAAGCGATCTGTCGGACCGCAGCTGCGTTTGACGTTAGTTTTGGCGGGAGCGTGCCGCGCACGTGGCGCCAGCGCCGTCTGGCGGCCATCGATCGAACTAGCTTTTGGTTTTTATTTGTTTTGACTGTGACGGGAGATTCGGTGATTTGCTTGTTGGTGTGATGTACTGCTAGTTTCGTAGCTTCAGATATGTCTTTTTTTAATTTTTAATCAAGTCAAAAAAAAGTTATTAATACAATCAACTTTTAAACGATAATTTTTAACCAAATCTAAAATAGAAAGCAGGTCTTTGAAATTAAATTAAATTTAAAAGACTTTTTTTTAATACTCATGTAATTTTATAATGGGACGTCCAAGCTGTAATTTTTAATGGAATTTGATTTTGGTCCAATTCAATTTTTATCTAGTCTGAACCAGTCAATAGTTTTGTGACCAGTTCGATAGAATACCTATTATTCTAAAGATATCTCGTGGTCAACATTCTACATGCTAACGACATGTATTACCACACACAAAAAAAAACAGCTCAGTGCGAGTCGGACTCGGGCACCAAAGGTTCTGTACTAACTTAGCTTATTCGTAGGCTTTTGCTTATCTTTTACTTGTACTTTAAGACATTTTGTCCTTCATTTCTAGGTCAGCGGCAAGTTTGAGGTACGAAACCCTAAAAGTGAGAAAGCCTAGTCAGAGAGCTAAGAGCGGCATAGATACCTACTTCTTACATTAAGGTTCAGTCACTGTGGAGTATGGCCCAAATAACATCGAAAAAAACAATAAGATATCATTTTTGATGACGGATTTAAAGCTCAAGGCTAACTTTATTTGATAGTTAAACTGGTTAAACTTATTAATGTTGGTTGACATAATTACAAAATATTTTATAATCGGATGATCTGCGGGCACAGCTGTGTCTGCGGGTCTAAGACGGCCGCATTGGATGTTTCATATTTCGTTCATAATATGTTTCATTTAGCAAATCTTAAAATGACAAGTTATTTGATGAATCATAAAATGAGCCTCGAACATTTCATATTTGCAGTTTATCTAATTTGACAGTTTTGTATGGAAATTCGTAATATGGTCCACTTATTAAGAAATGAGTAATTCATATTAAATGACAAATTGGTGAACCACCATTTTAATGTTATTTTTATTATTATTTTGTATTGATATTTGTAGGACACACAAAACTTGAGTATTTTGAAATATTTTGTTTCTTTGTGTTGTTAAAAACATTCATTTTCACATGACCGTAAAGTAATATTGGACGCGTCACTATATTTTTTTTACGTAGCAACATCGTCATCAAATATGATCCATTTGATGAAATGAATTGCATATGGTCAATTTATTAATGTGGCCGTTTTAGGGTTTGCAAAGCATTTCCGCTACATTTCACTAAATGAATCAGATTAAAAATGAAACATCCAATGCGGCCGTTTTGGACCCGCTGATCATCTTATCATTTGCTCAATCACTCGGTCTGCTGAAGAATCTTCTCTTATTCATACTCGTATTTCTACAAAAACAAATAATTTGGACTATGTTCTCAAAAAAACCTCTAAACGAGTCACATTTACGAAGGTGCGAATGATAAAATAAATATTTCTAACACCCTCATACATTTACAATTTATCTCCAATTCAAGCCATTTTCAACTTTATTACTTAACAAATAAGAAAACAAGAGCTGCATTTGCGTTTTTGCCACACGAATCTGTTCTTGACGTGTGCTGCCATCTATATTTATTTACGGGCGTCACCGCCCACTGGTGTAGTCGTGTTTTGGGGAAAAACATTTTCGCAGTGCCATACTCCGGGTGAAACGATTTGTATTTTTATTTTTTTTGATGAACGTTTTTTGTTTAAACGTCATGGACCAATGCATGCACAGGCTCTGTCTGATCATTCTATGTTGTACCTATCAATCAATGTATGATCAATGTATTATTGATGGACCCGTTGACTGTACTTAAAGATAGACTTGCGCACAAATGGATTAGTTTAGCACGAGATTAAGTCATCATTCTATCTCTATCACTGTCATACAAACTGACAGCTAATGAATGATGTTTAATACCGTCTTACTGTAAGAGTATTTCGTATTCACAGTGCATTTGCTAGTCCGGGACTAAGGTTAAACCACTGATTTATGTACGTTAGTACAGTGGTTTAACTTTAGTCCCGGAGTAGCAAATGCACTCTGAATAAGACAGTGGATAGTTCTGGATTAAATTCGCTAATCGTGTTTCGTGTCGTGGTGAGATGCGCAAGTGGGCCATATAAGCTTCATAACATATGGCCTACATGCTACAAAACGTTTTGTGCTATTTGTGTTTGATCTGATGCCAGAATCAGGTGATGTACCTAATTAAAAACGTTTTATGCTATTTGAGTGTGATCTGATGCCAGAATCAGGTGATGTAATTAAAAACGTTTTGTTCTATTTGAGTGTGAACTGTAATCTGATGCCAGAATCAGGTGATGTAAATAAAAACGTTTTGTGCTATTATAATCAATCCATTAGTGCCTTAAAAATAAGCTTCAGGTAGCATTTTACTAGTAAATAGTATGTAAGTGTTTTTATGAAATTAGTTCTGAGCTATACTGCAGATTGCAGCGCAGACATTGTCAGTATAGCAGTGCCATTGCAATCAAGCTACATAATGAACGACGTTACTTAATTATTTTTTTACATTTATAATTAGCAAATTTTTAAATAGGTTATTTTTTTTATTTTAACGAATATGTTTTGAAAAGTAACTAGAGATAGAAAGACATAACATATTAAGAATGTTCTGCTTTAGTACATTATGATACAAGTGTGCTACGTTGGTCATTATACACGAGGCATTATTATAAGCGCGAGCCGCAGGCGAGCGCGGTAAGGAAGCCGAGTGTGATAATGATCAATGCACACGAGTTGCATACGACGTTTTTCAACACAATTGCGAGGAAAAAACAAACTTAAATCTAAAATACCTTCTCCTAATATGACTTTGCGTTTTTGCTGTTTTTCTATGCATTTTGGCGGCAACAGGCTATCACTCGCGTTTCGTGCCTCGATAAGTATTTCCGACGGGGTTGACTAACATTTTACTCGTCTTTACTATTTAAAGTAGTTATTTTTGATAGTAATTAACCACACAGCAATAACTTTACCAAATAATAATGTAAAATAGCACGTAAGTTTTGTTTTTTTCGCGCGCCGCAATTTCGATGCGCGCGCAGGTTCAATAATGGCACAGGAAAAACTGGCTGTTCAGCCGAGTAGCAGCAATTTAAAAAATAAAATAAACTATAAATTATTGTTTCTAAAAATGATAGTTAAGTTAGTTTGTGTTTATTAATATACAATTTAATAAAATGAAATATTTATTTGTCATCTTAACCCTTAAATAATTTAATATTCGTAAAATATTAAATGTTCTTAGACACAAACTTTTGCTGGATTTTTTTAAAAAAAAGTTTACATTACCGCACTAGTGCGATAATCTTTTTACAGCACAAGTGCGTAATATGATAAGTTATGATACTAAAAACGGTGTTATAAGAGTGAATTTACGAGCAACTGTGTTGAAAAATATGTTATGTCTTTCTATCTCTAGAATGAATGATTTTTATTGTATTTATAGTCAATGAAACAAAGCCAATTAGTATTTTCCCGTGTTTTATTTCCACATAAATTGAATGACATACATTTATACATAATGCTTTTAGTTCACGTTAAATTATGAAGTCTTTACGATTATTCTGAGATCACTGCTGTATTCTTAAACTAATATTTACATAGTTTTGAATATAATACTAATTTATTACATGTAAATTTATATCAACGAATCTGTGTAGTCGACTTATGATACCTTTGACAGTAGTATAACATAAATAATAATTAAATAATTTATCAACATAATAGGCTATTTTTTGACATGCAACCAAATAACATACAAGTTTAGTTAATATTTTAGGTGACAGCTGTACGTATGAAGTTGAACAAGCCCAAGAAAAATAAATCGAAATATGAAGGAAGAAAACATACAAACTGCTCGGTATTAAGCGGTGTATGAGAAGGCACTGATAATAGTAGGGAAGATCCAAAAATTAAGTTTCTTTTTTAATTTAAGAGAAGTTGTTAAACAGATGGAGATTAAATTTAACCATGGTCACTTTACAGGATTCTATTATTCGATAGACTCTATCATCAGATAGAGGTTATTATCTAGTACTGACAGTCTGATAAATAAAAGATTAGTTGTCCATTACGTTTCTTAAAAAAATGTGTCTAAATTCAACTATTTTTGTAGACAAGTAAAGAATTTATTATCATTGTTTGACGACCTCCGTAGCCGAGAGGCGAGCACGCCGGACTTTAAAAGGCGCCGCCATCTCTGAGGTTCCGGGTTCGATCCCCCGTCGGGTCAATGTAGAAAACGAACTTTTCTATATTGGCTCGGGTCTGGGTGTTGTGGTACCGTCGTTGTTTCTGATTTCTATAACACAAGTGGTTTAGCTACTTACCTTAGGATCAGAGCAATGTATGTGATGTTGTCAAATATTTATATTTATTTATTTATTTATTGTGTACTTGACATCTTTTCTAACAATGTAAAGCAATACATGAATTATGAACCCAGGTAATACAAATATAAGTAGGTAGAAAGATATCAACTTATTTAGAGAGCATTTAAATTACAAAATTCAAGACCAAAAACATTGTGGGACGGATTTTTAAAATAAGATTTTTTAGTGATTTTATTTCAAGGTTAATTTCATTGATATTTATAATGGTTGCTAAATAAAACTATCTATCTAAAGCTTATTAAATCCGATACCTAACCTAGATAGTAATAATATTTACATTTAGGTACTTTAGGTTTTAGTTTAAATCAAAGTAAAGCATCAAAAAAGGTGTAAAAAAGATTTTAGTTTCAGTGGCTTCATAAAATCACCATAATGAAATACTTTTTATGTTTTTTTTAAAACAACAATAAATATAAACACAAAAAGACATCCAAAAGTAGTTCAGGTATGTTTTATGCACAGGGATTATATTTAAATGTTATTATTATTCATTTTGACGTTTAATAATAACTAAAGCTAATATTAAATACAGAGACTTGTGCCTTAATTAGTAATAAACTTTACAATATTTATTTTACATGTAAAACAATGTTTTTTGATAATGATTTCGTATTAGGTTTGTTGTTTCCCGTTGACTTGCGCAATTTGTTAATTTTTATAAACCTTGATTTTTCCATATTTATTCCATATTTTTCCATATTCCATTTATAAAAACATATAACTTGTTCTCGAAGTCCATCTGTTTGCAATCATTAAATAATTTCATAAACGTCCCAATTACGAAATATACATTAACTATCATAATTTACACTACAATTAAATTTACAAATTCTACACAAAAACACGTCATGTTACATTTATTTCTTCGTCTGACGCACTAGCGTCACTATCAAAGTCCTCTCCGTCTTCCATATTCGAAAACTGCTGTTCCCGCGCAAATAGCCCAGCCGCCATCTTGTCTTCGTATCTGTAACTGTCACTTTGACAATTGGAAGTGGTAGCATACATCTTCCCCTTCAAGTCCTCGCTTTGGTCGTCTTGTATGGGTGATAGAGGGGACATTTTTGGTTTGTCTGCCTCAGCATCAGATAAGTCTGGATGAGGGTTGTTCTTGTTAGGTAGAGTCTGCTCTCGTGAACCTCCTGACGCTAGAAGTTCCCTTTCTTTGGAGTTACGCCATTTCATACGACGGTTTTGGAACCAGATCTTTACCTGTGAAAGAAAGACATCGTTAGTATATCAGAATTAATCAGTGTTATTGCTGAAATACTGCCCCAGAGATCTGTGGAGTGAAATACACTTTCATGTCACAAAATAATCTAATAATAATAATTTATACACCAAGCATTACCATGGTGCTTATGAATAAAATCCTTGGTAAAATAAATGCTTCTTATTTTACATAATTAAATTAATCAAATCATTACTGTCGAGTTAAATAAGTTGGCTCTTGCACAGAAAAGAAAATTTTCTAGATGTCCATTATTGTTAATAAATAAGTCAGAGTATTTCCAGTAATAAAAAATATATATTTCATTTGGTTGCTGTAACTTGATTTTGATAAATTAAATCACATTTGCACCCATAACCAATTCTCCATTTATCGTTTTATAAAAGTCATAATCATTAAACTATAGGCAAGGGGCGCGATTGCATCAAATATATTTTTTGCACACACGTTTTTGTTCCAAATCACGCTTTTTTGGCAAAAAACTTTGTATTTTTGGCGATAAATACGGGGTTAGAAAGCATTGTGCGGGTGACACCTTCGGTATTGATGGCCTAAAGGCGGGGCATCGTTAGAAAAATGCACACAGAGTCGTGGTGGCTTTAACATTTTCTTTCATTATTTTGTGCTTTTGCATAATATGCGATATGAGTTTTTATGGCACACACAATGCTGATTTTATTGCCCGATTATGAGTCAAATAAAAGGGGTTTCAGAAGTTCAGGGACAAGAATTTGGACTGTCGTTAATTTCGTTTGCACTAGACATCGAGCACTTACCCCTATATAATAGAAATATGGATTTATCTATCTCCGAAACAAGTAAGCACAAGTTTATTCTAGAAGTAAAACTTCAAAATAAAATAAAGCGATTCTGTAAGGTCCATAATCCTCATTACAGTTAAATATTTTGTTAATTAATTTATTTTGTTAAAATGAGATGAAAATCTTCTTTAAGTTTGACATTGTGCAAATTCCTAACTAAACAAAGTGTTCTTTTATTAGGTAACTAACTATCTTCAAGAGGGTGATTGTACTCAAATCTATCAAATCAACAATTTTTTCAACGGTAACAATTTCGAAATCGTAATAAAACTTACAGTTCCTACGAGTATATCGCAGACCAGCTGACATCAGTTTGTATAGACTATAGACAGATGAAAGGCCATTGTCGGGTCTCTATAGTAAGTCGGCACTCGGCTCTTAAATCTCACTCTCACTCTTTCAATGACTCAAATTGATTTAAGACCCGGCTATGGCCATTATTTTAGAGATTTTGTTGTTGTTCCCATAAAAAAGTAGCTGTATTTAAGTAGTAGAATCCCCATAGAAAGAAGTTCACATAAAAATTAAGACAAAAGGATGACAAAAATAATAAAATGTTTTGAAAATTGAAATTTTTCTTTACCCAAAAAAGAGTGAACATAGAATTATAATTATGTTTCACAATAAAGATTATTTGAAACCTAAATTACTTACATATCATAATCATAAATTCATAAATAAGTATTTCCCATTTATTGCATTTCTACCGAAAACCGCGAATTCTCCCTATTATTGCAAACGTTTTTAGCGTTTTTTCTGTCATTTCTATATAGATGATGACAGTTCAGATCTATTACGCCATTGTGACGGAGTTTGGAAAAAATAAATAATAGAAATTTGTCGTTTTTTGATTAACGATGTCCGTAGGTCAACCCACTGTGCGGGCGTGAATTGATCAGTAGGGGTGCTACGAATCTTATTTTACTTTTGATAATAAAATTACGGAGCTAAGTTTATTTTTTTACGTTGCGATTGTCAGATTTAGAAGTATTACTTAAATACTTTTTCTTTCTTTCTTTCTTATTAATATTTAATGGCTTGATATTTTATCAGCGGCAAATTAATAAGATCGAAAGCAGTCCTTGGTTCGATTCGGGGTCGAAAGAATTAGGATGCCAGTTTTCTTTGGCTCGGGTCTGGGTGTTCTGGGGGGAAACCCCGACGGTCCTATGTTATGCGATATATTTGACTATTCAAATACGATTGTGGATTTAGGAATCGACTTATTGTTTTGAACACCCGTATAACTAAAGTATAGTATAAAAAAGTGGGTAGGTAACAATCTTTTTGTTTTTTATACTATTTCAATTTTTATTTGCATACTGCATGTCACTATTCAATGACAAAACAAACATGTCAAATCATATTACATGTCATATCAAAAATGCTTATGACAAGACCATACAAACCACACATTACTTTTAACAATTACCCCGATACTGACTTCACACGCAAAAGGGGTTATTATACAAACAAAACGAAACACAATATTTAAATCAAACCATTTGAATTGAAAAAATAAAACGCCCTATTGACATTCGCATTGCAAATATGGCGGTGCTGTCAAAAAGCGCGCCAAAAAAGTTCCGAATTCGGAATAAATGCAAATATTTGAATTTAAATGTAAACAAGGCACCGTTTGAATATTCATTCCAAATATGAATTTGAAATTCGGAACGTTCGGCGGTCGAAAATCAGATTCATTGGACGGACGCGAAATACGCAAAGGAAATACGCACAGCCGCACTGTAAATAAACCTCTTTTGAAAATAGAGACAGTTTACAATCATTCAAATTCAAACGGTTTGTTGCATTACATTTTGATATTTAACCTGAAAATACTTTTTAAAAGTGAAAAATCTGAAAATACTATACAGGTGTACACTGTAGTTAAATAGTTATTTAGGTAATATTAATACCTAATATTTAAAATGTCATTACCAACAAGCTACAAGGTTTAGTCAAAGTTATTTAATCCTAACCAATTAAGCATTGACTTATATATTACTCCGTATTAACATCAGTGTATTGCTATGGTTGAGTGACTGAGTGTTATAAATAATAAATAAATAAATATTGGACAACATCACATACATTGCTCTGATCCTAAGGTAAGTAGCTAAAGCACTTGTGTTATAGAAATCAGAAACAACGACGGAAACACAACACCCAGACCCGAGCCAATAAAGAATAGTTCGTTTTCTACATTGACCCGACCGGTGATCGAACCCGGAACCTCAGAGATGGCGGCGCCATTTAAAGTCCGGCGTGCTCGCCTCTCGGCTACGGAGGTCGGTTATAAAATAACATAGCTGCTAGGTACCTCTCTGTAGGCTAGAGAGAAGGGGAGAAGAAAGAACAATTAAAACCTCTCCTAAAACGAGATATTCGCTAGGAACAAGTAAGAATGTCATAGGTAGTAACAGACTTTGAGTAGTATTTTGTATCCGTGTAAGTGGATTTCTGGAGGAGAGGAGTTAGGAGTCAGAACTACTATTTCATTTTACCTTAACGAAAATAAATACATATGAATATTGGACATAAATATATTGATCAAAGCACTTGTGTTACCAGAAATCAGAAACAACGACGACGTTCGTTTTCTATACTGACCGACTGGGAATCGAATCCGGGACCTTAGAGATGGTGACGCCAAATCTGGCGCGCTCGCCTCTACGGTCGAAACAGTGATATAAACGAATTTTATTTGAATTGAAACCAAAACTTTCAGCACCTAATTGAATTCTTAAACAATTAAAACTTTGCAAATCTGGCAGAAAGTGAATACCACTCGCCAGTGATTTAATATAGTCGCCGTCGACAAATTCTTCTCACCTTATCCATTTGCAGCCATCTTCATTAATCAATCCACAAATTCATCGGTTCCGTTTGTCATCGAATTCTTAAACGCAGCTGTATTCAACATCAATAAACATTTGACAAAACGAAACGTTTCAATTAACGAAAAAAAGAAAAAGAAACGCGTTCGATATTTAAAAAGTTGACAAATGATTCGCGCGTTCCGGTATCGGGCGCGAACATTCATCAATGGCCGATTGGACACGCCAATCGGTGGCGCCGATTTGTCATTTCAATTTTAAAAATGATGCAACGGAACTTTTTTTGACATGTGTATTCCGATTTTTTGAATGAAATTCGATTTGTCTTTGGCACTATGCCACTATCCTAGACTACCTAGTTGTGATCATAGTGATGATCTATGATTTTCGATAGGCGTCTTAAAATAAGGAATTGACGGCATCAGCGTATCAGAAATATCTCTAAGTACATAAATCAAATTCTTAATTAAAATACAAAACAACAACTAGTGTTTTATTATATAAATTAAATTTTAATAAAGGATTGTATGTCAAATAAGCGGTGTTGATAAAGATTGAGAATTAGTTATTTTTTTATTTGTATGTCTTTATCGCACCACTCATAAAACATCTTTGTTTAGCCTAAAAGTCGATTGGTAGAGAATGCCTCATTTCATTAAGTTCACCTATTGTATGATTTTTAAATTTAAGCAATAAAATTTTAATAAGATTGTGTCATTATTAAAAGTTTATTGTGTAAAAAGCTGTCAATTTTTTTTTCGTGCAATTTCAACTCTCATTTGAGACAGGTTTTATATTTCCTAAATTGCGACTGCAATCTTTTTATATTAAGCATTACTTTACATATTGTTGCTCATTTCTGTATGGTAATTCTAATCAAGTCAAGTCTTTCTTTCTTCTCTTAATTTTATAAATAGTAACTTAAATAATAAGTAACTTTAATAAGTAGGTTCATGTATACTACTAACATAGATATTAAGGAAATTGTTACTAACCAAGTGGACTTTTGTGTCTGAAATAAAAGATTTTTATTTTTTTATGATTATTATTATAAATGTCTTAAATATCCCATAAAGAAAACTTGTCCCTCTCACTAATAAAAGCATACGTTTAATACAATGCAGATTAGTCGGAATCAGTTATTTAACAACTTCCAAAGAATATAACTTCGGTCGTATAACGTCCTCCCCCATTTTATGCGCCCCCTCCATAATTCCGTATAAATTGTAATAAAAGTGAATATGTCAAAAAGTAATTAATTCCGATGCCGGAACACCCTCTAGTGTGATAGGGATCTCCTTGTATCGATAAGATTTAAGCCTACGACAGATAGACGATACTCTTATATTTATTTATTTATTGTAGGAAAATGTACAGCATGCTCTTAAATATGTAGTACTTAATAAACAGTCAAATGCTAATTACAGGTTTACCTTAAACCTTCTATATTGTAGAAGTGTTTGCTTAACGTTGTCTGGCTTGTTTTTTTTGCCTTGTCATAGGGTTGATTTTAGTTAAATTTAATTATTTACGTTACTTTATAACTAAGTTACTCCAAAGATGCTTAAGGCACTTATTAAACTATGAAGGTAGAGTTTTTAACGAATTGATAAATTGAATAACAAAATAATCACACCATTGGCAATTAGAAATGTATTCTCAACTATGCATTCCAGACATACACTGTACACTTCTAAATAACTGATGAGTATGCATTTAGCACCCACAGTCTTAAGAATCCAAATACAAATCTATCGATAAAATGTATCGACTACAACACATCACTACTGTCCCCATCAGAAAGGTCCAGGCGTCATCTGCCGGAGGCACTTGTCGCGCGAGGGGAGACGCCGGGTTTACGTGACACGCTGGCCTTAAGAATACTACCTCTATCTAATCTGTGGTTACTCTGCTGATTAAATAAAAAAACTTAAATGACGAAGACTAGTTGACACCACCAATCAATTGACAAACTTTTTATGTGCTGCCAAAACGCACCTCTGCCAAATTTGTATGGCGATAGCAAGCTTTGACGTCATTGTTTACCGGACTCAACTGCCTAACTTTTTATTGGTTTTGAAGCAAACAAAAATCAGATTCTATTAATAAATGATAATGTACCCCTACCCAGCCCTAAGAATACTACCTCTTTACTCGATATCTCTCATGCTGGGGCTTCATCAGCGTTTAATGCCATTAATAAGTACAATATTTATATGAAATAGTGGTGAATCCCCAGCTTCAGAATAACTGATGGATATAAAAAAACTTTAATTACGATTTGTTTTAAGTACAGTAGTACTATGAACTATGATGCTAAAAAATCAAAACTGGATTACGTTTTATTTAGAATTTAGCACTGGCTTGCAACAAGCCATAAAATAAAATACTTTGATTGACATTAAGTAAATGAACGTCAAAAAATATTACCAGCCAACGAAGTTTTATTTGATCAGTGTGGCCAAACTGATTAATAGGATGTTAAATATATCCTATTTTTTTTAAATTATTATACATAAATTAATGTATTAGTCGTGCCTCGAGTGCCTACCTCCTAGCTCTTAAGTCATGACAGGTTGATCAGATAATCGCCAATTAAGTAATTAAGCCCTGACAGGTAGTTTTAATCGTCAATAAATATCAATATTTTATTCAACCAGCTTATTCTAATGAAGTCAAACGTCCCGGGTTCCCGTTCGATAATCCTATTGTAGTTATAATTCTATAACAGGAACAATAAGGGCCCGATGATATCTCAAGTTATCCCGGGACTGTTCCGGACAGACGCGGCGTGGAGTCGCCATCAGATATTTATTTGAGAATTTTGATACATCTCTTTGTAATAATAATAAAAACATATTTATTATTATTAAACTACTATAACTTAATTTAGAAGAGTACACGTTTTTACATTTTAATTACATATATACATAGGATGTGAAAAAACCCTGTACTATTCGATTTGCAAATTCCGAATCCCAATCACCGTTAACGCGATAGGTAGATTAACTAAACTTTAGGTTTCAAGGTACAATCGTATAACTTGGTACACTGATTGATATTGAAAAGATTCAGTACCTAAAGATTCATGAAATGAAACGGAAAATAGTAATAAAAAAAAAATTGTTGCTGAATCTTCATTATTTTCGGTCACTTTTAATTTTCGTCAAATAAAAAGAACGCTGGAGGGTGGCGCTACTTGTCTCCACCGAACACTTAATAGCAGTACTGAAAATGTTAGTTCATATTTTGGCCACCGCTCTTTTTACGTGACGCCAAGTATAACAACATTCCTGTTTCAATCTTCGAAGCACACATCGTAACATTAGTAACTGGCCCCTAAACACACACACAACCGCCAAAAAAGAATTCGAAAACAAAATTTAAAAAGAGAACGCATATAAGGGCGGCTGCACACCGCTCCGCGGCCGTCCGCAATCTTACGGCTGCGTCTGACGTTAAATAATTGTGGGTGCCGACACTGCCGACCGTTTGGTATTTTTGTGCACGGAATGTGTAGACGCGGCTAGTTTTTGTGTTGTGGTAATTCTGTTTTGTGTTGTATTGTTTAGTGTAGTGATTCTGTTTTATGCGACTTTAAAAAGGATGTGAATTAAGTGTGAAATTCGTCGCTTTATTCTCATGAGAATTTATTAGGATTATCCGACTGAGAGGTGCGAGACGAATTAAGTACGTTATTGTTTTTAACTGACTTGGCATAGGTACTTTCCTTCGGTTTACTCTCGTATACATAATATTATATTTATCCCTATCTTAAGGCCTATAATTAATGGCAAAGAAATGATTCTGATTCTACTTCCTGTAATAAAATCAGGCTGACAAAGGTGAGTGAGTTTGTTGCGCCGCTTCTTCTCATCGCCAGCCGATATGTAGTCTCGAAGCGGTGGTAGGGAAAAAAAATGGGACATGTAAAAGCGCCATTGATGGCCGATTTGCAGAAATAAATGACTTTGACTTTGACTTTGACTAATATGTGAGTGTCAGTTCTAAGAGGTTATTACGTCTACGCGAAGGGGGAAGCGCAAATCTATTTAACAGAGCCCCGCGGCGCCCTAATTGTGCCGCTCAAATGTAATCATTGCCCATTGATATTCCGTGATCTTCGGTTTGATTGTGTCGTTACCGAACAGATTTTAGGTATTTGATTTTAATAGGCTTAATAATACTGAAAAAACTCAATAATACTAGTTCTATTCAGTATCCAGGTTGTTTGGTTGTGACCCGATAATTAGAGTTAGGCATGATAATGATAATAATGATAATTGATATGAAACTTAATAAAGTAAAAAAAACCCTACTAGAAATATAGACTTTGGTTTACCTTGAATTTTATTCAAGTTAAAATATATTTTTCTATCTTGATTTACAATTAATCACATAGGAAGTTTATAATTAACTGTTCCTATTGTAAAAAGTTTTTATATAATTAATTTTGTTCGTCTGCAGTTTTTTCTATGTTTCTTATCGTTCTTGTTAACCGATTTCAAAAAAAGGAGGAGGTTCTCGATTCGACTAAATGTTGTTTTTTATTCTGTTTGTTCCGATATTCGCCATTCGCTCCGCCAGACATCGAGCTACATTGCGACGCATCACAAAAATAGCGGTGACACAAGAATCGACTGAGACATGACCACGACCACTCTGCCAAGAGTGCACGGCTAAGAGAAGAGTTCCGATATTTCTCGTATTTTGCTGATCGTCTCGATGTCCCTTTAAGGGTTTAGTCTTTTATCATTTTTGTAATATTTTTCCCCATCTAGAAAATTAAATCAGAGGGAATTCGGATGTGATATCTATTTCGATATCTCTTTGCAAAGTGGCTGTCATGTTGAACCATTCTCGATCGTGTTATTTCATACTAAGCTCAGAAAAGGGGAGATCATTACTTACAATTTTTAATTGTTTAATATAAAAGTACGTAACTTACTAACTTCCACCTCGGACAAGGAATTCTAGATGTTAATAAAATGCTAATGCGGTGTGTAAAGGCCCTTATTAATTTTAATGGCCATCATTACTCGGGAACCTTACTATTTTAATATAATAAATAAAATATTGGACATCATTACATACATTGCTCTGATTGCTAAGGCAAGTAGCTAAAGCACTTGTGTTATAGAAACCAAAAACAACGACGGTACCACAACACCCAGACCCGAGATAATATAAGGTGTAAGTGAATTAGTGTCAGATATTTTTAGGAGTAACTTAGACTATCACATGGATCACATATAAGATAAATTTAAAATTATAGAACAAACTTTAATTCACGCACCAAGTAATATGATATTATGATGAACAGTGTAATATGATTATTTGAGTGCATAAATGTAATTCTGGAGAGATTATGAATCGGCTAGCGTTGTGTAGTAGTCTACTTGTGATGTTTGGGTTCATGTACAGGAAGATGTAGATTTTTTATTTTAAAACTGTTTATTTTTTTTGATTTTTTAAAATTTGTTCTATAATTTTAAATTTATCTTATATGTGATCCATGTGGTAGTCTAAGTTACTCCTAAAAATATCTGACACTAATTCACTTACACCTTATATAGAAAAGTTCGTTTTCTACATTGACCCGACCGGGAATCGAACCCGGAACCTTAGGGATGGAAACGCCAAGTCCCGCGTGCTTGCCTCGTGGCTAAGGTCGTAATGCAGCTTAAATGTAATGAAATCAATAAACGATTGATAAGTTTCGATCGGTTATTATACAGAGTCAAATAATTAATTAATAAGGATCTTTGTAAATTTTGTTTTTAGAAATTCCATGCAAGGTTTAATTGAAGATAAATAACACTTGAAAAAAAAATCATCGACCTCAGGTGGGACTCGAACCCACGTCCCATCGCATACCGGGCGAGTGCTTTGACCACTAAGCTACCGAGGACGTCACGTGACAAGATGAAATTCCTCAAGTGTTTTTTCTCGCTGTCAAAGCCAGCGTATTCTGATCAATGTTGTAGCTATATGTATAGCTGAGTAGTATACTACCGTCAACACCCTATAGAAATATTTTTACAAATATTTGACTATTGGTTAAGATCAGAAATGCTTTAACATTGTAAATTTTGTTTTTAGCAATTCCATGCAAGGTTTAATTGAAGATAAATAAAATATTTCTATAGGGTGTTGACGGTAGTATACTACTCAGCTATACATATAGCTACAACATTGATCAGAATACGCTGGCTTTGACAGCGAGAAAAAACACTTGAGGAATTTCATCTTGTCACGTGACGTCCTCGGTAGCTTAGTGGTCAAAGCACTCGCCCAGTATGCGATGGGACGTGGGTTCGAGTCCCACCTGAGGTCGATGATTTTTTTCAAGTGTTATTTATAATAAGGATCTTATTTGTAGTAATAACTTTGCTTGCGCATCGTATCGACCATAAACCTCTACAAAAACTTCTAGAATATCAAACATCGCCCCCATTCCCATTCGCTCCCTACAAAAAGCTTCGTTCAAAACATTCCAACTCACGAAACAATCATATCATTTGAACCTAATAATTCGTAACATTCAATAAATTCTGTTAACCCCAAACCTGGTTACCATTGCCTATAAAAATCAGATCGTAAAAAAGCAAATAAAAAATTCAACCAATACAATCGCAGTACTCTTTTATTCGTTATAGACCGGCCAATAGAAACGGCGAACAAGACGTGTATGTTGCGCTCTCTCTAACGGATAGGGTTAGAAAGGGAAAGACGTTAGGGGTTGTATTGTCTCAAGAATAAGATTATTCGATATTGATGGTTGTTGTTTAATCTGTGGTTGAAGGTTTTGGCGGGAAATTGATATTGTTATTATGTTGTCACGTTTAAAAAGGTAGAGATAGATAATATTTATATTTAGGTAATTTTATGGGAGTTAAAGAATAAAATGTATATTCACTTGCCTACCTAATTACACAAGCATACATTCATTACAGTTCTTCTATTGCGATAAGATAAGTATAGATACTATAAGATAGTAATTTAATTCAATTTTAGATTCCTAGATAGATCTAGGAATTTTAAATTGAATTCAACACATTAATCATAATATTTCAATTTTCCTAAACAGAACGTTTACAAGCAACCCTTTATTCTTTTAAATAATAAAAAGAACGCAGTCTTCTTTGCGTCAGTTTTCAGAATGCCAATTAAAAAATACAGAAGGAAAAACACAAATTACTTTAGTCCCAGCTAAAGCATTTCCGCCGGAAGCGAAAGCGGATAATATTTTCGAATTTTTGAGTGGAGTATGACAACATGGAAATAAATTATTGGTAGGGAAGTAAACATTTTACGATTTACTTTAATTTTAAATTTCGATGTTCGAAGGATTTTGTAGGTACGATAATTTATTACAAACTGATGTAAATTTAGTTAATGCGGCTATATAGATTATTTCATTAAAAATATCTCGAGTGCACACATCAGAACCAAGGGACTTTGAGCGTTCATAAAAAATTAAAACAAAAAAGTCAAAAAATATTACACATGTAGTAAGCTAATCTACTCTGACTAGAACTTATTAGGTATAAAAGTAATCGATTCGTTTTGTCTTAGTATCTTTCAATTATTTATGGGAAAATAAGTCCATATTAGATAATGAGTGTCTGATAGATCCATAAAGTAGGTTGGTATACTATAAAATCCATAAAAACATTTCCAAACTATCAACAAAACCCGTAAAACGGAGCGCAAACCGTTACCAACATGCAGACTCTAACCGGTGTAAGGGTGCACTGCGGGTGTTACAAAAAAATTGTTACCCTAAGGGCATAGGAGGGCCTGTCAGCCACAGGCGCGAGGGGGCGCCACGCCCAAGAGTCTCAAAACAATTACCGAACGGTGAATTCGATATTTGAATTCGGGTGGCTTTTTGAGCGCGAAAATTGACGTGATCGTTTGAATTTGGAATGTAAAGAGTGCGATTTGCGGCACCTGTATTGGTGTTGGTTGATCATTTCGTTTTAATAAAATTTTAAGAGCATTTAAAAATATCGCGTTAATATTTCATACGTTTTTATCGATTGAAAAATAAATTCGACACATCATTTTAGGTCACAATCGTCCTAACGCATTGGTAGGGTTAAAACAATATAGGGACATATGAATGGGCCTTTATGCGTCAATTTATTAGCAGGAGAATAAATCGATTCTTATATCTTCTTATTCTTAGATTCTTAGATCTTATAAGAGGCTCCAAAGGAGGATAATCTTGGCCAAGGTCTACCAGCTCTCATGTAAACGATAGCAGCTGTCTAGGACGAAGTAATTTTAGAGACTGCATCCTTTGAAGAAAAATAAAGTTTAGTCTTTCTAACCAACAGGTACACTTGAAGAGATTCTAACCGGCCATCGTTCGACGTTCAGCAGGAAAACAAGATTGACTAAGGTCTACAGCTCTCTGGTAAACGGTAGCAGCTGTCTAAGACGGAGTAATTTTAGAGACTCCGCAAAGAAAGCAGCAGCACCCGCCTTTGAAGAAAAAGAAAGCCTAATATTTCTAACCAGCCTTCCAGATAGGCCGCTTCTGCCCGTTCTATCTGGAATCACTAAAGGAGGCCTATATTCAGCAGTGGACGTCCTATGCCTGAAATGATGATGACAACCAACCTGACTATGACAGTTACAGGCAGTTGCAGCTCCTACAGCCTTTGAAGAAAAGACTAAAAAATATATAACCAACCTGCCAGATTTTAAACACGCCGCAGAGGTAGCTGCAACTTTTTAAAAAAAGAAAAAATATATAATGTTTCCAGATTGGCCGCTTCCAACCGGCTAATCTGGAGTCATTGGGGGAGGTTTTAATAACGAACCTGACTATCCTTAAGGCCCAGCTTTTCCGCCAGCTTCTTCCTGTCCGGCTTCGAGATGTACTTCTGCACCTGGAACCGCTTCTCCAGCCCTTTCCGCTGCAGGTCCGAGAACACCGCGCGCCGCATCATGCCTCGCCGCGGCTTGCCTGGTGGTGGAAATGAGGGTGAGCATACAGGATGTACAAGGGAATAGGACATTCCTTAAAACCACGTGATCACCTGGTCATATACAACAACTTTTTTTATGGGAGCACAATCGAAATCGAGTTTTTTTTAGCTCATACAAACTCACTCGCATTCCTTGATGATAATGTGTGGAGCATCTAAAAAATTCAATATTTCGATGTTGCTCCCAAAGGAAAAGTGGTTGTATATGATCAGCTGATCATGTGGTTTTAAGGAGTGTTAGTCACCGACGTTTAATATTATAAATATTCTTATACATTAACATATAGTATTATTAGTTTTTTTTAACTGAATTAAATGTTTCGTTTCGAAGAATTTCGTTTGCTATTTTGTATCCGCTAATTGCTTGCTTTAAGCTTTTACCTTCATAAGATTATCACCTTATCGGTTGGCGTCTTTTTTCCATTTTGTTTAAAAAAATAGATTATTATGCCAACAAAATGTAATGATAAACTAAAGCTTGCATAGGCAAATGTTTCATAAAGAATTTTACAAACGTCGATTACGATTCGTAGTTAGGTGTCAATGTATATTTTTTAAAGTTTTTAACAACTGCAGCAGCTTAATAAACGAATTTTTGTAAATTTTTATAACATTCTAGGATTCATATTATAATAAAATAAAGACTATTGAAATTGAATTGAATTGACATTATTCTCCTGATATAACAAAATTTCTTCAACAAACTGATATCATTACCTCTCGAACTGTGCGCCCACGGGAACCCCCCGGGCAAAGGGAAGACTTGCGTGTGCGCCTGTGTCGGGCGGACTGTAACAAAACAATGCATTAAGCTTCAGAAATAAAAGTTATCTTTTAACTATAAAACTAATAATAAAGACACAAAAAGATATTTACAATTCAAAAAAACCGGCCAAGTGCGAGTCGGATTCGCACACGAAGGGTTAAGCACCATTATCCTATAAAAACCGACCAAGTGCGAGTTGGGCTCGCGCACGAAGGGTTCCGTTCCGTACCTACCTACCATTTTCTATAAAAATGTATGGGATTACATTTATTATTAACACTTTAAATATTTATTGTTTATTGTATTCTGTTTTTTAGTATTTGTTGTTACAGCGACAACAGAAATACATCATCTGTGAAAATTTGAACTCTCTAACTATCACGGTTCGTGATATACAGCCAGACAGATAGGCAGACGGACAGGGGAGCCTTAGTAATAGGGTCCCGTTTTACCCTTTAGGTACGGAACCCTAAAAAAGAATATCGTAGACCAGTCCAAGCAAGATATCCAACTTAAGAACTCTATTACATTTTAAAAATCAAAATATACCGTCTCAATAGAACCTTTTTTCAAACAAAACACTCCTACGAATCTTTTCACTCCACAATTCACACTTGAACATCTCTAAGACCTTTCATCGATCCCAAATATAATAAAAAAATCACAAACTAATACACAATACTCTATTTTTATTGCACGAAACGTACAAAAGATTTTTTTATAGATCCAATAAAACCATTATTACGTCAAAACTATGAGGGATTATCCTGGCCATTTTTGGCACCAAAAAAATGGTTTTCTTTTTTTGCAAATAAAAATAGTTTGGAAGATTATATTTGTGTTTTTTTTTATTTGGCAAATGTAGGTATGTCCTGTCTGACTAGTATTACAGAGATAAGACTTAATTCAATTTAATAGGACTTAAAAGGGGAAACAATCATACGATTGCTTAGTGAAAAAAATACAAATAAGAGGGCGGGTGCAACCAGAAATACTGGAAGGTTGGCTTCAGATCTGACCTATGGTTCACCTAGCTGTGGAACAATAAAGTATTTAACTACAAAATTATTTATTTTGGAATTCAGTAAAACGTAGTTCGGTAAAATGATACAAAGTCAAATACTTAATACTTCGATGGTTTAAAATTATTTTGATTTCCGTTCTACAAAACGAAATATGACAAGAGCCCGTGACGCATTCATAGAGCCCTAAAAAGAACAAGAAGAAATTATTTTATAAATAATGTTACAAGTAGCTAAGTACTCATTATGATACTATGCTGATTAGCAGCTATAGTTACAACAACGATCTTAGAAAACAGTCGCAGACATTGGAAAAGGTCTAGGTACTGTGAAATGAAATGATTTATTCTGTATGTAGGCCCTCCTCCGGGCACTTATACACGTCCCAAAATATAACTTAGCCCTACCACCGCTTCGGGACAACATATAGGCTGGTGATGAGAAGAAACGGCGCAACAAACTCAGTCACCTTTGTCAGCCTGATTTTACAGGAAATACATTTTACAAGACAATTAGTAAGTGCGAGCTAGGCAGTTTAAGTCCATACACTTTTGTCGTTTAAATAATCTTCTAATTTGTAATATCCTTTTTTCATAATAAGGACTTTTTTAATGTGGATTTAAAACTCATGAATCGGTAGTTCAACAAGTTTGTAGTAATTAAAATTTTTATACCATTCACCATAAATGAATTACCAACCTTTTTTAATCTAAAGCACGGAACGGCAAGTTTATTTTTATTTCTAGTATTATAATGATGTAAATCACTTTTTAGACTAAACAAACTTAGATTTTTGTAAATCTCTTAACTTATTTCGATTACTTTCAAAGTATTAAACTTCGTCTGTGGTAGGTCCTCGCCTCCTTTCAAAATTGCAACTTTAAACCAAAGGTAAGTAGAAAAAATAATAAAAACTTTAAAAAAACCACGACCATCCCACCACAACGTTAAAAAGGCAACCGCTTTGTTGTCAACAATAAGAGCAACAATTGTAACAACAAAGCAACAATTGCCCAATTGGAGGGATGATTCTATTGTTAACTAATCTCTAAGATAAACATGGGTGATAATAAGCATTAAAATGGCTATAAAAGATTTATTAACTGCTATTTTCGTGGTCAAAGTTTTTTGTTGGCATTAATAAAAATATGTTTTGACAATGTAACGTATTTTGTTGATTTTGGGGTTCTCTATCTCAAGGTTACCAAGATCTTAATACTAAATTATAAATATTGTCTGTCTGTCTGTCTGTCCATCTATCCCATACCTATTATAAAACTAAGCATAATAAAAATGGTGCAGATTCTAAAGTCTTAGAGCCACCTGCCTCACACTTAGCCAGATTTCAGATCAGATTATTAATTGAACAAAAACCTATGTTGCAGCAGCATAGACTTTTGCCCTATAAATAAAAAATCTGATTTTGTGTAAATAACTTTCTCTTAATTTGTTTGTTTTTTTTTTTTTATTTTTTTTTTTTAACTTACTATTTTGATATTACATTTTATTAATTTAAAACAATTTTTGGTGTGTGTATCATTTGAAAGGCAGAGTAACAATAAAATTTAGTGTATTTTTTTCTCGTTTTCGTTTGTAAAAAAAATACATTGGTACTACTGAAAACAGACTATTAAAAACTACGATTTTGTATAATTATACTTACTTCAATTTAATTATCTACATTACCACGAAGTACGAACTAGGTATATTTAATGAAGATCAAACTGATTGGGCGTTAAACGCACGCGACATATTTTTTACAAAACGTGTTTTGTGCATTACTGAAGTTGTGAAAGTGAGTTACCCCTAATTTAATCTCTGAGGTTTCGGGTTCGATCACCGGTCGAGCCAATGTAGAAAACGAACTTTTTTATATTGTCTCGGGGTGGGTGTTGTGGTGCCGTCGTTGATTCTGATTTCTATAACACAAGTGCTTTAGCTACTTACCATAGGATCAGAGCAATGTTTTGTGATGTTGTCCAATATTTATTTATTTATTATTCGATAGTGCCAGCCTAAAAAAAGGCTTAACTCTAGAGTGCCATATATGGCCTATATTTGCGAAAAAAAATATCTTACCTAAATAGGGGTGATGACAGTGCGCAAGTAGATGCTGTAAGTGCTGATGCTGTACCGGGATGGGCCTGCTGGCTATCGGCTTCGCGATGGGCCAGGGGTTACCCATCATTGGCTGGCGGTAGTCTGTAATGGAGCAAACATGTTAGACTGTTGACTGGGACTGCAAAAATCTAGGTGAGTAGGTATGTTCCTTTATAAATAGCCAAAAATTGACGGATAATTTATCGGATAAATATCCAGTTTTTATCCAAACATTATCATCATTTTAGCCGGTATAATTATCCGGTTTTTATCGGATATATATCCAGTTTTTATCCAATCATAATCATCATTTCAGCCACAGGACGTCCACTGCTGTACATAGGCCGCCCCCAGTGACTTCCAGATCGGCCGGTCAGAAGCGCCCTGCATCCAGCAGATTCCTGCAACCTTAACCAGGTCGTCTGCCCACCTTGTGGGTGGACGTCCCACGCTGCGCTTGCCGGTACGGTATTATTGGACTTGTAGCTAATGATAATGTTCAATAAATATTAGATAGCATCACATACATTGCTCTGATCCTGAGGTAAGTAGCTAAAGCACTAGTGCTATAAAAATCAGAAGCACCGACGGTACCACAACGCCTAGACCCAAGAAAATATAGAAAATAATCGATCCCCGGTTTTCGGAGATGGCAACGCCAAGTCTGACCTAGTCAAATCAAATATATCGTGCTCGCCTCTCCCAACGACTCATAATCCCAGATATACCACGGTCTAGTAAATACGGGAAGAGTAGCTTGTGTATGAGTGTTCGTATTTATAATAAGCTACCCAATGAATTAAAAATGCTCGCTATTGATCCATTTAAAAGTAGGCTCTATAGATGGCTTAATGAGCAAAGTTTTTATGAGCTGAAAGATTTTTTCTCCCTTAAATATAATGACATAATTTACTGACATAGTTCATATTATTGACATAGTACCTAATTCATAATAAAATAGACATTTATTCTGTAACTTACTTAATGTTTGCATGCTATTTTTAAGTGGCAAAACCTGAGAACATAAACATAATTGTAATAACCTTTTACCGTGTTTTTTAGCAAATAAACGATTTCTATTCTATTCTATTCTATTCTCGGCTACGACCTCCGTAGCGGAGAGGCGAGCACGCCGGGCTATATGGCGCGCCATCTCTGAGGTTCCAGGTTCGATCCCCGGTAGGATCAATGTAGAAAACGAACTTTTCTATATTGTCACGGGTCTGGGTATTTTGGTACCGTCGTTGTTTCTGATTTCTATAACAGAAGTGCTTCAGTTACTTGTCTTAGGATCAGAGCAATGTATGTGATGTTGTCCAATATTTATTGAACATTATCATTAGCTACTAGTCCACTGCTGGACATAGGGCTTCCAGCAAGCGGCTGTGGGCCGTGGGCATACAGCGGCTGCCCACAACTTTGACTAAGTCGACCTACCTACCTGGTTAGGTTCGCTTGATATTATTTAATTTGATTTGTTTAATTCGCGTTAAATTATTATTATTTGCATGCCATGTAAAGGTAAAACGTGAGTACTATTACAATAATGTGTACACCTGTGTCACACATGTTTTGCGCAAATAAATAGATTTCATTTCATTTCATTTCGTGGTTGCCACAGAACCTTTCCTTAGTAGGTAACTGTAATAAATGATATTGATAATTATCAAATAACTACTGGATTTATAATCGAGAGTATTAAAAAAAAGTTTATTATCTACCATGACTGACCTATAATGACTAATAGAGATGTAGTTATTTAATAAATAAATTAAAACAATTAATGAGTGACGACATCTTTTGTTTGCGAAAATTATCGTATTATCATTTTCACAAACATCCGCATAGATTGGAAGCAATTACATCTATTTACAAATCAGGCATTATACGATAATCCTCCCCTAATCGCAGTCCCCTTAAATACAGCGAGAGGGAACGCTCCTCAATTGTTTTCGATTGCCGCAAGACAAAGGTGAGGGCGTGTACAGGATGTCCCAAAAATGGCACGCAATGACTGTCTACTGACTTACTTTCTTAAATATCCGAAGATAGCATACCTATGTGTCCTAAAATTAGGTACGCCGGACTGACACTCGAGATAGCATAGCTAAGTAGGTATGTGTTTCAAAAATGGCACACTGGGCTGAATTAGTATAAGTTTTGTGTCACAATATAAAAAAGCACGCCGGACGAACACGAGATAGTATCTATAACTGTCTCCTAATGGCATTCTTAAAAATGGCTAGCTAGTTTTACCTTGTTGAATGTTGATGTCATAGCTTCGTGTCCCAAAAATGACACGCACGACAGACACTAGGGATAGCAGAACCTATGTGTCCCAAAAATGACACGTGGATTTGACACGAGAGAGCATAGCCAAATCTCCTAAAATTGACACAGCCGCTCTAACTCTGGAGAGATAGCATAACTAGTGTTCCATAAGTTAATAAAGCTTCAAAATTTTATGTGATACAACTGTTTCTTTTTTTTGTAGTGGATACAACAACCGCACACAAAAAAAACCTTAGAATTAAGAAATCAGACTTTTGGAGAGTTATTTCTTTAAAAGTAAAAAATACTTGTATTTATGGAGTCGTTTTGCAAGTGGACCTTAGTATTTATTTGAGTTACCACTCGTCTAATTTTTGTAACCTCAAAATAATAACCGTTACAATTTTATAACCTTAAAATAATTTCAATTTCGAACCGATCTCCGCCTCTCTCTTCCCACGTTTCCCGCGCTTTCTTACCCTCCTGTCAGTTCCACGCCTTCTATAATATATCGCGTTGCTTGCTTTGTAACGCTATTAATCATATTCCCGAACGTTTTGTTTTTGACTCGGTATTAATTTAAACTACCCATAGGGTGTGCATCGATTTGCATCATTAATCGAGTGTTTAACTACAAAGAGGGCGATTAGCGAGCTTTGAGGTTATGTTTGAGAAAGACGCATCGTATGAAAAGGTAACTACAGTGATCAACAAAACAATTAAAGCCCGGTTCCTATATCCGAGAAACGGTCGTTTAGGAATTGTCAACTTGACATACTCAAAAGCGTTCCTATAAATAACGCTTCGTCAAATTTTATAGGAACAACTATAACGGCTCGTTACTTTTGACACCAATACGATCAGTTGCTGATGTACGCTTACGCATAGTACAATATAGGAACCCGGTGTTAATGAATTTCAGCATTTGATTTATTTATAATATATGCTTCTAAACGGACGGGTGAGGTGTAGGAGGAGTTCCTCAGCATAACCTAAGCCCGGTTTCAACCCCGCGGCCGCTGACTCGCTCGCGGCACAAAATTCTATAGGAAAACGAGACATCTCTTCTCCTCTCCACTTTGGTGGAAACTGGGCTTTAGTTTCTCCAAACATATAATAAATATCCTAGACAGAGAATTGATAAAAGCTTTAGAACTCCGGACTCAAGCTAACTTAGGTCGTCAATCCCGGATAAAACAAACTCAAATCGTCTAACACCGGGTTCCTATATTGTACTACGCGTAAGTGTACATCAGCAACTGATCGTATTGGTGTCAAAAATAACGAGCCGTTATAGTCGTTCCTATAAAATTTGACGAAGCGTCATTTATAGGAACGCTTTTGAGTATGTCAAGTTGACAATTCCTACCATCCGTTAGCAAAACCAACCGTTTCTCGGATATAGGAACCGGTCTTAATAGACTTTAATGTGGCAAAACTCTAAACGTCTCAGAAAAGACTATAATGTTACCCCAGAGTCCCCAGAGCAAGATCAGACCGGGATATATTCATGACAGTCACGCTAAATAAAAAAACCCGGCCAAGTGCGAGTCGGACTCGCGCACGAAGGGTTCCGCACCATTATCTATAAAAAAGAGCAAAAAAATCACGCTTGTTGTATGGGAGCCCTCTCAAATATTTATTTTATTCTGGTTTTTAGTTTGTTATTATAGCGGCAACAGAAATACATCATCTGTGAAAATTTCAACTCTCTAACTATCACGGTTCATGAGATACAGCCTGGTGACAGACGAACAGAAAGACAGACAGATAGACGGACAGCGGAGCCTTAGTAATAGGGTCCCGTTTTACGCTTTAGGTACGGAACCCCTTAAAATATATACTTTTATTCGATCTGACTGTTATAATATTGAATTTTCCTTGCACCACATTGGGCGCCAATATTTTTTCACATCCTACTAATATTATAAATGCAAAAGTTTGTAAGTATGGATGTATAGATGTTTGCTACCTTTCACGCAAAACTACTGAACGGATATCGATGACGTTTTGCACACTTAAGGAATATGTGTAAGTGCCAATTATCGCAGGGCTGATGCAGATGCCTGTGATTTGATGTGGAACATTATTTTAGGCTAATAATACACAGTCAACATGATTGTATTGTATTGCTTGCCGTGGCAGCCTATAACTAAGACTTCACTTTAGGATGAAACCTATATACCTATATACGGATATCCGTATAAGTGAAATTGATGTACTAAGTGAATGTTTTGTTGGTTGTCCTAAATAAATAAATGATCTCATTTTTCATTTCCCCGGCCGAGTCAATGTAGAAAACGAACTTTTTTATAGGTACCTACTGTCTCGGGTCTGGATGTTGTGGTACCGTCTCGTCGTTTCTGATTTCTATAACACAGGTGCTTTAGCTACTTACCTTACTTAGGATCAGAGCAATGTGTGTGATGTTGTCCAATATTTATTTATTGACAAGTAACTCATATTTTTCATACTAAAACTAAATTATGGCAAAATAGGTATTTACAATTATTTATAATAAGCCCGCGTAGCCTCTCACAAACTGACGTTTTATTTGGAGACCTTACGCGACAGTAAAGCCCGGTTCCTATATCCGAGAAACGGTTGGTTTTGCTAACGGATGGTAGGAATTGTCAACTTGACATAGGTACTTAAAAGCGTTCCTATAAATGACGCTTCGTCAAATTTTATAGGAACGACTGTAACGGCTCGTTACTTTTGACACAATACGATCAGTTGCTGATGTAAACTTACGCATAGTACCATACAGGAACCCGGTGTAAGCCAAATTTATATACGCGATAGCTCTCATCATCACCCCCTAGCTAGATAGTTGGTTAATAAATTAACACTATGTTAGGTATTCCATGCTACAATCCGTATTTACATTGGGGGCAGATAATTGGTGATTGTTGAAACAATTTATTTATTTAATTTATTAATAATACATATTTCAATAATCGAGCAATAACGCCTAAATCAAAACCCTCCCCATAATTAGGTTATTATATTCAATAATTAAAATCACACGATCTCATTACGGGGTGAAGTTTTCCAGCACGACGCCTCCCTACCCTTAAATACTCCCTTAAGGGTGCTCAAATTTACCCCAAGTATAATATTGTTCAAGGGATTTGGGAGTTTACTTAGCGAAAAAGATTTTTGAGGGAGGGTTTTTTCGATATTGGGTCAGAAAAATGTTTCAAGAAAATTTTCGAGAAAAATATTGATTTAAGTAAGTGTAAGTAAGTAAGTAATTTAACTTAGTGCTCTTTAAGTTAAACAGTCAGTTTTTTATAAATATAAATAAATTGGCCTAGGTACAGAATAGGTTTAAGTTTCCGTTTTATTTAATTCCTTTTATTGGGTCAATGTCCTGCCTTAATATAAAAACTTATAAATAAATTGGTTCCACATTCTTACCAATTAGCTAGTCCCAAACTAAGCATTGCTTGTATACTATGGCAACTAGATAACGGATACACATACGTTCCATGACTTAGGTACAAGTGATCGTGCTTATCACACAAACATTTGCTCCTCGCGGGATTCGAACCTTTGTGGTCCGGAGCGCGAACCACTACACCAGACGGTCGTCATGTTATTAAGGGACTAACAAGAAAATCGCTTAAAACAATATTAATTCTCCTCTATATACCGATCAGCTGTTGTGAGTTATGTAATGGGAATATCAAACTTTTTTGTTGATATTTCGACGTTAATTCCAGACTTAAAGTTGTTATAGGTTGATAAGTATTACAATCAGCGTCAAAAATAAAACAACCGTTAACTGCTTAGTATTTATTGCTTTTAATTAGTTACCTACTTCATTTTAGGCAGTGATTTTACGGCTAAAGTATAATTTTAATAGTACATTATGATACAAGTGTGCTATGTTGATTATTACACACAAGGCATTATGGTAAGCGTGAGCCGCAGGCGAGCGCGGTAAGGAAGCCGAGTGTGTAATAATCAATGCACACGAGTTCCATACGAGGTTTTTCAACACGATTGCGAGGAAAAAACAAAACTAAAATCTAAAATACCTTCTCCGTTTTTGCTGTTTTTCTCTGGATTTTGGCGGAACAGGCTATCACTTGCGTTTCGTGCCTCGATAAGTATTTCCGACGGGGTTGAATAACATTTTACTTGTCTTCACTATTGAAAGTAGACATTTTTGATAGTAATTAACCACACAGCAACAACTTTACCAAATATTTAGGGAATATGGCACGTAAGTTTTATTTTTTTCGCGCGCAGCAATTTCGATGCGCGCGCAGGTTCAATAATGGCACAGGAAAAACTGGCTGTTCAGCCGGAGTAGCAGCAATTTAAAAAATAAAATAAACTATAAATTATTGTTTCTAAAAATGATAGTTAAGTAAATTTGTGTTGATTAATATAGAATTTGATAAAATGAAATATTTATTTTTCATCTTAACCCTAAAATAATTTAATATTGGTAAAATATTCAATGTTCTTAGACACAAACTTTTACTGGATTTTAAAAAAAGTTTACATTACCGCACTAATGCGATAATGTTATTACAGCACAAGTGCGTAATATGATAAATTATGATACTAAAAACAGTGTTATAAGAGTCAATTTACGAGCAACTGTGTTAAAAAATATACAAACATTTAAATCTAAAAATAAGGATAGATTCTTTATTCATAATGCCGTCGATAACCACGATGAGCCATATAGTTTTGTGTTCGTGACAATAGGTCCATCTTATAAGTTCATTTTATTGCTGTGCAGTTAAGAATAAATAATTATGTCCGATACGCACTCGGCGTTTAAACATCCATTCAAAATCGCAAATAGGCTACAAACACTTGAGAAAACAAAACGCCCTATAAAAAACAACGCAAATCTTCGCTCCCTTTTTAACAATGGCACAAAGAATAGGACGCATTTAAAAACCAAGCGATAATGCCAACATAACAAAAAGTAATCCCACCGTAGTTAATATTGCGTTTTGATCCGTCACACAATGTAGTGTAATGTTTTTTATTGGTATAGCGGGCGAATATCATTTTTTGGGATTAGATTAAAATTAAATAGCAACAGTGAATTTTAAAATGTTTTATTCCCGACCCGGTATATGGTCGCGGGTTCCAGTTCCAACTGCAGGCAACATTCTCCTTATAAAATACAAAAAACCCTCTTAGATTTAAAAGCATATGGATTAGGTCAGGTCCCACCTGAGGTCGATGATTTTTTCAAGTGTTATTTATCTTCAATTAAACTTTGCATGGAATTGCTAAAAACAAAAATTTACAACAGCATATGGATTTTTAATTATTTCCTTAATGCAAAAGTTATTTTAACATTTTAATTTATTAATAAGGCACACCACCAGCACATTCTATTATATTACAATAAATTCGACAATGCTATTAGTGTAGTAGAGTGATGACGTCACAAGACCTAAAATTACAAAAAAATATTTAAAAATAACTACACATCAGTTTAATGAAATATTCAAATTAGTTTCTTAAAATGCTTTATTTTTTCTAAAAAAAAATATAAAAACAGTAACAATTTTTTTTTGGACAATGCCCATTAGCCTCGTTCCCAAAGAGCCCATCGATTCCTGGCTGAGGACAATTCAGCTTACGACATTTACAAAATTAACTAGAGGTTAATTTTTGAGACGCTCCTGATAAAAATAATCATTGACTAGTATCCCGTAAAGCAAGGATTTGAATTTTTTACACAGTGTTACTTTGCATCCTTGCCATATTTACAGAGGTAACTATATCACTGATAATGATAACAAATCAGTAAAAAAAGAAAGACCTATTTTTTTTAATCTTGTGTATTTTATTTTATCGACAATCTATTAAACACAACACTAATTATCGAAACGCATGCACATCACTGTTCTTATTCATCGGCACAAAAGACTTTGTAGTATTGCTTGATTAGTGATCGCGTACCGTTCAAGACAAAATCGGTTTATTCCTATGTGTACTGCAAAACCAAATTTACTAAAAACTTAGTGTGCTTTATTTATGGGAGTCTCTAGTTTATCTAATCTAAACAATATGTATTGTTCCCTACTTTTATCTCTGTGAATATGGCAAAGATGCAAAGTAGCACCGTGTATACTTTGAGAATTTTGTGTTGTGCATATTTTTAAATAAGTACCTAAGTACTAAAAATGCTTAGAATAAAAGATAGTTCTGAAATATGCAAATTATAGTCTATATATAACTTGCATCAGACTCAGATTAGACTATATTAACTCTAACAATTAATCATCTATACTTCTATACTAATATTATAAAGAGGAAAGAATTGTACCTATTTTTGTATGTTTGTAATGAATAGACTCAAAAAGTACTGGGCCGATTTACAAAAATCTTTCACCAATAGAATGCTACATTCTTCCAATTTGACATAGGCTACATTTCATTTTGAAAAAAATCAGGGATCCTTGGTAAAATTTGAACCAACAATGTAACCGAAGGTGTAGAAAAATGAGTCTTAAAATGTCTTTCGTCGAATGCGCTGTCGAAACTATTAGCAATAATTGTCTACCCCGTGCGAAGCCGGGACGGGCTGCTAGTATTTTATATTTTACAAAATGTTATAATAACGACATCATGCTTTATTAAGTTAATTGTGTGTATTTATGAACACTTTCTCCTTTTTGGCGACTGTTTTGCAAAAGGTTATCAGAAACTCAAGGTATTACAGCCAAAAACCCGCCGTCAATTAAAAACTCCCCGCGGTACGGTCCCCAAATCAATTATTTTCACACCGTAGTACCGCGCACTCGATCGCGTAGTTAATTAAATAACGTTATAACGCGCCCGGTAACCGTTATTTTCGCGGCCCTATTATTGTTTTTATTGGTTTCTTTATTTAAGTTTAATACGGGGTATATTATTATGAAACATTCAAGGTAAAAGCTAAACAGGACAACATTAATGGTAGACAGGTATAATTTATCAAAATAAACAGCTGTAAGTAAGATATACAAGTGTATTATAAAAAAGAAATTAATAAATTAGACGTGGATCAAACAAAATTTAAAAACAAATAACTTAGCAAAAACATCGTACAACACATATTCATCAACATCATCAGCCTATGAAAGTCCACTGCTAGACTTATGACCTGTTTCACAATGTACGGATAAGTTCTGCATTAGTTCTGGACAAGCTATATTTTACTTATCTGAAGGATAAACACGATTTTTGACACAATTTTCATGCACTTTTATCCTCTACTTATTTTTCTATTTTACACACTTTATTTGTACATTATGAAACAGGCCCTTAGTCATTCCCCTGGCAAATCCTCGTTACAGCAAACGGCTCTGAGCCGGTTGCCTCTTACACTACAACCTTCGAATAAATAAATAGGTATTCCTTTTCTTCCTGACCATGATATTTGGTTCAGATAATCTAGCTTTCACATTTTGGAGATATTGCTATGTGACTTCCACCAACTTTGGACATAGGAATCAGGCTATTTTGGACCATGGCTGCACATACAGATTTTCACACGATGGTTTCCTCACCACTAAGCAAGTGTTAAAAATCTTTACTTAGATTCCACGAAATTCAGAGTTAAGTATTAATCCGGCCAGTCTGTAAGTCACTGGGGAGGGCTTGAAGGCCTAGCACAGAAATGTATCTTTTGTTCGAACCTAACAAATTAAAATAACCAGTCTCATGAGTCCAATCCTTTGGTAAAATATGACCAGCTTAATCTAGCCGTGTAAAAACCCGACCGTTTAAATTCCACATAAATTTTCAAACTTTGGATATAAGTGAATAGATATTTTAATGTAATCGAATAACACGACCGAACGAACGATATGCTTTCGTATTAGGCCTCCTGTGTTCAGCAGTGGACGTCCTGTGGCTAAAGTTATTATGAATAGAATGTGAACTCACGACCCATGAATGTGAGGCGAGAATACAACTGCTGCAACCGCTATTTTATTATAATAAATGTTTTTTGCAAGGGCTTTAAAATTCAGTAATTTCATTATATCAGTAACTCGTCTAGTAATGTAGCAAATTGCAGAACTAATAATGAAAGACGCCTTTAACATTATGAGAATCAAGCTGGAATAAAGTGAACCACGAACGCTTGTCGCGTTATGTTATTTTGCGGTGTTGTGTGTGTGATAGTGACATTTATGTTTCGTTTAATGTTCTACCGTGTGCTTGGTTTTACGGCATGTTTGTGGAAAGCATTTTAATCAGTTAAAGATTGTTAAAATAGCTTTTTGCTAAATGACAAAAACATCAGCGTAGTGGTGCAGTTCTTAACTTTAAGAGCAATGAATCAAGTCACATCGGAGAACTAACTTTAATAATTTTCTTATAAAACTTTTCTGTTGGTTGTCTGTTGGTCAAAGTGTGGTAGAAGGCACCCCAGACATTAAAATCTGAACAGATATTCTTTTACATATGTTGCTTACAAAGAATCAATAACCATTTAAATATCTTTGTACCACTTTAAAGCGAATTAAATGATTCTGATTCAGAACAAATCAATAACTAAGCTCGTTCGACGACTGCTAGATCCTATAAACCTCTACCAAGATACAGCTAGTCAGGTCAGGCCAAGGGGCGTCTAAACTATGTCAGCTCTATTGCAGCCTTAAGAACCGTGTGTACCAACGAGCCTTCAAAACAAGTGAAACATCACAAGAGAAACAAGAATAAAACACACCTGGCGCCACAATCATGGCCCCAACTCCATAACGTAACAATAATTCGATTTTATTCTACTCATTCGATAATCGGAACGAAGTTACGAGAACGATTTAGTGCACCAACATTCACCGTTCGAACTTTACGACTCCGTAAAAAAGTACCCGCCAAAACTCTGTAATAAAAACTCAAATGCCCAAAACCTTATTTCGAATGACAGAAGAATGAAATTGGATCGAAGGAGGTTTCCATTTCTGTAAGTTGGCAGCGCTGAATCAATCGTAACGCGTTCGGGATTCGAATATTATCGCAATATGGCGTCCAATGACATGTTAATATGGGTCTCGGGACCGATATGCATAATTTTATAACTCCCGGTGTCGATTTTTGCGTGATTCGGAGTTACGGAGCGTGCGTTGAATTTTAGATGCGGACCTCGAGAATACGAGTATAGTCTTTATGAGTCAGTCTGACTAGAACGATAAGTTCAGTTTTATAGGCCTATTTGACTCTGCTATGACAGGGCTGTTACATTTCTAGCACACTAGGTTAGTTACTTTTACTTGACTCCGTAACCGAGAGGCGATACGCCGGTTTGGGCAACTCTGAGGTTCCAGGCTCGATTCCCGGTTGGGTCAAAACTTTACACAGTAATCGAGTTTCGTGAATATGATACGACTTAACATCAAAATTTACTTATATGGTCGCAATTCGAATACTGCGATCTATAAAACTGAATAAACCGGTAAACAGTAAAAACTATCTATAGTATTTTAAATCGACAGGAAGGCCGAAAAATGATTCATTTACTATGTATACGCAGGCCTTGATAAAGTCAGTCAGTCAGTTGGAATTAAATGGTGAACATTGTACCATTAAATTCCAACATAATATTCAAAACTGTTTAATGTAACAGATTTCCCGATGTTTCCCAAACACACGTGTATGTATGATAATTATTACATATTGAAGCGACCGCACTATTCACAAGTTCACTAAAACCTAAAACACAACATGGCGTTTAACGTAATAACTAGTGATGTTTAGGCAAGCATGTAAACGATACCGGTATTCAAATCGCTATTAATACCAATTATTTGTTAATAACTACAATTGTTAATTAGATATTTGCTCGTCGGAACACGAAAGGTCATATTTAGCAAGTATATAAGGACCTACCAAATTAAAAGCAGTTTCGTAACAATACCTAAAGATTTTTAAAACTAGTATGGGGAAAGCCATTACTCTAAATTAAATACCTACTCTAAAATCTTATTTATCTTACAATCAGACACAATTTTCTTAACAAGTAGCTTATTGTACATATTTTTTTGCCAGTTTAGAAAGTTTAATATAGTCTTAAAAAATTCCAAATAAAATAACTTCCCATATTGGATGAACAAGGCATTGAATCTAAGACCTTGAGAGGCTTAGAGGTATCGTACGGTATCGAGGCGTCACTGTGATTTCGAGCCTAATGAAATAGGAATCGTGTATGTGCCAAACCGCCAATACGAGTGCCGTCAAGTTGAAATATACATTGAATAGTACCGGTTATTGTAAATACCGGATTTCTGACTTTGACCCTGCACTCGCTGGCGTGCTATAATTTGGAAACATACACTCCCCTACCGCATACGCGTCGTGAATAAGAAGCAATTTCAGCCAAATTTTCAGGTTTTAGGACCTATTCGCGGGTTGAATATTGCTGAAACTAATCATAACTAGTATATTATGAAGTATGAGCCCGTGGATTTGACATATACTTTTTATAAAGTTGATAAAATCAGTCGTTACTTTACGGAAATCCATAACTAAATTATTATGAAAATGTAATTAAATGTATCCTGAAAGCAAAATAATTACATTTTATTCTAAAGGTAGGTATTCAATACTAGATTTTCCGATGTACTATTCCAGACAATTATAAGAAACGCCGGCTGTGATACCAGATTCGAAAAGCCCAGCCTATTTAACTGCAACAGCTGTAAGTCATGCTTGATTTAATTTTAGTCTCTTATAGGCTTATAAATTCGACTCAAATAGAAATCAGAATTAAGTTATTTGATAGAAGTTTCAGTGTTCTGCCTCCAATTTCTTATTTTTTTTTCCTATCTGTAGTAGAGTCATAGCGATGCGATCTCCAGAAAAACGTTATTAAACAATACACTCTCTTATTTGCCCCCCTAATTGTTCCTAACGCGTCTAATAGCTCTAGACAACAAAAAATATATTAATAGAGAAAATACCGACATCAATAAACCTTGCTTCGGACGAAAATGTTAAGAAAAGGACATATTAATTCCTCTGTCCGACCCTAACTAGCTCCGTCTCTTTTTCGCTCGCATTATGTTGTATAACTGCGTCTCGTTCCCGCCCCCGCGCTTAAGTGTCTGACCAGATGTTGCCAGTTTTATTGAAAAAGTCGCCCGCCATATTGCGACTTTCCCGCTAGTGAATTAAGATGTAGACGGATAGAACCGTTATAAGTTGTAGCCGATAGCGGTAATAATAACGCGATAACGGGCTGTTATTTTTTGTAGCTTTTATTTAATTAAGTTTAGTTGTCACGTTGCTTTAGGTCGTCAAATGGTCGTCGGTTGGTGTAGTGGCGTGGTTATACGCTTCGATCGCAAAGGTTATGAGACTCCCAGGTTCAATTTCCGGAATAAATTCAGAAAATATTTTCTAAATTGACTCAATCTGGTTGTGCTGACAGATACTCCTATCAAAGTAATTATCTGATACCTGATTAATTCCTTACTTCGATAACATGCCAGTTGGTGTATTGTCTGGTAGCTATTTATTCATATTTAAGATGTTTCAAAAATATCTGCCACCGCAGCAATGGATGAAGGTATTTTTTTATTAGATTACGATAGTAAATAAATATAATGCCCCGGGCGCATTTTTGTTATTTATTTAAATAATAATAATAAACTGAAATTAATCTTTATTTTGTTTAAAACCATCCAAACCTGTCAAAATAGCGTGGGACTTAGTACCTACGAGAGGGCTAGTTGGATAGGTGTGGATGGTTTAAAAAAAAATTAATTTTGTTTTATTATTTTTTTAAATATTAGATATCGATATTGGCGATAAGAGCGTCTGATTTTATATTTGTTCTAAATTCTTCCATCCAACGTCCCAACAAGTTTCCTGTCCCAAACTATTGCCTGATCTGATCAGTGCCCGAGCTAAGCATAGCTTGCATTGTAGTGTTAGATAACGGATAATCTACTTACTTAAATAAATAAATTACCTATATGACATTACTCAATAGAATATAATAATGTTATTTACTATCTACAACCAGTGTGTGTTACCAGTGATAACATACGGATGATACGGAACAGAAACGTGGCCTGTTATGGTAAGGTAGGTATTGCCGGTCACCTAAGCAAAGTCAAACACGTTCAGTAAAATATCGATATTTTACTTCGAAAGTAATAAGAAAACATAACTCTAACTATTAATAAAGTTCAAGCTATGAGATCAATATTCATAAAAAATACGGCACAATAAACATTTATAAAAAAAGTGTGTTTGACCGCCATGAATGGTAATGCCGGTCAGCAGGATGAAAATACTAGTCAGGCTTTCAGCGAATTAAATCGCATACTGATTCACAGCCCGAGCATTCAGCATGACCCGAAAGCCCACATTAAACACACTTGTACTAAAATTCATTAAAGGCCTATTTTGAAAATGTTCGATGTTAGTGTCATCATCGTCATCACGTACTACGTCTATCATGTCAATTTCGGAGTCCGACGACTCTTTCATTATTGGCTGTCCAATTTCAAACCGGCCAAGTGCGAGTCGGACTCGCGCACGAAGGGTTCCGTACCATAACCCGTTAATCTATAAAAAATCACGTTTGTTGTATGGGAGCCCCCTTAAATATTAATTATATTCTGTTTTTTTACAATTTGTAGTTCTAATGGCAACAGAAATACATCATCTGTGAATATTTCAGCTGTCTATCTATCACGGTTCATAAGATGCAGCCTGGTGACAAACGGACCGACGGACGGACAACGGAGTCTTAGTAATAGTTTCCCGTTTTACCCATTGGGAACAAAACCCCAATAGAAACAATATATTTTTTTCCCAGCAATATCACCACCTTGAGTCAAAATCAGCATAGCTTATAATATGCTGACTATATTTTGAAAAGACACACATAAATTATTTTTATGCCATCCACGACTCCGGTGTGTCAATGTTTGAGCTCATCACACGCACTTGCCTTTTACGGGATTTAAACCCTTGACTGCTGACTTTTTAATTCTAGACATGCATATTAGAAATGATTGACGGTTAGTGCTGAAAACGAGTAGGTATGTTTTTATGGCTACTTAAACACAATGGTAATCTGTGGTGTTTTTTGTCGTTCAATAGTCAAAATCGACAATAAATCAATATTTGACAACCTCACATACTTTGCTTTTATCCTTAGTAGCTAAAGCATTTGAGTATAGAAATTAGAGACAATGTAGGTACCACAACACCCAAATCTGAGAAAATATAGAAAAGTTAGTTTTCTAATTGACCCAACCGGGAAACGAACGAGAGACCTCAGAGATGGCGAAGCCCAGTCCAGCGTGATTGCCTCTCGGCTATGGAGGTCTTTTAAATCAATGCAAATAATCAGTGCTCAAACTAGCCTTCTATACCTAGAGATTCTATAACTGCGTCGATGCATTACATTTTGTAGAGCGATGGAAATCACCACTCCGTCAGAGATGGGTTTTAATTCATACAAAAATTAAAACTGCTTATTAAATAAAATAAAATAAAACCTGACATGGTCTGGTCAAATCACTACAGCGCCCAGTACCTGTCCATTTTTATTATCTTAATATTTTTATATGTAGTTTTTATTAATGTGTTAAGAACCAAATGTAATTATTTTTATTTTTTTCTTTCTTTCTAAAGGTGTCATTAAAATACAAAAGTTATTTATAAAAAAAAGGTAAGCAATGAAACATTATACTTACTAATTCTGCAGTGCTCTTTGCTTAGATTCCATGTGTTACATTACTAATGCCAAGTTATTAAATAAAATTTAGTTAATTCAACAAAGAGGACTTTAAAAAAACGATATAAAATCTCCAAAGCTATTAAACACGCACAAATTAAGTTCCGCGGAAGGCGGGCACGGCGAAGCAACGCCCACCGCTATTTTCCACCGAAGAACAAACTTATTTGTTTAGCGATTAAATTAAAATGATTTAAAAGTATCGTGTTTAAAATGTTCATTTTGAAATTAATCTTAGGTAATCATAACCAACTATTTATTGTTCAAGATAAGCCCCTGTCATTAGAAGAATAGTTTATTCAATGACGCATGTTTTTATTGAGTCTATTTAAAAAAACAAAAAAAAAACTGGGAGTGTGGTGGTTAAATTAAGATAAATAGTAGGTACATAATCTTTGATTATTTTTCATTTTCCAGGATGGTTGTTTGAAAAAATATTGCATCTCTAATTTTTTAAAACATGGTATAAATACTTTCCACCCAATATTGGTCGTATTCTTCGTGCTTTAAGCACCATAATTGCCAATGCGTTTTTTTTTACAATACCAGATCACTTAAAATCTCAAAGGAATACAAATAATACACCTACTACCTTTTTAAGGCACTGACACTGACTAGACTAGAAAAAGTCGATAAATTGTTTTATAACGCTTTTGAAAACAAATAATTTCATAAACTTACCATTTACATTGTTTTTCGCCGAGACATCTTCCCTATCGCCCAAGATGGCACTGACACTAAATTTCAAAGTGGGTTTCTTCTGCTCGCTGCTGAACTCCTCACAATTCCTAACCATATCGTCTGTGGTAAATGTTTTATCTTTAATTTCTGCCTCATCACCAGAATTATCTTGATAACTGTGAAGATTAAAGCGTTTTTCTAGCTCTTCCAGGCGTCGGATACCGGATTTCTTACACGCAAACGGCGGGCAGTCAAACGACCCGCAACTTTGACACCGACGACCCAAATTCGGTATATTTAAAACCTCCTTTTCGTTTCTTTCATCGTTTCTATAATAATCCCCATTGTAATACACTTGCTCGTTCTTAACACCATTAAAACCTTCTTCTTCATCTCTGCTTTTCGAATCTTCGTCCTCCATTTTATTATCTTCGACTGATTCGTCATTTCTGTTTCCTTCGTCTTCAATTTCAGCCATCTTATTGTCTTCAGTCTCTGGAGAGTTCTCTCTAGATCTCTCGTAGTTCTGTCTCTGTAGAACGTAGTTCTCAATCTGCTGGTTCAAATACTGATTGTGGAAATTCACAGTTTTTTGTTGATGCAAAATATTGTCCACCAAAAAGGGGGATGTCATGTTAAAAGGAGCACTATTCTTGTTATAACATAAGTTCTGTATCGTTTTCAACATAATGTTGTGGTCCAAACTCTTTTGAGTGATGAAAGGATTCAACTTTAACGGTCCATGCTTATCTGTCGGATACATCCTACGGTCATAATAAAGACAGTTAAAAAAACAACGTTAAAAAACCTAGTTATATTTATCACAGCACTATCTATTTCAAATTTTGAATCTCGAGAGCGGAAGTGTCAAATTTGGAACGTTCAAACTCGAGTTCGCGGTTCGAATCGCGCATGGTCGTTACGAGCATGTGCGCAGTTTAAAGGTCCGAAATCGACTGAGTTTTAAGGGAGTGGTTCTTAATAGGGGCGGGATCCAGGGGTGGCTTTTTCGCTCGGCTTTTGTGTGGGCATGACCAATCAGCCCCGACCCCTTCATTTGCTTATAACGCCTTTATTGTCTAACCATTACAGCTGTTTTAGAGGACACCTCGAGCTCATCTTAGAATTGACGCTTTACTCACTTACAAGATTGTAAATGCGTGTCTATAGTCTTGATTTTGGCATTTATGACTTTGACAATAAAGTTGGAATTACTTTGATTAAGTGGCAAATCATATTTGCGGTGTTTATTGAGACAACACTGCCTCTGTGTGTTAAATTCATGGCTCGAAAGAGAATGGACGTGTATATTTTTTGTTTGAAAGGATTTTCTTTGCGTCTATTTTGATTCGGGAGTCATTTATTTTTCATTTCCTTTTTTTTAGGATAATTTATCAATATCGTTTACAGTCGGTTCGGTTTGTTTGTGAAACATTTTTATGGCCTAAGGAATTAATCTTCTTTCGGCTTAATATCGTTGGAGTTTGTATGGGTATTTTTATTAAAAACATAATAACATTATAAAAAACAAAGTGACTGAAATAAATTAAAATAAGTATATGCCTAGTCCATGTACCAGGATGCCTAGATTAAACACTAGAAGTGTTTCAAAACCCTATTGGTCGGTGCTGTTGGTACCTTGTGGTTCAGTAAAAAGGATTTTTATTTTGTTTTATTTTATTTACTTATGTAAAGGTTCTTGAATAAATCCTTTTTCGTAATGCATAATTTTCTCATTTGAAAATGATCTCTATATTTCAGGCTTAAAGTTGAAAATCTATTAGAGAATTTTTGACTTTTGGGGTAGGTCGACGTGCTGTTGACTGTACATTATGGTAAAATAGTGCAGGTACAAAAAGCGTTGCAATAATTCATAATTCAGTGAGGAAATCATAATTTTAATGTTTAATTTTAGTTTTTTAGCAATTACATGCTAGGTTTATTAAAGATAATATCATCATCAGTCTATATCAGTCCACTGCTAGACACAGGCCTCTCCAAAAGGAGGATTTAGCCATAATCGCCACGGTTGGCAGGCGGGTTGGCGATCGCAGTTTGGCCAATGGTGGAGAGGAGACGCTGCTGCCCGTCTACTTGTGGCGGTTCTCCTGTACTCGCCTCTTACGACACTCATAGGAAGAGAACGGGTGGCGCAATTCTTTAACGTGCCGGCACCACACGACACAACGACAAAAAAGATAATATAATACTTGAAAAAAATCGACGGCCTCAGGTGGGACCCGAACCCACTACACGACCATCGATACCGGGCGATTTTTTTTCCAGTAGGGTATATGATTTTGCCGTTGTCCAGTTTACGCACTCTACCTAGCATTTGTCTTGTTTCTAGTCGAAGCATACAGCATGATGTGGCACGTTTATAACTTTGGAGCGATTTCGATCAGGCCCCTTACGTAGGTCACTGTTTATTTTTAACCGACTTCAAAAAAAAAGGAGGAGGTTCTCAATTCGTCTGAATGTTTTTTTTTTTTTTTGTATGTTTGTGACGCGATTACGCCGTCAATTATGGACCGATTTCAAAATTTATTATTTAGTTTGTAAGGGTATACTCCCGAGGTGGTCCCATTTACACCAAGTCAGATTCTGATGATGGGATCCCTGGGAAATCGAGGGCAACCCTCAATTTTTATAGGCACCCATAATGTTTTGCATATATTTTCTGACTCAATGCTGATTTTTGGGTCTGGTAATCATCATGTCCTGTTGCTGACCTGATGATGGAAGCCACAGAACTCCTAAACAGATAGGAGTTAGAAGATAATACTACAATTTGTCGACAGAACGTATTTCGCAGTGTGTTGAGCAGAAGTGGAGCTTATGAGGTACCAAACCGCCAATTTTTATTTACTGGGGGCGTACCCGCACACCCAGTAACGAAAAAAAAATTAAAAGTTCCTTTCTTAATTTGACTTGTTATTTAATGCAAAACCTTATCCTATGGTTTCGACACCAAAATAGCCGCCGTTCTGGTTGGAGTGTAGGTAACCCTTTTCTTAAGACTTAAAAATTTATGTCGAAAAATTGACCCTATATAACACCTTATTTTTATCATACCATTGGATGGGGGGTCCATAACGGACCAATATAAGTTAAGGTTACTTTGCTGTAAAGTCATTTTTGGCGAAGTTAGGAGGGAAAAAATAGAGGACTTAACACTTTAAATTGTAAAATAAAAAAAGTTTAATAAAAAACTAAAAACCGACTTCAAAATGAAACTAAAAAGCGAAAAATAATATTGACTAAAACATACCTAATCAGTTCTTTTTGGAGTCGGTGCGAATGAACACATTTTAACTATCGATGGCTGGCACCGACTCCAAAAAGAACTGATTAGGTATGTTTTAGTCAATATTATTTTTCGCTTTTTAGTTTCATTTTGAAGTCGGTTTTTAGTTTTTTATTAAACTTTTTTATCCTTATACAAAGAGGGTTATAGGGTGCACTAGAATTTAAAAGGTGTTTCTACTCTTCGCAAATTCAAAAAGTTTATCTATGGGAACAACATTGAAATCCTAAAAAAAAAATATTACTCTTTACAAACTGATTCAGAGCTTCAGCTTATTTAGTACACTACCTAGCTCACACTTACAAGTCTTGAATATTTTTTTTTTCCTGTAATAAAATCCGTCCCACAAAGGTGAGTGATTTGTTGCGCAGTTTCTTCTCATCACCAGCCGATATGCTGTCCCGAAGCGGTGGTAGGGCTAAGTTATATGTTGGGACGTGTATAAGTGCCCGGAGAAGGGCCTATATGTATATACAGGTTGTAACAAAAAGGCGATATAAAATTTAAAGGACGTGTAGAGTAGTAAATGTGTAGTTCCTATGCAAAACCACAAACTCGTGGGAGTATAAATTACTGAGTAAATTGATGCTAAAGTTTTAATAAAAACTTATCGGTGACAACCTTAAATGTCACATCAGCATCAGCTGATCGTGCGGCGGGTAAGGGTTGCGGGCGGGGGTTCGCTAACGAATGACCGCAGATTCAGGGTTGTCAACACTTTCGGTAAAATAACAATTTATTTACTTAGTATGGGAAAAAAAAGTTGTCTATTTTTAACTAAAACTTTTACTACTTAATGTTCACATTACATACATACCTACCCTTAAATATTATTTCACCTTTTTGTTACACCCTGTGGAATAAATTAATTTGACTTTAGAAGTCAATGTTCAAATGCATGTTAAACCAGTAGGTATACATTTCTTCACAATGGTTTTTATTGCCGTTAATAGATACCTACAGCTGACATCATTGAATACTGCAGATGAGGTTACTATCGGTGTCGTGTGGTGCCGGCACGTTAAAAGAATAGCACCACCCCTTCTCTTCCTATGGGTGTCGTAAGAGGCGACTACAGGAGAACCGCCACAAGAAGACGGGCAGCAGCGTCTCCTCTCCACCATTGGCCAAACTGCGATCGCCAACCCGCCTGCCAAGCGTGGCGATTATGGCTAAATCCTCCTTTTGGAGAGGCCTGTGTCCAGCAGTGGACTGATATAGGCTGGTGATGAGGTTACTATAAGTAGTCAAGGTTGACTTGCTAAACTTCTAGTATAGGTAATAAAGATGGCCTTTTAAAAATGATACTGACCAGCAGGGCCAGCATTCGCAACACGATAAAATTTTGTCGTGGCATTTTATCGACTTTGACGTAAATATGTCGTTTTGTCTTCGACGATAACAAAGGAAACACCAAAATATCATGGCAATGCCGTGTTATACCGTAAAAATAAGTGGCTATGATCAACGGGAGACCCTGAACATATTAAGAAAATGGATTCGAGACGTCTGTGATCCGTTAGGTTAGATAAAACGAAAAATTATTCGTCAAAGACGACGATAATGAATAAAATAAATTTTTAGGTTAGTTTAGTTTATTTTTATTGCTCCTGTACATTTAAATTAACATAATAAAGTAATATTTCTAGCAAAAAAAAAACTCAAAATCGCTTTTAGAGATAGAACTGCCCACATTGATATATTGATCCGTATTCCATAAGATATAATTTTTGTGGGTTTACAATAACGTATACTTTTAAGTTTAAATTGACTATTTCAGACCCGAACCCCACCGATAATCGAACTCGCGACCTCAAAGTTGGCGACGCCAAGTCTGGCAACGCTCGCATCTTCGACAACAAACATATTTAAAATACTGGATGACTTTTTTTACCGTCAGGAAAAAATTACTGTGTATTCTGTACTTAAAACTATGTGATATTATGTGAGTGTGTTTATAAAATACAACTGATTTTATAAATTTTGGAATGTCCAAGAAAATGCATAAACATAGAATACATCAGTGAATATGCGTTTGAGTTTTGGTCGGTTTCATATTTTTATTATTATTTTACCAATATTCTTTTTTAATGATCAGTTAGTTAAAATTAACTTAGAATTTGATGGTTATGAGGATAAATAGTTGATAAAATTAAATAAAAAAACTTTTTTTTAAATTATCATGTTACCATCACCTATATCATTTACCTATCTCACACGTTTATTTTCTTGACGGTAAAAGTCATCCAGTATATTAAATAAATGTTGAAAGAATCAGTTGGACTATCAATCAAATAGAATACCTATAATATCCAAAAGGATGACTGAATCAATTTCAGATTTCAACTCAAGACTGTAATCTGACTACATCTCTATTCGGACCGCTTTGACAACTCTACACTCTATGGATTATTCAAAATGGAGAACAAAAGAAAAAGAAATGAGCACGAAGAAAAAGGATTCCAATTTTGAAATTAGCCACACCCACTTTTATGTTATTGGCTGATCCGTTTAGGACCAAACGTCTTATGTTCACGAGTATTTATTATTCGATTATTAACCGTAAGTTAAATAAGTATAGGGTTGGTTTTTCTTTGGGGATTGAAAGAGGAAGGTAGTGTATCAAATACTCGGACAATGAATTTTGTTGATAATATTTTGTGAGTCAAATGACGTCACTGGGTCAGTGGGTTCAGTGTATAAATTATTATTTGTGGTGTATGGTTTATTGAATGAATTACGTAAAAAATACGTTATTAATGTATTTGAAAGTATAATTATTATCATAGTATACTTAGAAGGCATTACCTACTATCTGGTCTGGGTGTACTGGGTATGACCACTGGTCAAATATTTTGTCTGGTACCTACATTATAACATCTTTTTTAAATATTGGACAACATCACATACCATACATTGCTCAGATTCTAAGGTAAGTAGCTAAAGCACTTTTATAGAAATCAGAAACAACGACGGAACCACAATACCCAGAAAATACAGAAAAGTTCGTTTTCAACATTGACCCGACCGGGGATCGGACCCGGAACCTCAGAGCTGGCGACGCAATATACCTAGTCCGGAGTGCTCGCCTCTCGGCTACGGAGGTCGTCATTTCAAGCCGAGTGCTAAAAAAAGTGCCGAGGTTCTTCTAGTTAGCTTCTTCTTCTTCGGCACTGGTCCACAAATTGTCCAGAAGCAGTAGTAAAAGTGCCAATAATGACAATGCCAATATTAGTGCCTATTTGCAATATAATTATGATTTTAAATTATTAAAAAACTGGCCAATACGAGTCGGACATGCAAACAAACGAACCCTGGTATACAATTATCAGGCTGACAAAGGTGACTGAGTTTGTTGCGCCGTTTCTTCTCATCACCAGCCGATATGTAGTCCCGAAGCGGTGGTAGGAAAAAAAAAAAGGGACATATAAAAGTGCCATTGATGGCAAATTTGCAAAAATAAATGACTTTGACTTTATCTATAAAACGAACAAAAAAATCACGTTTGTTATATGGGAGCCTCCTTAAATATTTATTTAATTTTGGTTTTCAGTATTTGTCGTTATAGCGGCAACAGAAATAGGCATCTGTGAAAATTTCAACTGTCTAACTATTACGGTTCATGAGATATAGCCTGGTGACAGACGGATACACAGACAGACAGACGGACAGCGGAGCCTTCCTTAGTAATAGGGTCCCGTTTTACGCTTTGGGTATGGAATCCTAAAAACGAGCATAGAAATCACGATTGTTGTATGAGAGTCCCCTTAAATATTTATTTTATTTTTCAGTATTTGTTGCTGTAGCGTCAACAAAAAATACATCACTGAAAATTTTACCCTTTGGGTACGGAACCCTAAAAATCTTTATGTCTGAATGGAATCGTACGCCTCACGAACGAATGATTACCTACCTACTTGGGTAGCGTTATTACCTTTTGTAGCACAAAAGACTAAAAAAAAAATGCCCAGAGCAAGATGGTGATCGCAATCAGCGCCCCCTGCCAACTGTCCATGGCGAATTGCTCTAATTGACGAATTCGAATCTCATTTGAATCATCCCCTCAGCCCTCACTGCCATGCTATAACCGGTTTTATAACAATATCAGAGCTAAAATGAAATAACATAGTCCTAGTTTTTTTCGCTGTATATTTTAATAAAATGCCACACAATCTTGGCCAAAAAACCCTGCCTTAAGGTTGACTGGTAGATAATGTTGTATAGCATTAAGACCGCCAATTGTACTCATCGGTGCAATAAAGTTTAAATACCAAAAATAAAGAAATCAATGGATCAAATCAAAATTTATTTTCGCAAAATCAATGAAATTAAAAAAACAAGGTTTAAGTATTTGAGCCAGTTCAAGTATCCGATTTCTTTTTTTGTGAACGATGTGTACAACATTTAATTGAATACAATTTTAAAGTGAAACCTATATTACAAATTTATGAATATGTATTGAATTGTATTCTGTAGTTGTACCTTTAAATAAATAAAAGAAACTACCAGTTGCTAGGCGGCTAGATCTCTTACGATGTGCAATATATATACTTATGCACAAATGCGTTTTTTTAATTATTGCAAAAGCAACATTAATATAATCTATGGAACACATGCATTTGACGTATGACACACATTTTGGCGCGAAATGCGCGCACGTGGCGCCCTCTTTTGTTTGATTCGTCACACTCCCCGCTCATAACTTCGTTACGGAGATTTTGTTTTGTCATTGCATTTTATAGTTTTATTTATTACACATTTAGCTTATTCAACAATACTAAATGGGGTGTTTCACGCTTCGGTTTTTAATTTTATTCAAATGTGTCACGCAGATAACGTTTTTAACTGGTTTTCTCATTAATTATGATAAAAGCGCTGTGAAATCGTATTCTGCGTGGTAAAATATTTTGACTTGATCTTAATTTGCGTTAAATAGTATAATTTATCATTAGTCATAATTTTAATTTTCAATTGAATTTGAGTTTTAAATAAGTACCTAAGCTCTAGGACGTAGAGCCACGTAAGCTCATAGGAAACGGCAGCATTGGGTAGACGGTAAGCGATGCACGTTAAAGTCTTGTGGAGGCAAGGCGAAACATGAATGCATCTGATGGTGACGACGACCTCAGTAGCCGAGAGGCGACCAAGCCGGACTTGGCCGCCTCGCCATCTCTGAGGACCCGGGTTCGATTCCCGGTCGGGTCAATGTAGAAAACGAACTTTTCTATATTGGCTCGGGTCTGGGTGTTGTGGTAACGTCGTTGTTACTGATTTCTAGAACACAAGGTGATTTATTTACTTACCTTAGAATCAGAGCAATGTATGTGATGTTGTCCTATATTTATAATTATTATCTGGAGCTGATATTTTAAGATCCCTCAACCAAAAGTCCGCTAGAATTCAGGAAGCTTGTAGGCTCCCGCCAGAACGAAAAACTTCGGGACATTTGCGCAGAAGTGGAATTTCATGCAAAAAAGTATGAATCTAGGGATCTACACCAAAGAATTTTTCCCATCACAAAAACTCTGAGTAGCAAGACCTGGGCCATCGAAAACTCTATTGGAGAGACGGTGACGAACACAGAGACAATAGCTGAAACGTGGAGACAAAACTGCCATGGCAGTCCCTCTTTCAAGTCAGAGTATACGGAACCAGGAAACGAAGATCTTGAGCCCGATATTCTGAAATTTGAAATACGAGCTTAAACATCTGAAGAACGGCAAAGCCACTGGCTGGATCAAACGTCATACCGATCGAGACGATCAAGGCATCGGGCGAACATGTGTCCAAAACTTCCACACCCTGAGCAATAAGATATGGCTCACGGGGCAATAGTTGAAAGAATAGGCTCACATTGTTTTTCTCCCCTTGCACAAGAAGGGTTCCACTAAGACGTGCAGTATTTACCGACTTATTGTTCTTATCTCTCACGCAAACAAGATTTTACTGCGCGCTCTGAACGAGCGTCTAAAGTCCTTCTTGAGCCAAGAAATTGCTTTTACGAAAAGAAGAGGAACCGGGAGCAAATTTTGACAGTTCGACAAACTATAGAGAAAGCCCGAGAATTCAACAAGCCCGCCTAAATATGCTTTCTGGACTTCTCTAAGGCGTTCGACTCTGTCAATTGGCCCAAACTCTGGGAAACACTGACGGCGATGGGTGTTCCAAAACCCCTGGTACACCTCCTGCGAAGACTGTACGAGGATGGCACAGCCTCAGTACGCGCAGATGACGTTCAATCCAACCACTGCCACCCCAGCGCTGGACACCGTTCAGGGATGTATTGTCTCTCCACTACTGTTCAATGTGTACACAGAGCTCATAATTAGACTTGAAGACTGGACAAATGTCATATCGTTCGGTAGTTTGAAGACCTCCAACCTGCGATAAACAGCGATACCACTTTGTTCGCCACTAGTAACCAACACATGGAAGAACTTCTCGGCAAGATGGAACGCGTTAGCCTTGAGTTTGGACTTTGCACGAAGGGTTCCGTACCATTATCTATAAAAACGGTCAAAAAATCACATTTGTTGTATGGGAGCCCCCTTAAATATTTAATGTATTCTGTTTTTTAGTATTTGTTGTTATAGCGGCAACAGAAATACCTACATCATCTGTGAAAATTTCAACTCTCTAGCTATCACGGTTCATGAGATAGACGGGCAGACGGACAGACAGACAGACAAACAGACGGACAAACGGACAGACAGACAGCGGAGCTTTAGTAATAGGGTCCGTTTTACCCTTTGGGTACGAAACTCTAAAAATTATGATTGACGACCGAATGAACTCCAGAAACTACACAAATCGCTAATTGTGATGTGGTGCAATCATACATTTATCTGGGAGCCTTAATTACGAACAATGGTGGATGCATCGACGAAGTAAAGAGGCGTATGGCCATCTCCAGGTCTGCAATGGACAAGTTGAGGAAAATATGAAGGAATCGCAACATATATACCTAGAGCCGAGCCACAAAAATCCGGCTAGTTCGGGCACTTGTATTTCTTATTCTTGTAAGCCGCAAAAACGTGGACCTTGCAGGAAGTTGAGAAGACCTATGGTATGGACCTATCTTTATGCGGCAAGGAAACAAATGCAGTACCGGCAAACGTCCTTCGATTAAAATTAAATAAGAATTAAAAAATAATATTTTTCAATGTCTATCGGTACGGTGCACACTGCACATTATTTTATGGGTCTCCTATGATATGTGGTACAACAATCAATATGAGAACAAATTGAATAGAACGTTTTTTTTTATTAATAACTGTTGTTATTGTAAAACATTTCGTAGATAAATTCACAGAAAAATAATCACGAAAATGTTTGTGGGTGAATTTTAGGGCACTAGTGACATCGTGTGTCTGGTAGCGGAACTATAAAAAGCATGCATCACATTTATCTGCGCCATCTATTGGAGGGTAGCAAAACTATCATGTTTATTTTAGCACATCAGTTTCTGGTACAGTTCAACAGATGTCGTGAAACTAGATTTATTAAAACTCCCTAGCCGTGCAATGATTAGACATATTGTATTGTTTTATTAGCTGTTCCCGCGTTGAATAAGGGTGTAGTACTCGTAATATGAAAAAATGTTTCACCATTCAACTTTTTTTAACAACTGTACTGCAATATCAAAGGTGATATGTTGAGATGACGTCCATCTCGGAAAAGGTGTTTTTTTGGTAATTAGTGTTTCTCTATCCGTAAGATTTACGAACTAACTGTACCTCTTTATAATTATTACTTATAATTTTTCTTAACCTCTTCTCACTGAACTCGATTTCAGCCAAACTGCGTGAAGACCGGTGCATTGAAACTTTGAGGAATGATTCTACTGTTTATACAAAAACTTTACTATGATGTTGTTCTCATAGAAAAAGTTGTATTCACCCCTTAAAGTACCATTACTCGCTTCAGTTATACCCTGCTTACTTTGAGCTATTGTGTATAGCAGTAACTTTATTCTTTTTATTAATAAAAGACAAGACAGGATTTTAGGTCAAAAAATAAACAACCAAATTAATCGAAACAAGCACATTTATTTAATACAATATTCATTATAATAGCAAATATACAAACATTTTATTCACAACTTCACTTCCAACACCTTTGGTCTTACAACCGAACAGCCACATGTCAGTCGTGTAAAATTGAACATGCGACATGTCCTAACATGTGCTCGCACAATTCCGTCTACATCTTGACAAATGTCCCCACTTAACATGTGTGACATATTCCAACATGTGAATCAACAAACTCATCTACATGTTATGACATGTCTACTAACATTTTATGTAACATATCCCAACATGCGTCAAGCCTAACATATCAAGAAATTATCCACTTAACATGTGTGCGACATATCTTAACATGTGCCTCAATAAACTTAGCTTAGTTAGGATATGTCAACTAAATACATGTTCGTCTAAATACACGACTATTCGACGTATCCCATTAGAAAAATCTATTAAATTAGCGATAGATATATCAAAAAGAAATCTATGAGATCCGTACACATTTATTTTAAAAGAAAACGCTCACCATGTGAGACTATCATTTTTTTTTTATAAATTATTAAAAACTATTTTCAAGATGCGATCTTTAGATTGACATATTTATTTCTTAAAAGTAACTAATGCAAGCATACACATGAATATATTTAACATATTAATTCATACTTAACGCCTATTGATACTTAAGGCCGCTGTTTCGTGACTAAAATATTTACAAGATAGCAAAATTGGAGTCCTAAATTTACAGTTTTTAGGGTGTGAACGAATCTTCTAGCTTCTTCTTTTTACTATCACTCTGATGATTATAGTACGCCAAGAAGTAATTGAACAATATATTTGGCTAATTTTGGCTTTTTATGTTACAGAAGGCCTAATACGAAAGCGCATCGTTCGGTCGGTCGTATTATCCGATCAAAATAAAACACCCAATCCCCCGTATTAAAGGTTTGACAATTTATGAACAATTGAAAACGATCGGGTTTTTTTACGCGGCTAGATTGAGTTGGTCATATTTTATCAAAGGATTGACACATTAGACATCATCATTTTAATTTGTTAGAGTTATACGACCGAACGAAAGATACACTTTCGAGCTAGGCCCCCTGGATTGACACAACTCTCTACTTAATCGAATCTAGCTGACAGTAGCCGAGTTGATGTTTTTATTACTTTTGAATGAATCAATTCTTTACCTTAAAAAGATCGAGGAGTAATAGAGACTATTTTTATTGTAAATACAACGGCGTGAAAGTAACCGACACTAGATCATTAGAACTTACTTCGAAGTAGTAATAATCTTTTATGTATTTATTATCACACAACGGCCATTATTAAAACAAAATAATTATATTAAGACCATTCCTTTGAATTGGCCAATATTATGGACGTAGCTTGCATAGGAAACATGTAGTAAAAACGATGAGATAATCACCTTACATTATAATATAAAGTCTGTTTTGTAAAACCCCTAAAACATTGCCAAATATCAACATTGATCTGTCAAAACTTAACTCTGTCATAGATAAACCAATCACAGACAATGGACAGAGATTTTGACAGGTAAAGACGATTGAATTTTTGACAAATCGGAGTTTGTGAAGGTAAGATCCGAAAAAGGATAACACAAAAATTTTAATCTAACAAAAATGGTAGTATTTCGTAACTATTTAGCACATTAATACTTCAATTAGTAAAAAGAAACATCTTAAATACATGACACCTCAGAACTATCATTGAAACGATATTTAACTAAACTATAGCATATCTAGATCGTGTCTGATACTCAGATTGACAGATACTGACAGGGATGAAGTGCGCTAAGTATCATAAGTGGCCGGTGGCTACTTACTAATACCTAATATCGAAATAATTGATAAAGCGCATGTCGTCCCAACAAACGCATGTCACCCCGCATGCACATAGTGACTGAACAGAAAAATATTTTAACCAATCGTTTTTGACCATTTAAAAATTTAATAACGTATAAGTGAACTCTGGTATAATGGTTCTCTGAATAGCATTATGTATCAAAACTAAATTATGTATTAATTACAGCGAAGTGTTAAGTGAAAAATATAAGTTACTTTATAATTACATAAAGGAGTCATGTACTTCTAAATAACTGTTAATTAATTAGTTAACATCAATTGAAACAGACTAATCGTAAGGCACATTTAAAAGATAATAATATAGTTTAAAACGCTAGTATAATTAACTTAGTATCGGATTACATTTGTTTTACAAAGACTATTCTCAGCTCTGAGTTAATATTCGGTGTTCTAGTATATGCTATAATATTGTTTATATTTCATAAGATTTGATAGTGTCATAGCAAAATGGCCAGTTAGACTGACGATCCAAAATTAATTGGTGTTAAGAATATCACAGTCATATCCCATGTGCACCCTGAAAAAGGAGTTCTGATGGGTTGACTGTGATACGGCTTAGGAAACGTGGTCTAGATCTGATTTTTGTATGATATAGCATATACTATAACCCTGAACAGCTCATAATAAACTTACATTCTAATTTCAATATATTTGTTATTTTACACCTATACAAGTATATCATTATCAATATAAATATTACATAGAATTTATTCGATTTTTTTTATAATATTCTTATACCCATTTTGATAGCTGAGCGTGTTGATTTTTATAGTAAAATGATTTTGAAAAGCTGATGATTAAAAGTAACAATAAAATGTATGTGACAAGTAAGAGATGTTTCAAAAGAAACTACGGTTTATAAAATCGAAGCCATTTTGTTTAGCAAACTTTGTAATGTGAATTTAAAAAAAAACATGGCACACGCTCAGCCAATAAATGAGTATCTAATCTACTATATTTAAAATGCTGCCTTATTAAATTAACTTAAGGTTTCATTTCGTATACTATGACTTTTGTATAATGCCGCTTTACGGTTTCGCTTAGTGACTTGCATGACAATTAACTCTTTTGTGACGTATATAGACGTTTTTATTGTTACACAAAAGTCACACTATAACTAAATTAACTTAAAATAACTATAACCTAAATCTCCAAGCAAATATCACATCGAGAAAATAAATGGAAGAATCAACAGGACAGCATTGTATATTTATCATTACTAATTATTAAAAAAACAATATTTTTTTTTATTACTATTTATCATCATTTATACAAGTAAATTCGTTTTTAAAAAGCACTTATTAAGATCACATATAATTTTGTTTTCTGACAAGGCACCTCTTTGTTTAAAGTCAAATCTAGTATTGTCATTGAAAATCGAGCCATATTGGCGTCGTTAGTCTAAATTCACATAAAAATTACTTTTGTATACATTTTATATACAAAATATTTTCGTTTAGTATGTGCAGAAATTTTCAATTAGTGATTTTGTCTCATCCAATGATAAACACATTCGCAGAAAGGTCACATGACACAACTATGCATTGTGTCAATGGAAAAAACGTTTTGACCCGATGCGTTTAGTGACGTTCTGTCATTGCAAATATATCAGTAATCTACTGAAGTAAAATACTAATCATGCAGCTATAGGTAGGATCGAAATGATGTTACTTTTATTCACCTCTCACTCACACTAAATCGAGGGAGTGAGATAGAAATAGCAACGCCATTTTTGTCTCATTCTTTATCTGAGCAGGTTGCATGGCCGACGAACGTGTTAAATTATAGTTTTTTTTTTCTATAAACTAAGCATAAACTTTTTTTATGCTAACAGGCTATGGTAATGTAGTAGAGTTAATTATTTATATTGTATTTATTGTGCTTTGATTTCGATATGATGTGATTAACTTAAAAATAACCTTGTGTTGGTAAACTTATTTAAGTTTAAAAGTGCGGTGTCTACATAAAATGAAGCTTGGATCACGACTAAGGCGATTTATATAAAATAGACAAACTTTTGACTTTTGAGTTGTACAAAAAAATTACATCTTTACGAAGATAATGCTGCTTAAAGAAGAGGAAACCCTACTGATAAAGCTTGCACACTGGTCGGTTGTAGGCATTGACAAATAAAACCATAAAAAAAATTATAAGTCGTTTTAAAAATTTGTTTGTGAATAAAATTTCCGCCTGAGACAGTTATAAGAACAACAAGTAAAATATTATGTAAGACATGTCATTGCTTCATTTTTTTAATGTAGACCCGTACCTTACGATATGGAAAACGCGCTTGTTTTTATTTTTGCTATCAAATAAAAAACTATGACCTATTCAAGAATATCGGCTTCTATCTATCCGTGTCTAAAATAAAGGAAAGAACAAAAAGCAAGAACAGTTAATTCGTTTTGAATTCTGGAATGCAGAAACTGTTTCTAGTACGTGCTTAGTTTTTTCGTCCTTTTCTAGTTCGTAGACTATGAAAAAGACGCCGTATTTAATGTGACAGTTATAATAAAGGTAGCCATTTCTAATTCAAATGAAATCAATTTAAAAGTGAAGATATTTTATGTTGTGTAGAATTTACATACAGTATGTCCCAGAATAAAGTCAGCTAATCTAAAGATAGGGCGGTTATTTCATTTGAGATTCTACTTTTTATGGCACAATAGTATCCAATTACTATTGTTGTACGTCCCCCGTACCGCGGCGTCGCCACATTTGCTGTCTCGGGTTCAATTTCCGGTTGGATCGATGTACAAAACGTACTTTTATATATTGTCTCGGGTTCGAGAGAGATACTGACGTTGTTTCTGTAATTTCATATAACAAACTTGTGTTATATGAAGATTAAGATACTTAATATACTTTAGGATCAGAGCAATTGATGTAATGCTGTCCAATATTTATGAATTCATCTTTATTTTGTAACTGTAATTCAACTATTTCGGAAAGAGTAAATACAGGGTATGAACAAAAATATAAAAAAAAACTCGGACACTACAAAAAATCGAGTTTAATTTTTGGGACAACCTGTATGTAAATCTTCAAATTGTTGTATGACGTAGTTTCGTTAAGCACAGCTATTTACATCGTTAAACGCTGCGTTAATTACAAATTATTATTCATATGAGTTATAGCGCACGGCATCCAACGCACAATAAACATACGCAAATTGGTAAGAAGAACTAATCGCAATGCGTTTAACGCAGCGAACGTCGCATAAAGGAACCGCGCGCTGAAAAATATTTTCAAACTGAACAAAAAAATTCATTTTGGGAGATGACGCATTCACAGAATAATAACTCTAAACGCGTCATTCTGACGCATTCTAGCTAAATCTTGGGGATGTATATATCTTTGTTTTGTGTTATAAATACAACGGAAGAAAACAATACTGTAAAGGCACAGATGTCAAGGGAAATAACACGTAACGCCTTTTAGAAAGAGATGCTTTTGATCGGCTTGTTTCGACTTGTAGAACATTGTACTTGTTGAACGAAGCACTAACAGCTAATTTACAGGTATAAAAAGTCTTATTATTCAACTAATAAAGGATTATCTTTAAAGGACTCGCCAGCCATGCGTAATTGTTACATATTAAATTCCATTGTTTCACGGTCACATGAGACCGCTTGGATGTTGACGAGTTGAATACAACTGACGGAAGGGAACCGACATCGAAAGTTCAAAATTGTGTTTCCATTTTACAACCAATAAAAAAAAGCTTTACGGTTATTTGGTATTGGAAACTGTTTTTTTGTGATTCTGTTGTTTATTCCATAGAGGAAATAGTTGAATTTGAGCAATAGAATTGCTCCATTTTATCAACTAAGAAATAGGAACCTCAGCTCAAATAATAATAAGTATAACAGGGATGACCCTCTGAAAACGAAGCTAACCGATCTTTAGCAATGACTTAATAAGACAAATGCGTGTTATTTATAAAAATTACAACACTACAAAGCAGGGTACTAACCTTGCCGTGTAGCGTATCTGATACTGTATCAAGTAAGTATACCTAGCTGTGGAGAATGTAACGTATCTGATACTGTATCTCGGCGGGTCACTGCGCGCTTAATGCGCTCCACGCGCCAGCGGCTCGCAGCAGGCTCGTGCCTACGTACTCACTTGATACAGTATCGGATACGTTACACGCTACACGGTTCGGTGTACTCACTTGATACAGTATCAGGTACGATACACGCTACACGGCTATGTGAGAACCCTGCTTTCTGTATCTTTTTTCAAATACTTTAACTGCGATTAGGTTAATTGTAATTAAAAAAGGGTTTTTATTTATTTCATTAAATAGAAATGGCCATTACTGTCTGTTTGTTTGATATGTTTTTATCCTTATTTTATTAGTAACTTCATTTCAAGGGGTTATTCAACTGCTCAGATGCAATATTTTTTTCTATTGGACTTAAATAGAAATCACACAAATTGATACATGTTAAATGATTTTTGTTTTTGCAATATTAAGATCTGTAGTAAAGTTGTTTTATATTAACAGTAGAATGACCCCTAAAAGGAAGAAGTAACAAATAAGACTTCATTTTGTATGTTAGCTACCTGATAGTATACTTTTATATTAATTATAGTTTATATATAACCGGTGGTAGTCATGTTAGGCATTACGCGCCTAAATTACTGTTTCTTTTATTATATTTTATTATTATTTCACATGTCATTTCGATGTTAATAGCTAGTTGTACATATTTTTTTTTACTAAATTTGCATAATGACGTTTTTGTTTTAGTGTCACTTTAAATGTAATTAAAATCAAGGGTTATTTTTTAAATGTTATTTTTGCTATTTTATAAAATAGGTTTAAGGTTTAAAATTATCTTGCTATTTTTTTACAAATGAAATTATTGATACAATGAAATTAAAAATCGTTTCTTAATAATCTAAAATGCAGTTTTACTACAAATTGGTGTGATAAATACATCTATTTTAGTATAATAAAAACCAAAAAAACACATACACCTAGCTACAAAACTATATAATATTATACCTTCTTCCCCCGTCTGTCCGTCCGTCTGTCTATCCTCATGGGCGATGTGACGGATTGTATGATTTCAACGATTTGCGAATCGACGCGCGGCTTCTGTAATCGCTTCGCCGAACGCGTGCGAAACTTTGCGGACTCCTGCGACGAGACCATGTTGGGTGTGAGGGACTTTATACATCTGTGGACGAAAATTTAATATTAGTATACAAAGTAAAGGGGACCACGTCTTGGCAAACGCAGTGTAGAAAGGCCCCCAGCTCGATGGACCGACGACCTTAGAAAAATGGCTGGCAGTGGCTATCTACTGTCAGCTATCTTCCTATGAAATCGTCGAGTGTCAAAGAGCACGATATCCTGCTCTTTGGCGCTCTTCGGGGGAAGCTTACGTCCAGTAGTGGACTGCAACAGGCTGAGATGATGATGATGATACAAAGTTGAAAAAAAAAATGGATAAGTCCGATTCTCTTTGCTTGTGCTATATTGTTGTCCTTTATAAACCCCTCTTGGTGTGGTCTTGAGATTTGATTGGAACCCTCCACATTTTTAGGGTAAATAAATAACCAGAAGTTAACTGCGTTGGTTTTATTCTAAGATTATAAATGCTATAGTTTGTAAGTATAAATGGATGTTTGTTAACTTTCACGCAAAAACTACTGAACGGGTTTGGATGAAATTTTGCATACATATAGAATATGATCTGAATTAACATATAGGAAACTTTTTATCAGTCTATTTTCAGTGTGATATATGGAATAAACTAAAGATCACGCAAGCGAAGTCGCGGGCAACAGCTTAGTTAATAATAAAAACATTAGAAAAGATGAAATAAAAAAACTGTTAGGCGGTACGAAGTTTGCCTAGTCCGCTAGTAGTTCTATAAATACTGCCCACGGTAGGAATTTACTTGAGACCTTTCGCCAGAGCTTCAGCGATTTAAACATCGTGCAAACACCAGCAGGGCTAGCATGTGCGCATCGGTTATTTTATCGATAGACAAGACAAATTTTGTCTTCGACGATAGTATTGTTGTTTTCTCTAACCTAACGGATCACAGACGTCTCAAATACTTTTTCTTAATATTTTCACGGTCTCCCGTTCTTCGTAGCCACTGATTTATACGTTAGAACACAGCATTGCCGTAATATTTTGGTGTTTTATTTGTTATCGTCGAAGACAAAACGAAATATTTACGTCAAAGTCGATAAAATGCCAAGACAAAATTTTATCGTGTTGCGCATGCTAGCCCTGCAGATGAGTGAAAACTTTTTCCAAGAGAAACATTAGTTTGATACAAATGCTAGCTTTTTTGTAAATGCAAAAAAATAATTTTAAAATAGTTTTTCGATTTTTACCAAGTTTTATAAGCGTAAATATAAATTAAATGAGGATGTACTATTACTAAATCGGACTTTAACGGCTGATTATAGATACTGATATAGATTTTTAGTCTGTTTTAGTTTATTGAGATGATTATATAATTTTGAAGATTTAAAATCATATAATGATGATTTTTAATAATTTATTTAGTTTATTATAATGTGATTATTTATACTTAAATATATGGACAAATAATGGTTTTAAGTTCAATAATTGTATCAGTACCCGGCGCCTATGTTAAGCGCTTGGGCAAAGAGTGTGGATCGCTTTGCGCATCTTACGAGACGAGCATCGTATCAGAGACGCGCGTGCGCGGAGCTAACAACCAATCCCGGCCGGCGGGGCAGGCGTCGCACGACTAGCCAATCACGTAATCGTAATGTTCTTCTGCGCATCTTTCACCCAGCGCTCAACATCTTTGCCGCTAGTTGTACTAATATTGAATTTGGATTTGATTTTGTTAATAATGAAGTTTAATTTTCCATTTTAAGGTAACATTGATTATTCATTACGCTTTGGACTTATTTAGACATAAATTTTGGAAAGCTTAGGAAGCTAAAGGGTCTTTCAAATAGAGCGGGTCGATGTTAATAATCTGTGGCAGCCATTTTGTTTTGGCGGCAAACACTGATGCCAAATTACCATTGCAAGTTACACGCTTGAGCAGCATGTGCAAATGATAAAACTTTATTATTAAAATAGGTGTTCGTATTTTACGGCAGACGCGGTGGTCCTTCAAAGTCTACTCTCCAAAGGTTGGTGACCAAATTTGAGACGACCCGTTCGGTAAACAACCAACCAACACCTTTACGTCAAAGGAACGCCAGATCGGCCGAGAACATCGCCGCTGTACGTGAGTGTTCAGGAGACTCCGAGGCAGTCAATTTCTCGCCATGCACAAGAACTCGGCCTTTCGCAGACTTCAACTTGGAGAATTTTGCGTCGGGACTTGGGCCTGCATCCGTACAAGATCCAACTGACCATAGACAACGCCGTGTGTTCGCTGAATGGGCTTCGGAACGCTTGGAAGAGGACCCCGATTTTGGCCGAAAAATAAACTTTAGCGACGAGGCACATTTTTGTATGAATGGCTTTGTTAATAAGCAAAATTGCCGTATATGGTATGACCACAACCCACATGAGGTTCACCAGGTGGCAATGCATCCACAAAAATTTACTGTTTGGTGCGGATTTTGGTCTGACGGCGTCATTGGTCGTCAAAATTGGACCTCTCGGATTCGTGCCACCATACGAAGCCGCGGCGGACATTTGAACGATGTCATATTCCATCCATAATGGCATAAACGGGTCTTTCAAATAAAAAATAAATGACGTTAATATCTCACACACATCTTGTTTTATTCAATTTTAACATCAAAGTCAAAGTTAGTCATTTATTTTTGCAAATTGGCCATCAATGGCACTTTTACATGTCCCATTTTTTTTTCCTACCACCGCTTCGGGACTACATATCGGCGCAACAAACTCAGTCACCTTTGTCAGTTTGGTTTTATTACAGGAATTACAATTACAAGATAGTGTAAGTGCTGTAACTGACGGCCGATGGGGCAGAAAGGTTTTGGAATGGAGGCCACGTACCGGCAAGCGCAGCGTAGGACTCACATCCACTAGGGGGCAGACGACCTGGTAAAGGTTGCAGGAAGCCGATGGATGCAGGCCGCTTCTAATCGGCCGATCTGAAAGTCACTGGGGGAGGCCTATGTTCAGCAGTGGACGTCCTGTGGCTGAGATAATGATGTAAGTGCGAGCTAGGCAGGTTATTAACTCCATGCACTCTTGTCGTTCAAGTAATCGACCCGTCCTTGTTGAAAGACCCTTTATATGGCAGTACATGAATAAATAAATAAGTATACATAAATACTGGTGCAAGTTTTATTGAGAATTTGCTCACTTTTTGGATCCTCGCAGTCACTCTCTCATTTTCTCCCTAAGGAACGAAATAAGACTACACAAAGGTTAACCATTAAGGTAAATATTTATATTTATTCTATATAAAAGGCTGACACTAACTGACTGATCTATCAACGCACAGCTCAAACCGCTGAACGGATTGCGCTGAAATTTGGCATATAGCTTTTATCGTGTGCTAAGAAAGGATTTTCCAAAAATCACCCCCTAAAAAGGTAACACGAGGCTTCAAAGTTTGCATTTAGCACTAAAATCGCAAGGTTAATCCTTAAACTAAATAAGCATATACCTGGTTTCGGGGTTTAAATAAAAAATATTTTTTATTTTTATTTACTGAGTTGGACATTCATTTGTTAACTCAAAATCAAATCTAAAGCGAGCGAAGCCGCGGGCTAAAGCTATGCAATATTCCTGCTTCACATAGCGGCAGATTAGACAAAAATGGTATAGATATTAATCGCATGAACAAAATATGGACTATATAATATAGATTTTGAATTATTATTTTGGGGGGCAAAGGATAACAAGAAAATATTTTCAATCTGTACCGTGTGACATATCAAATGAAAGTATTATTAAACAAAATAAAAAAAACAAGGCCAAGTGCGAGTCGGACTCGCGCACGAAGGGTTCCGTACTATTTTCTATAAAAACGACAAAAAAATCACGTTTGTTGTATAGGAGCCCCCTTAAATATTTATTGTATTCTGGTTTTTAGTATTTGTTGTTGTAGCGGCTACAGAAATACATCATCTGTGAAAATTTCAACTCTCTAACTACCACTGTTCATGAGATACAGCCTGGTGACAGACGGACAGCGGAGCCTTAGTAATAGGATCCCGTTTTACCCTTTGGGTACAGAACCCTCAAAACTACTTAACGATTAAAAAAAAATCCCCCCAAATCTTTTTGATTACCAAATGTACCGACCAATTTGGTTTTTAAGAAAAAAAATACTTGAATTACTGTTAATAAGTACGGAACCCTCTCCACACAAGTTAAACACACTCTCATCCAACTATTTCATACAAGTACTAACCTAGCAGCCTCTTGCAGCTTCCTAGCCAACAGTTCGTTCTTCATCTTGGCCGCGGCCAACTCTCTTCTCAATTGCGATTTACTCTTGTTGCAGGAGGGATGGAGTAGTGGATGCTTCCTGAGTCGCGCCGCGGACGGACGCACTGATGGGTCCGCGTCGACCATTTTCTGGGGGTAGAATAATAAATAAAATAAATTGTTTCCATAATCACACCAATTATCTAGCCCTAAACTAAGCAAAGCTTGTGCTATGGCGGCTTGAAAACGGATAAACATACTTAAATACGTTTATAAACATCCATGACTTAGGTACAAATGACCGTGCTCATCACACAAACATTTGCCGCTCGCGGGATTCGAACCCGCAACCGCCAGGCTTTGTAGTCCGGAGCGCGAACCACTACACCAGACGGTCGTCACGTCAATAGTAGATTATTTATTAACTTTATCTCATCATCATTATCATATTAATCTCTGAGGTCTTGGATTCGATTCTTAGTTCAATGTAGGAAACGAACTTTTCTATATTGCCTCGGGTCTGGGTGTTGTGGTACCGTCGTTGTTTCTGATTTCTATAACACAAGTGCATTCGCTACTTAACTTAGGATCAGAGCAATGTATGTGATGTTGTCCAATATTTATTTATAACTATCGATACTTCGGCATCACTACTACCAGCAACCTTTACCAGGTCGTCAGTCCACCATGTGGGTGGACGTCCTACGCTGCGCTTGGTACTATCGCGGGCTCCGACGCCTTACCCCTTTGTAGAAATATTCCTGTGTAAGCGCATCGCGCCGGACACGCCCCAACCCGCCCTGATTGGTTATACGTTTTACTACAACCAATTAGATACAATTAGAAGCTTGCTTGCTTGTGCCTAAACACCTAGTCTTGATTGAACCCAAAACATAAATGAACGTAGGACGTGGCTTGAAGTGAGTGTAAATGAGGTGCTTACAAACGATTTTAGCTTTAAGACAGGTCAGGCGTCGGAGCCCGCGATAGTACGTCGCCGTTTCCAATCCAATCTGAAGTCACTGGGGGAGGCCTATGTTCAGCAGTGGACGTCCTATAGCTGAAATGACATAGCGCTTACCTTCAGAAGCTGGTTGAACTCCCTGGACAAGCCTGGTAGGTCCGGTAGCTTCCCCTCTCGGTAGTCGTGCCACTGTTGCCCATTCTTGGGCAGAGGCCCACCCCCACCCGCCTCGAAGAGTGTCAGACCTGTGGGCAATGGAATTAGAAATAATACTGATGTAAAATATTGATTGTATAAAATTAAGAGGCAAATTTTTTTTTATATGTAAGAAGGATTACGGTGCTGATTGTGCAATTAGTAATATTGTTTTAAAACATTGTAAACTTTTGTTTTTAGCATTTCCATGCAAGGTTCAATTGAAGATAAATAACACTTGAAAAAAATCATCGACCTCAGGTGGGACTCGAACCCACGTCCCATTAAAACATTTTGTATTTGGAATTGTACAATTTTTTGTTATCCTAAATAAATAAATAAATAAAAAGAACTAGAAAACTACTAGCTGTCAAGCTTGACAAAACATTTTATATGTATAGATTAAATCTGCTTCAAAACGATTATATAAAAATTAACAGTCATCATCTAATCTATAAAAATTTAGTCGTCAATAGTATAACGACTCATCATATTGTAAAACATTTTGTTTGGTTTCGTACCAAAAGTGTGCCAACGGGACTCTAATATTAAGGTAGGTTGGTAAATGGCATGGTTCTGTGTACAATCATATTATATGCGTGTATATGTGTAAGTATATTATATGTATGTATGTACCGTATTGTTATCTATCTATTTATATAGTATGTAATGTATTAATCTAGTTAAGTTTGATTTATTTGATTTTGTATACAAGCTTTTTTTGTTGCACCGCCCATACCATCTCTGTTTGGCCCTATGGTTGACTGGTAGAGAATGCTTTTAGCATTAAGTCCGCCATTTGTAACACATGTTTTTTGTCTGTGCAATAAAGATTAAATAAATAATAATAATTAAGGCTTTGATGTCTGCCTGTCGCAGAGATGTATATTTTTTGCCTTTAATGTAAAATCTAAAAACATTATCCTACCTTTTTCTAGCCAGTACAAGTAACTTACAATCAGGCCAAGTCCAAAGCTTAAATATTATTATCATTGAACTTCAAACCTTACTACAACGTAATAAGTAACGTATACAATTCATTGACCTGAAACACTATGTACTGATATCATAATCCCCTTATCATCCACTTAAATTCCAAATAATCATCGAAGATTATCAGTCGTCACCCGTCCGTCATGGTCAAAGCACGCAAACACGTTGTCCTGAAAACCTTTGAAGGTGTACCAAAGAGGGATGACTTCAAAATCGAAGAGTACGAACTCCCCCCCATTCAGAATGGAGAGATACTCATCAAAGCTGAATGGATTAGCGTAGATCCATACCAGCGTGCTTACAACGGACGCTACCCCGTCCCATACGACCAATTCGGTTTCCAAGTCGGGACAGTTCAAGATTCTAAGGATCCTCGCTACCCGGTCGGAACAAAACTAGTGACCCACAAAGGTTGGTGTGATTACACAATCGTCAACGCAAATGTCGTCAACGGTCCAATGGACAGGGTGTATAAATTGCCGGATTTGAAAGGGCTGTCCCCATCTTTGGGGGTTGGTGCTATTGGTATGCCAGGAGCCACCGCGTATTTTGGATTCTTGGAGATCTGTCAGCCGAAATCTGGAGAGACTGTCGTCGTGACTGGAGCGGCTGGCGGAGTTGGGTCTCTAGTTGGTCAGATAGCAAAGATTAAGGGTTGCAGAGTGATCGGATTCGCTGGATCTGACGACAAGTGTGCGTGGTTGGAGAAGGAATTGGGTTTTCATAAGGCTTTGAATTATAAAACCGTTGATGTCCAGACGGCTTTAAAGGAAGCCGCTCCCAAAGGGGTCGATTGCTACTTCGACAATGTTGGGGGCGAAATCAGCAGTATTATTATGGGGCAAATGAACGATTTCGGTCGTGTGTCCGTTTGCGGAAGTATCAGCTCGTACAACGACTTCCCCCATGGTGTGGGTAAAGCTACGATTGTCCAGCCATCGTTGGTTTTCAAACAGTTGAAGATTGAAGGGTTTTTGGTGCCAAGATGGAGCGCTAGATGGGGCGAAGCGTTCGTGGAATTGGTCGAGTGGATCAGAGCGGGGAAGATCAAAACCCAGGAACATGTTACTGAAGGTTTTGATAAGATATATGACGCTTTCATTGGTATGTTAGCTGGTGAGAACGTCGGCAAAGCAGTTGTTAAAGTGTAAAGTGGAAACGAAGGAAGCGTTCTTGTGAATACTCAAATTGTTTTTATCTTATCACTGTATTGAGGTTATCAATAAAATATTATATGACTTGTTTGATTCATAGATTGGAATCTGTTCAGTCATAATCATATTTCATTCTTTTACTGATGTTGTATATGATTTGTAAACATGTAATACCGTTTCCACGCTAATTTAATAATTTATAATAAAAAATAACAAACATGACTGTACCCTCACTATCTATATAAAAATATCCGATTATATCGAGTACTTTGTAGTATTTTGCAAGTTATTCGGTTAATATGATAATAAAAAACAAGCAAATCTAGAAAAGATCTTTCCATATAATAAAACTGTAGAAAACTGATTTCCTGTACAATAATTATTAGAAAAAAATTAATAATAGTCCATTTAAAAAGTCGTTTTTGTCGACATCAATCTGCTATTTGGGGCAAAGACTAATGCAACAAATCAAAGATAATAAAATCGATGCAACTATTCTTGGCTTATAAATATTGTACAAACCCGACTTTGTTCTATATTACCAAAGATATATAGATCCCACTTCCGGGCACTTATAAATACATCTTAAAATCTACTACTAGTTTTAGTTTTATTTTAAGTTTTTATGTATTGCTATATGTAAATTTGGTGCCAAACCAAATAAATATTTTTTCTTTCTTTCTAAAATTTGCACTACCATCACATACATACACATGACCTGGTGATGAGAAGAAGTGGTGCAGCAAACTCTACCTAAAGGCAAACAAAACTCTTAGATCACTCACCGAACGCAAAGATGTCGGCCTTAGTGAGATGAGTGAAGTCCTCTTGTAGTACCTCTTTCGGGAGGTATCTGCAGTCTCCCTCTTCCACTGAGGGGGATGACACGCACGTCACGTGGCCTAGGTCTCCTGCAACAAATAATTCTGTGTTATTAAAAACGTATAGTCTGTTTAATAACAGAGGGAGTTCCCTTAAGCGTTTTATTAATTATGTTATTATTATTAATTAAATAATAAACTTATCAGGTTTTTCCATACTAAAGTTGCAGTTTAACCGACCAAAATGTATGGAACAGCTTTATTTTTTTTGTTTTTTACCATTGGTCCCATAGTAAAACACCATATTAAAATATTTGGAATTAAAAAAAATCTTTTAGTATACCTAGGAGCTAAAACTTAACTACCACGATGCAGGATCTCATAGCTCACCTATCTTGTAGTAGTTCGTGGTAGTGTTGCCACTCGATAACCCGCCATCGACATTCCTATCGATAGTATCGAAAAGTGCTAAATTATCGATTGTTAAATAACAACAATAGTATTGATCAAACACAACCCTATCGATATTATCGAGACTATTAAATAAATCAATATTGGACAACATCACATACATTTCTCTGATCCTAAGGTAAGTTGCTAAAGCACTTGGTGTTATAGAAATCAGAAACAACGACGATACCACAACACCCAGACCCGAGACAATATAGAAAAGTTCGTTTTCTACATTGACCCGACCGGGGATCGAACCCGGAACCTCAGAGATGGCGGCGCCATTCAAAGTCCGGCATGCTCGCCTCTCGGCCACGGAGGTCGTCAAATATTGGATTGTATCGATTCGATACTATCGACATTGTAACCGAATTTCAGGGTCAACTATCGATAGTATGGCAACACTAGTACATGGGCTCAGGCGCATCGTCGTCGTCCAAACAAACCTTTACCTATGAACAACTGAAAGTCTCCACACCTTATATTATACCCGGGGTCAAAAACTTAACTACCGCGATGCAGGAACACACCGCTCACCTATCTTGGCGTAGTGCGTGGGCGCTGGCGCGTCGTCGTCGTCTTAACGAACCTACACCTATGAACAACTGAAAGTCTCCACACCTTATATTATACCCGGGGTCAAAAACTTAACTACCGCGATGCAGGAACACACCGCTCACCTATCTTGTAGTAGTGCGTGGGCGCCGGCGCGTCGTCGTCGTCTTAACGAACCTACACCTATGAACAACTGAAAGTCTCCACACCTTATATTATACCCGGAGTCAAAAACTTAACTACCGCGATGCAGGAACACACCGCTCACCTATCTTGTAGTAGTGCGTGGGCGCCGGCGCGTCGTCGTCGTCTTAACGAACCTACACCTATGAACAACTGAAAGTCTCCACACCTTATATTATACCCGGGGTCAAAAACTTAACTACCGCGATGCAGGAACACACCGCTCACCTATCTTGTAGTAGTGCGTGGGCGCGGGCGCGTCGTCATAGTCCAAACAAACCTACACCTATGAACAAATGAAAGTCTCCACACCTTATATTATACCCGGGGTCAAAAACTTAACTACCGCGATGCAGGAACACACCGCTCACCTATCTTGTAGTAGTGCGTGGGCGCGGGCGCGTCGTCATAGTCCAAACAAACCTACACCTATGAACAACTGAAAGTCTCCACACCTTATATTATACCCGGGGTCAAAAACTTAACTACCGCGATGCAGGAACACACCGCTCACCTATCTTGTAGTAGTGCGTGGGCGCGGGCGCGTCGTCATAGTCCAAACAAACCTACACCTATGAACAACTGAAAGTCTCCACACCTTATATTATACCCGGGGTCAAAAACTTAACTACCGCGATGCAGGAACACACCGCTCACCTATCTTGTAGTAGTGCGTGGGCGCGGGCGCGTCGTCATAGTCCAAACAAACCTACACCTATGAACAACTGAAAGTCTCCACACCTTATATTATACCCGGGGTCAAAAACTTAACTACCGCGATGCAGGAACACACCGCTCACCTATCTTGTAGTAGTGCGTGGGCGCGGGCGCGTCGTCATAGTCCAAACAAACCTACACCTATGAACAACTGAAAGTCTCCACACCTTATATTATACCCGGGGTCAAAAACTTAACTACCGCGATGCAGGAACACACCGCTCACCTATCTTGTAGTAGTGCGTGGGCGCGGGCGCGTCGTCATAGTCCAAACAAACCTACACCTATGAACAACTGAAAGTCTCCACACCTTATATTATACCCGGGGTCAAAAACTTAACTACCGCGATGCAGGAACACACCGCTCACCTATCTTGTAGTAGTGCGTGGGCGCGGGCGCGTCGTCATAGTCCAAACAAACCTACACCTATGAACAACTGAAAGTCTCCACACCTTATATTATACCCGGGGTCAAAAACTTAACTACCGCGATGCAGGAACACACCGCTCACCTATCTTGTAGTAGTGCGTGGGCGCGGGCGCGTCGTCATAGTCCAAACAAACCTACACCTATGAACAACTGAAAGTCTCCACACCTTATATTATACCCGGGGTCAAAAACTTAACTACCGCGATGCAGGAACACACCGCTCACCTATCTTGTAGTAGTGCGTGGGCGCGGGCGCGTCGTCATAGTCCAAACAAACCTACACCTATGAACAACTGAAAGTCTCCACACCTTATATTATACCCGGGGTCAAAAACTTAACTACCGCGATGCAGGAACACACCGCTCACCTATCTTGTAGTAGTGCGTGGGCGCGGGCGCGTCGTCATAGTCCAAACAAACCTACACCTATGAACAACTGAAAGTCTCCACACCTTATATTATACCCGGGGTCAAAAACTTAACTACCGCGATGCAGGAACACACCGCTCACCTATCTTGTAGTAGTGCGTGGGCGCGGGCGCGTCGTCATAGTCCAAACAAACCTACACCTATGAACAACTGAAAGTCTCCACACCTTATATTATACCCGGGGTCAAAAACTTAACTACCGCGATGCAGGAACACACCGCTCACCTATCTTGGCGTAGTGCGTGGGCGCTGGCGCGTCGTCGTCGTCTTAACGAACCTACACCTATGAACAACTGAAAGTCTCCACACCTTATATTATACCCGGGGTCAAAAACTTAACTACCGCGATGCAGGAACACACCGCTCACCTATCTTGTAGTAGTGCGTGGGCGCCGGCGCGTCGTCGTCGTCTTAACGAACCTACACCTATGAACAACTGAAAGTCTCCACACCTTATATTATACCCGGAGTCAAAAACTTAACTACCGCGATGCAGGAACACACCGCTCACCTATCTTGTAGTAGTGCGTGGGCGCCGGCGCGTCGTCGTCGTCTTAACGAACCTACACCTATGAACAACTGAAAGTCTCCACACCTTATATTATACCCGGGGTCAAAAACTTAACTACCGCGATGCAGGAACACACCGCTCACCTATCTTGTAGTAGTGCGTGGGCGCGGGCGCGTCGTCATAGTCCAAACAAACCTACACCTATGAACAACTGAAAGTCTCCACACCTTATATTATACCCGGGGTCAAAAACTTAACTACCGCGATGCAGGAACACACCGCTCACCTATCTTGTAGTAGTGCGTGGGCGCGGGCGCGTCGTCATAGTCCAAACAAACCTACACCTATGAACAACTGAAAGTCTCCACACCTTATATTATACCCGGGGTCAAAAACTTAACTACCGCGATGCAGGAACACACCGCTCACCTATCTTGTAGTAGTGCGTGGGCGCGGGCGCGTCGTCATAGTCCAAACAAACCTACACCTATGAACAACTGAAAGTCTCCACACCTTATATTATACCCGGGGTCAAAAACTTAACTACCGCGATGCAGGAACACACCGCTCACCTATCTTGTAGTAGTGCGTGGGCGCGGGCGCGTCGTCATAGTCCAAACAAACCTACACCTATGAACAACTGAAAGTCTCCACACCTTATATTATACCCGGGGTCAAAAACTTAACTACCGCGATGCAGGAACACACCGCTCACCTATCTTGTAGTAGTGCGTGGGCGCGGGCGCGTCGTCATAGTCCAAACAAACCTACACCTATGAACAACTGAAAGTCTCCACACCTTATATTATACCCGGGGTCAAAAACTTAACTACCGCGATGCAGGAACACACCGCTCACCTATCTTGTAGTAGTGCGTGGGCGCGGGCGCGTCGTCATAGTCCAAACAAACCTACACCTATGAACAACTGAAAGTCTCCACACCTTATATTATACCCGGGGTCAAAAACTTAACTACCGCGATGCAGGAACACACCGCTCACCTATCTTGTAGTAGTGCGTGCGCGCGGGCGCGTCGTCATAGTCCAAACAAACCTACACCTATGAACAACTGAAAGTCTCCACACCTTATATTATACCCGGGGTCAAAAACTTAACTACCGCGATGCAGGAACACACCGCTCACCTATCTTGTAGTAGTGCGTGGGCGCGGGCGCGTCGTCATAGTCCAAACAAACCTACACCTATGAACAACTGAAAGTCTCCACACCTTATATTATACCCGGGGTCAAAAACTTAACTACCGCGATGCAGGAACACACCGCTCACCTATCTTGTAGTAGTGCGTGGGCGCGGGCGCGTCGTCATAGTCCAAACAAACCTACACCTATGAACAACTGAAAGTCTCCACACCTTATATTATACCCGGGGTCAAAAACTTAACTACCGCGATGCAGGAACACACCGCTCACCTATCTTGTAGTAGTGCGTGGGCGCGGGCGCGTCGTCATAGTCCAAACAAACCTACACCTATGAACAACTGAAAGTCTCCACACCTTATATTATACCCGGGGTCAAAAACTTAACTACCGCGATGCAGGAACACACCGCTCACCTATCTTGTAGTAGTGCGTGGGCGCCGGCGCGTCGTCATAGTCCAAACAAACCTACACCTATGAACAACTGAAAGTCTCCACACCTTATATTATACCCGGGGTCAAAAACTTAACTACCGCGATGCAGGAACACACCGCTCACCTATCTTGTAGTAGTGCGTGGGCGCGGGCGCGTCGTCATAGTCCAAACAAACCTACACCTATGAACAACTGAAAGTCTCCACACCTTATATTATACCCGGGGTCAAAAACTTAACTACCGCGATGCAGGAACACACCGCTCACCTATCTTGTAGTAGTGCGTGGGCGCGGGCGCGTCGTCATAGTCCAAACAAACCTACACCTATGAACAACTGAAAGTCTCCACACCTTATATTATACCCGGGGTCAAAAACTTAACTACCGCGATGCAGGAACACACCGCTCACCTATCTTGTAGTAGTGCGTGGGCGCGGGCGCGTCGTCATAGTCCAAACAAACCTACACCTATGAACAACTGAAAGTCTCCACACCTTATATTATACCCGGGGTCAAAAACTTAACTACCGCGATGCAGGAACACACCGCTCACCTATCTTGTAGTAGTGCGTGGGCGCGGGCGCGTCGTCATAGTCCAAACAAACCTACACCTATGAACAACTGAAAGTCTCCACACCTTATATTATACCCGGGGTCAAAAACTTAACTACCGCGATGCAGGAACACACCGCTCACCTATCTTGTAGTAGTGCGTGGGCGCGGGCGCGTCGTCATAGTCCAAACAAACCTACACCTATGAACAACTGAAAGTCTCCACACCTTATATTATACCCGGGGTCAAAAACTTAACTACCGCGATGCAGGAACACACCGCTCACCTATCTTGTAGTAGTGCGTGGGCGCGGGCGCGTCGTCATAGTCCAAACAAACCTACACCTATGAACAACTGAAAGTCTCCACACCTTATATTATACCCGGGGTCAAAAACTTAACTACCGCGATGCAGGAACACACCGCTCACCTATCTTGTAGTAGTGCGTGGGCGCGGGCGCGTCGTCATAGTCCAAACAAACCTACACCTATGAACAACTGAAAGTCTCCACACCTTATATTATACCCGGGGTCAAAAACTTAACTACCGCGATGCAGGAACACACCGCTCACCTATCTTGTAGTAGTGCGTGGGCGCGGGCGCGTCGTCATAGTCCAAACAAACCTACACCTATGAACAACTGAAAGTCTCCACACCTTATATTATACCCGGGGTCAAAAACTTAACTACCGCGATGCAGGAACACACCGCTCACCTATCTTGTAGTAGTGCGTGGGCGCGGGCGCGTCGTCATAGTCCAAACAAACCTACACCTATGAACAACTGAAAGTCTCCACACCTTATATTATACCCGGGGTCAAAAACTTAACTACCGCGATGCAGGAACACACCGCTCACCTATCTTGTAGTAGTGCGTGGGCGCCGGCGCGTCGTCGTCGTCGTAGCCGTCGTCCGAGTCGTGCGGCGCCGCGCACTCGCCGCTGCACAGGAATATGTTCCCGGGTTTGACGTCCATGTGGACCAGCTGCCGGGAGTGGATGTAGCTGCAACAAGGGGGTAGAGGGATTTAGGGATACTTAAGTCAGACCATAAGCCTTGGCAAACGTGTAGGACGCCGAAAGCACGATGGACGGACTACCTTAGGAAGATGGCTGGCAGTGAATGAAAAAAGCAGGAGATCATGCTCTTTGGCGCTCTTTGGGGGAAGCTTACGTCCAGCAGTGGACTAGGCTGAGATGATGATTTGTTTGAACATTTTTGTTTGATCAAAAAATATTTGTATTTTGTAAAAGTAGATTTTATGAATGAAGTAAAAGTTTGAATGAACGAGTGAGTAAGTGTGTGAATGAACGATAAGTCAATATGTAAATTTTATACAATAAAAAACTAACTGTTGAATGAATGTGTATTTGTACATCAGTATTTTTCGAATATTTTAAAAAAGATGAGAATTCTGGATTTAAAAAGTGAATGAATGAACAAAGTAATGCGTGAATAAACAAATAATTGAGTGTGTGAATAAACAAATCAGACAAGCACAGATTATACTATCATGACTAGATAACAAATAGCACACTAAAATGACTTTTTTTTTGCTATAACTACATGATTCTGTATGAACGAATGACATATGACTTCTTAAAACATTAACGGACACCGACCAAACAATAGATGTTCTATTGTGTCTAATTTAGTTGCAGTCAAAGGCTCAAAGATTATAAAAGCTATGAGCAAACGGAAACACTATTTAACATAGCTACATAATTCTGAATGAACGAATGACTACTTAGAGGTAATATTTAAATGGCATCTCAAGATGATTTTGATGAAAAAGGTTACTTATTATAACTGCTATTGACTATTATAATAATAACCATTTTTATTGGAATTAAATCCTGCCGTGCTCGCACAGGTACACCCTGTTTTAATTCTAATGAACGAATGACTATTAGGGATGCCCCACACTAGCATCTTTCGAGTGTCGACGTCGTGGCAGCGGCCAATCAGAGCTGACGCAATGTTGTACAGCAGCATTTACTTAACGCTGATTGGACACTGCCACGACGTCGACGCCCGAAAGACGCTAGTGTGGGGAAGGCCTTAAATATAAATAAATTCAACTCACGATAATCCATCAGCTATATGCGCGAGCAATAACAACAGTTCACTCTCTCCCAACGGGCCAGTCTCCATCTTCTGTTGCAGGGAACCCCCGTCGCAGTATTCGTTCTGTATTATCATGTGGTCGTCCTCCGCCCACGCTGAGTAGTATCTGGGGGTGATGGGATAAGTTAGTACATCCGTCCAAACGGATGGAAAAAAACTATATTCGCGGTTACTATAAACTACTATTACTAATAATTCTACTTATTATGCGTAATTTGTCTTAAGCACATGGGTCTCGGATTTTATACCATGCGGGTGCTTTCCAGCGCGGCATGCGTCTTTCTACATCTTCACCTACACAACATGTGTCTCATCTGACGACATGCGGGTATGTCAACTACCAACATGTGGGTGTCGCAGTTACCAACATGCGTCTCCCAACCCGCGTCTCATCTCCCAACACGCGTCTCATCTACCAACACGCGTCTTATCTACCAACATGCGTCACAACTACCAACATGCGTCTCATCTACCAACACGCGTCTCACCTACCAACACGCGTCTCACCTACCAACATGCGTCTCACCTCCCTACATGCGTCTCATCTAGCAACATGCGTATGAATTACCAACACGCGTCTCACCTACCGAGATGCGTCTCAACTACCAACACCCGTCTTACCTACGACATGCGCCTCATCTCCCAACATGCGTCTCATCTCCCAACATGCGTCTCATGACTTATCTAAGAACATGCGTCTCACCTGACGACATGCGGGTGCTTCCCCAGCGCGGCATGCGCGTACACCTCGGTGAGCGCGGCCCGCTCGGCCGCGGAGCCGGCGACGGGCCTAAGCGACCGCTTGACAGCGTACACGCAGCCGTCCAGTTTGTTAACGCATTTCGTTACGCGACCGAACTGGCCGCGCCCTATCACGCCTAGCTCGATGAATTCGATGTTGTAGCGGGATATGTTCGATTCCTGTGTAATAATATAAAAAATTAAAAGAATAGCACCACCCCTTCTCTTCCTATGGGTGTCGTAAGAGGCGACTACAGGAGAACCGCCACAAGAAGACGGGCAGCAGCGTCTCCTCTCCACCATTGGCCAAACTGCGATCGCCAACCCGCCTGCCAAGCGTGGCGATTATGGCACAATCCTCCTTTTGGAGAGGCCTGTGTCCAGCAGTGGACTGATATAGGCTGGTGGTGATGAATATAAAAAATATACATCAAACAGCTGTGCCCGCAACTTCGTTTGCGTGGACTACAGGATAAAATACAGGAATATTTAACTGGGATAAAAAGTTTCCTATATGTTAGTCCAGGTCATATTCTATTATGTGACGACATTTCTACACCGTGAATTTTGAGATACCCGAGAAAATTAACTAACATACTCAGATATCGATATACATCGAATTCGGCGAATAAAAAAAATTTTTTTTATGAGAAATTTATTTAATAGGTCCCTAACATTCCTTGAAAAATATGCACTATCAAAGTCCTGCTAATTCAAATAGTAATCATTATCATTCCAACATTAACGGAACCAAAATCCACCTAATTTAGTCGCGTAATATTGACGTACGGAAGGAATAACTATGAATGATTTTTTTTCATTCATAGTTATTCCTTCCGTACGCCAACGCCGTACGCCGTTCCGTTTTTTTTATTCGCCAAATTCGATGTATATCGATATCTGAGTATGTTAGTTAATTTTCTCGGGTATCTCAAAATTCACGGTGTATATTTGACGACCTCCGTAGCCGAGAGGCGAGCCGGACTTAAAATGGCGGCGCCATCTCTGAGATTCCGGATTCGATCCCCGGTCGGGTCAATGTAGAATACGAACTTTTCTATATTGTCTCGGGTCTGGGTGTCGTGGTATCGTCGTTATTTCTGATTTCTATAACACGAGTGCTTTAGCTACTTGCCTTAGGATCAGAGCAATGTATGTAATGTTTAACAAATTTATTTATATATTTATTCATATGTGTATAAAATATTAAGGCCTGATTGAGTCATAAACATTTACACAAACTTTCTCACAAAATTAGAGAGATCATTACTGGGAATCGTAGGATATACAAAGGTTTAAAACAGCAATTGATCGATTGATTGGAGCTAATGCTCTAGAGACTGTTTTAATTGGTCATTGGATTATCAACATGAAATGCAGTTGTACTCAAAGTTTTAATATCACACATCAATATAATGAAATACTAAGGTCTTAACAGAAAATTAATTGGAGTTAGATCAAGATATTGTTTTGATTGATTTTTTTTATTACCAAAAAGGATCATCAAATCATAAAAAAAAAACAATTCTCTTGAAGTTCTTCGATTTATTGGTAACCCCAGCACATCATACATATCACAAGTCTATGTATAAATCTTATCAAGTCGAGAAATTATAACAATATACCATGTTATTAATTAAATAAATGATGCAAATCAACCATCAATTGAGTTGAAAGTTTTAAGCTCCATTTTAAGGCTCCTTTTTTAATGAAATTAGGGTCAAACTGATTTTTGATTATGATTACTGTCTTACCCTGAGTCTTTTGGCCGGCTGTTCGGGCGTCGCGTCCCACGTCGGTGTTTTTGATAACGCTCGCTTCTTCTTGTTCAACGCTTGTCCTGTAACAACGATTAAAACCAATTACAATTATTGTTTTAAACTTTCATGATCACTAACATTAGAATAGTTTCTTACGAGATTGCTACTAGCAATCTCGTAACAAACTATTCTAACAATTACAATTACATTTAAAAGCTCAATTTCATTCCTAAAGATTAGCATAGATGATAACGTACAAAGTAACGATAGCGATATTTATTTTTTACAATTGGCAGACTTGGGATCTAGCAGAAGAGCATAGACTTGGTAGTTAGCTCATATTCATATCATTTAACTGAAACCACTGCAATGGTTCCAGTTAAATGATATGCGACTCATCCATGTCGTCGAGCGCAGGACATGTTCATACTATTCATACGATAGCGCCGCTCAGACCAGCAGTCTCTATTTACCGTCAGGTTTGAAAGGATTGATGTTGGTCACGCCTCAGCCTCAGCCGCGACTAGTCCATTCCGTCGAACGCGACGCGACGTCTAAGTTCATACTATTCATACGTTAGCGCGCTTAGACCATCGGTAGAAACTTACCATCAGGCGTGAATGTATTGATGGTAAGTATTTTTGCATGCTATTCATAGATGGCTGGAAAAGCTGAACTCCACGACACGACTACCATCAAAATGTACCCTTTTTCAAAAGCGAATAAATGTTCATTTAATTTTATTTCATTTCATTAAGTAGGGGGCTTCAGCCGCGACTTATCAGGACGTCTAAGTTCATACTATTCATACGTTAGCGCGCTTACACCAGCAGTCTCGACTTACCGTCAGGCGTGAAGGGGTTGATGTTAGCCACGGGTCTCAGCCGCGACTCGTCCATGTCGTCGGGCGGGAGGCTGCCCAGGGCGCTGTCTTCGTCTCCTGACGGCGGATGGAGGTGGTGGCTTGAGCCAGCCGGCATGCCTGTCAAAAATAAATACATATTATAATACATTTATCCCAACTCATTATCGTATCTCAAAGGGGCCACTACAAGATGGAACTGTTTCCCACGGACGCCTTACTAAACTAATGGACCTGTCTCTGAGCCGTTAATTCCCGTAGGAGAGATACAGTAATAAATTAGGTTTACCAATCACACCAATTATTTATCAAGTGCCAAACTAAGCAAAGCTTGTACTATGACAACTAGAGTAACGGATTCTACTTCCTCGGTTCTTTACTAGAACCACATGAGGTTCTAGTAAAGAACCGAGATGATGAGGATCGCACCACATAGCGTTCCTCCAAAGACTGCGATCTCAGGCCACATGAGTAAAGAAACGGAACAGAGACAAAGCTACATACGAATGCGCTGTGGTAGGTACATCACTACAAGTGCAACGCGTGTTTGTGCGTGTCCACTGGCCGCTTGTCACGTATGAGCCGAAACCGCTTCAAACTAGATCAGCCAGTGGTCAATCTCAGGGCTTGCAGGCGTGACACGACGCTCGAATGTCATGCGTGTTTTGTTTTTGTTATCGAGTTTCTCACATAATACGTAGTAATATTTTTGTTTTAGTATTTAAAAAGTGTTGTAAATATGGTTGTACATTGTACTGTGTGTGATAATACCTCCTGATAATTTTATTGCATTTGTTGAATTGCCTGAGCAAAAATTTCGCGAATATTTTGATCTTCATGTACAAATTTTTAATATTGGTAATGACATATTAGCATTAGAATAGTTTGTTACGGGATTGCTACCATGTACCTTATTTTTGAGTTCCCGATATTTCGGCACTGTTGCAAGCGCCATGATCACGGAGTAACTGAAGATCTTGCGGGTAAGTTGTTAAGGGCAAACATATCGGTCTACCCTCTTTCGCTGTCTTTTATTGCACGCGTCGGTACCATTGTCTACAAACTCACTATTTTCTCGCACCTGTTCTCGACACACAACACTAACAGTATCTGACCGCGAAACAGCAGTTTGTTGTTTTTTCCGGTTTTCCCGTAACAAACTATTCTAATGTTAGTGACCATGAAAGTTTCAAACAATATACATATTAGCATGTTTGCAAGATTGTACATTTCATATGCCATGTGATTATTTCCCATTGGATTATTTGATAAAACTTTATATTAGATTTAGAATTTATCATTCGATTAAAAGACACAACAGATTATTAAAAACCAAAAGTAATAAAAAAAAAATTTAGAGTATGTAATTTGTAAAAAAATAACCTATTTTAATAAAAAATGTGAAAAAAAAGAAAATTTATATTTTAAATTTATTCAATTGTGCCAACCCTACCAAAATAGGTATAAATTTTGCTAGCTCTTTAGAAGCTTTGTCTCTGTTCCGTTTCTTTACTCATGTGCTCCGGCCGTGTGGACCGCATGATGCATGATTCCGCCCACAGTCTTCCTCACCACGTCCGACCATCTCGTAGGTGCCGTACCCCAAGAATGTGTGATTTGTGGGTGCCGTACCCCAAACATGTGTGCTCTGTGGGTGCCGTACCCCAAGCATGTGCTTTGTGGGTGCCGTACCCCAAGCATGTGTGCTTTGTGGGTGCCGTACCCCAAGCATGTGTGCTTTGTAGGTGCCGTACCCCAAGCATGTGTGCTTTGTAGGTGCCGTACCCCAAGCATGTGTGCTCTGTGGGTGCCGTACCCCAAGCATGTGTGCTTTGTGGGTGCCGTATCCAAAGCATGTGTGCTTTGTGGGTGCCGTACCCCAACCATGTGTGCTTTGTGGGTGCCGTACCCCAAGCATGTGTGCTTTGTGGGTGCCGTACCCCAAGCATGTGTGCTTTGTGGGTGCCGTACCCCAAGCATGATATCTGTGGGTGCCGTACCCCAAGCATGTGTGCTCTGTGGGTGCCGTACCCCAAGCATGTGTGCTCTGTGGGTGCCGTACCCCAAGCATATGTGCTTTCTATTTGGCCCAAGATAATTTGCTCCTCTGGAGGAGTTTTCAAGGTATTGTCTGGACAATGCCTTGCAAACCGCATAAGATAACGGATAAACATACAAATCTGACGACCGTCTGGTGTAGTCGTTCGCGCTCCGGACTAAAATGTTCTGGCGGTTGCGGGTTCGATTCCCGCGAGGGGCAAATGTTAGTGTGATGAGCATTTGCACCTAACTCATGGATGTTTATAAACGTATTTAAGTATGTTTATCCGTATCTAGTCGCTTTAAGCTTTGCTTAGTTTGGGGCTACATAATTGGTGTGATTGTGGAAACAATTTTTTTTATTATTTATTTATTAATACTGTTTGAAACTTCTATGACTTAGGTATAAATGCTCGTAATCACCAGACAAACAGTTGCTTCTTGTTGGGTTACCCAGCAACCGAGAGCCTTTGTAGTCAACTACACCAGATGTTGCCTCTGATATAGGGTTACATAGCTATTTACTTTCTTTTTTCAGATTTCTATAACACAAGTGCTTCAGCTACTTACCTTAGGAACAAAGCAATGTATTCGATATACGAGCACGCCGGACTATATAGCGTCGCCATCTCTGAGGTTCCGGGTTCGATCCCCGGACGGGTCAATGTAGAAAACGAACTTTTCTATATTTTCTCGTGTCTGGGTGTTCTGGTACCGTCGTTGTTTCTGATTTCTATAACACAGGTGCTTCAGCTACTTACCATAGGATCAGAGCAATGTATGTAATGTTGTCTAATATATATATTTAAACTGATTTAACCATACTATAACCATCTATGCGTGCTTACATTAAGGCCATTGAGGTATAATGTACTAGCGTACTAGAGAACACATCTCGAACTAAATTTTTCAGCCAAGAATTGTAGTCCAATGGACTACAAAGCTTCAGTCAGTGTCAATAATTGAAGTTGTCAAAACTGCTTCTTGATTGTTCAATACTACAATGCTTGGCTTAAACATTTAGTTCGAGATGTGTTCTCTAGTACGCTAGTACATTATACCTCAATGATTCAGGCAGTACTCGTGTGCTGTTCCCCAGATCTGTATATACGCTAGGAAATGCATCACGTTTTAATGCTGTATGTATGTTGTCTAATATTATTCACTTACCCGTCGGAGCGCTCAATTTGGGTGGAAAGAGCCTCGTACGGGCCGGGTGGTGGGAGGGCGTCGAACATTTCTCCAAGAGCGACTTCGGCGTGTGAGGGCTGTCGAACAATCTGGAAACAAAACAAATCATGAATCAAAGACATCATTCATCATCATCATTTCATCCACAGGACGGCCACTGCTGAACGTGACTTTTGTCGTCGGTGGGTTTTTGCCATACTCGCCACGCTTGGCAGGCGGGTTGGCGAGCGCAGTTTTTTAATTATTTCGCACGCAGACGCTGCTTCTCGTTTCGTGCTACAAGATTTAGTGGCCTCTTACGACACGCCTCCTGTTGGCGGTGGGGAAGTGTATTCTTTACGGCCGTCCCCACACGGCACACGAATCAAAGACAAGACCTGCGTATATACGTGGGGACAGTGACTGGTCAACTGTCTCCAAAACAAACACCTTTACATCATAGGCAACACAGACAGCCCTCTCTGCAGGGTTTGTCTCCGTCTCACTACAGATGAAACCGCCGCCCACGTAGTCCTGGAATGCGAAGCGGTAGCATCACATCGCAATGAAATCCTTGACGGCTCAAAGTCGCTTCGCGAAGCCTGTGAAAACCCCAGGAAACTTCTGCGCATCTGGGCGGAGCTGGGCTGGTTCCAACCGTAAACATAACATCCCCCACGTATATACAAATGACTTTGAGCTTGAGTGCGGAAAAGGGAGGACACTCTTAAATGGGCCTGTATTATTTATAATGTGCTGCCTGAATTAAATAAATAAATAAAATAAAATAAATAAATCATGAATAAACTAAAAAAGGGTTGATCGTCAATTTTAAATGGTTAAGCAGTATCCTATGCTAGAAAGAGATTGGATGAAGGTTGTGGGGTAGACCCAGTGTGTGTAATAGTGGGATGATACGATATTTATTATTTAAACCAAATACCATTGGCCAAATTGCGATCGCCAACCCGCCTGCCAAGCGTGGCGATTATGGCAAAATCCTCTTTTTGGAGAGGCCTGTGTGTCTAGCAGTGGACTGATATAGGCTGGTGATGATGATAATGAAAGCAAATACAATATTTCTTAATTATTGATTAATACAAATAAGTGAGTATTTAAATAGTATGACTATTTTGTATTTAAACAATCTGCCGATCCCCCCCATCTTAAAATAGGAAGTTGCGGGCATGATTATGGCAATGTAATAATAATAATAAAACTTTGCAAGTGGTCAACAACACATAAAAGACCTTACTTTAACACTTGTCTAACAATATTCCAGAAAAAAGCAACCCTAATATTATTCCTGGCATGAAGTTTACAGGTCACATTGAATATTCATACTTATTTCATTGATTTGAGTAAAGAAAAAACTTCTTGCTGTATAGCCAATTGATACACCTACCTTAAAAGATATTCTCGATTGATACTAAACCCTATGTGATATCCTTTAAGTTGTAAATCGGTTATCATATTTTTGAATGCAGGGCTCTATGAAGAGTTTTTTTTTTCTTTTTCTTAAAGCAAAAAGGTCGAAAATAGAATAAATTCTTTTAGGCGCGTAAAAAAATTGACACACACGTGTCTTCCGATCTATTGTGTAGATAAGAAGGGTGGAATAACAATGGATCCAGTGGAAATGTGTATTTAATAATAATTATCTTCTAGCAGGGTTAGCATGCGCGCATCGGTTATTTTATCGATAGACACGACAAATTTTGTCTTCGACGATAATTTTTTCGTTTTCCCTAACCTAACGGATCAAGACGACGTGTCGAATCCTTCTTCTTAATATTTTTAGGGTCTCCCGTTCTTCGTAGCCACTTAATTTTACGTTATAACACGGCATTGCCATGATATTTTGGTTTTTTCTTTGTTATCGTCGACGACTAAACGACATATTTACGTCAAAAGTCGATAAAATGACACGACAAAATTTTATCGTGTTGCGCATGCTAACCCTGCATGTCACCAATCTTGCTAATATTATAAATATGAAAGTTTGAATGTTATATACATTTTAGCTAAATGGAATAAGTATTAATCTGAGGCATGAGATATTTTTATCCTTTTTTTGTGTTTCAGCGAAATTGGCGTCATAATTTGAAATTTCAAAGTCTTTGTCTTTTTTACGGTTTCATACCTAAAGGTTAAAACGGGACCCTATTACTAAGGCTCCGCTGTCTGTCTGTCACCAGGCTGTATCTCATAAACCGTGATAGTTACGAGAGTTGAAATTTTCACAGATTATGTATTTCTGTTGCCGCTATAACAACAAATACTAAAAAACAGAAAACAATGAATATTTAAGGGGGCTCCCATACAACAAACATGTTTTTGTTTTGCCGTTTTTATAGATAATGGTACGGAACCCTTCGTGCGCGAGTCCGACTCACACTTGACCGGTTTTTTCAAGCCTATGCAATCGCAGTCGCGGGCATCCGCTAATAAGGATACTTATTATGGTCCAAATCATATAGCCCTTTAAAGATAGGACAGAAAAAACGACGTACATAGCCTTAATTCTCCTTTGTATAACTTATTTCAATCGGAAGGTACAAAAAACAAAACTACGTCAAACTCGAAAAAATCTTTGCGCAATCTTCGTAAAATCTAAGCCCGACTATTTTATTTCTTTACACGAACATTTAAAACTCCCTAAATCCATGAGCGCAGGTAGAAATTATTATCATGTTTGACCTTTTTTATCGCCCTCGGCATAAGGTTGAGTATCCCTTGATAATTAACGCAAGGTGATTCCGTTTTTTTTCGTGGGTGGATTTTTTGTGTAGACTGTCAGCTGTTTGGGATCAGATGTTGTTGTTTTGTTCAAGATAACTGTTCTTTAACCGAATCTAACCGAATTTTGGAAGCGAGATTTGGCGAAAAATTGTGAAGATGATATCGCCGGCGGCTGCGCTTGCATGGAAATCTGCTTACCAGAGAAAGATGGCGTCTTTTGAGATCAGAATTAAGAAATTCAAAATGTCCTGTTTTGTAATAGCTGAATTGGAAAGGTCCCATGTTCGAATCCAGATATAGATAAGAACACAAGCTTTTCTAAATTGACGACGCCTTATTCAAATTTTCTTTAGCAATAGATATAATAACTGATAAATTAAAAAAAATACACTAAAAAGTCAACCTACATAAAATTATTTTAAAGCTTTTTTAACTATGTACTATTAAAATAATTATTTCTAAACTTGTGTCTTTGAAATTGCCAGTAAACTAGAACGTTAAAACTTCATGGACACATCTGTTCCAAAACCTATGCCAATAAGAAAAAGAAATTGACCAACCACAAAACTTGTTTTGAATTAAAATAAAAACGAAATCAGTAATCCTGTTTCATTTCACTCGTATGAGTCACAAAATCTTTGAATAAATGACGTTTTAAAAACTAGTTTGGCAACAATGCTCTGTCAGGTCAACAACGCAAAAAAACATGTTGAAGAATGTTGAATATTGACAAGTTGGGACATGTCCTGGTTATGTTGATGTGGGACAAACAGGGAAGTCTCTGGACACTATTATGTGTGATTCATTCGTTTTAGGGTAAAGTTGTATCACAATAAAACCATGTTATGCTGGGGCTTCACCTGCGTCTAATGTCGTTAATTAGTGCTCTATTCGACGTAGTACGCAGGTGTGGCCGTTCTTTATGCGCTAATTTGCTTCAATAACATTAGACGTTAGGCGATAGCTCGGACGGCGGTAACTTTTAACACATCAAAGAGATTTAGCAGGCGTCTAGTGCGTTGTTGTGGCTACACCTACTACACTAAACATGTTAAAACACTGTCACATTCAAAAACTCTTTCTGAAATAAATGTTAAAGTGCATAGTTATTAAGTTAGGATGGAGTAGACAAAATGAGTTCTTGGAAGCATTTTTTTTATTTTAAAGACACTCACAGATTGTTCGCTAACTAAGTCGCTAGTTGCAGTATCAAACGTCAGATAAGTGTGGCCACGCACTTAGCGCGTAGCTTAATGCTTTAATTTAGTTAACGCTAATCATGCCGTTATTTGAACGTTAGGCGTCACGCAGGTGAAGCCCCAGCATTAGATTAAAACATCATAGAAATAATCATTTTATGTATAATATGAGAATGAGTTATTATTAGGAGAAAATGTAAAATAAGAGAGTAGATTATTTGTCTTTGGTAAACAGACATTGAAATTACACTGCTGGCCAACATCATAGACCACTAAACTAAATTAAAGTAAGCAAAAGAATGATAGAAAAAATATTAGTACATGCCATTGCCAAACATAACTAACGGTTGAACCAAGGGCTAGTAGTAAATATTTGACAATTTAATTTGTAATTATCCAAGCGGTCTTATGAGACATGACAATAGATTGACTTGATTGGCTGACAATTTAAGTATAATCAACTCTTTAATACAAAGTTAATTGTGACTTCATTTTTTTGTTGTTTTGTATATTAAGTATGTATAAATTAATTCTTGTGTAGGCTTTTGGAAGGCAAAGAGCAGAGTATTATGTGGACTGATTCTGGAGGAGTATTTTTGAAGTATTTGAATTCCAATTTGCATACAAATTCTTATAGTACAGCTGGAGGTGAATTGAGGAGTTTGAATTCCAATTTGCCTACAAATTCATAAGAATCGTACAGAAACTTCTTGGATATTGTACACGATTTGATCGGATATTGTATGCAAATTGGAATTTAAACGCTTCAAAAATAAGCCTCCTGGTTATATCTACATCTACACTGCATTGCTTGTACATCTTTCTGTAAATAACAACTGTAACTTCTTTGTTTGGTGTGCAATAAAGAGTATCTACCTATCTTGTGCCTTTGATACCCCCATTTTTTGTTTTGGATTACAAATTCTTATAGTACAGCTGGAGGTGAATTGAGGAGTTTGAATTCCAATTTGCCTACAAATTCATAAGAATCGTACAGAAACTTCTTGGATATTGTACACGATTTGATCGGATATTGTATGCAAATTGGAATTTAAACGCTTCAAAAATAAGCCTCCTGGTTATATCTACATCTACACTGCATTGCTTGTACATCTTTCTGTAAATAACAACTGTAACTTCTTTGTTTGGTGTGCAATAAAGAGTATCTACCTATCTTGTGCCTTTGATACCCCCATTTTACGAAATGTTGTGTGATAGGACAACCTGAATAAATGGTTCTGAGGGTTTAAAAGACATCATAATAATGATCACACTTAATTCTCCTCTACCATGTTTATCTTGGCTGCATCATGTACTAGAAACATTGCATCTTGTTGTTTTATTTCAGATTTCACTAAAACTAGTACAGAGAATCAGAAAATTATGATTTAACAACAGTTAATAGGATTTATCAGTTTAACAATGTAAAAGAAGAACAGTCACGAAGAAAAGAAGAGAGATATTTTGCAATTAACAAATTGATCAATATGTTTATAAAGATGCTTTCTACAAATGGACATTTACCAACATCCTTACCAATACTTTTTAACAATAGTTTAACTTATGTACTTCACTTTAATGTTTTACTAATAAACAAATTATCTAGCTCCAGAGAATTTCTATTACATACAATCATACCTACATGCATACTTGCAAAACAAACTTTTATGGCCTTACTACAAAAAGTTTAAACCATGTCTAAAAAATAGCCAAATCAAATCAAATCAAATTTATTTATTGTGAATCACAGGTACAGAGAGGTGGCAATATAATAGAAGGTTAGAACATCTGTGTCCCGCCGCATGGGCATACAATAATAAGTGTTATTCAATTAAATTAAATGTCAAAACTATTTTATGTTATTAAATAAGAATTACAAAAACCACATACATACATACATCAGACCCTTCGAGACGTATTATTACACAAACATTTTTAATTTCTAATTTCTTTTTTGTAGTAAGCCCATTAAAGTTTAATTTTAAACTAGAACGAAGAAAATGTTATTCCAAGTAAATAGAAATATGCATACAAAAAGCAATGACCCACATTAAAATAAAAAGAAATTCATAAACATTAGTCTGGATGGAGTATTAACATGTTTCAACATGTTCAATAGGCAGTTATTTATTGCTAAACCATTTTAGCAGTTGAGTCTAAAATTTAGGCAGATTTTAATATACCTTAGAACCAGGAGGCCACAGCTACTTTTTACTTAGTTCAATACAAACATGAAACAATGTAAATTTTACTGTAATACTTAAGTCGGATAGATTATAATAACGAACTAATCACACTATTTAGTCCAAACTTAAAGAAAGCTTGTCCTATGGCAACCTAGATAACTGATGAGACACATTTAATACAGAAGACACATGAATTATGTACAAATGCTTGCAACCATGACAGAAACACTTTCCCTTGCAGGATACAAACTAGTGCTAGTTATGGTAACTAGTGCTAAGTTGTAGAAGAAAGAAGAAGAACAGTTAGCTATGAATAATATATGAATAGATCCTTAGGCACATTAAAGACATAAAGGGTTACATACAAATGAATAAATTAGAATTTCATTTGATTGAGAAAGTTAAATTAACGTCATAATTACTTTTATCTTAACTTATTAAAGCGTTTTTAGGCCTATTTTAGGTAGATGTGACTAAAATGTTCGTTTTATTCATCAATTTGGGATATCAAGCTGATTGATGTCAAAATATGAAATCTATGTGAAAAAAACTCTAAACAAACAACTATTTCACTCTCAAAATACATTTCTGGGTTACAGCCAGTCAGAATGTATGCAGCCAGCGTCCAAAACTATTTAGAAGGTGTTATTTTGTGCCTAGAATACTAACAGTGAAAGTGAAAACTTACCTCAATGCTCTAACTCGTTTATATGGAGGGCTAAACGACACAGGGGCTGGAGACGCATCCCTGAGGCCGTCATCGTCATCCAAACTGCTAAAATCCAGCTTTCTTGGCAATATAGAAGCCGGTATCGGACTCAAATTGTCCGAAAACATGTTGTAAGAGTCTGACATTTCACACGAACTTTCAACCGACAATTCTGACGAATTATGCTTGTTGTTGAATCCGTTTTTCATCCTATACCATTCAGTCATCTTTAATTAGTCATTTATTACACTTTTCACAACAAATATACACTAAATTTACTACGTTTTTAGCAAACAAAGCGCACTTTCACAATTTACAAGAACAACGTTATGGCGGATGACGCATAGCACCTGTTCAAGCGTGCAGCCAATCACAGCTAAGTATTTGACCGGTGAGATGAATACAGCAATTTTATTGGTTACAGATATTTTTTTAAATTCTATGACAGAAATCAGGCGTTTTAAGTGGTGGATTAAAATGCTGCGTTCAATATTTCGAAATCAAAAATAAGGATTTGACATTACAAATAACAATAAACGTTACTGATTGATTACAAAATGCTAAGAGGGCGCGCTTGCCGCTAATCGGCAGAAACATTTAGGCTCGGACTATAACGATCCGGAAAAAAGTCTGATTTGTTAAAATCTTTTTAAAAAAAACAACCTTGTTGCTTTAGCGACGGATTGAGTCAGGGCTTACCTGGACAGGTTCCGGCTGGTTATAATCCAAGCCTTAATATATAAATTATTTTTTTAAGGCGGCTAGCCCCAATTTGGCACAAAGCAGTGGTAGGAAAAAAATTGGGATGTGAGAAAGCACTTAGTTTAAGCCTATTTGCAAAAATAAATTGGTTTTATTGGTTTTTTATCAAACAAACAAGGGGAGTTCTTACCTAAATTTAGTTTCATTCTTATATCACCCCAAGAAAATGCATTGGTGAGTTTTTCTTTTGCGAATCTTATCTTTTCTTTAACGATCATAAAAAAAAATGCAACCACGCCACACGCGTGAAAGAAAACTAAAAAATCTCGCGATCAAGCAACAGCAGGCAAGCAAGGATGCAAGATAATATCTTATATTATGGTGATTATTTATGAGTTAACACTAGATATTGGTGGTTCGGAAACTGTCTATACTAGTCTATAGTATCACTCAGTATATTCTGGAAATATTCTAAAAATGGGTATTCACCTGGACATTTCCAAAATCGCGGGTAGGCAAATTCTATGACTTTTGAAACGTACACATGTGAGGGTTGTTAATATTTAAAAAAAAACATTATTTTAGGGCAAAGCCTATGCTATTGAACAAACTACAGTAGGTTCACAAAAAGTAACTGCCCCGGGCGTACTTTACTGGTCAATTTTAATTATTGTCTTGATCATTTTTTTACACCACTGCCGCCACACCACATTATCTAAGGCAAGAAACAAGTGGCTATAAAGATATTTACTATAGATAATTAAATATATTTAACAAATCTCAAACGGAAGCCATACAATAGCCTTGAAAAAATGAAAAAGTTATATATGTTATACTTACGACACGTTAAAAAGCAAAAGTTTCCATAAAAACTGTGGTTCGAAGAATACCCACAGAATATTGTTTGTAAAATGTAGTTTGAAATTTATAACATTCTAATACCTATCTTGTTAAGAGTATGTAGATTAATTGCTATTAAATCCTAATATCGTCAATTTCAACTTTCAAAACAAAAACATTATTTACAAAATATCATAACTTTGTTAAGGAAGTGCCTCCGCTGCCGGCGCCGGCACCCAAAAATTACGACAATGGATGCCGACAGTACCAAGAAAAAAAACAATTGTCAGTTTGACAGCACAGCTGATTGCTGATACGCCCGAGTTGTTTTCTGATCGTGTTGTTGTGAAATTATTGTTTGTATTTGTTAAATGAAAAAAAATATGCAGTTTGGATAATAATTGTCATCATACGAAGAATTTGAAAAAGCATTAATAGTGCACAAGCAAGTTTTAACAATTAATTCTGGTTAAGAGACTTAGAAAAAAAATCATAAATAAACATAAAACCTAATAAAACTCAAATCTTTGTTTTTTAACTTATAAAGGGGCCCAAATTAAATGATTTTGATACTTGTGACTTTTTCTTTCCGACACTTGCTTTTTTTATTTGTTATATGTTTCAAGAAACAAGAAAACCTAAATTTAAATAATCATAATGTTTTTTAAATTTTATTTCAATATTTTAATAATGTCATCAGTTAACTTTGGGAACGCTTTACCTATTTTTTTTTTACTAGTTTCTATGCCATCTCAAAGAAAATCATATCATAAAAAAACTCACTTTCTCTCTTTTACAACGTAACGGTAACGTTATCCTTGTCGTTTTTTTACACACGTGAACGCATGTGTTTCAATTTTTTTTAACTGTCATTGTCACATTTTTTTGACGTGCAACGTCAAAAAATAATGTCATAAAAGTTCGATTTTTGTTGTGATTCGCACTGCACTGCACTGCAGATAAATATTTTTCTAAAAAATTGTTCAGTGAGTAATTAAAACTTTGAGGATCATTGCTCGACGATTTGTTTATATGATACAAAGAAATAAAAATGGAGTGCTTAGTTTTACTTCTTTGTGGTGTAGTTGTGAATTTACCTGGTGCCTATTCTCAACAAAAAGATGAAATCATATTTCATTACAATAATACGTGAGTATTTCGAATTAATAAATAAAATTTACTTAAATAATCAATTATTATTATATGTTACTTCTAAAATTTAAAGTTATAGGTAGTGGTTTGTAGCTTTATTTCGAAAATTTGTAGGTATGTACATATTTGTGTTTAAAATACAATAGTCCAATTACTTATCTAATTAAACTAACATCATTGTTATTGTATTGTCCATGAGGACACTGAGCTGCTTTATTATTTTCGATAGTAGTTGAATTAATTACTGAGATACTGCGATTTATTTAATTTATAATTTCTGGTACAGACAAATGAAAATGGCAAACTTAATTCCAAAAGCATTCTCTACTAGTCAACCATTCTACTACAAGGATTCAAAATTATTTAGTTTATGTGCTGAAGGTGACAATTATAATTGAATGGATGAATATTTCATTTTGTATAAATATGCAAAGTGAAATTATGAGCCTTCATTGCTACTTTTTTATGACTATTTACTATTACCTAGGCTTATACATGTGACAAGCTATGAACAATATGAAGACTTAGAGCCTTAGACTTTACAATGTATAGATAAAGTGCCAAATAGATATGTAACAGATAAAAATATGTATAGAGGATAAAAGTGCTTAAAAATTGTGTCAAAAATCGTGTTTATCTTTTAGTTAAGTAAAATATTTCTCTGAACTAATGCAGAACTTATCCGTTGTGAAACTAACTTAAACAAAGTGAAACAGGCCCTAAAAGTTCTTTGATTAATGTGTCATAAAGCACTTATTGACGGTTGTGAAATGCAAAAATAGTGTTTGTCTAAAGTTTAGTAACAAATAGTCTATCCAGAACTTAAATGCAGATCCTATCCTTACATCGTGAAGGAACAGGCTCTTATATGCTAAAATAAAATAATTAAATTTAAGTTTATAGAAATAAAATTACAGTTTTCTTTTAAAGAAATATGTCTTGTCACCACCTTATTATTCTAGTCATAATTTGAAACAATATTTGTTTTTAAACTTTGTTTTTTTATACCAAACAACTGTAAGTACAGTAAAATTACTTAAAAATACCTACTTTAAAAAGCAAAATTATTATATTAAAGACCAACAAATTTGAGCAGTTCGCAGTAACTAATAATATTATTATATTAAAGACCAACAAATTTGAGCAGTTCGCAGTGACTAATCATATAATTATATTAAAGACCAACAAATTTGAGCGGTTCGCAGTAACTAATAATATTATTATATGAAAGACCAACAAATTTGAGCGGTTCGCAGTAACTAATAATATTATTATATTAAAGACAAACAAATTTGAGCGGTTCGCAGTAACTAATCATATAATTATATTAAAGACCAACAAATTTGAGCTGTTCGCAGTAACTAATCATATAATTATATTAAAGACCAACAAATTTGAGCTGTTCGCAGTAACTAATCATATAATTATATTAAAGACCAACAAATTTGAGCTGTTCGCAGTAACTAATCATATAATTATATTAAAGACCAACAAATTTGAGCTGTTCGCAGTAACTAATCATATAATTATATTAAAGACCAACAAATTTGAGCAGTTCGCAGTAACTAATCATATAATTGTGTCATAGCTAAGCCACGGACAGACAGATAGACTAAAATGACTAAACTATAAACTCTTTTTAACCCTTAATTTGTAGATTTGGTACTGCCATTTTATTTTACAGTACACTTGTGTGAGAAATCCCAGAGCTATAAATAGAAACAATATCTATTGAGTAATTGAATTTGAAGTTCGTAATTAAATAATGATAAATAATAATCGGACAACATCACAAACATTGCTCTCATTCTAAGGTAAGTAGCTAAAGCACTTGTGTTATAGAAATCAGAAACAACGACGGTACCACAACACCCAGACCTAAGACAATATAGAAAAGTTCGTTTTCTACATTGACCTGACCGAGAATCGAACCCAGAACCTCTACAGTTGGTGGCGCCATATATAGTCCGGCGTGCTCACCTCTCGGCTACGGAGGTCGTAATTGTGGGGAATCGCCTAAAGACCGGGGAGTTTCTTCCATTCGAGTGCCTGCTGCTACTATCTTGTAATAGATAATTAATGTAACAGCACAAAATGATTCACACTCTATCTTTATCTGGGATTTTTCCTTTGTTGAGAAACAATAAGCTATATAGTATAGTAAAATGTAAATATGAGACAGCCCAACAACAATCAAACTGACAAGAAAAGACAACTGTGCGTCACACACAAGTGTTGGGGAGATTATTGAGAGGGATTTCTTATAATTCATTTGTTTAAAACATTTTACTCCTATTTAACCGACCTCCGTAGCCGAGACTATATGGCGTCGCCATCTCTGAGGTTCCGGGTTCGATTCCCGGTCGGGTCAATGTGGAAAACGAACTTTTCTATATTGTATCGGGTCGGGTCTGGGTGTTGTGGTGCCGTCGTTGTTTGATTATAATAATAATAATAAAGCTTTATTTTTCCATATTTACAGTTATTTTACAATTTTTATTTATGATTATTTTACAATGGATCCCTTCTGGGTAAAAGCCTTGTTTGATTCCTATAACACAAGTGTTTTAGCTACTTACCTTAGGATCATAGCAATGTATGTGATGTTATCCATTTATCCAATAATTAACTATCCTACCTACCCAGTGTCAATTAAAGTGTATTAACATTAACGCTATCTTAATGTTTCCAGATATAAGTACAACGTCCCCTACACGGTGCACGTCAGTAAACACGCCGAGTATATCATGGAGTTTGGAGGGGTAAGATCATAACTTACACCGGGTTCCTATATTGTACTATGCGTAAGTGTACATCAGCAACTGATCGTATTGGTGTCAAAAGTAACGAGCCGTTATAGTTGTTCCTATAAAACTTGACGAAGCGTCATTTATAGGAACGCTTTTGAGTATGTCAAGTTGACAATTCCTACCATCCGTTAGCAAAACCAACCTTTTGTCGGATATAGGAACCGGGCTTAAATATACAAATGTATTCGCTTCTTTAATAAATTACCAGCATCTATTGTAGATATTACCATGGTAAAAATTAAATCACATATTAAAACAACTTTAAGGAAAAAAGGATATTATAATGTAAATGAACATATAAATGATAAAAATATTTGGAAATAAATACTGCCCTTCTCGCACAAGTACCTACATTTATCTTGTAATGTAAACTTTAATTTTATATACAATTTAAAAAGAGGCTGACAATAGTGATTGAGTTCCTTGCGCTACTTCTTCTCGGAGCTAGCCCGAAATTATCCCGAAGTAGTGGTAGGGAAAAAAAATTATTGGGACGTGTAAAAGCGCTTAGTTTAAGCCTATTTACAGGTTTGTGTTAGTTGTTAAACCATAGTTTTATTGGTTTTAAAATGCAGCGTTATATTGCAAGGTAGTGGCATGTTTTCAAGACTCGGAATCAGTAACTTATTAATCTACGTAAAGAACACAAAAAAGATCGAAATAAAACTGCCATGTTCCACCTCAAAGAAGTTAGACAGCGGATAAGACTACCATAGTTAGTTAATAGTTTCATCTTAATAAAATTTGATAATGGGTAAAACTGCTCAGTTCCACTTCAATAAAGTTGGATAGCGGATAAAACTGCTCAGCTACGATTCAATATAATATCCTTATTCTGTCTCAAACTTACTTTCTTTACTCAAACTTACTTACTTGTCGTTGTCACCGAGTCAAGATATAACAATTGTCGTATTTTCAGGCCGTGTACGACACGCCGGCGCGTGTGACTGTTGCAAGTGACTCCGCTAACAGGACATATCCCCTTTTTATCACTGCTCGACAGCAGAAAGGTAAAGGCAATCTTGATAATCCATAAAAACATCACACAACACACTAAATGTCAATTCAATTTTATATCATCATTTGAGATGATAATGTGCCTAACAAGAAAAAAGAACCTTCTAAACCTGTCGAATGTCCCATAGAACAAGTTACTGCTGGCTATTCTCTTGTACACCCTGTATATCGATTCTATCTATTCCAGGTGTATTTTCCTGGCAATTACCAATGTTGGTCCAGACTCCAGTCAGCCTGGAACAGTTTACCAACATTTCCAGGACTCTATGTCCTCACAACAACCCATATTCTGAAGATGAGGACTCTTGCGGTAAGATCTGTTAATGACATCGAAATTTATTGGATATAATACGCTTACACCGTTTATAGGGGTGATTAGACGACTGTGTATTGTTGATGACCTTGCCTGACCTTGTTTTAAAGCCTACTAACCAATAACAAATACCTTGAAGTTTTACTATGGGAGCTACTATTTGTGTATTGTTGATGACCTTGCCTGACCTTATATCAATAACAATCACCTCTAGGTTTTATTGTGGGAGCTATAGACGACTCATTAATAAAAAACGGGACAAGTCCGATCAACAATACCTAATATATAATATTTTTAAATGTGACGTCACGAAATTGGGACCCCACCCCTTGTTACGTTAGGTCACACTATCGAGCCCCCCCCCCCCCTGTTTAACGTGTGACGCAACTCTTGTGTTATAAATTGTGTAACTATTCCACCTTTGGTTTATACAGGGTGTGCTATATTACTCCCATAGTAAAATTTGTTAATGAACAGTTGGTTACGTCGTATAGATAAGATTTTATATGAAATGCCAAGTAATGAAATTATCTAGAAAGAGTGTAGTAAGAATTATTTGTATAGTTAATAAGTCCCTAATACGTTAATTTATTTTTCTTTCTGTTCACGCACCCTTAGTCAGTGGGAAGTGGATAAAAACCTACTGTGGCCCTGTTATACGTAAATAAATATTTATTATACTTACAGTGCGACATGGTTTTGTATGAACGAGGCGAAACAAACTATAAACGACTATTGTGTTGATTCGTCATCTAATTAACTTATAAATAATAAATAAATAAATTCTTTCCAAAATCACACCAATTCCTAGCCCCAAACTAACTAACTAACAAAGCTTGTAAATCGCTAATTTATTGCAATTCAGAAAAAGTAGATAAAAACACCAAAACTGTCAATACTAAAATTATGAACAGTATTAGTACAGTTTGGGGTATCAATAAATTAAAAAAATGTTATCGATATTATACCAAATATCCATATCTTTACCTCGATATTTCGACATCACTAATATGCTGCATTTTTTACTAATTTAAAAGGAAATTAGCGTTCATTGAAATCCATGTCGAACTGTACACAATAATTACTTACACATCTGTCAATTGTTTATATTATACAGATTTGTTTATATGTCTATGGTAAGAGTCCATTTTAGCGTTCATGCAAATCATCACATAAGTTTAAACCATCTTTTTTTGCTTTCGCTATCACGTCCCTATAAGTCGGGATACGCTTGGACCATAGACCTAGATGCGGCCAGTATGGTTTAGTGTTGCCGAAAAATCGATAATTTGAATCGAAAATTAGCTACTCTATCGACAGTACTATTAATAGCATGGCTTACGTTGATACTATTGATATACAACAATAGCATCCATAGTATCGATAATCTTGCAATTCCAGTCATATAATCTATTGATGGTATCGAAACTATCCTTTATCGATACAATCGGTGGCGGGCGAGCATCGGTTATATTTCGAGGTAGGCAGTGGATAATATATTTAATTGTTTTATTAATGAAAATCAGTGGTTTTCATCAATGACACACAATTGAAAGTATCTACTGCTTATCTTATTTCATTTACCAGGTAGGCGCTGCCTAATAGCCTATATGCACCTCACACCCCTCAATACAATGTACATTATTAATATTATCGATAGTCATACTATCAATAGACTATCACAATAAAATAATAATACATATTTTTTATTACTCAATACAAGGGCTATTTTGTTACAAAGTGCTTAGCTATTAGTTATACCTAAATACAGAGGATTGTCTTTCTATCGATATTGGACTATCGATCGGCAACACTATTCTGGTTATTATATTTAGAACGATATCCATTAGACTCCCGCATCCCCTAGACAAAAGAATCAGACTATCTTAGACCATGGCTACATATGCTATCTGAATATGCAGGCTTCCTTACAATGATTTCGTGACTCATCGCTAACCAAGTAGTAGTGAATCCGACCGACTAGTTTACACCTCACTTGAGAATGAATTCAGGTCACTTCATTAATTTACCTGTACTTGAGAAACGAAATAGTCAGCTAACATTAATTAATAATTAAAACTCAATGAAACGGGAATTAACGTGATCATAATTTAGATACAAAATGTTAACTTTTTTGCCTGACGTTTCGATCGGGTTACACCGACCGTGGTCACAGGCACACACACACACGTGATACAGTCAGCCTTTAAATTGTGCAACTCGAAAGTTTAAAAGTAATAAGGTAATAATTAATTAAATGAGTCGTTGACTATCAAAAACTAGACACAAACTAACCGGTAAGGCGCGTGGTGCTCAACGTGTTAATGTTGTAAAATCGAGCCCCAAGTCAAAGTCAAAGTCATTTATTTTTGCAAATTGCCTATCAATGGCACTTTTACATGTCCCAATTTTTTTTCCTACCACCGCTTCGGGACTACATATAGGCTGGTGATGAGAAGAAACGGCGCAACAAACTCAGTCACCTTTGTCAGCCTGGTTTTATTACAGGAAATACAATTACAAGATAGTGTAAGTGAGAGCTAGACGGGTATTAAGTCCATGCACTCTTGTCGTTCAAGTAATCTTCAACTTTGTAATATCCTTTTTCCATACGGATTTTTTTAATGTGGTTATGGAACTTATAAACAGGCAAGTCAACAAGAGTTTGTGGTACTTTATTAAAGATTTTTATACATTTCCCCAAAAATGAATTACCTATTTTCTTTAATCTGAAGCTCGGAACGTGAGGCGGAGAGATATCGTTGAAAATTAGCGTTAAAGTTTTGATACTTTTTATCATGAAACGTTATTTTTAATGTTAAAATTATTGTTATGAGATATTACCGGTAACAGGCTATTTTTACGAAAGTAACGTTACTTGCCAATCCTTTAATATCAACCGATAACGTTAAACGTTATCCATACCTGATCACAGTGTCACTTAGTGACCAGAATTCATTGCTCTGGAGTTTATAAATAAATAATAGGTACTGCATAACTATCGAATTGTGATTCTGAGTTTTCGATGTTTATTTCAAATAGTAATTTTAATTGAGCACCAGAATCACACCCAGAGAGGTTATGTGATATACAAACATTAATCAACACTAATTTTCACATTACCATCTGCTTCTCATTCTATCGTCAAACATATGACAGAGACGACAATACGATAATTACACCTTTTATCTTAAACACAAATTATTATGTATTTTCAAAGAAACACATAATTTCATAATCATCCTATATTTATACAGGGTGCCTGGTGGAACACCAGACATGCTACTTATAAGACCTACTATACCTTTGTTTAAGGGACGAATCTAAAAAATTAAAAAAAAAAACGAATGATGAATCTTATACCCCTAGGGGTGGGTGGTCTATCCCAGGATTTTTAATAGACACTATCTTTTGAGACACACCGTAGATATTCGCTAGTAGTTTTGTAGTGACGGCGTTCATGAGTCATGACCCAAACATCCTGTATGAGAAGCTCAACCGGTATTCCACCACTACTCCATTATTATATTCAGGACTTGCGCACCACCGGATAATCTTAGTACAAGATTAAGGTATAAGGAGACGTATTTTTGCAGCATTAGAAATGAATATTGAATTCGAACACGATAACGATTCGTATGCGAACTCTATTTCTATTGCTCCTGATTTTACGCATTTTTGAATCACTCTCATATGTATGGGATTGACAAATTCCGTCGTTAAATCACGTGGTAAATTGTCATAGTTACAACTAGCGCCACTGATGTAGAGCGCTAGGCGAAAGATGCGCACAAGACCATTACGATTACGTGATTGGCAAGTCGTGCGACGGGCCGGCACCGCCGGTCGGGATTGGTTGTTAGCTCCGTGCACATGCGTCTCTGATCGTCTCGTAAGATGCTCAAAGCGATCCCCACTCTTTGCCCCAGCGCTTATCAAAGCCACAGGTACTTGGGTGTCATATAGCGCCCTGTCACGAAATTTTAAGGTAACCGTTGATTTATCAATATCATCCATCGCCAACAATACAAGTACCGCAAACATTTATGCGATGGCGCTATACAAAAGTCTTAACATGACAGGCGGATCGAAGACTCTAAAAATAGCTATAAAGCTTTTTTAGTTAATTGCATTTTTACAAGAAATAATTTAATTAATTTGAATTCGCTTATCCTGTAATGCACAAGTGTATGCACCAAACATTAATACGTTTACCACCATTACTATGCTACCTTCACACACTGCGACTTCTTGCATCAATTTGGTCGTGATCCAGCATCGTTAAACGTAAATCACTCAGTCCTAATTACTGCTGCATCGATATACACGAGTGACTGTATCGATACAGCCTCTCTTCAATCTATAAAAAACGCCTGTTAAATGCTAGTTTAGCAATGCAATCGTGCGATTGAAAAACGCTAGTTACAACGTTGAAAAATTCTAAAAATACCGTTAAAATGGTAACGTTAATGCTCAGGGTAACGTTATGTCGTAACAAAAAAGTCGCAGTGTGCCAAGGCTTTGTACTCTCATCATCATCAAAACACGATCACAAACAACGCACATTTAAACCATCTGTATAATATAATAAATTCACAGATGTCGAACCGAAAACACAGCAACATATCACTTCTCTTTCCAGATATATCATCGCTCAACAACCCTATAGTCCATTTGACGTCATCGTCGCCCGACGAAATCGAAGTCACTATACTTGTTGAGACCGTAATAGACTTCTTCATTGGACTCAACATTGAGACCAATGTAACCAGTACTCCGAGTCAGCCGAAATATTATTTCTATCCGTTCAAACAAGGACCGAATGATATGATGGATTTGTCAACGCAGAGTGTAAAGAAAAAACATATGTGTCATGAAGAGTTGAATGACAACGAGCAAAGTCAGTTGGAGTCGTATTTTCTGAGGAGTATGAATAAAGATGACAGTTGGATGTCCAGGCCAAAGAGTGTGATTGTGTTAATAGAATCTGATGATGATATTTGTGCGGTGGTGTCCATTCAGAATTATTCGGTGAGTAAAGGTTATATCATCATCATTTTAACTATAGCTCGTCCACTGCTAAACATAGGCCTCCCAAAATGACTTTCAAATTGGTCCGTTGGAAGCAGACTGCAAACAGCGGCTTCCTTCAGCGTTTACCGGGCCTGCCCACCTTTAGGGAAAGGGAAATAATAATATATAAATAAATTGTTTTATCATTATCATCATTTCGGATACAGGACGTCCACCGCTGAACATAGGCCTCCCCAATGACTTCCAGATCGACCGATTGGAAGCGGCCTGCATACAGCGGCTTCCTGCAACCTTTACCAGGTCGTCTGTCCACCTTGTGGGTGTGAGTCCCACGCTGCGCTTGCCGGTACGTGGCCTCCATTTCAGAACCTTTCTGCCCCATCGGCCGTTAGTTCTACGTGCAATATAAATAAATTGTTTCCTTCACAATTTTTTTTTCATAAATAATTTTTAAATCCTTTTCCAGTGTCCAGTATTCGACAATGAAAGAGATATACTATACGATGGTTACTACTTGACAATGACTAGACGGGGTGGGATCACTTTGACAGTAAGTTTAATACCTAGCATGTTAAAAATGGTCTATTCCAGCGTTTCCCATATGCTTCAGCTATTAAGTGGGTCACGAAGGGGCTGTATGAGAGTTACCGGGACATGACTAAAAATCTTTGGGAAACACTGGTCTATCTATACCAATACAGGGTTACATTGCAAAGGGGTGCCAAATTTTCAGGGACCACTCAGAATCAGTAACTAAATCGATCTACGATATAAACGATCTAAAAAACAAACTTTTTTTTTATTAATATCCGCTGTTCAAAGAAGGTTTCGCGTGGATAATCTTGTCTTATTCATAAAAAATACGTACGCACAATCTATGTGCAACCTAGAACTGCAAAGTTCAATGCATTAATAGTCACAATGGCGCGCGAAAACAAGCCTAAGCCTTATTGATGTAAGGTACATTTCTAACAGAAGGAGCGTACGCGCATACCTGAGGTTCAAATTGACAACAAATACCATAAGCAGTGCACCTCTAGATCTTATTTTTAAAATTTGGCACCCCTTTGCAATGCAACCCTGTATACCTATTTGTCATTCGAATATATTTGAGTATATATAAACACATAATGAAACTGTGCAGAATGATTTCGTCGTCGTCGTTTTTACATTGACGAAGCAATACTTAATTATTATACTTTAAACTGAAAGACAACCAAGCTTAATTAAGACGTCACGTCAAATTAAATATCTCCAGCTTTTGCCGGCATTGCACCTTTACCTATTATCATGTTCCAGTGACTCGTGTTGCGACAGCAACCGATCAAAGAAAACATGCCTATTTTTGCACCTAACACCGTTAAAAAATCAAAATTAAGACACGCAAGGTAGATCATCAAAAAATATATATTTGTTCTATAATACAATTATAATTTTCTTTCAGCAAGACACGTTTCCCGTTGGCTTCTACATAGTGTTCATCGTCAAGACGTCGGACGATGACTGCACAGATCGCGTTCCGATCAATAGTACCCTGCCCAAGATGGCGCACTATTTGGGGTGGGGGGGAGAGAGCGTGGTAGATGTCCCTACAAACGACGGCAGAGTCAAAAGATTTACGTAAGTAGGTAGGAATGGTAGATGACCTAGAATGCATCCTTGCGAAGTGTCTATAATATTAATAATTTCATTTCATTTTCATATCAATTATTTCATTATTTTTATTCATCACAGTGGCACATTACATTTTAAGCTTACATAACTTAAATACTAGTTTATAATAACCCTGCAAACTATGGCAGAATCGAAAATAATAATAAATAAATAAATATAAATATTTGACAGGATCACATACATTGCTCTGATCGTAAGTTATAGGAATCAGAAACAACGATTGTACCACAACACCCAGACCCGAGACAATAGAGAAAAAGTTCGTTTTCCACATTGACCCCACCGCACCGGGATTCGAACCCGGAACCTCAGAGATGGCGACGCCGGATATAGTCCGACGTGCTCGCCTCTCGCTCCGTAGGTCGTCAAATGGAGGATGTACCCAGCCATATTAACTCGATTTTTTTTTATCCCAGTTTCAGAATAATCGAAACGATCTCGTACCGAGAATATCTGATCGCAGCAGGAGCTGCGCTCGCATTCTTCTTGTCATTCTACGTAGCGTTCATCGTCGTCATACTCTGCCAGAGGCGCCAACAGACTTCACTCAACTCCGACAGTTCCAATAGCGAAGGTAAATCTTCTTCTTGTCATTCTACGTAGCGTTCATCGTCGTCATACTCTGCCAGAGGCGCCAACAGACTTCACTCAACACCGACAGTTCCAATAGCGAAGGTAAATCTTCTTCTTGTCATTCTACGTAGCGTTCATCGTCGTCATACTCTGCCAGAGGCGCCAACAGACTTCACTCAACTCCGACAGTTCCAATAGCGAAGGTAAATCTTCTTCTTGTCATTCTACGTAGCGTTCATCGTCGTCATACTCTGCCAGAGGCGCCAACAGACTTCACTCAACTCCGACAGTTCCAATAGCGAAGGTGAATCTTCTTCTTGTCATTCTACGTAGCGTTCATCGTCGTCATACTTTGCCAGAGGCGCCAACAGACGCCACTCAACTCCGACAGCTCCAATAGCGAAGGTAAATCTTCTTCTTGTCATTCTACGTAGCGTTCATCGTCGTCATACTCTGCCAGAGGCGCCAACAGACTTCACTCAACTCCGACAGTTCCAATAGCGAAGTTAAATCTTCTTCTTGTCATTCTACGTAGCGTTCATCGTCGTCATACTCTGCCAGAGGCGCCAACAGACTTCACTCAACTCCGACAGTTCCAATAGCGAAGGTAAATCTTCTTCTTGTCATTCTACGTAGCGTTCATCGTCGTCATACTCTGCCAGAGGCGCCAACAGACTTCACTCAACTCCGACAGTTCCAATAGCGAAGGTAAATCTTCTTCTTGTCATTCTACGTAGCGTTCATCGTCGTCATACTCTGCCAGAGGCGCCAACAGACTTCACTCAACTCCGACAGTTCCAATAGCGAAGGTAAATCTTCTTCTTGTCATTCTACGTAGCGTTCATCGTCGTCATACTCTGCCAGAGGCGCCAACAGACGCCACTCAGCACCGACAGCTCCAATAGCGAAGGTAAATCTTTTTATATTTTTGGGTTCCGTACCCAAAGGGTAAAATAAAACGGGATCCTATTACTAAGGCTCCGCTTTCCGTCTGTTTGTCTGTCTGTCTGTCCGTCTGTCACCAGGCTGTATCTCATGAACCGTGATAGCTAGAGAGTTGAAATTTTCGCAGATGATGTATTTCTGTTGCCGCTATAACAAAAAATACTAAAAAATAGAATACAATAAATATTTAAGGGGCCTCCCATACAACAAACGTGATTTTTTTGCCGTTTTTATAGAAAATGTTACGGAACCCTTCGTGCGCGAGTCCGACTCGCACTTGGCCGTTTTTTTTCTTTTTCATTCTGTGTTGTGTCTAGTGTTAAATAAACAATTTTCTATTCTATTCTAAATCATCATCATCATTGCAGCCGGTGGACGTCCACTGCTGAACATAGGCCTCCCTACAGTGACTTCCAGATTGTCCGGTTGTTTGTGGCCTGCATCCAGCGGCTTCCTGCAAACTTTACCAGGTCGTCTGTCCACCTTGTGGGTGGACGGTAAATAATTAATAATTAATTTCCGAAATGACACGAATTTTCTAGCCCCAAACTAAGCAAAGCTTGTACTACGGCGACTAGATAACGGATGAACATACTTAAATACGTTTATAAACATCCATCAATAAAAGAAATCTTTATTTCTCCGTTGGGGTGTAACAATACCCCAGTATACCTACCTATAGTAGCCTACCGTCAGGGTCCCTTCTGAAAACCAGCGTCGTGATACGTCCCTGACTGTCACGGCAAATGCTGAGCGGGGGCCTTTTTGACACATACTGCTTTTTATTATGCTGTAAATGTTTTTTTTTCCTTTTGTATTCTGTGTGTGTCAAATAAATCTTTTTCTATTCTATTCTAGTATAAGTGGTATGACCATATATTCGCATTGCAGAAGGCCGCCTCACGCCGGACGACATTAGTCACACGCCGCCTATAGCCGTGATGGACGCGAGCGGGTCCGGAGCGAGCTCGACGCGGAAACGACGCGTCGGGGACGGAGACGGGAACCTGAGGACTGGTGAGTGTTCCTGACTACATGACAGTATACTTGGGGTGCGATCTTACCCCAGTTACATTAATGTTTGTTATAGATGGCTAGTGGCTAGATAGTTTCTATAAACCTTGGGTTACGTCCATACCCTGTGGGGTACGTGCATACCCCGTGGGGTGCGACTATACCCCGTGGGGTACGTCCATAACCCGTAGGGTGCGACTATACCCCGTAGGGTGCAACTATACCCCGTGGGGTACGTCCATACCCCGTGGGTTGCGACTTTACCACGTGGAATACGTCCATACCACGTGGGGTGCGACTGTACCCCGTGGGTTTGGATGTGGACGGATCCAAGGACACTAAGCGTCGTGTCGGGGTCGAAGAAGGGATCCTGAGGACTGGTGAGTGTTCCTGACTACATGACATTATACTTGGGGTGCGATCTTACCCCAGCTACATTAATGCTATAGATGGCTATAGTTATGGGAGAGTCTATAAACTTTGGGGTACGTCCATACCCCATGGGGTGCGACTCTACCCCGTGGGGTACGTCCATATCCCGTAGGGTGCGACTATACCCCGTGGGGTGCGACTATACCCCGTGGGGTACGTCCATACCTCGTGGGTTGCGACTTTACCACGTGGGATACGTCCATACCCCGTGGGGTGCGACTGTACCCCGTGGGTTTGGATGTGGACGGATCCAAGGACACTAACCGTCGTGTCGCGGTCGAAGAAGGGATCCTGAGGACTGGTGAGTGTTCCTGACTAAATGACATTATGTATACTTGAGGTGCGATCTTACCCCAGCTACATTAATGCTATAGATGGCTATAGTTATGGGAAAGTCTATAAACTTTGGGGTACGTCCATACCCCGTGGGATGCGACTATACCCCGTGGGTTTCGATGTGAACGGGGTCCAAGGACGCTCGACGAAGAAGCGACGCGTCGAGGCCGAATACAAACCTGCTTTTGCAGAGGAATGGTAACTATATATGACCATAATACCTAGTATGAGACCCGCTGTAAGCATATAGGGTGTACTTTTACCCCTTGGGGTGCGTCTGGGGAGAGAAGACCCACAGTAACCACTTAAATATAGATTCTAATTTGTGATGATACTCCAGCTACTTTGGGGATGGCTATAGTCCCTAAAGTGTCTATATCCGTGGGGTGCGTCTAGAACCCGTGTAGTCCGTCAATACTCCGTGATTCGTCTATACCCCGTGCGTGCGTTTACACTCCGTGGGGTGTGTCTATACCCCGTTGGTTGCAATGATGTAACGCATAGTAATGATGATGACGAAAATTCCTAACATTAAAATCATGTTAAGTGATTTAATAATTACAAAAGTAAAGTGGCTGTGACAGCGAGAAAAACACTTGAGGAATTTCATCTTGTCACGTGACGTCCTCGGTAGCTTAGTTGGTAAAGCACTCGCCCGGCATGTGATGGGACGTGGGTTCGAGTCCCACCTGAGGTCGATGATTTTTTTCAAGTGTTATTTATCTTCAATTACAAAAGTTACAAAAATATACATGCACAGTTGTAAATTGCATCAAAGGTTAAACTATTCACACAGTAACTTGTAACGTTTTTTTACCTATGTTGATCATGTGGACAAACGTAGATTGACATATTATTAAACGTTGACGTTTTTCATGATTTTATTTTATTTTATTTTATTCAAAACAAAATCCACAGCCCTTAAATAACAAAGTTATAAAAACTTACATTATAGACAAACGGCCAATAACGGATTTACATTTTATAGCCAGATACATTTTAAGCCTGCCAAAAGTTAACATCCTTAATCTTACCTAATTTTTGCGGAATAAAGCACATGCGCGTGGGCGGCGTTTGTGTGTGTGTGTGTGTGTGTGTGTGTGTGTGTGTGTGTGTGTGTGTGTGTGTGTGTGTGTGTGTGTGTGTAAACCCTTTCTCGACTTTAATCTTTATTTAGAATTTGGAATATATCTCGTTTGAAAGCCACTTTACTAGCACAAAAGATATCCAGAGCACTAAATTTATTATTGTATGTCCGATGTAAACGGCTTACTATCGAGTTTCGGGCATATTTTGCGTCAGTATGTGGAACAGCGAACAGCTTAGTATGTCTAGTTCGCGTTTTAGGACAGTTAAATAACAAGAGCCTAGAGACCAGCTCTGGACAGTCAATATGACCGTTACTTACACCATGCAAAAAGGCCATGTCGGATAATTCACGCCGATCCTGGAGAGTCGTTAGATTATGATATCGGCAAGAGTCTACGTAATCAAAATTATTATAGGTATAACGGTAGCACCTGAAGTCTAGATGTTTTATAAACTTTCTCTGAATTGATTCTAGTTTATCAATGTGTGTTACGTATTGCGGAGACCAAATAGGGCTGCAGTACTCCAATATGCTCCTAACATATGAGTTATATAAAACCTTTAGGCATCCAATATCTGAAAATGGACGACTTACTCTGAGTATGAACCCAAGACTTTTATATGCCTTGCTTACTATTCTTTCGATATGCTCCACAAATGACAACTTGGCATCCATTAAGACTCCCAGATCCATAGCTGACTCTAACTTACTCAATACAGCATTATTAATTTGGTAACAGAAATTAAGTGGCTTTGTCTTCCTGGTGAAAGAAACAAGCTGGCATTTCCTAGTGTTAACACCGATACGATTAGAAACGTAATACCTATTCAGTCTGTCGAGATCTGCCTGAAGATTTATACAGTCGGCTAATGTCTCTACTTTCATAAATATTTTTGTGTCATCTGCATACATTAAGAACCTAGCATTATGAAAGCAAGTACCCACGTCATACAAATAAGAAGCATACAACAAGGGCCCCAAAATAGAGCCCTGTGGTACACCTGAAGGGCTTTCCACAAAGTTAGAGCAGAACCCCCCCACAATCACAGCCTGAGATCTCTTATACAAGTAAGATTCTACCCATCGCAGTAGATTGCCGCGTATACCAAGTTCATAGAGCTTGCGTAAGAGTATGACGTGGTCCACACGATCGAAGGCTTTTTCAAAATCGGTATAAATCACATCAACCTGCGAGCCTCTATCCATCCCGGTGGCAACGTAATCTATAAAAACTCCAAGGTTAGTGGTAGTAGATCGACCCTTCATGAAGCCGTGTTGTTCAATCGGTATTGACCTTGAAAGAAATGAGTATAAGTGGCTATGGACGACTCTCTCAAACATCTTGCTAAGCACGTTCAGTATTGAAATCGGCCGATAGTTCTCAATTGATGTCTTAGGTCCTTTCTTATGAATAGGGACGATATGGGCCTTCTTCCAAACATGTGGAAAGTGACCCTCTTGGAGACACCTATTAAAGATCATCGCAATTGGATAAGCCAGAGACTCCGCACACCTAACAAAGAAGGTTGGCGGTATGCTGTCATGACCGGCGCCTTTTGTTATGTCTAGATTCCTAATCAGTTTCAGGATGTAGCTTGTACTAACCATTATAGAGTGTATGGTGTTGGTAGGCACTCTATCATTAAGGCAGTGATCTGAATAGCTATCAGCTGGAGTGTTAAAGTTCTTGTAGAAAAAACGGTTAAAAGCAGAACATATTTCAACCTGGTCACTCAAGACCTGCTGCTGGCTGCGGCGAGAATCTTGTCTTTAATAACACGTTGTTTTAAGCGGGCGACGATAGGACGTGCACGAGCCGCACTAGCTGCCCGACGCGGCTGTACACGATGTGCAAATTCAACGTCAGACGGCTCAACTGGGACTCCGATGTATCGTGATACTTTCAAGACGACGTCGAGGGGTACTTCATCCCTCTCCTCCGGAATGCCCACTAACTCGATGTTCTGCATGCGAACCCATTGCTGCTGTTTGAGATTTTCCTCTTCCAGATGTCTTACACGGTCATCGCAGGAAGCAAGGCTTTCCTTAAGAGACTTATTCTCGTCCTTAAGAATTTTCAGCTCAGTGTTGGTACGGCCCATCATCTTTTTTAGATCGGAGATTTCTTTCCTGAGATCCTCGTATTGCTTGCCGACGTACGTTATCGATTCATGAAAATCTGAGAATCTAGCAGTGATGGTCTCAAGCTGATCCTTCAGCCCCTTCACCGACGCATCAATAGCAGATTTCACCTCCAGCCGCATTTCATTAGCCCATAGGACCCTAAAGGCTTCTTCTGTGATGAAGTTCACGTTAGGCGATACAGACACTGAGTCAGGTTTTTTTCGCAGCGTCACATTACTGTCAAGCTGTAAAGACGGGGTTTTGGCTTCATCATCTAGGTCTTCAGTGCCAGTAAGATCCTCTGATGGAGTGGGGCGTATAGGCGTGTTGGAGTTATCAGTTTTAGGACGTTTGCAAATACACTCAGGACATTTCCATTTCCGTTTCTTCTCTTGACTGAACGTTCGAAATCGTTTCGGGGATAGACTTGCGCATTGTAGGTCATACTTTTGTTTGCATTCACAGCAACATATGAATTCCTTATTATGAAGCGACCCATGGCAGCCGACACAGTTGCTCCTATCCATCTTGTAAAGTACAACGCCTACTAGAGTGATATAGCAATATCAGGCAGGTGCGAAACGCAGCCGTTTCAAAAGCTCAGTAAGCGCGAGAGCCACCGGACGCGGAGTGGACGGTAGTGCAACAATGATACGTCACAGCGGGCGAGCGGCGGGTTGTCGTAGGTCAGGAACACAGCACGGAATACGCAACGGCAAAAATTTAATATCCCAATTACTCACTGAGTTTGTCGATTTGAAGTCCACAAAAACCACCACTTGAAAGCTTGTTAATTTATCTTTAAAACAACGTATAACAGTTATTGTAACAAGGCCACACGCACGCATTTACGAATTTAATTCATGCACGCAAGCGATATAGATGTTAACCGTGACAGCGCGGATATGATGAAATGATATGGCCAGATTTAGCTGGCCATTTTATGAAATGGTTGGCGACATCATAAAGTGTGTAATTTTAAGACACGGCCACGACATAATAATATACAGTGTGAATCTTTCGTTGGTGCACAAAAAAAATATTCTAATAAAAGAACCTATTCCAGCCACGGAAAAAATGAAAAAAAAATCTTTGAGTAAATGTGAATTTTTATAGGTATTTTAATTTTGTTTATGTTCAACGCGACTATACTTACGATAGAAGCCTATAACTTTTGAAGTTTGTGATAGATTTCAATGAAACTTACGTAAAATCAATGGTAATTAATTCGTCTATCTATCAATGTTGAATTAAAAATTTAAAAAAATAATTAAGTCTTTAAAAAATGAGGTTAAAGTAGAAAAAAAAGGAATTTTAAAGCTATTTATTTCAGAAACTTTTTTTTTCCAAAAAATAAAACAAAAAAACATTTACATTTACATAACGTTGAACATAAAAAAAATTAAATTAGGTACCTATAATAAATTTAAATTTACTCAAAAATTTTTTTTTCATTTTTTCCGTAGCTAGAATAAGTTCTTTTATAAGAATTTTTTTTTGTGCACCAACGAAAGACTCACACTGTATATTATTTATTTATCCATCTATTGTAGCGGAATGCAGTTCATCTTCAGACACCGAGTCGGATTTCTCGACGCTCGACGATGCTAACACCGACAAGGATTTATATAGGATTGGAGGGAAACTCTGCGTCGCTAATCTAGCCAGGTAAATATTAGCCTGATTACAAAAAAGATAATATACTAGTTTAAACAATGTTAAAAAATAAACAACTAATTTAAAATGTTGATACATCAGACATGCCTCTCTCGGTCGGTAATAATGACTTACATTTGAAATTGGTTGGCTAATCTTTAGAGAGTGTTTAAACTTAGTCTATGTTTTATGTTTTCTTTTTTTATATTGTAGTTTACCAAACTTACGATTTATTTTTATAGTTTGTACCTTATGGTATTAAAACATATCAGTATTATATGTTTACTGTAAAAATTTCAATTCAGATTTTTCTCTTTACTTATAGTCTTGTACTATAAGACTTTTTTTTTGCTAAATCCATGATTGGAAGTAAACAGAAATTACTCTATAGGTTTTAAATCCCTTGCAGGTGTATTTAATTAGGTTTTATAGATTTTTTTAAAAAGAAAATTTGGCACTATCTTTTAAAGTAGCAATCTGTAACCATACGTGATTGTAATACAGATGCCTTCCTCGGGTTTTGTCTGCCCGAACTAAGATGTTCTTATGGAACGTGCTAACTGTAGCAGTGTTCTACAAATTTCACTATGGGGTGTATTAGTTCCTCACTGGGGTGTGTGTTCCTCACTGGGGTATATTAGTACCCCACTGGAGTGTGATAGTACTCCATTAGGGTGTGATAGTACTCCACTAGGGTGAGATAGTATGGGGGGTGTTTTTAACGCCATTAAGGTGTTTTATTCGGAATTATTCGGCAAAAACGGCCGTATCATTTATTTCGTTGTCTAAGAAGTGGTAGTCCAAAGGCTGAATCAAATAAAATAATATGCCTGATGTAAATAATATGAAGCTATCTAGACAACATGAATTCTAACATTTCTTTACCGAATTAACTCTTCGAATAACTTTGGGGAAGGGGGGGCTGGCTGGCTATATACCCAATATTTGTGTTTGTGAATCAGATGCCGCCCCCGGGTTTTGTCTGCCCGGTCCAAGATGTACTTGTGGAACGTGCTCACTGTAGCAGTGTTCTACACATTGCCTGTTATACAACTGGTCGTCACATATCAGAGGGTAAGTCTATTAAAACCTACTTATTTCTGAAAATATGCTATAATTAAGGTATTTTTTGCACCAATTTTGTGATTAGGGCAATCAATGGGAGACGCTTGTATTCAGCAGTGCATGCAGTGTATGCAGCAGTTCTATGGCTGAAATGATGAAGGTGATAATGATGACGTGGTTTTGATGTTTGTTTCGAAAAAATAGTCGTCATAATATTTTAGAAACTGAATTAGGCGTTTTGATAGGGTTATTAGTGATTTCGATTTGAAAGCAAGCCTTAGTTTCGATTCCAATTGAATAAATGATTTGACTTAACTTTTTATGGATTTCTTTTAGCAAATTACTTTGCCAATATGTGGAATACATATTATTAAATTGAAAAAAGACAACTCGTCCATGTCGGGATTTGAAGTTAAGTTAAACAGGAGATTAGGATTCAAATCCCGACATGGACGAGTTGTCTTTTTTCAATTTAATAATATGTACATGATTTGATTTGATTTGAATAGCAATTCGATCTCTTTGTAATTGTTCGACACATTTGGTGTTCTGCTAAATTTACGACTTAAATAAGTAGCAGACTTCAATTTAAGGCTTCAATAAGTAGCAGACTTTTAAGACTTAAATTAGTAGCAGAATACCAAACGTGTAAAACAATAAAAATGAGATATTACTACCAATTGATAATATCACTTTTGAATAAGTAGACTTGGGACTCTGGGCAGGGTAATGACGATAACTTCTCAGTTTTAAATCTATACTAGTATTATAAAGAGTATAGATTTGTACCTATTTTTGTATGTTTGTAATGAATAGGCTCAAAAAGTACTGGGCCGATTTAAAAAATTCTTTCACCAATAGAATTCTACATTCTTCCAATTTGACATAGGCTACATTTCATTTTGAAAAAAAATAGGGATCCTTGGTAAAATTTGAACAATGTAACCGAAGGTGTAGAAAAATGAGTCTTAAAATGTCTTTCGTCGAATGCGCTGCCGAAACTATTAGCGATAATTGTCTACCCCGTGCGAAGCCGGGACGGGCTGTTAGTAATATATATTTAGCTTCAGAAGTAGGTTTTATTTAAAAAAAAATACAATTCTAGATAACAAAATGTTTATTCCTAGTTTTTAACAAATACCTTCAAAATGATTTATTTTACACAAACAACATTTCACAAATTAACTTTAAAACGAAACACCAATACCAATAATCACTTAGACAATACTACACCAAGAAAATAACAATGACTTACAGAGTAAGGTCCGAACCGAGAAACATGCCGAGAGCGATGTGCACAGTCCGAGCGCCAGCAAGCAAATGACTAGCTATCGGTCTGCGCGGCCCTTATATAGGCGGTGGTGGGGTAGGTGACGCTGCTATGGCCTGTTTTGCTTAGGCCTAGGCTAATACGGCCTCTCCTGACGTGGAGTCGTTCTCGGCGACTTCATAGCGTGACTACGACGGGCTTGATTCACCTCGCGGTAGCGCCGACCCCTCGTGTGGTGCCGAAGACGGTCCGGCAATAGGCTCATCCGTCTCATGTTGCGCTGAAGGCTGACCCTCCTCAGAGCCATGAGTTTCATCATCTGTAATAACAAACTGGTTTGTTAAGAGTTACCCAACAACGGAGTATACCCTGTCACACATCCCTTTCACACCGAATGTACTCATAAATTAATTAAAAATCAGTAAGAAAAACTAGAGAGCTCTCGCCAAATCAAACCATCAACTTTTCTTCTTGCAGTCTTCGGACCTTGCTCGCGGGTTGATCAGCTAAATCTGCACCTGCGAACACACCAGACGGGCGTAGGGCGTCCCCTATAACCGTCACACGAGACAGAGGCATACGGTGCGCATATCTCAAGTGGACAGAGGCATACAGTCCGCATGTCCTAAGTTGACAGAGGCATAAAGTCCGCATGTCTCAGGTGGACAGAGGCATAAAGTCCGCATGTCTCAGGTGGACAGAGGCATAAAGTCCGCATGTCTCAGGAGACAGAGGCATAAAGTCCGCATGTCTCAGGAGATAGAGGCATAAAGTCCGCATGTCTCAGGAGACAGAGGCATACAGTCCGCATATCTCAGGTGGACAGAGGCATAAAGTCCGCATGTCTAAATACCACAGGGTTAATGATTTGACTTGCCAAGACAGCTGTCATAACGAGCAAAGAGGACAGAGTAGTAAAATTAGGTGCCTACCTACCTATATGAGTGCTGATTTGTAAATAGTGGGTTAATTTGTAAATATTGTGTTAATTCGTTTAATTGTTAACCTAACCTATCTGGGGAAAACTAGCTACTTGTGATACTAAACTCATGGCAAGTCGAACCATAACTCTATGCTCAACTCACCTTCAAAGAAAGCAGCGCACGTCTCGGGGCACCACTCTCCACGCCAGTGTACCATGTACTGAGCCGCTGCCTGAGTAGTCTTTCCATATGACCCACTCAGCAGCTTCAGTTCGTAGCGGTCACTCGGCAGACACTTCACCACGCGATAGGGTCCGCGCATACCCGGGTCCAGCTTGCCTGTCGACTGAGAATATTTGATGACGAACACCAAATCATCAACAGCGAATTTACGAGGGTCGCGTCGTTCGCGATTGACGCGGGCATCCTGCTGAGATTGGTTTCGCCTCAGTAGCTCGCTGGCTCGGGTCCTACACAGCTCCCGCCATGCTTCCCGGTTCTGTGAACAATCTATGGCAACATCACGAACAAGCGACTGAATTACTGGTGTCGTAGCATCAATACCTACGAGAAGGTTTAACGGCGAGGCTTGCGTTGTTTTTTGCTTCGTCATATTGAGTACGAGTTGAAGTCTCCAAGTCTCTTCTGACCAAGAAGCACCCTTGTGGTTGGCTTCTATCCGAATCATGTTCAGTAATGTTCTAACATACCTCTCTACTTGCCCATTTGAATTGTGCATTTCGGGGGTTATGTAATGGATATTACAACCAATATCTGAGAGCAATTTAGTAAAGTCTGCTGACTCGAACATTCGTCCGCGGTCAGTAATTATGAGTTTGGGAACTCCAAAAAGGGAAATGGCATTCATAAAAGTGCGTTTTAATTCGCTAACGTCTTGTCTATAGATCGGGTAGAGGAGGCAAAACTTTGTGTATGCGTCTATCACTAACAAAACGAATTTGTATCCTTCGGACTCAGGTAAGGGACCCAATGCGTCCAAATGTAGGGTATGGAAAGGGATATTTGGCTTTTCCCAAGAGGAGATCGGCTGATGTGGGGCTCTTGGTACACGTTTTTTTGAAATGCACACCAAGCAGTGGCTTATGTATTTTGCTACAAACTGTCGGAGCCCAGGGAACCAGAAATGTTTTAAAATGAGATCGCTTGTTTTGTCCGCCCCGATGTGTTCATGCTCATCATGAAATATTCTAAGTAAGCTCAGTCTATGCCCCTTTGGAATGTAGCACAATGGCTTTGGTTCCTCACCGGTCCTCTCGTAGCGGTATTAAGTACACCATTTGATTGAACGTACCGGTGAGAATCCAACTGACCATCGCGCAACTGTTGTATCAAGGTTTGGGTCTCGCCGTCCGCACGCTGAGCTATCTCTGCCCAGTTACGTGGTCTGTTAATGTGATAGACTTGACTTGGTGGATTTCTGCTAAGATAGTCAGCGTGGGACATCATGACACCTTTCCGGTACACGATCTCAAAAGAAAAATCTTGAAGGTACACCCACCATCGGGCAACACGCGGAAGCAGGTCCTTTTTATTTTCAGTGGACTTAAGAGCGTTGCAGTCAGTAACAATTTTGAACTTCAAACCAATCAGGTAATGGCGAAAATGCTGCAACGCTCTTACGACCGCCAATGTCTCTAATTCGTAAGAGTGGTACCTGCTTTCCGCCCCTTGCGTGGTTTTACTAAAGTATGCCACCACGTGCTTCTGGCCATCTGCTAGAGTCTGCATCAAAACTGCACCGTAGCCTTTGCTACTGGCGTCAGTATGCAGTTCGGTGGGGAGTGTAGGGTCAAAAATAGACAGGATGGGTTTGCTAGTTAACCGAGCTATAATATTCTGCCGCATTCGTTCTTGCTCCGACCCCCAACAAAACTTCACGTCTTTTTTTGTTAACATGGAGATACAGGTAGTTTCAGTGGCATAATTTGGGATATAGCGTCTAAAGTACCCGGCCAAACCTAAAAACTGTCATACCTGCTTTACGTTACTGGGGATCGGGGCATTAACCAACGCTTCTACTTTTCGCGGGCTCGGCTTCACCTGACCTTGGCTAACTAGACGTCCTAAGTATTCCACCTCAGTCGCGAGCAAGGTACATTTGCGTAAGTTAATCATCATGGAAAACCCTGCCTCTGTGAGAGTCTGCAACACCTGACGCAACGTGTTAATGCCTTCTTCCACCGAATTACTCATTATAAGTACATCATCAACGTACACGAGCACATTACCGTATTCTATGTGCTTTCGCAGAGTATTATTTATAATACGCTGATAGACAATTGGTGAATTTGTCAAGCCATAGGGCATTCTGAGATACTCAAAATGCCCCTCGGGTGTAACGAAGGCTGTTTTGTGTATTGATTTTTCATCCAGAGGAATTTGGTGGAAGCCGGTTGCCATATCTAAACTCGAGAAATATTTAAAATTACCTAACCGATCCACATGGTCATCAATCAGTGGTAGAGGGTAACGGTCTCTTACGTTTAAAGCTCGGTAGTCCACGCACATGCGGTCACTACCATCCTTTTTCTTTACTAAGATAATAGGGCTAGCATACTCTGAATTGGACTCTCGAACTATCCCCTTATCTTGGAGGTCTTTAACTATCTCCCTAACTTTAAGTTTCTCTTGATGAGCAAGTTTATATGGTCGGTAGGCCACCGGAGTAGTATCCGTTAAATTAATATGCATCTTACCGGTAGTAACAGTGGTAGTTGCTGTCCCAGATATTAAAAATTTTGAAAAATCACGAATCACTTTTAAAGGATACTCGCGTTCCTCGCCCTGAAGGGGGGTATTAACAGTAGTCAATTCATTAGCCGAGATAGTGTTTACTAAATTAGTAGTCTGAAAAGAACGAGTCAGATATTGATTGTTTTTCGTACGTATATACGTAACGCCATCACGGTTAAGTACATCGGTGCCTATTATGATTGGGCAACACATGGATGACCCGGGAACTACTATTAAGTCGGCCTCGATAGATATTCCGTCAAATTCGAGCGTTAAAGTGACAAATGTATCCGCTTTGACAACACTGTCACTTATTCCCTTCAATGTATAACTTGTGCGTTTCCTATCACACGCGAAATGCTTTAGTACTTCTGCCGAAATCAGAGAGACATTTAAAGCGCCGCTATCAATCAAAACGTCAATAGGTATTCCCTGAACAACCGCGGTAACAATATCGTTGCTCTTTGAAGTATTTACTAAAGGTTCACTACATAGGTTAACATTTCGTTTGTTTCTAGGTTCAGACCGCTCCTTGGCAAAACAACTGTCCTCCTTATGACCGGGCTTTTTACAAAAACTACAATGAGTCGTATTTTTATTTAAACTGGCACCCATGTCAATATTAGATTTGAATGTGTTTAATTCCGACCTAGGTTTTTTCGTACATCGCGCTTGTTTATGCCCAGTCTGTCCGCAGCCGAAACATTTTAGATTGCCGGTGGTATTACTTGATATAAAACGTTTCTTATTCATGCTCGTATTCGCTCGGAAGTCTTGTTTGGTGCGGACAGGCTTAGCATAAATTGATAGAAACGACACTACATCATCCGTGGTCAAATTAGCGTTTGCTGCTGCTGCTCGGACTTGAGGATCTGTTATTCCTCTTATAACAATTAGTACCATTAATTCTGCACTGAGACCTTTCACTATTCGCAACTTTAACAGGGTACGTCGCGCGTACTCGGCATATGAGGGGTATTTATCCGAGGTATTGTTCATCGCTTCAAAAAGGATACCGGCATAATCAAGCTTTCGTGGACACAGTGGCTTGAATTCTCGCACAAAACTCGACCATGTACGATCACTAGTGACCCATTCGTTAAGCCAGGTACGCGCGTCGCCCTTAAGACAATTAGACACACGTGACAAACACTCCGAATCCTGCCAGTTATTCGCAATCCTAGCCCTGTCAACCTCCTCGCACCAAACGTCAATATCGTGCAACGCGGGATCAAAGTTAGAAACAAAATAATTATGCGAGTGTGAAGAATTCAGTGACCTAATCGCATCAGCCAACATGCGAGTAGATTCAGGAACTTGAGTTTCGCTATTATGTTGTGAGTTACTACAACAAACCGAGGGCCCTTGAACTGTTGAATCTTCGGTAGGCTGTACACTCGGGGTATTAATTTGATGCGATTCGTTGTGAGAACTGAGGCTATGACTATCACGAGGACGTGTGATCAAAAGTGCACTAGGGGTATGATCCAATACAGGCTGATCGAGTGTATTTACGTGAGAAGATTCCAAGTTACTTAACCGAGACATAATGGAATTTAGAGTGTGTAGCATACGGGAATCCTGAGAATCTTTTAATACGGGTGGGGTGCGCGTTCGGTTCCGCGACCTACGTGCATGATCCCGTCTGCGTGATCTACTACGCGACGGACGTGCGCTATCACGGCGCCGCGACCTACTACGCGAATCACGCATGTATCTACGTCTGCGAGATCTACTTCGTGACCTACGTTCGTTTTCACGTTCACGTGACCTACTACGAGAATAACGTGTGCCATCGCCTCGGCATGTCCTATTACACGGAGTCCGCTGCCTATCGGACATAATTGTGACAAATCGCAACAATTAAGGGGCCAAAAAAAAAAACAAGTAATCAGTGAAATTGGTGCCTCGTTTCTTAAATCCAACAAACCTATGTGTTTTAAACGTTAATAATGGGCGTAGATGCTTTAGACAATCCCACTTCTGAATTTAGCTTCAGAAGTAGATTTATTTTAAAAAAAATACAATTCTAGATAACAAAATGTTTATTCCTAGTTTTTAACAAATACCTTCAAAATGATTTATTTTACACAAACAACATTTCACAAATTAACTTTAAAACGAAACACCAATACCAATAATCACTTAGACAATACTACACCAAGAAAATAACAATGACTTACAGAGTAAGGTCCGAACCGAGAAACATGCCGAGAGCGATGTGCACAGTCCGAGCGCCAGCAAGCAAATGACTAGCTATCGGTCTGCGCGGCCCTTATATAGGCGGTGGTGGGGTAGGTGACGCTGCTATGGCCTGTTTTGCTTAGGCCTAGGCTAATAATATAATTTAAGTTTCAATTTGTTTCCTTCGCAGCTACTCAACCAATCCGGCAACCAAGACTTGTGCTACTTCAATTTCCTATGCGCCCATCCTCTTCTCGTCTTATCGGACTTCAACCACGTGTACTCCAACCTGGGCTACGTGCTGCTGGGGCTGCTGTTCCTGCTGCAGGTGTGGCGCCGTCAGCAGCGCCAGCGCGCCAGGGCCGCGCCGGAGGTGAGCCGTACCCCAGTGTGGGGGGGGTAGTACCCCGGCGGGGTGTGCTAGTACCCCGCCGGGGTGTGTGGCGCCGTCAGCAGCGCCAGCGCGCCAGGGCCGCGCCGGAGGTGAGCCGTACCCCAGTGTGGGGGGGGGTAGTACCCCGGCGGGGTGTGCTAGTACCCCGCCGGGGTGTGTGGCGCCGTCAGCAGCGCCAGCGTGCCAGGGCCGCGCCGGAGGTGAGCCGTACCCCAGTGTGGGTGGGGTAGTACCCCGGCGGGGTGTGCTAGTACCCCGGCGGGGTGTGTGGCGCCGTCAGCAGCGCCAGCGCGCCAGGGCCGCGCCGGAGGTGAGCCGTACCCCAGTGTGGGTGGGGTAGTACCCCGGCGGGGTGTGCTAGTACCCCGGCGGGGTGTGTGGCGCCGGCAGCAGCGCCAGCGCGCCAGGGCCGCGCCGGAGGTGAGCCGTACCCCAGTGTGGGTGGGGTAGTACCCCGGCGGGGTGTGCTAGTACCCCGGCGGGGTGTGTGGCGCCGTCAGCAGCGCCAGCGCGCCAGGGCCGCGCCGGAGGTGAGCCGTACCCCAGTGTGGGTGGGGTAGTACCCCGGCGGGGTGTGCTAGTACCCCGGCGGGGTGTGTGGCGCCGTCAACAGCGCCAGCGCGCCAGGGCCGCGCCGGAGTTGAGCCGTACCCCAGTGTGGGTGGGGTAGTACCCCGGCGGGGTGTGCTAGTACCCCGGCGGGGTGCGTGGCGCCGTCAGCAGCGCCAGCGCGCCAGGGCCGCGCCGGAGGTGAGCCGTACCCCAGTGTGGGTGGGATAGTACCTTAACAGGGTGTGTTAATCTCTTATTGTGGGATGTGTTAGTACTCCAGAGGGGTGAATTAGTACCCCACTGAAGTTGATTAGTTTAGGGTATGTTAGATTCCCACGGGATGTGGCAGTACCCCCACTATGGGGTATGTTAGTAGTTTAGAACTCCACTGGGGTGTGTTTGAACACCATTGGGGTGTGTTAGTACCCCACTGAGGTGTGTTAGTATCCCACTGGTGTGTTTATACCCCACTGGGGTACTATAAAACCCCAAAATGGGGTAAGACACCCTAAAATGTGGAATTTTAGGGGGGGAAAAAACCATTTTTGTGTGATAGTTTCCGACTGGGGTGTTAGTACCCCACTAGGGTGTGTTTATACCCCACTGGGGAGTGTTTATACTCCATTGTGGGGTGTGTTTGTACTCCATGTGGGGTGTATTTGTACTCCGTTGTGGGGTGTGTTTGTACTCTATAGTGGGGTGTGTTTGTACCCCACTGGGTTGTCTCCGTACCCCAGGGGGGTGTGTTTGTACCCCACTGGGGTGTCTCCGTGCCCCAGCGCTAATCCAGCTGCCACCTTGCAGAAGGAGCTGGGCATCCCGCAGCACTTCGGGCTGCTGTACGCGATGGGCGTGGCGCTGGTCAGCGAGGGGCTGCTGTCCGCCGCCTACCACGTCTGCCCTAACAGCATGAACTTCCAGTTCGGTCAGTAATTATCTTATTACTTTATATTGGACAAGGACAATTTTTTTATTTTTGACGACCTCCGTAGCCGATACGCGAGCACGCCGGACTTTAAATGGCGGCGCCATCTCAGAGGTTCCGGGTTCGATCCCCGGTCGGGTCAGTGTAGAAAACGAACTTTTCTATATTGGCTCGGGTCTGGGTGTTGTGGTACCGTTGTTGTTTCTGATTTCTATAACACAAGTGCTTTAGCTACTTACCTTAGGATCTGAACAATGTATGTGATGTTGTCCAATATTTATTTATTTACTGAAGTGGCATATATTAATATAAACTGTTTGGAACCACTTGGGCAGATTATAACTCCTCGATTTTTCGATAGTTTGATACTTTCACACAATCTCCATCAGGTTGTGGATAGGCCAACACGCATCAAAAAGGATACTAAATCACTAATTGACGTAATCTTTACAAGATCCCATATGAAACCACTAAATATTGACGTAATCCACAACGACGATCTAAGTGACCATGGCTTGGTATCGTGCTGTTTCCCGTTCGAGACCCCGAAACAACCGCCGCGTACGGTGTGTTTTAGACCGCTTATTTCTAATGCGGAAACCATAAATAACGCTGCTCAATTTACGCCCTGGGATCTGGTCTTGGGCTGTGATACCTTAAATGATATGGTTCTAATGTTTAACTACTTATTGATGGATCTGATTGACACATTCGCTCCAACATGTACTCGTAAATTTAGGAGACCTCCTTCGCCATGGATGACCGATACATTAAAGGAGATAAGAAATATACGTGATAGAGCATGTCGTAAGGCTAAGGCGCGTGGTACCGATGCGGCTTATCAATACTACCACGAAATGCGTAACATTTATAACAGTGCTTTACGCAGCGAAAAGCGGGCATATTTTACTAAATATGTTAACTGTAACAGAAAAAATCCCTCAATTATGTGGCGTCACATCAATAACTTATTAAAACCTAACACTGAAAAAACCATTCCGAACCACCTTGCTGACGCAAGTAAACTTAATAATCATTTTATAAATACCGTCCCGGCTGTACCAATTAATAAAGATAAACTCATCAAACTACAAAATACTAAATTATCGGACAAAACGGTTGACTTCGAAGCAATTTCCTACGATATGATGGAGCGCATTATTAACACATCGAAATCGAATGCATTAGGATCTGACGGGATATCAATGCTCATGATAAAATTAACACTACCATACTCTATGCCAGCTCTACTAGTTATAGTGAATAGATCTATCTCGGAGGGAATTTTTGCCGATGCTTGGAAGTGTTCTGTTATCACACCTATACCAAAAAAGGCAAAAATAGACGGATTCGATGACCTTAGACCAATAAGTATTTTACCTGCCGTTTCCAAAATAGTTGAAAAAGTTGTGCTTCTTCAAATCACACCATTTCTGGAACAGAACGATATTTTGCCCTCTTTACAGTCTGGATTTCGTAAACAACACAGTACCACAACGGCACTGCTCAATATTACAGACGATATACTGTCTGCTGCTGATAAAGGCTTAGGGACTGTTCTGGTTCTGCTAGATTTCTCCCGGGCCTTCGACTGCGTAAACATACCGCTGCTCTTGGCAAAGTTGGAGTATTTCGGATTCTCGCAAACCGCCAGTAGGTGGTTTGAATCATATTTCTCGGGACGAGGGCAAAAAGTCAAGTGTACTGGTGTGGATTCGGTGTCAGTTTTGTCTGAGGAGTTGCCTGTTAAGAGAGGTGTAATTCAGGGTTCTATTTTGGGTCCAACTCTATTTGCAATTTATACGGCTAAGATTGTTGACGCTATCAGTCATTCTAAGTACCATCTTTACGCTGACGACACGCAATTGTACGTGCATATGAAGCCCAGGCAGGACAGCGTAGCTACGGCCATAAAGAATCTAAATTCCGACCTTGAGGCAATAGCGGACTGGTCAAGGAGTCACGCGCTTGTGCTTAATCCAAAGAAAAGTATCTTTATTATATTGGGTACCCCACATCAAGTACGTACTATTGCAGAATTTACTCCGGTTGTTGGAGTGGGGGGTGACCTGGTGCCCCGCGAGGACTGTGTGCGAAATCTCGGTTTGATGATGGACGAAAATCTGAGGTTTGAACGTCACGTTCTAAGTAAAATTGGCCTGTGTTTTGCTTCTCTAAGAACTCTATACAAACTCCGGCCCTTCTTGTCGGAGGAGGTTAGGCTTTCTCTGTGTAATTGCCTTATACTATCGCACCTTCAATACTGTGATATTGTGTATGGACCTTGCTTGTATCAAAAAACTGCGCTTCGCGTACAGAGAGTTCAGAACGCATGTATGCGCTTCTGTTATAGCATACCGAAGAGAAGCCACATTTCTCCCGTGCTGGTCAGGTACAGATTGCTGAATATGCAAAACACTCGGGCACTAAAATATGCCTGTTTTGTGCAGTCATTGTTCAAATCTCGCTGTCCTCTATACCTTTATGAAAAATTAAAGCCCAGAGCTAGTCTGTCACGCTTGAGACCAAGAAATGTATCTTTTAAGCTTCCTAAATTTTCCCTTGCTAGCACGAAGGGTTGCTTTAAATATGCCGCTTCCAAGATATGGAACGATCTGCCGCCTCCAGTCTCAAATGCTCTGTATTGTTCAGTCACAACCTTTAGAAAACGACTTTTAAACGTATTATTATCGAAACAGGCAGAGAGTTTAGGTCTTCCAAATAGTGCTAGCGGGAAAAAAAAAAAAAAATAATAATATAGGAACAGATTTTAGTCTTTAAAATTAATAATTTATATAATATACTTATTTTATACTTTTATAAATGTTTAGGGTGTTAGGTGCTTCACACATTTTCTGAAAAATGAATTAATGTTTAACTGTATTGTTATGTAAGTTTTATGAACTCATTATAGCTATAAAAGGCTACGGCAGAATACCAGCGATGCAAGGATTTTCTTTCCTAGCATTATTAGCTGAGTCGTAGACCCATTTGTCTCATTAATTACTTTTATACATGTTTTGTTAATATTTCTATGTATTTTTTTTTGAGACAAATAAATAAATTTTATTATTATTATTATTTTATTATTATAAGTGACATTGACATTCGCCTAGAACTGGACGAAAACTGATATCAAATTATGGGTTCAGAATATTCAGTTTGTTGATCATGCCACATGTCAATGCTTTCCTCCACAGACACGTCGTTCATGTACGTGACGTCGGTGCTGTGCATGGTGAAGATCTACCAGTCGCGCCACCCCGACATCAACGCGCGCGCGCACGCCACCTTCGGCGTGCTCGCGCTCATTATATTCGTCGGTGAGTTTAGTTTGTAACTGAGAAAACTATCAAAAACATCTACAGATATCAATTGCGAGACTATCATATGAAACGCTTTCAAACAAATCTACGAAAAAACGAAAATCATCATGCTTTCTAATTGTAAAACGCAGCGAAGGCAGGCCTCCGTCTTCAAAACCAGAGGCTGGGCTAGCTAGTCGAGAATCTAGATCATTGCGGAGCACCTCTGGACCTACTTTGGTCTTTATACTTTTAGCCAAATTGACCAAAATCATCATCACTCTTCAAATTGCAAAACGCTGGTGGGCAGACTTGCTTTTCATCTTTAAACGGAATGCATGCTACTGAAGCTAGACGAGTGTGGAGTACCTCAGGGAAGTGTCCTGGGGCATACTTTGTTCTTTATTTGAGCTATACGACGTCCACTGCTGAACATAAGCGCACACGCCACGTTCGGCGTGTTCGCGCTCATTATATTCGTCGGTGAGTCTTGTTTGTAACTGAGAAAACTGGACAAAAAATCCTTGAAAATACCCAAATTGTTGATAGGTTTTCAAACATCTTCAAAACTATCTAACAAATCCGTGAAAGAACCAAAATCATCATCACTCTTTGAATTGCAAGACGCAGCATGGGCAGGCTTCTATCTTCAAAGCTAGTAGTAGTAGCTAGTCAAGAAGCTAGATGATTGTGAAGTACCTCAGGGAAGTGTTTTGGGACCTACTTTGGTCTTCATACTTTCAGCCATATTGCAAAGCTAAATAGACCAAAATTATCAGTTGCAAGACGCAGGGTGGGCAGACTTGTATCATTAGACAGTGTGCACCATACTGAAACTAGAACAGTGTGGAGTACCTCAGGGAAGTGTGCTTGGACCTACTTTGTTCTTTATCATTTTAGTCATACTAAAACGTCCACTGCTGAACATAGGTATTACCCAGTGTCTTCCAGATCGGTCGATAGAAAGCGATCAGCGACTAAAGTGGCAGTGAGCAGGTCACATAGCACGTAGAACCAACTTTGTTCTTCATTTATATTGATTGCATGTGAGCTGGCATTTCATTTCGAGTGTGTGTCGCCTCAAAGAAAGTTAGTAGTAGGGTGTAGTGTAATCTATGATCAGTGTACGAGAACCACCTATAGACGTAGGATGTAGAGAAGTCTATGGCCAGCGTAGGACGTCCATCTACAACGAGGACAGACGACCAGCAGGGCTAGCATGCGCAACACGATAACATTTTGTCGTGGCATTTTATCGACATTTGACGGAAATATGTCGTTTTGTCTTCGAAGATAACAAAGACAAAAACCAAAATATCATGGGAATGCCGTGTTATAACGTAAAAATAAGTGGCTACGAAGAATGGGAGACCCTGAAAATATTAAGAAGAAGGATTCAAGACGTCTGTGATCCCTTTAGGTTAGGGAAAACGACAAAATTATCTTCGAAGACAAAATTTGTCTTGTCTATCGATAAAATAACCGATGCGCGCATGCTAGCCCTGCAAGTATAGGTTGCAGGAAGCTAGATGCAGGCCGATTTAAAGCCAGACTGGAAGTCATTGGCGGAGGCGTATGTCTCCTGCCAGACACGTCGTTCATCTCCTCTGCATGGTAAAGATCTATCAGCCCCGCCACCCCTATATCAATTTTTGTTTTGTGTTTTGTATTATGTGAATATTATTTTATTTGATACAATTTACTTCGCCTTAATTCGAGCTATTCTTCTTTTACTTAAACTAGTCTTCTTTCTTACTTTTTTAAATATCTGTTCCTTTTTAATATCTGACAGGAGAGGGTGTTCAATAATAATAATTTATAAGAATATTGAAGAGAATTTAAAATACTTAGTAAAAAAATATGACAAAATTTAAATAATATCGCGCTCACTGCTCATTCCTCTGGGCAGTAGCCGGTCGCGGTCGCTTGTGTTCTAGTAACATAAAATGAGATCATTTTTGTTATTGAGATTTTTATCTGCTTATGTTTTCAACGAGTCTGTTACACAACCTAAACATACTTTGTGTTAATTTTAGGAAAACCTTTATTTAGCCTTACTAGTTTATAATTACTTTAATTCAATGCAATGTATTACGCCGTTGGTTTTCTCATTAAATATAATAAAAAATAAAACAAAAAATGGTGCTCGTAGCTCAGTGGCGGCAGCGCTTTGGCATCGATGACTAAAGTTAAGCAACCAACGCCGCGGTAGTGAGTGGATGGGTGACCATTCCGACCATATTTAGTGGGATTTATCACGAGCATCTCCGTGCTTCGAAAGGGACGTTAAAAGTTGGTCCAATATGGCTTGATATTGGACGTGAAGCCTAGTCAGAGGCCTTAAGGCGGCTTGATAACATCTGACACTGGTTTAGTCACTGGCCTTACAACACCCCTCCACTCCGCACTGGGCCCGCGTGGTGGAGTATGGCCCAAACCACCTCATAGTTGAGGTGAGGCCTGTGCCCTGCAGTGGGACGTATATAGGCATACTTTACTTTTAAAAAAATATTTTTTTTTAAATAATATCATTTGCCTACCCCAGGTCTGGTGGGCGTGCTGAACGCGAACTTCTACTTCTGGATCGCGTTCACGGCGCTGCACCTGGTCACGTGCCTGGTGATGACCTTCCAGATATACTACTTGGGCAGGTTTAGGCTCGGTAAGTTTATTATGTAGAACACTTTTTTTATCCATAGTGGTAATGAGATTTTTGTTTGCAAACATTTGAGATTTTGACACCTGTGACATACAATTATACAGGGTTATATTGCAAGGTAGTGCCAATTTTTCAGGGACCTTTCAGAATCAGTAACTAAATCGATCTTTGTGAAAAACAATCTTTTTTTTTAAATTATTACTATTTGCTGTTAAAAGATGGTACGCGTGGATAATCTTGTCTCATTCATAAAAATACGCACGCACTATCTCTGTGCAACCTAGAACTGCAAAGTTCAATGCAATAATAGTTACAATGGCGCGCGAAAAAAAAACCTTAGCCTTCTCGATGTAAGCTACATTTTTAACAGCAGGTGCGCACGCGCAAGCCAGAGGTTCATATTGCCTCTATGTGCACCTCTAGATCTAATTTTTAAAATTTGGCACTAACTTGCAATGTAACCCTGTATTTATTTATTCTTCATCAGACGGGGGTGTAGTATACCGCGCGGCGCGAGAACTAGTGACCCGTCCGCTCGCCGCCATTACTCCAACGCACTGCGGCCGCTGTGTACTACTCGTCATCGCGAACCTCAGCAACTGGGCCATCGCGGCATACGGGTGACTATACTAACACTACACACACAACTGTCCAACTACCCACACATAACTGTCTATTATTACTAATTACACACACAAAACCGTCTATTAGTGAAACCAACTAGTCTTTTCACGATAAGATGAGTTCTATGACAGTTTATTATTGACACTTATAGTGTTGCGCCCCAAAGTTTTACAGTTTGTTGTATCTGTATGTACTGTACTAACTATAATATTTTTACCCTAGGGTGTCACAGCACAGTCGCGACTTCGCGTCTCACCTACTACTGGTGCTGATGAGCAACCTGTTTCTATATACACTGTTCTACATCGTCATGAAGCTGCTGCACAGGGAGACCATACGCTGGTACAGGTAAGTCCTCATCATCATCATCATCATCACCATAATTACCACCAACATCATCATCACCGTCACCACTATAAGCATCGCCACTATCAGCATCATCATCACTACCAACATCATCACCATTGGTCATTATCATCACTGTCACCACTATTAGCATCGCCCGCCACCATTATCATCATCACGAGCCTTAGCTACTTGTTCCTCTACCCGCTGTTCTAGATCGTAACGAAGCTGCTGCACAGGGAGACCTTACGCTGGTATAGGTTTCCGTTTGTCACCATCATCATCATCACTACAAACATCATCATCACCACCGTCATCATCATCTCCGTCATCACTATAATCATAGCCACCATCGACATCACCATCATCATCCTCTTTAGCTACTTGTTCCTCTACACGCTGTTCAACATCGTCATGAAGCTGCTGCACAGGGAGACCATACGCTGGTACAGGTGAGTGTTTATCATAATCATCACCTTCATCATCAGCCTGAGCTTCCTGTGTCTCTACACGCTGGTCGACATCCTCATGAAGCTACTACACAGACCATACGCTGGCAAAGTCATCACTATAATCATCTTCATTAGCCTTCAAAAGTCGCATGTTGCTCAAGCTATTCTAGATCGTCATGAAGCTGATGCACACGGTGACCATACGCTGGTACAGGTGAGTGTTCACCATCATCATCATCATCACCATCATCAGTCTTAGCTACCTATTCCTCTACACGCTGCATCGTCGTCGTTCTACATCGTCATGAAGTTACTACACAGCGAGATTATACGTAGTACTGCTTGTTTTTCACTACAGATTTCACTTATAGCATCTTTACGCCTTGTAACGTCAGTGCTTTTTAGGGTTCCGTACCCAAAGGGTAAAACGAGACCCTATTACTAAGGCTCCGCTGTCCGTCTGTCTGTCTGTCTGTCCGTCACCAGGCTGTATCTCACGAACCGTGATAGCTAGAGAGCTGAAATTTTCACAGATGGATGTGTTTCTGTTGCCGCTATAACAACAAATACTAAAAAACAGAATACAATAAATATTTAAGGGGGCTCCCATACAACAAATGTGTTTTTATTTGCCGTTTTTATAGAAAATGGTACGGAACCCTTCGTGCGCGTGCGCGAGTTCGACTCGCACTTGGCCGGTTTTACTATTTACAACCACTACCCAAATGGCAGGAATATATAAATAAACATAGCAAAACTATGACTAAGTTTACTAAGGAACTTATAAAAATTACCTGCTATCATTAGATTTTAATACATGTTATTTCCGCAGCTGGGTGTACATAGCGCTCACCTACTCCATCTGGTTCGGATCGAGTTACTTCTACTTGGACCAGAGCACTAACTGGGCGGTAAGTGTTTGATCAATTATTTATCCTACTAATATTATAAATGCGAAAGTTTAGGTGGATGATTGTTACTATTTCACGCAAAAACTGCTGAACGGATTTGGATGAAATTTTGCATACATATAGAATATGATCTGGATTAACATATAGGATACTTTTTATCTCCGATAAATGATCCTGTGATATCATCATCATCATCATCATCATCTCAGCCACATTATCATCATCCTGTGAGATACATTGAATAAATTAAAGATCACGCGAGTGAAGTCGCGGGCAACAGCTAGTATTAAATAATTTCATTACATCTTATTAATTACAGTAAAATTACAGAATTTATTAAATATAGTAAAGAACCCAATATACAGGGTTATTTGAAAAAATCAACAACCTCGCACGGCTAGATAGCTAACATCATACACAACAACATTTGTTCTAAAAGTTAAGATAATTTGACACATTTTACTTTCATACAAAATAAATATCAATTTAATTTTACGTCTGAATGTTCTTATCTCTGTGCGCTTTACATCGGGAGGGGCGGGGCAGGGTGGGGCGCGCGCGTCGCCTAACATAGGGTAAAACTGGGTAATACGCCCCAGTTTTTTTTAACTGTAAATAAAACTAGTTCTAGTTCAGTATTCAAAAAAGTGTTTTATTCTGATTAATGTTTCACATTTCAGTAAGAAAATGGCACATATAGGGTTTTTGCAAGACTAAAATAACATACACAATTTTATTTTATTTTCAAACTTGGTGTGGGGCGTTTTACCTGACCACTGTTGGGTAAAATGCCCTACGTAGTTTACAAAACATCTTTTTACTTTCCAGTCAAAAGATGTCTTTTCAAGGTTCTGGATGGTATACCAAAGTTCCTTGATGCTTCGATTTTCTTACTTTTTACGGCACTCATAGCTTCTTCTAAGTCTTCATCTTTCCATGTTGCATGTAAAGTCTTCCGCACGTACTGACGAGGCATCGTCTGTAAACATTATACAAGAAACTTCAACGAATTTAAATAAATCAATAGACAGAAAGATAGGCAGGTAGACACATTTTATAATTTATATTATAAGTGGGGCATTTTAAACTCAGGCACATGGGGCGTTTTGTAAAAGTTTGTCTTTAATATGCCCCACCGAGCCCTTGACGACAGCTTTAAGGTTATAACGCTCGAGTGTTTCGAAAAAGAAAGGTTATTTTATCTATTTTCAGGGTATGTGGATGAAACTGATATGAAAAACATAATATTTTAATTATAAAAATTTGTTTGACACTTACCGCAAATTGTCAAAACACCAAAAACGGAAAAAAAGCAATAATTTTGTAACCAGCAAAGCTATTACCCGCAATCGTCCGCTATCTTCTCATACGACTGTTGTGTACTCAATGCGCGTCAGTGGCGCCGCCTAACTGTGTTAGTTTGCGTGTGAGAGTAGTGGGGCATTTTGTCAACTGGGGCGTATTACCCAGTTTTACCCTAGACTTACGGATTGTCACGACAGTACAATAAAAGCTTGGAAAATCATTTTTAATTAATGTATTAAGTAATGATATAACTCGTAGAACAAATGTTGTTGTTTATGATGCTAGCTATCTAGTCAAGCGAGGTTGTTGATTTTTTTTAAATAACCCCGTATAACCCTGCGGCACTTGCGTAATGTAGCTACATAAGAATCTGTTTGATTTGATTATTTAAACTTTAATTAGTAAGTAAAATTAGCCGACTTTTTATGTTACAACACGGTGTGTGCTGTTAGGTATGATAGCCAATCTCCGAAAGAGCAAGCCTCGGCAAGACCTGAAACCTTTTCCTCCCTATGAAGTACAAAACGGCACCCCAATTACTTATTTTGCAATAGCAAAGCAATAGCAAAAGTATCGCAATATTTGCTCTGAAATCGCAAATTGACAGCATAAACAAAATTAAAGCAATCTAATGAGGTTCTGCCTCCAGCAAACAATAATTAAACTATATTGTGCATTCTAACCGGTCCAATTTAATAGACTTTGTGTCATTTTCGTATGCTCAATAAGTTTTTTAAGGCAAAGCAATCGGTGAGCAATTTGATTGCAAGATACGTAATCAGGGTGCCGTTCTATTTATACATCTATTTGACGACCTCCGTCGCCGAGATGCGAGCCGGACTTCAAATGGCGCGCCATCTCTGAGGTTCCGGGTTCGATTCCCAGTTGGGTCAATGTAGAGAATGAACTTTTCTATATTGTCTCGGGTCTGGGTATTGTGGTACCGTCTTGTTTCTGATTTATACAGGGTTACATTTCAAGGTAGTGCCAATCTTTCAGGGACCACTCAGAATCAGTAACTCAATCGATCTAAGTAAAAAACAAACTCATATTTAATTGTTTCTAATTATAACTATCCGCTGTAAAAAAAATGGTACGCGTGGATAATCTTGTCTCAATTATAAAAAATACGCACGCAATATCCCTGTGCAACGTAGAACTGCAAAGTGCAAATGCAATAATAGTCACAATGGCGCGCGAAAACAAACCTTAAGCCTTTTCGATGTAAGGTACATTTCTAACTCCTGTTGCTTGCGCCCGCGCAAACCAGAGGTTCAAATTGCCAACAAAGTTAAAGTCATTTATTTCTGCAAATTGGCCATCAATGGCACTTTTACATGTCCCAATGTTTTTTTCCTACCACCGCTTCGGAAATACATATCGGCTGGTCATAAGAGGAAGCGGCGCAACAAACTCAGTCACCTTTGTCAGCCTGATTTTATTGCAGGAAATACAATTACAAGATATTGTAAGTGCGAGCTAGCCAGGTTATTAAGTCCATGCACTCTTGTCGTTCAAGTAATCTTCAATTGTAATATCCTTTTTCCGTAAGGATTTTTTAAAATATGGTTTTTGAACTCGAGGACCAAGAACAAGAACAAGGACCTTATGCAATGCACCTCTAGAACTTATATTTAAAATTTGGCACAACCTTGCAATGTAACTCTGTATAACACAAGTGCTTTAGCAACTAACCTTAGGATCAGAGCAATGTATGTGATGTTGTCCATGTTTTTTTATATTTTTTTTATATAAGTATATAAATAAATATTGGACAACATCACATACATTGCTCTGATCCTAAGGTAAGTAGCTAAAGCAGTTGTGTTATAGAAATCAGAAACAACGACGGTACCACAACACCCAGACCCGAGAAAATATAGAAAATTTCGTGTTCTACATTGACCCGATCGGGGATCGAACCCGGAACCTCAGAGCTACGGAGGTCGTCCTTTAATTATATTATTATCTATTATATATATCTTTTTCTTCTATTTGACCCCGGTCTATAAAATTTGTTCTTGGTTAATTGTAACCTGACTCCTGCGAAACAAGCAGCTTGCTTAGTGCAGAAGTCGCCAGATACTGTATCAAACTTATTAATGTTTTACTGGTAATAAAGGGTTTATTATAATTATATATATCTAGCTGCCCCCGGCTCAGTCGCGACAAAACAACCGCGTTTGCTCGCTGCTCCAGCTGTACGATTCGCACGACGCGTGGCACTTCCTCTCGGCCGTCGCCATGTTCGTGTCCTTCAACATGTACCTCACGCTCGACGACAACCTGGCGCGCGCGCCGCGGAGGGACATCGCAGTGTTTTAGACGTGGGACGATTTAGAGACGGTTTTTTTAACAATTGCACCAATTATATGGCCCAAAACTAAGTAAATAATATATCAATTATCTATCCCCCAAAATAAACAAAACTTGTACTAATGCGACTATTTAGACGTGGGGGGACGATTTAGAGGCGGTTTTTTTAACAACAGCACCAATTATTTAGTCCCAAAATAAATCAAGCTTGTACTATTGTTACTAGATTGAAAAACAACCTGGTGCGTTTGCCCAGAAGGGACATCGCCGTCTCTTAGGCGTGGGAAAAATGATTTAGAGGCTTCGTACCAATTATTTAGCCCCAAATTAAACAAAACTTGTGCTATTGTGACTAGACTGAAATACGACCTGCCTGTCAATTATGTAAACAAAACCGCGCTCACTTCGTCGCTGCACTCGCTCATCAACGATAAATAATATGAACCTTCTTACTAACAAGATAGAGGCTATGTTCGTTTGTACGGCTAAGTCGAGTTTTAGAGCGAGTCCGTTGCGTTTTTCTTAGAGAATCGACCGGCTGGCATGTTTGCACGAAAGGGACATTGCCGTCTTTTAGGCTTGGGGGGACGATTTAGAGGCGGTTTTTTAAACAATCGCACCAATTATTTAGTCCCAAAATAAATCAAGCTTGTACTATTGCGACTAGACTGAAAAACAACCTGGTGCAATTGCCCAGAAAAAACATCGCCGTCTTCGGGAATGTGCAAGAGGCGTTTTTTTTTAAATCGCACCAAATCTTTAGCCCGCAAAGTTCTTAGTGTTCTAAATTAGTAAAAGGTGCGCGCTAGAGCAACGCTTACCAAGACATCGCTAAAGAATATGTAAACTCGGAACAGTCTATAACGCCCAAGTGTTCCGACATCGTGTCCGTGAACGATGTCTATGTGTGCGGTGAAGCTTATCTTCTTATAATTACTTTTAAACTTTCGCGTTGCATTATTTAAACCTGACCCCGGGTTACGCCGACCGTGGTCACAGGCTGACTGTCAGCCTGTGACCACGGTCGGTGTAACCCGATCGAAACGTCAGGCAAAAGAGGTAACATTTTGTACCTAAATTATGATCGCGTTAATTCCCGTTTTCATTGAGTTTTATCTTCTTATACTTGTTATTTATTTTACTACGCAACACTTTGACCCTGTATCACAATGTACGGATAAGTTCCGAATAAGCTATTTTTTACATAGCAGCATCCCTAGCATGACCAACAAAACACGATATGATATGATATAGCGATTTATCGTCACCCGACTGTCAAAATATGAACTTTTATTGAAACAGCGAGCCTGACCGTGACGATGATGGCAGCTATGTATATCATATTTTGACAGTTGAGTGTCGATAAATCTCTATATCATATGATATCGTGTTTTATTAAATAAATGATTTTGATTTGATTTGATTGAGTTGGTTGGCTATGCTAGGGGAGTTGGAGGATAAACACATGTTTTGCGTATCACTACCGTCAAATAGCTCTATAATATAACACATTAAGTTCAATAACTTTTATTATCTACATAATTATATATTATCATATTATATATACAGGATGTAACAAAAAGGCGAAATAAAATTTAAAGGACGTGTAGAGTAGTAAATGTGTAGTTCCTATGCAAAACCACAAACTCGTGCGAGTATAAATTACTGAGTAAATTGATGCTAAAGTTTTAACAAAAACTTATCGGTGACAACCTTATATCAGCTGTTAGGTGTAAACAAACTCATAAATCGAGATTAAGTAGGAAACAGATGTGAAACTTTCATAAAATGTGCAGTGATCCTCTCAATGAATGAATTTATTTACTTAGTATGGGAAGAAAAAGTTGTTTATTTTCAACTAAAACTTTTACTACTTAATGTTCACATTACATACATACATACTCATACATACATATTATTTCGCCTTTTTGTTACAACCTGTATATTTATATATATATATATATATATATATATATATATCTGTATCATATTATCTGTTGACACTTTGACCATACATTGTGAAACAGGCTCTTAGTCTTATAATGACAAACACCTTATGAAACATATTACTGTAATAATTATTCGAACGACAATAGTATTAGACGCTCTCTTATTGGCACTGACTTTATGTTGTTAATATTTATGTTTTTGACACTTTATCTTTAGTTAATAGAATATACAGGGTGTGTGTACATAATATGAGCCTACAAAGCCGAAAAAGGTGTGGTAATAACTTATGCAAATAATGGCTTTTTTGTTCCTTTTTTTTGTATTGTGTCTAATTGTTTTCTCTCTTCTTCACTCTCACACAAAACCCTAAAAACTGTGTGAGACCTTTAGACCTATAAGACAAACATGGTACAAATTAAAAAGGTCTTAGTTTAATTTTTTTTTATGAATCTATCAATTTTCAAATTTCATGTTATCAAATTTCTGACTTAACCATAGTATTTACATGCATATGTTAGCACATACGTTTTTCTGCTTTAAATGCTCTTGAACCTGACATCCTGTAAAGTGACCCAATGCTTGTAAAAACAAAGATACTCCAAAATTCAGAGATTTAACACCATTGACTATGTTCCTAGAAATTAATTTTCGTAAGTTAGATTGTAAGATATTGTATGTACAGTCAACAGCACGTCGACCTACCCCGATTTTCAACTTTAAGCCTGACATATAGAGTTCATTTTCAAATGAGAAAATTTAACATTTTGTGGTAGGTCGACGTGCTGTTGTCCGTACATGCAATTAGCTTATTTTATAAGACCGTATATTTTACTTTCTCTGCCGTTAATCAACTTCCCGTCTCGAAAGATCTCGTTTACTAACAATTATACCTAAGTCGTTTTCAGAATATTATAGTTTTTCCATTCATATTTACATTTGTATGTACAACGTGTGATTAAATTAACGCAAAACCTGATTAGTTTGTTCAGAATCGAGAGAAGATTCTATTACACCGCTTTTACATAGTAAAATTTCCAAGAAAAATATTACTTTCAAATCATTCTAAGTCTAAAAGACTTTTGTCCGGTTCCCCTGATTCTGTATCTTGCAAAATCAATGCGATAATTGACCAATCCTGGCTTCTAAAATCGCAAATCGACAGCAAAAAACAAAAACAAAGCAATCGACTACTGTCAGTGTTGCCCGTAGATTTTGACACTAACCATCAATCGGACGATGACTGCGCGATTATTGGTGATTACTAATTATTAGGGAATAAGGGGGCGGTTCCTATAATCGAAAATAAGTTGGATCAGAAATGTCAACTTGAAGTGTTCCTTTAAATGACACTTCGTCAGTTTACTGTTGGCTTGCTGAACTTAAAAACTGGCGAGTTGGACTCGCTCACCGAACAAATGGGTAATTTAATAGTTCGTCCTTAACAGGAGTCGAGGCTCATTAGTCGTTACTACAAAGGACATGTTTTTTTTAACTATGGGGTTTGGTACTAAAATCAAAACTCTTTAAACTTGATACTGATATGTAAAAGTTGGAATAATAAATGATTTATGAATACATTGATTGCTGATTTAATCATTTAAGGACCCCAATTATTGCATTATTAAATTTAAAAAAATATTTTAGCTTCTAAATAACAATACACCGTGAATTTTGAGATACCCGAGAAAATTAACTAACATACTCAGATATCGATATACATCGAATTTGGCGAATAAAAAAAACGGAACGGCGTACGGCGTTGGCGTACGGAAGGAATAACTATGAATGAAATAAAAAATCATTCATAGTTATTCCTTCCGTACACCAATATTACGCGACTAAATTAGGTGGATTTTGGTTCCGGTAATGTTGGAATGATAATGATTACTATTTGAATTAGCAGGACTTTTATAGTGCATATTTTTTAAGGAATGTTAGGGACCTATTAAATAAATTTGTCATAAAAAAAATCTTTTTATTCGCTGAATTCGATGTATATCGATATCTGAGTATGTTAGTTAATTTTCTCGGGTATCTCAAAATTCACGGTGTATAATAAGTTCCCAAGAAACTTTTCTGTGTGAAAAAAAAACAGATGAAGTTTGTTTAACGTTTCGTAAGCGTCAGTATCTGCCATTTTTCCCTGGTTTTTAACAAATCAAATAATGTAATTATAAATAACTAATGACTAGGCAGCATGGGCGTAGACCTTAGCTTGTATATGGTAGAAAAAGAAAAGAAATCTGACATTTGTCACTGTCAGACAACAACATCTTTCGTTCGGAAACGCATACAACATATTTAAAAACATTATTTTTCTATTAATTAAAACTTTAAACATCTAGCTGCTAGAGTCTTTAAACTACAAGCTATGTAGAATGATAGCGTTTCGCCTTTGAAGTATTGTTTTATAAAATGGTATTAATTCGTTTTATTTTTATTTTAGTGCCAAATTAAATCATGTCCTTTATAGTTTTGGGATTTCGGCCTTGTGCTTCTTTCCAATGCTTTATGGTAAAAACGGTTGGGGTGTCTTAGCTTTTGCGTTATTTCGATAACACGTATTTTGTCATTATCTAGCTCAAAAGACAATTTCACTTTAGTATAAAATCTGTAAATACACAATTAATAAATCAATCAGACCAAATACTGAAACTTCTTAACTTAAGGTTCCGTTATTTCGCATGTGATGTGACATAATATTTGAGACCGCGGAATTTAATTGTGAATATCGCTAGACTGCTAATAGTTTTGATTGTAAGTCTAATTAAAGGGGTGTAAGAAGTCAATTTTAGCCCGACACGCCACGGCAAAGAGACACAATGGAAATTTTATTGTTTATTTTATTTATTTGGACAACCAACAAGATCATACACCTTAAAAGCTAAAAGTTACAAGATGAGGGGTACAAGAGATGGTGCGGCCTTAATTACAGGTTGCCACGGAAAGCGCAAACAAAAGTTGGGTTTGGGAGCATAAGGCATCCCTTATCTTAAAAAAAAGTTAAGTAAAATTTGTTTATTGTTATATTGTTACGCAGCCACCGGTGGGTAAATGAAGCTTGATAGGTCAATGCTATTGTCTTGTTTCTGAAAAAATAATATTTTGTGCAATAAAGTTTATTTAAATATCTTACTATTCTTAAACTTGTAGTTTACAGCATTTTCGTCCGCGTAAGTCTTTCGAGATTTGACGTCGTGGCAGCGTCCAATCAGTGTTGACGCAACGCTCGCGCAGCAGCATTTACTTAACGCTGATTGGACACTGCCACGACGGCGACGCTCGAAAGACGCCAGTGTGGGAGAAGCCTTAGTGAGATTGACGCTATGTCGCGGTGACATATTGTAACAAAGCGTGTTTTTATATACTTGAGGTTTCAGTATTCGGTCGACTGAAATTTATTTATTTTAAGACTTTAACTAACTTCAATCCTGTGTGGTTTACAAGTAAAGACTTTTAAATTGTGACATTCGTTGAATCGTAGAGAATGCCTTAAGGCATTATGTCTGGCAATTGTACATTTATTTCGTGCAATAAATAATAATAAGTAATTAAACTAATTTAAATGTATAAATAAACTTTTAAAAATGTAAAAGCATTAATCTTTGTTGCCACTTTAACTTAATTTCTGTTCGCGTATATCTTTCTCTTTCTAACAATGTCAAATAATGTTGGACGAATTTATTTTCACTCAGTAGAAGTAATATTCTTATTATTTTTATGTAAAAATAAACTTCTCATAATGTATAGATGATAAACATGTTGTTTTTTTATCATTGGTACTCGAATTTTATGTAAAAAAAATGATTTACATTATTTAAACATAGTAACAAGTTAATATAGTTAAAGAGGGTGAGAAGAACAAAATATTTTATTTTAAAACAAATAGCTTTTAAATTAGGCAATGTAAAATTAGGATAAGTTTATAGTTTTCACCTCTAAGTACCTAAATAGTGGAGATTTATTTGGTTTAAAGTGGCTGAAAAAAATTGTATTCATTGTATTATAATTATAAATCGTAAACTTTATAAAACATTGAGGTGTAATGTACTAGCGTACTAGAGAACACATCTCGAAGTAAATGTTTCAGCCAAGCATTGTAGCCCGGTGGACTACAAAGTTTGCACGGTGAACAATAAAGAAAACAATAAAATCATTTATTTCTGTATATTGGCCTTAAAAGGCACTTTTGCATGTCCCAGTTTTTTTTCCCTACCACTGCTTCGGGACTATTGTGGGCTAGTTCGGGCTATTGTAACAACTTCAATTATTGACACTGACTGAAGCTTTGTAGTCCACCGGGCTACAATGCTTGGCTGAAACATTTAGTTCGAGATGTGTTCTCTAGTACGCTAGTACATTATACCTCAATGTTATAAAATATGCCTTTATATTAGACCTAGGAAGCGTATGAACGGAGTTATCATGTTGGGGAACCAAAGGTGCTATTATATGGACAATTATGCAGTTGTTATTAGATTGGCAAGAGTTTCGTTGTTAGATTGTTATAAAAGATGGCATAATATAAATAAAAGCCAGGAGGCCTATTACGAAAATATTTCTGATTTTATAATACTTGAAAAAAATTGACTGCATCAGGGGGCCTAGCACGAATGTGTAGGTATCTTTCGTTCGGTCGTATAAACTAAACAAATTCAGGCCAGTCTCATGTGTTAATCCTTTGATAAAATATGACCAACTCAATCTAGTCGTGTAAAAAACTCGACCGTTTTCAATTGTTCATAAATTGTCAAACCTTTGATACGGGGGAGTGGATGTTTTCATTTGATCGGATAATACGACCGACCGAACGATGCGCTTGCGTATTAGGCCTCCAGGTGGGATCCGAACCCACGACCATGGCATAAAGTTTGGACGTATTAACGCATCAAATAAAATAAATAACCATTAACTTGTATCAAAGTTAACAGACCTTTGACAACGTGTGAACAATTGAAAACGGTCGTGTTTTTTACACGGCAAATTTGAGTTGGTCATATTTTGTCGAAGGAATAATACAAGTGAATGGTCATTTTAATTTGATAGGTTAATTCGTCTGAAATAACGAAACATTTGAGTAAGTAGTAGGCCTCCTGTACTCTGTCAGGAATGCAAATAAAAATGCGTTAAACAACACGCCATTCTCAGTCCCCTAAGTAGAGTTTTTACATTCTTGTGATAATTTTCATAATTACAATGTTTCCCAGCTTTTTTCAACAATCTGTATTTAATTATTTAACGCACTAACACTTACTATACTCTGGTTATTATTAGTTATACAGGGTGTACAAAAGAATGGGACACTCCTTATAACCACGTGATCAGCTGGTCATATACAACAACTTTTCCTATGGGAGCAACATCGAAATCGTGATTTTATTTCCAGATGCTCCATACATTATCATCAAGGTATGCGAGTAAGTTTGTATGGGGAAGCTAAAAAAAAATATCGATTTCGATGTTGCTTCCATAAAAAAAGTTGTTGTATATGACCAGCTGATCACGTGGTTTTAAGGAGTGTCCTATTCTCTTGTACACCCTGTATATTCTTATTACTCGTATTGTTGATATGGTTTTTTTGTATTTCTAAGTATTTGAAGCAATGAGAGTGTAGATAAATATTATGACAGCTAGTCTTTGTAAATAAAAATTGCTTTTGTAATCTCGTGTTTTATTTCTATACCCCATATAAAATTTTGCATAAAACTAGGAATGAAAGTTAAACTAAACTAACATCGATGTAGGTCCTTACCCTACTCAAAAAAGAAAAAAATAAACAAAATTGGGAGTCTTGCCCGAATACAAGTCGTCGGGGAAGACAATAACTGAAGCACTCGGAGACTTTAATTACCAAGTGTGGATTAACTTGTTTTTTCGTTTATTAATGTTATTCATATAGACTTAAATATTACAGGTTTTTCTTAAGTAACCAGTTTTTGTAAATTTTTGTTTTTAGCAATTCCATGCAAGGTTTAATTGAAGATAAATAACACTTGAAAAAATATTTTTTTTCAAAAAAACAAAAATTTACAATGTTTAAGCATTTCTGATCTTAATCAATAGTCAAATATTTGTAAAAATATTTCTATAGGGTGTTGACGGTAGTATACTACTCAGCTATACATTAGCTACAACATTGATCAGAATACGCTGGCTTTGACAGCGAGAAAAAACACTTGAGGAATTTCATCTTGTCACGTGACGTCCTCGGTAGCTTAGTGGTCAAAGCACTCGCCCGGTATGCGATGGGACGTGGGTTCGAGTCCCACCTGAGGTCGATGATTTTTTTCAAGTGTTATTTATCTTCAATTAACCAGTTTTTCTTAAGTTATGTGACGTCTCTAAGTGCGGCAATTAGTGCCATAACTCCCATATATGCGTAGGAAATAACAATAGTCCTAGAAACAGGTGATAGGAATAGCGTCTACCCCGAAACATTTCCTTGAGGAACTCCGTCGGTGGCGCAGGCATCTTCACTACAAAATCAGTCAACCCAGACTGGCTGACAAGTGACACCTCTTGCTAAGGTAACTTATAATAGTTTTCCCCTATTTATACTTGATTTAAGGCGCAATGATGACTTATATGGAAAGGTTAACGTCTTTGACCCGAGCCAAAGAGACAAGAAGTAGCAATCTAGCAAATCAATACAATATACAGGCTGTCCCGTAAATAAAGGTCAACCTTGTAACCACATATTCTATACATCATATTGAACAACTTTTGTTCTATCACTTTAAATTATGCATATGTTTTTCTTTACTGTCTTTACAAATCTAATTGACTAATTTGTTAATTTTGTATAGAAAGTCGATAAATTTTGAGGACGACCTCCGTAGCCGAGAGGCGAGCACGCCGGACTTTAAATGGCGCCGCCATCTCTGAGGTTCCGGGTTCGATCCCCGGTCGGGTCAATGTGGAAAACGAACTTTTCTATATTGGCTCGGGTCTGGGTGCTGTGGTACCGTTGTTGTTTCTGATATCTATAACACAAGTGCTTTAGCTACTTACCTTAGCATCAGAGCAATGTATGTGATGTTGTCCAATATTTTCATGCAAATTTGCAAGTGATAAAAAAAATTTGTTCACCATTATGTATAGAATATTTGGTTACAAGGTGACCTTGATTTACGGGACATCCTGTATAATACTTTTACATAGCATTGTCCTCAGCGACCAAGGTAGGGAATGTTGGCTGGTTAATCTGAGACAAAGCTGCCAAACTTTGAAAGTTGAAGTTTCTTGAATACTGTGCAGTGCCCGGCATTGTCACTCGTTGCGTTGGGGGAAGCACGTTGGATATATTAAGGAGAAAACTCAAAGATTTCTTAGTATCTTGGAAACTCTTGCAGGTGCTTCTTGGGGTGTGCATCCAGAACACCTTCGTAGGTTGTACATTTCTTTGATTCGTAGCAGGATGGATTATGCATGTTTTCTATACAATGACAGTGCTCAGATGAGCATGTGTATGGCAATTGGGGGGTTTATCAGATCAACTCCTATTCATGTGATGGAAAGTGAGCTTTGTATATTTCCGTTATATATAAGAAGGCGATTCTTGGCTATTAGGTTTTGTTTGAGAGCATTGAGCTGTAATAGTGTCACTGTGGACGTGATTCGTGAGCTAGCAGCGTTGTGCATCAGTGGTAATTGGAATCGGAAGAAGTCAGTTTTAGGCAGAGGTAGTCGGGGAAGTGTCGAATGTACATATTTACTCGTCTTATCCGTTACCAATGTTTAAAGCTGGATGTTTGGATGTCAAAATTTGTATTAGGTGATGTTTTATTCTGTAATTTAGATTGTATTGTTGCGTGTCTACAATGTCAATGCCCTTCGTCTTGAAGTAATTCAAGAGTTACGACGGAAATATGCTAGTTTCCACAGAATATTTACTGATGGTTCAAAATGTGGCGAAAAGATTGGGGCAGCTTTCTTTGATCCCATCAGTGGTAAAATGGCACAGTTTAAAATTTCTTCTAGTGTATCTATTATGACCGCAGAGCTAAGTGCAATTCTTGAGGCTTTGTTGTATGCTAAAGTGATGAGATATCCTAAAATATTGATCCTTACTGATAGCAAAAGTGCCATTCAACATATTATTATAGCTCACATTCAACATAACAACTTATGTGCTTCGGGTGAACGTTGTATTTCGTTATCTTATAACATTTTGGAGCAAGTAGACATCATCAAGAGTTCCGGAAGATGCCTTCAGCTGCAATGGGTTCCGTCTCATAATGGTTTGGCGGGCAATGAGCAGGCTGACCGGTTAGCTGCAACGGCTGCTAATGAGGGTGTCGAGACTGATATAATTCCTGATATTTCAGAGGTGGTCTCGCGATAAAAGTAAAATGTATGGTTACTGGAAGGAGTATTTTGACGTACGGTCTCGTACTAAGGGAATTTGGTACAAGACTATTCAGTCAGAGCCTCCTCGAGTTCCCTGGTTCGTTCATGCCAGGCTCGGCAGAGTACAAGTTGTCAGGGCGCCTAGGCTTCGGTCTGGACGTGTTCCTTTGAATTTTGCGCATCTCATGAAGATAGTCGATTCGTCCGATTGTGATGAATGTGGGAAGGTGGAGGATGTGTATCACTTTTTGATGGAATGTGTTAAGACCAAGTCTAAAAGGGATAAGTTGTTTGGGGGAGAGACATGCTTGGATGTGGGTGTCTTCCAATCTATATTGGCGGAGCCCCTGTCAGAGGCGGCTAAATTTGTATACCTACTGTTTTTTTTTTCAATAATGTATGTATACAAATTTAGTTAAATATAGTTTTATTGTATTTTCTTTTTAGTAGTTAGTTTTTGTGTATAGATTTTTTATATTATTTTAAGTTAAGTTGATGTTTGAACGCTGCGCTTGCCGGTACGTGGCCTCCATTTCAGAACCTTGCTGCCCCACCGGCCGTCAGTACTACGGACTACGTGCTATGTGCCCCGCCCACTGCCACTTCAGCCGGCTAATCCGTCGGGCTATGTCAGCGACTTTGGTTCGTTCACGGATCTCCTCATTTATAATTTGATCTCGCAAAGAAACACCGAGCATAGCCCTTTCCATAGCGCGCTGTGCAACTTTAAGCTTTCTTATAAGGCCCATAGTAAGAGGCCACGTTTCGTATGTCATCACTGGTAACACACACTGGTTGTATAGTTTCGTCTTTAGGCACTGAGGTACTTTGGACGAGAAGATGTTGCGTAGTTTCCCGAACGCTGCCCATCCGAGTTGCATGCAGCATAAGCTGGATGCAGGCCGCTACCAATCGGCCGATCTGGAAGTCACTGGGGTAGGCCTATGTTTAGCAGTGGACGTCCTGTGGCTGAGATGATGATGATGATGTTTGAAGATTAGTTGTGTAGAGCGGTTGGAGCTGGCATATTCACCAGTGTGAATAAAGCTACTTAAAATAAAAGTTTAAAAAAAAACCCTGTATGCATACAGGGTTTTTTTTTACAACTACATTGGCCAAAAACATGTCATTAGATCTCATTTTGTGTAACACCTGTAATACCATGTTTTAATTGCAATTAAAAGACAAATTAAATTCAATTAAAAATGGCATAAAACGGAGGGTGTCAGTTTGTATAGAGAATTCGATATTTCTCTAACATTTGAATATAAATAAAATAAACAGGTTTAGGGAACTACAAATAAAAAGCAAATAAAACGACCATATAATATTCCGTAATACTTTTATTGTGTATAATGTTTGATCGCCTAACCCTACACTACAAACAAGCCGGTCTGGTACTATGTTACATACATACAGTAAAGCTCAGGACTGCGCCGCGCCAGGGCCGGACTGGAGACTGGTTTTTTATTAAAAAATATTACAAACAAATTATAATGACAGATTTGTCAATAAAAATTGATCAGACAACGACGCAGTAGTTGTCCATTGCTTGGCAACTAAATACAATAGGAAAGTGTTGGAACCATTTTCCCATACAGCCTTATAAATATCCCGTCGTACTTATCTGGCAACTCAAAATATTGAAAATTACTAGGCGATTTAATTTTATTCTCCGACAGAGCAGTGCTATTTTAATATTATCTAGGAACTATAGACATCTACCTAGTTTATCATTCTAGTCTGCTGTAGGTAAAGTCGTGTCTGCTGCGTCCTTTAATCAGTGCAAATTAGAATTTCTCATAATCGTTTGTCGACCGCGTACCTGCACTTCTAAAGAGTGATTTCTAAATTGACTCAATCGTAAACAAGAAAATTACTGAAACAAGCACTTTATGAAACACGTCTTTTTTCTTTTTAAATTTTACTTAGGTCTACTGCCATAACCTTTTAAACTATTTGCCTTAATATTGTTTAAATCATGAATACGCACAACCAGTTGTGCAGAGAAAAAAAAACTACTTAGTATTTTTAGCTTTGCTTTTCTTGATTTCACATATTGATCTCGTAACAAAAGTTTGTTTTCATTTTCATGATAATAACTTGAATTAGTATTTTCTGCGTGCAACCTTACACTATGAATATTTGTCAGTTTATTTTAAAATTGCCAGATACCTACGATGATTTAATGCGGGATAAATAAAATCTAAATTTAAGAAAATGTGCAAGTACACCTTAAAGCTCATCAACAAATGCGCCATTCGTAGCTAAAATGTCCCAAATTATGACTAAGCTCAGATTCTAATTAAACCAAGATAATAACTCAAATTGTAACAATATTACAAACTAAACAGAAAAGGCTAGCTGCCGTACAAAACAAAATAAGTTTTTGTTACCAAATCCGGCCCTGTAATCAGCACAAGAAAAATTCATATTTTCACTTATTTTACGTACAATTCTTCATCAGACACTTGAATCCGTTTCAAATTATTCAGAAATTGCCCGATTTATAACTACACAGATATTTTATTCGAATAATACTAGAAATGAAGAAAATATTACCCTAGTATTAAAGTCATAATTGTTAATATTATAAGAAAATTTATATTTCTCTAAATATGTAGTTATAAATTGTGACAGCAACAATTGTCGGGTCTTATCAACGATGATTATCATTTAAAAGTACAAAAGTTGAATGAAAGACAGCTTCATTTAGTTTTGGCAGATAACAGTCTGTTGTTTTTGGGGTGCGTGAACCAAATAATTAACCCTCTTTTAGAAGAACAGCGGTAAAAATATTCTTACTATATTTTAAACCATATCCACTTATACTATTTTTGCCTCGGTAAAGGGTAAATATCATTAATCTGGTTATCTACCTCGCTACCTCGGTTTCGTCTAATACGTTAGGGGGGGGGGGGGGGGGTAATTTCGTGAAAGTACTGTTTTTATTTAATAAAATATCTAAATTTTAAATTGCATTATGGTGTGACGTCACACCAAGGAATTAGTATTTGGTTCACACACCCTGTTGATTTATGAAAATGGAAGTTCACATTGGCTAGATCTAAAATGTCTCCGGTTAAGAATTTAGCTTTAATTTTAAAAGAGAAGCGAGGAGAGATTTAATTAAGAATTTTAAAGATTACGTACGATACAAAAGTATGCAAATCATTTTGTTTTGAGAGACTTTATTTTTATACGACAAATTATAGTCGACTTTGTAGTTAATAGTCATAGTGGAACATGGTTTTTTAAATATTACTACTGTTAAATCCAGATATGGATCTAGGGCGGGGTTATGTCCTTAGATCAATAAGACAACAGTTATGACACCATGTACATACAACAACTCTTTAATGTACCACAAAACCTGCAATTTTCTACATCGAATTGTTATTTGTTAGATTTTTATAAGAAAGTTTGTCTTTTTCGGTAATTTCATAAACGGCAAACTGTACTTGGAGCATACTTTTGTACCGCGCGTTCAATTTAAAACTATTACAAAGAGTGACGACTATTTGAATATTATTGTCCGCATATACATAATAATATTATTCATTAGCGTTATTCATTTAAAGGTTTTTTTTTTACAAAAGGTGCTCGATTTTTTTATACGTTTTTTTTATATACATGGTGCTCAAATGTCTTCGTAAATAGTGATATTATTACGAGATAGTTTCAGAGTATATTTTTGGTAAATGACTGGTAATTTCTAAGTTAATCCAAATCAAATTATCCAGTCCTTATCAAAGTTTATGTATCTTCTACAACCTTTTCCTTCTACCTCATAATAATACAAAGACATACGGAAACGTTTAATTCTAAACAGCTAAACATCCGAATACTGCTTACAAAAATATATTAATAAATGCATTTCGTCTAAATATTTCATAGTTATGGCAACTAAATATACAAGTCATAGTGCGGCCCTGTCTTCACTTATGTGATATCCATAACATAATATTTTTAAACGTTTTCCTGAGTACGTGTCTGTCTAATCGATCATACTGAAAATCTTACAACCGTTTAAGAAAATAGTTTCATCTCAGCCTATTTCAGTCCACTGTTCGACGTAAGCCCAAAGAGCGCCAAAGAGCACGATCTCTCGCTTTTTTTATCCAGATTTTTTCCTAAGGTCGTCTGTCCATCGAGCTGAGGGCGTCCTACACTACATTTGCCGAGTATTATCCCTAAAGAGCGCCAAAGAGGAAGATCTCTCGCTTTTTTCATCCAGCCATTTTCCTAAGGTCGTCTGTCTGTCGAGCTGGGGGTCGTCCTACACTACGTTTGCCGAGTATATTCTATTCCCATGGACTGTGAGTTATTGTTTAGAACAAAATGATCTGTTTATATAAAATGAATTCTCTATAAAATTCGAGAACGGTTGGACCGATTCGGCAAATTATGGTCTTGATGTATTCGTGTAGTCCAGGGAAGGTTTAAACGGCGAGAAAATGTGGAAACATTGCAAGGAATACACTTAATTCCACAATTTTATTTTCCCATAACTGTTCATACCTGTCAATATATTATTTAATTCTGAGGCGGTACGAAGTTCGCCGGGTCAGCTAGTTTTCTATAAAGTTAAGTCCAGCAGTGGATCAAAGGCTGATGATGATTTTTAACTATAATTTAAGTGACATTTGAAGTTTGTATTTAAAATTATTCACGCACTATTGCAAGTTTTAAATTATCTTGACACTTAGATGTCACTATAAAGCAGGGTACTCACCTAGCCGTGTAGCATGTTACGTATCTGGACGTCTACTACGAAAAACGAAATCCGTCAATACGATAATCGTTTTGCGGATTGCTTACTATGAAACGTTTCGGATCCGATATCGGCGACGACGTTCGTTGTTTGACGAAGACATTTGTTTTATTTTAACATTAAATAATCACAATAAATATCATAGAATCTTAAAAATTGGATGTATTGATCGTTTTAAGCAGTAAAATAAAATAGCACGTTTATTGTTGCTTTTTTTTAAATGATGTCCGGTTTTTTTTTCTATAAGTTTGGTAAATAGCAACTTAGTCATTCGTTTCACGAAGTCATTCCGAAATGTGTCTATGGATCTGATCGAAGCATTAAATTCCGATAGTGTTTCGTAGTAGGCTTATCGTTTGCGTATCGTTCGTGTTTCGTTTCGTCCGAAACATCGTATATCGTTTTTCGTAGTAGACGTCCTGATACTGTATCTCGGATCTTAATGAGCTCCACGCGCCAGCGGCTCGCAGCAGGTTCGGGCCTACGAACTCACTTGATACAGTATCAGGTATGTTACATGCTATACGGCTAGATGAGTACCCTGCTTTAGGTACTTAATCAATTGATCAAATGTCAAACTGAGATTCAAACAAAAAAAAAATCGTCTGTAAACATTGTGAACGCGATTGTACGAACATAACTGATCTACACGTGTAATGGAGTATTATTTAGTGAGAATTAAATAGAAAAATAATACTAGACTTTTATGTGATGATAATTATAATTAAACGTAGGTAATTAATTAATATTAATAGAGAGTAAGAAATAATAATAAATAAGACAACGTAACAACTCACTTAACATAACACGTACAGTCATCAGCAAAATCGTTTGAGAAAAAAAATCGGATTATCTTTAATGAGATGTTTTTTTGCTAACTGTACGTGTTATTAATAATTATTATATTATTTATACATAATAACAATGTGGGATGGCGCGTAGGCATTTTTGGTATAAAATATTTGTTTAATACGAATAAATTTTGATTTACAAATGCACCAAAAAGCACAAATAATTACGTTACAATAAATACGTCGCAGGGTTTATTATTGCTGGACACATTCTGATGCGGTATCGTCGATATTTTAATATCACTGACGTAAAAAAACCTAAGGGTGAGTTCTCACTAATAGCGGAGAGATAATATACAAGCGGAGTCCGCTTTAGTTATCATTTGTAGTATAAATAAAATAAACAAGAATGCTCAACACACGAATTGTCATGGTATCAAAGAAATGAATTCCTTATTAACCTTCTTTTGGTACGATAATCAAATCACTGTATTTTTATGCTAGGTGAAGTTCTTTAGAACTCCCAAACTTAAGCAATTTGTGGATGTCTATTTCTAAACTGACCCGGGCCCGAAATAGAACTCCGGAAAGTTAACACAGCGAATCGAGTCGTCATTATGAAAACACAGGTCCTTTCCTCCGCTCCGCTTTTTTGAAACTCACCCTTAAATTGGTTTGCACAAACATATTCTATATACAAGAGAGGCACTGAACAAGACAAGAAAAAA